>CM028132.1:431805000-432405000 GCA_016271365.2 Neoceratodus forsteri
TAGAATACTACTGCAGTGTTGTCTGACTGGATCAGCAACGGTCCTGGATTCAAATGGGGTTGAACTGCCTGAAAGGCTAAGCGGACTGCTTTCAGCTCTAGGAGACTGATGTGAGCTTAAGGGAGAGAAGTGGTTCACTTGCCTTGTGTCCGATAAGGACCAAAGTGTGCGCCCCATCCTTCCAGGGAAGCATCCATGGTTAACATCTGTGTGGGTGGGAGGAGGGACTGAAATGACATTCCTTGACATAAGTTGGTTCTGACCGTCCATCAAGTCAGGGCAGACTTCAGAGAGGGAGTGACCCTGGTCCCATCTTGAACTGTCCTGTTCTTTGAGACCACCGATTTTGTAGGGTCCACTGAATAGGTCACATATGAAGTCAGGCGAATGCCACTGTAGGTATGGCAGCGCCACGTGACCTAGAAGGCACAGCATTTGTGGGGCTGTGACTACTTTCTGAGTCTGTGCGTGATGCCAGAGACAAAAGTCTATTCTGCCGGGCAGCTGCAAGCCTTGGCTGAGACAGTATCGAGGATGGCTCCAAATGTATTGGAGACTGAGTTGGAGTCTGGTTGGACTTTGGCCAATTAACATTAATCCCTAGAATGTGAAATGTGAAACATTTGTAGGGTGGCCTCCATGGAGGAAAGCAGATCTGTTCTGGAGTCTGCTTTGATTAGCCAGTCATCTAGCTATGGGAAGAAAAAGTGCCCTTTTCTTCGTAAAGCTGCTGCAACTACCGCTAGGCATTTGGTGAACACCCTTGGGGCCGAAGAGAGGCCGACTGGGAGTACTTGAAATTGGTAGTTTCGGCCCAGCAGGTAGAAGCACAGAAACCTGTGGTGGGCAGGGTGGATGGGACTATGCAGGTAGGCATCCTTCATATCTAGGCACAAAGCCAATCTCCTGCTTTCAGTATTGGCATGATGGTATTCAGAGTTATCATGCGGAAACGCTTGTACTGAGCCAAAAACAAAAGAAAATTCAGTTTAAAAAAAAAAAATTCAGTTTTCTGAGATCCAGTATCTGTCTGAGGTCTCCAGTCTGTTTGGGTACCAGAAAGAAGTGGAGTAGAATCCTGTTTGATGTTCTGAGGGGGGTACCGGATAAACAGCTCGTTTGACCAGAAGAGCCCTCAATTCCTCCTGAAGGATGGGTATATGATTTGGTAGGTAATGAACATTTCAAGGACGACGTTGGGGGGGGGGGTATGGAAATAAATTCCAGAGTATAACCCCTCTGTATAATCTGGAGCCCCCATTTATCTGAAGTGATCACTCACCAGGCCTCCAGGTGGAGGGCAAAATGACCGCCCACAGCCTCTGAGGCCTGGTCGAGGAGGTGTGGGCAAAGCCCTAGTGTTCGGTCACTGGGCACTGGGCTGTCCAGCCCCACCAAAAGGGTGGAAGCGGGAGCCACGGGCAGCAGAGGGGTTGCCTCTTGTGGGTTGTGTACAACCTCTGAAGCCATCTCCACTGTTACCTCTATATTTTCCACCTCTTTTGGAATAGGAAGAGAATTGAGTATGGTAGGTTGCATGCCGAGTATGGTACATGCCACGAACCATACGTAGGGCTCTGCCTGATGCCTGTAAGTCATCTAGTAAAGTTTGGGTACCTGACCCTAATACCTTGGACCTGTTAAAAGGGGCGTTAGCTACTTTGTGTTGCACATCAGGTGCAAAACCTGAAACACAGAGCCAAGCATGGCGGCACAAACAAATGCCAGATCCTGATAGTCGGGCTGAGGTATCTACGGCATCGTATCCCAACCTGAGTAGGTTACAGGAAACAGAACCGCTAGTTGAAACTGTGGCCAATAATTGTTCCCTTTCTTGTGATGGAGGGAATTTATTTTATTATTTTATTTTTGCGCCCCCGGACAACCCCCATCTAACCGACTCCCCCAGCTCAGTCACCTGGAATTACTGGGCGATCTTGCCTCCGGTCTCGAAGCGGTGCCCCACGGGAGTCGGTCATCATCCTGCTACCGGTATTTTTGTCCACCATTTTTCTCCCGAGAGCCCCAGGAGAAGGATGTATGTGCGTGGAGGGACGCATGTGCCTTGCAGGCCTGGTAACACCCCCCTTCCTGCCACGCCATTGGCCTAATGCCAGGCACCCTGCCTGCGCAGCCTCCTGGCCTCCACCAGGGGGCAGCCATTGAGCGAGGGATGCCACGCCACCACCCGAGAGGAGAGCTGCCTGCTGGCTGCTCCATCCAGCTCCGCCCCCCCATGCCAATCTTCAATGATACAGGCTCGCTCCCGAACCCGGGTCACCGGTGTGCTGCGAGGTGAGACGTCCAGCACCTCAGCCCTCTGCACCACCAGGCCGACATGGAGGGAATTTATTGATAATATCAGTGGTAGAGGACCCAAGGGTACACTGATATTTCATCATATGACCCATGTAATTTAGGATTCTGATACTCATGGTATCCGAGGAAAATACCTTTTTCACCCAGATGGTCAATTCTCAGAGATTACTTATCTGGAGGTAAGGAGCTCATGTGTTTAGGTCATTTAGTACGATCATGAGCAGCAGTAATGACTACAGAGTCCGTTTCAGGAATAGCGGAAAGGAAGGGATGGTCCAGAGGAGCTTGATAAATGCGATCCGCCTTGCGGGAACAGCTGTAATAGCCGAAGACTGATGCCATGCTGCCAGCATGACATTCTGGTAGGTTTGGATTAGTTGGGGGACTGCCAAAACAGGCTCCTCTGGCAGTTCAAGATAGTCTGCCATGTCCTTATGCTGTTTGTCATGTTCTGTAGTAGAGAATCCCATTATTTTTTGTATTTGGAATGAAGGGTCATCAGGAGGAGAGGCTGCGGTATGTCTAGGCAGATCCTCATCTAAGGAAGAGATTTCCGAGCAAGGAGATTGAGGAGTTTGGAAATCCAGCTCCTGGAACTCTTCGTCTTTAAGATCACCGGTGAAGTAAACCAGGAATTCTGGTTCATCCGATAAACAGTCTTCCATATCAGGAATAGGTGACCAGGGCGTTAAAGGATCCCTGTCATCATGGAACCTCTTAGACAGAGGAGTAGGAGATCGTGGAGGATCATCCTGCTCCCCCGGATCGGAAGGCTGGGAGTGCCGCATGGCAAACAAGACGTGCCGTATTACAGTAGAAATGTCAAGTTCCTTCTGAGAAGGAGGGGGGTGTTGAGACACAAGGGGAATGATGGAGGGGATTGGACTCATAGCCTGAGCAGGTCTTGCCCCTGGGTGGTAAAGACCAGGGTTCCGATCTCTGTCCGCCTGACCCCTATGAGTAGCCACCTGGGAAGGTGGAGGGGCAGTAAGCATGGCAAAAGCCATTGGTTTCCCCGAGGAATACAGGGCCTCATCGCCGGGCCTGCAGGGGAAGAAGGATTGAAATGTAAGTGTGAAGGTGCCGTCAATGGGAGAAGAGTCCAAGTCAACGGAGCGGTAAAAGAACCGATATAGGGTTTCTCAATTTATACCACATTTAAAGCGCTAGAAAGCGCCGATGAGAAAGTATGCACTCCTGTCGATGTAGTGTGAGGGTGTGTCATCGACGGGGGGGGGGGAGAGACACCAGAAATGGTGGCCATCGATGAGCGCTTTGGCAAGGAGCATGAGGAGGGTTTCTCCTCCTCCTTTTTGTGCAGAAGAGAGACCGAGGAGGGGGGCCCTTGGGATGGGCCCCCTGATTCTCTAAAAGAGAGATTTTCTGCTCCATCAATAAATACTGAATTTCAAGCAATCATCAACGACAAGTTGCCTGATTAAAGTCCTGACAATGAGTGCAGGAACTGGTGTCGTGTGGGGGTCCCAGACACCACACAAGAGGTGTGATTGTCAAAGCAGTATATCTTCCTACCGCAACGGCAGGAACGAAATAATGTTCATTTGCTTGGAGATTCTTTAGACATTCATTTTGTAGCTCAAATTCTCGTCAATGACTGCAGTTTAGAAGTTGCTCTGCTGCTGAGCGTGAGCTGAAGATGGTGGGAAAATGAACTGAGGATACCAGGGACTACCCACGTTTATATAGTAAACAGGAAGCTGATGTCGTGTGGGCGGCCTCTGGTAAAAGACTGCTAGAAAAGCTGCCGTGCAACACAGTTATCTCTGGCGACGATCCAAGTGCATTACCTACTGTAAGAGACCACTCCGTGTAAGATCTACTGGTACGGGTGAGTAAGGTACAGTTATGTAAGAACTTACCGTAACAGTAGATCTTCGAGAGAGGCTCTTGCAGTAGGTAATTACATATAGGACTGATGCTGGCCAGCGTCAGGACCCAACGGAAAAATTTTTAGCTAGCAGTCTCTGGCGGGGGACCGCCCCCACGTCAGGTGACCGACGTCATGCGGTGTCAGTATAATGGGGCAGTCCCCCACACCCGCCTTCCAGTTCTTTCCCACCAAAGGCCAAAAGGCAAGATGAGAGAGAAGCAGATATTTCTCTTCCTGGAAAAGGAGCTGAAAAAGTTTAGGGGGATGGAGGGCGGGAAGGTATTACCTACTGCAAGAGCCTCTCTCAAAGATCTACTGTTACGGTAAGTTCTTACGTAACTGTACTATCTTACTTCAAGAGGGCTCTTGCAGTAGGTAATTACATATAGGACTGAGTCCCAAGCAGTCTTGAACAAGTAGAAGCAAACGAGGGGAGGAAAACTACTCAGAAGTAGACCCTCTGGTTGTGAAGGCCTTAGGAAAGGAGGCCTTGCAAAACAGCCAGCCCGAAGCCTGCTCTACGGCAAGAGGCAATGTCCAAACTATAATGTTTCGTAAAGGTATGGACAGAAGTCCAAGTCGCGGCTGCACAAATGTCAGCTGCTGACACGTTCTTGAAACAAGCCGCAGAGGCAGTGACCCCTCTGGTGGAGTGGCCTCTAACTTAACCCGGCAGGGTCTTCTTGTACCTGTCATAACAGAAAGTGATACAATGAGCCAACCATTTCGATAGGCACTGCTTAGAAACTGCATTGCCTTCTCTTTTATGGGCAAAAGAGACGAACAGTTGATCAGTCTTTCTGAGATCCTGCATCCTGTTGGTGTAGTATCTCCAAATTCGTGAACATCCAAAGTATGCAGGAGGTACTCTCCTGGTTGGAGTGCTGCGTAAAAAGGCAGGCAACTCTATGGATTGATTCAGCATCGATTCTGCTACCGCCTTTAGGGCAGAAACTTAGGGTTGTGCACGAGCCACATGTTCCTTGCGAAAAATCAAATACAGGATTTTACACATCAGGGCCTGAAGCTCGGAAATCCGTACGAGCAGAAGTAATGGCCACTAGGAAGAGAGTCTCCAAGAAAGGAACTTTAGGTCCACTGAGGCTGCTGCCTCGAAAGGAGGCAGAGTAAGTTTCTCTAAAATGAAATTCAGATCCCAAGGAGGGGCAGGAACCCGGATAGGGGGTCGTAAGTGAAGGACCCCTCTCAAACAGGTCTTAGAGACCTCCAGCTGAGCAAATGTTCTGTCTGCAAAGGGGACATGACAGGCCGAAACGGCTGCCATGTGAACTTTTAAGGATGAATGGCTGAGACCCAGATCGAAGAGGTGTCGCAAGTAATCCAGAAGTCGGGCGACAGAGCATGGAGACACTTCCAATTTCATGGCATAAGTAGATCTGGTTGAGGGTTTCCTGGCCTCCACCAGAATCTCAGCTACTGGGGGAGACCCCCGAATCGGGCCTGAGCTACGTCTGCAGGAGCCACGCGTGCAACTGAAGGGACTTGAGGCCTGGATGGACCAGGGTCCCCTAATCCTGGGTCAGCAAAAATAGCAAAAGAGGAAGAAGAAGAGGAGGTTCCTCTGAGTACTGTTGCAGAAGAGAGAACCAAACTTGCCTGGGCCAGAAAGAAACAATCATGATCATTCGAGCTCCTTCCGAACAGAGTTTCTGCAAGGCCCTCGTAATCAGTGGAATCGGGGGGGCATAGACGAATCTGCCCTTTCGGTCTAGAGACAGAGCGTCTCTCCCAAAAATGCTGCGCCCTGGAGTGAGCGAGCAGAAGACAGGAAGTTTTGTGTTTTGGGGGAAGCGAACAGGTCTACCTGTGGAGTTCCGCAGCATAGGAAGATGTCGTTTACGACCCCTGATCCAGTTCCATATCGTGAGCTAGAGCAGATGACTGGCTTAGCCTATCTGCCAGCTGTGTTCTCGATCCCCGCGACATGAGATGCCGTGAGGTGAAGGTTGTGCTGTACTGCCCAATCCCAGACTCGTATCGCCTCTCGGCAAAGGGGGTAGGAACGAGTTCCTCCCTATTTGTTGATGTACCAGACCACACACATATCGTCCATCTATACCGCTAGGTGACCTGGAGACAGATACAGAGCCTGAAGAGCATACAGTACTGCGCTTAGTTCCAGCACATTGATGTGAAGGGACTTCTCAAGCTTGGACCAGGAGCCCTGGGTCCTGTGAGGACCGAGATGGGCTCCCCAACCCTTGCCGGAGGCATCCGTAGTCATCGTCTGTGAGGGGGGAGGGAGACTGAAGGGAACTCCCCGGCACAGGTTCTCCTGAACCATCCACCACTGCAAGTCCCGAGCCATGGGAGTGGAGACCAGGACAAGTTGATCTAGGTCATCCATCAGCTGATCCCATTGAGACCGAAGTGTCCACTGAGAGATTCTCATGTGGAGCTGAGCGCGAGGGACTGTCGGAATCACAGCTGCCGTTAGTCCAAGGAGGTGAAGGACTGACCTGGTGCTGACCTGCCTGCGGCTGGACAACAGGCTGACCTGGGCCCGAAGAGTGGCCGCCCTGTCCGGTGGCAGGAAGGCCCTGCCAAAGATCGTGTCCAGGATCGCCCCGATAAACTGAGCCTCTGGGATGGGATCAGATGGGACTTGGCTTGGTTGATGGTAATACCCAGGCAGGCAAAGACCTGCCGGGTAAGGGAAAGGAAGGGCAGGAGTTCTTCCCTGGACAGGGCCGCCAGGAGCCAATCGTCCAGGTATGGGAAAACCTGCACTCCCCGCGTACGCAGGTAGGCCACTAACACCGAAAGGCATTTGGTGAACACTCGGAGTGCCAAGGAAAGACCAAATGGGAGGGCCTGGAACTGGTAGTGGTCCCCCTGGAACGCAAAACACAAGTATTTGCGATGGGAAGGGTGGATAGGGATATGCAGGTAGGCCATCCTGCATATCCAAAGTGCACAGCCACAGTCCCGGCCGAAGAAGGGGCAGGAGGCTCTGCAGCGAGAGCATCCTAAACCTCTTGTACTCCATGAACAAGTTCAGGGAGCTGAGGTTGAGAATCGGCCTCACGTCCCCGTTTTTTTCGGGACCAGGAAGAAATGGGAATAGTATCCCATTCCCTGAAGAGGAATGGGGATGGGTTCTATCGCCTCCTTCAGCAAAAGTGTTGAAATCTCTTCCTGGACCAGAAGATGATGTTCCCGAGAGTACAATGACCTTGGGGAAGGGTGTTGAGGGAGTTTCAGAAGAAACTCTATTGAGTGTCCTTCTGCGATCAGCTGGAGCACCCAGGAATCTGAAGTTATCCTCTCCCAACCCGGGAGGTGGAGGGAAAACCTCCCTCCTACCAGTTCCTCTGGAAGATCCAGAGGCTGTGGGAGAGGAAAGGAGTCAGGTGGTGTGGGGCAGCGTCGCGGCTGAAGCACCCGCTGCTTTTGTGAGCGGAGGGGACTTGGCAGCCGGAGGGGCCCCGCGTTTAGCGGCCCGCTTTCCCTGGGGTTTCGCCTTTTGCGATTCCACCTGCGAAGGGACACTGCGTTTGATGGGGATGATACATGGAGTCCACAGACTTCAGTGCAGTCCCTTCTCCCGCAGATCCGTGATAATGTCCTTGACATCACCACCAAACAGCACCGAACCCCGGAAGGGCGCTTCCTGAATAGCGGACTGCACTTCCAGGACCAACCCTGACACACAGAGCCAGGCATGACGCCGTGAGCCTACGGTGAAAGCGAAGCTCCTACCAGCAGTGTCCACTGCATCGTAAGTAGCACAAAGCATGTGCCAACTGGCCGAACGTGCAGAGCGGACGAGGTCAGCCACCTCCTGTTTGACTTGAGAGTCCAGAAGGGAGTCCAATTTGGATTCCACCTCACTAAGAATAGCTTTCTGGTAATCCCCCATGTAACCGACGTAATTTAGGGCCCTAATACCCAGAGTGGAAGAAGCATAGATAATCTTCCCGTACTGGTCCAGAAGATGGGATTCCTTGTGAGGTGGAGCCAAGCTCAGATGTTTCGGGTTAGCTGTCCGGCCATGAGCGGTGCTAATCATGACCGAATCAGCTCAAGGGTGAGAATCTAAAAAGTCAGCACCCTCGGGAGCCTGATATAGCCTGTTCGACTTCCGAGGAAGTGGGGCTAAAGCCGACGGCTGCTTCCAAATAGTGGAAACAAGGTCAGCATGAGGCTCAATCCAGGGTGGCACCAATGTAGGAGCCGTCTCAGGCAGGTCCAGATGTTCAGTGAGTCTCTTACGCTGTGGATCCAGCTCCAAGGAATGCCACTTGTGAACTTCCTGGATTTTGCGTAGCAACTCCGTAAAGGAAGGATCCTCCGGAGGAGACTTCAGAGTAGTCCTAGGCCTGGGCTTATATGGAGAGTGTGGCTCGTCGTCCAGCTCGGAACAGCCGGATTCATCCGAGGAGGAGAAAGAGAATGAAGAGGAAGACTCCCTCTCCTGGTAAGGAGGAGAAACGGACACCTTGGAAGGTCCCGCGGGAAGCACATCCAGCCCCACCCCTGGTGTCCAGAGGCGGGAGGAGTCTGTCATCGCGACGCACGGGACCGGAATCGGCACCATCGTCGTGAGAGGACTCTCCACCTCTCTGGTGAGTTGAGCCTTGGCCTCAGCCCATCAGGAGGTCAGAGTCTCCTTCAAGTCCACCGGCGGCTGAGAGGGCAGTGGAAGAGGAGGAGGAGGAGGAGGGGGATACGGGTATTGATTGTACCCGTAAGGTGCATATCCATAACCCGGCGGCGGGAAACCCAGTGTCGGGTATTAAGGCACCGGTTACTGCAGCGTCGGATAGCCAGGCATCGGGTACTGGGGCGTCGGATACTGCGGAGCTGGGTAAGACGGTGCCGGATACCCGGGAGCCGGGGTCTGCTGGAGACGGTCTGGCCGGAGGGCCCACGGTCGGGCCTGGAGCAGGAGGCCCGGTGGGCGGAAGGCCCGGCATTGGAGTGGCATCTGGGAGCGGGATGTCACCCAACGTTGGCCAGACCCGCGTCAGAGCCAGTGTCCGGGGAACCGACGTCAGGTCAGTCAGACCAGCGTGCGGATGGCCTGACGGGGGTGCAGCAGGAACCTCGGCATCACCTGGGGATGGATGAGAAAAGTCCCCAGGGTCAGGCTGAGGAGACCCAGGGTCTCCGGAGGGCAGCGAAGGCTGTGGGGAGCCGGGAACGGCGGACGCAGAAGGGTCCGGTGTTGGTTCAGCCGCTGTGCAGGCGTTGGGCAGGCCGACATCCGACTTATCAGCGGAATCCGGGCGGACGCCGGAGGAGCAGACGTCCGAGTTATCGGACCCATCACCGAGGCAGGTCGCGAAGGAGCAGCGGCCTTGTCAGGTGGAAGAGGGGCCGGGCGCCCCAAGGTTGGGCAACTGATCAACCATCTCCGTGCGGGCGTCAGAGGAGCCGACATCTGGCTTACCGGAGCCGCTTGAACCAGTAGGCTGCACGGTGGCGTCTTTACCGGGAGCGGAGGCCTCCAATAGCCTCGAGGCGCCCGAAGGGCCTGAGAGCGAGCCAGACAGGCGGGCTGACGCCACCTTGGAAGCCTCCAAGGTAGCAGTCATAGAGCGGTCCCCTGGAGGGGACGTTACCTGTAGCAAGGCAACTCCCGAAGAAGACGCGGTGGATGAGGAGCCCTTATCCCTGTGCTTCTCCTTGTCTTTCTTCTTACGATGGCCTTCGGGGGAAGTGGACGCCTGCCGGAGCTTTAACTCCTCCATGGAAGACATATTCTTCTTTAGTATGTGGGCCTCCAGGGACTGCTGCCTCAGTCTGCGGGTGGCGGCGTTGAATTTTAGGCAGTGCTGGCACTTCTCCACCTGATGATTCAGGCCTAGACAGAAGAGGCACTGGGAATGGCTGTCCTTGTCTTGGGAGTTGGGTGCCGCATGAGTCGCACTTATTTTTGTGCTCGGAAGGTGTAGGGGATGACATACACCGATGAATGCCTGACGATTTTAATCAAGAATCGAAAAAAGATGGTAAAAACTACCGACAAGAGAGCTGATGAGCGATGAACTTTACCGCGAGCACTGACACTAAGCTAACGGCGGGGAAAGAACTGGAAGGCGGACATGGGGGACCGCCTTTGTACTAACGCTGCACATGACGCCGGTCACCTGACATGGGGGCGGTCCGCCCAGAGACAACAAGGCTGAACAGCTCATGGTCCCGACACCGGCCGCATCAGTCCCATATGTAATTACCCTGCAAGAGCCCTCTCAAAGAAAGATCCTGTTTTCTAGGGACGTATATATGATGTTCAATCTGCACTTGTGGCAGACTCCTTGCAGTTCTCCTGGGAGAAGGGGCAGGCACACGCCCCCTACCTAGGGAAGAGAGACTGAGAAGAGGCCCCAAAACCAGCATCCCAGCGTTGACTCAAAGGTCGATGTGGTAGTGGGAAATGAAGGTATCGCTGACTTTCAGGAAGCAGCCCGACAGATTTCTTGGATGGGCACATCCCTGGAAACAGCCATCAAGGCAGCAGTATGACTGGTGGAATGAGCTCTTAGCCTAAGGGAGGCTCCCTACCCACCAACCTATAGCAGAGGTTGCTGCAGGATACAAGCCACCTGCCAATCGTCCGCTTAGCTGCCAGTCTGCCAGGTGTGGCATCAGCACAGGTGACAAATAGCTAGTGAACCTCTCCTTGAGCTCCAGTTGTGCACGCCTTGTAATATACTAGCGCTCATTGCAGGTCCAATGTATGGAACCTGTGCTCGGTCTCCGAGGTGTGGTTTAAGTACACTGGCAGATTAATCACCTGTTAAGGTGAAAATCCAACACAACCTTCGGGAGGAACTTCGGGTTGAGGCGAAGGACAACCTTGTCCCTGTGGAACACCAAGTAAGGAGATTCCACTGAGAGCACCTAGAGCTCACTGATCCTTCTGGCTGACGTGATAGCCACCAGGATGTGGTCTTCCACAACAGGTGAGACATCTCACACCTGTGCATTGATTTGAATGGCTTGCCCATGAGCTTTGCCAAAAAAAGAAACAAGTCCCACAGTGGTGGTGGTGGTTCACACACGGAGGAAATGTGGTCAAGAGCCTTTAAAGAAGCATCAGATCACCTTCTCCTGTGCCGACTGCTGACCAGCCCGCGCCAGATAGGGGAGATGGCTGCCAGATGCACGTTAAGGGTAGTTGACCAAAGGTCCGACTGGGAGAGGGACCACAGGTAGTCAAGGATGCAAGCCACTGGGCAAGATAAGGGGTCCAGACCCTTACCGTAGCACCAAATGAAGAACCTCTGCCATTTGAAGGCATAGCATTTCCTGGTCGACTCCTTCAGAGAAGCCTCGACTACGCTGAGGACATCTTCGGAGAGACCCAAAACCTGGACTCTAGCCACTCAGGAATCAGCCTGTCAGGTGTAGAGATTTATAGTCGGGTGGAGAACCTTCCACTGACTGATGGAGAGCAGGTTGGCGTAGATGGAGAAGCCTTGAGCCTGCTACTGAGGCCAAGAAGATGGGGTACCAGAACTGGCGCAGCCAGTCCCGGAGCCACCAGGATCACCCATGCCCTGTCCTCCTTGCCTTGAACACCACCTTGTGGATCAAGAGAAACTGAAGGAAGGCCTGGGGTCTGGGGCCTGGGGCCTAGAAGACAAAAGTATGCTTTCTGGATCAAAACCCATGCTTGAGCAGATAAATTAAATATATATTTTTCTTTTTGCTATACTTTTTATCTCCTCTGCGGCTGGGGTGTTACCAATGATTCCCCCAGTCCCCGACCTTCAGCCCTGCTCTGCCTCCCATCCCCAGCTCTACCCCTTACCTCCAACCAGCACAGCAATCTGCCATGGTGGGCACGCAACCACGCCACGGGATCGGGGGTCGGATCAGGGGAGCATCCAAAGGTAGAAGCGGCGGTGCTGCTTGTCTGACCGTCAGTTAGTGCGCAAAGTTTTTTCCCCTTTTCTCCCCCCATACGCCTGAGGTGTGCAATGACGCTAAGGGACTCAGAGTGCGCACGCCACCGCACGCGCCCCCCATCCCAGCTGCCTGATACAGCACGGCCCCTCCGGTTCTACCCATGACCTGCCATAGCCCCCAGCCACCACCAGAAGCCACCAGGCCACCAAGGCATCTCACCCCCTCCCGGAGGAGAGCAGTCTTACAGACACTCGATCCTTCTCCTCCCCTGCCGACCCCGATGACCCAGGCTCGTTCCCGAACCGGGTCGCCGGTGTAGCGAGTGTAGCGTCCAGCGCCTCAACCCTCAGCACCACCGGGCCGGCCTAAATTAAATATATTTAATAACTCGGGTATTATTCTAGAGCAGGTTACCCTACTCAAATATTTGGGCGTTTTATTTAGATCCACAACTAACACACTCAAATCACACTGGAATAACAACGAGATAGGTGAATCAGAAACTTTGGATTCTTTTTAAATTGCAGCATTCATTAACACTCCAAGCAAGGATTGTCATAGTCAAGAGCATACTATCAAATTTAAAGTACAAGTCATTTTATTAACAGATTGAACAAACCGGCCGGACTACTTTAACTTTTACATTCCATAGTATTTGCAGATTTACTCATAAGTTATCATACCAGACCCATCACTGTATTCTTTATCAGGTTACTGGGTGGTTTCCACCGGACCAGAATAGTTTATATAGCCGGAGTTGTCTTATTGACAATATTTAGGGATGTAAGTTTGTCATGGCAGTCATACATGTCATTGATTCCATGACGTTTGATCTTTATTCAGGACTTCCATGACTTTCACGTGTCATCAGAATGTAGCAATGATGACAGTGCCACAACATTTACTACTGTTTACTAATGATTTCATGAACAAACAATGAGTTATTAAAACCTCATCCATGAGGAACTTACATGCCTGGGTGGCAGCGTCACCAAAATTGGTGGACAGGCCATAGGGGGCCACACTGAGATTGCACGGTTTGGCTTCTGCTGAGGTGGGGTCAACTGCGGTTCTGGTAGCTGTAGCCAAGGAAGGGCTCGGTTAGCCGGGATCGGCTTCACCTGGGTAAACCAAAGCTGCTGCCAAAAGAGATCCTCGTAGTGCTAATGTAACTTGCGCAGTGCCTCTCCTCGCCAATGAGGAACAGCAGCGGAGCCGCTTGCCCAAGTGCCAAGAGCGCAAGCATCGAGATCGACGCGGGCTGCCACAGTTGGGGCTTCAAGAGCAGGACCTCGACCACTAGGGGGACTGACAGCAGATCTCAGAAGGGGCTGGCGAAAGTGGGAGGCCTCTCTTGGTCTGGATGCTCGGGTCGGGAGGGGCGGAACAGTGCCTGGTCTGTCCCTCCCTGAGAAAGTGGTAGGACCAGAGTCCAGGAGAGGAGGTATTGACCTCCTCGGCAGACAATGGGTCGACTGGCTCGAGAAAGATCTCGGGGCATCGACCCGAGTCTCAATCAACTGGCCCGATGGTGAGACCTGGGGGTCAGCAGCCAGAGCTGAAGCACCAACCGATGTCTGCAACTCCAGCGAGGCGCAGGAATCGGAGGCCTGAGAGTACTCCCGATCCCATGATGAGATTGTTTCTTGGTCTCTTTCCCTCTCTTAGATTTTTTAGATTTAGTGCCCGATGGACCCTGCCCAAAAGTGGGAAAGGCCTGGCACAGTTACTTAGATGCCCCGGAAAAGGAGGCACCCAGGAAGAGCGGCAGAAAGGCCAAAGCCGAGGAAGCCTGAGCTGTGGCATGAGCCACAGCTTCCTCAAATACCGTAAGCTGTACAACCGGACCCTGCAACTACGGAGACTACCCAACAGGTGTCCTTGGATTTCTGGGCAGGTCCGATCACTTGGACTTCCGAGGCAAAGCGGGCTAAGCGATCCTTTAAGGTGTAGAGATGAAAGTGCAGTAAAAGCACTGAGCTTGGGTATCATGCTTATGGACCAGGCGAGTATACACCGAGGTGTGCAGATCCATTCGGGACGTCTTCTGCCCGCAACTGCATTTTCGAACCCCAGAGCAGACTTCGCATTGACCATTTCAAGAGCAGAAAGCCTGAAGACAACGTTTTCAACTGAAAGTAGAAGAATAAGGCAAAGGGCCTCTTCGGTGCAACACTGTTAAGGAAGGAACCTTCTTCTTCCAGCGAAAAGGAAGATCTGGCATCATGGGGTGGTGCTGAGGAAGTTACCATCCAGGCGGGTGGGAGGAGTCAGCCTGAAGACGTTCCAGCAAGTCTTAAAAGGGGAAAGGACACTGCCAGAAGTGTGGATTAGAGGTGGGGCGGCTCAGAGGTAATTTAAGGAAGTATTTTTTCACAGAGAGGGTTGTGGATGCATGGAACGGCCTTCCGGAGGAGGTTGTGAAATCAAAAACAGTGGTGGAATTCAAGCATGCGTGGGACAGTCATAAGGCAATTCTAGGGGGTGGGGGTAGGAAGAAGTAGGCTGCTGGTTAACTAGGATCTGCAGCTTATCCAGTAGGTAGGGAAATGGGCAGACTAGGTGGGCCAAGCGGTCCTTATCTGCCGTCAAATTCTATGTTTCTATATCCACGGCCCTAGAAATAGTCAATTTTGATGGCAACATGTTATATGAACTTTACCAAGTTGGTCTTACAATGCTGACTTTCAAAAATTGTGAAATGGCAAGAATTTTGTCTTCCACATCAACAATGACTTCCAAATTTAGACCCATGGAAGTTTCACTTCCACTCTAGAACAAATTACCTGAATCCCTAGCAGTGGTATACCAAGCAAGCAACACCCCATCTGTAACACAAACCCTACTAATGGTCCACCCAGTCAACCCCCAGGCTGTCACGATGAACCCCTACCACTGGTCCATCAAGTCAATCCCCAGCTCTATCCTGAACCCCTACCAATGGTCGATCAAGTAATCCCCCCACAGCTATAACCTGAACCCCTTACCAATGTTCAAGCAAGTCAGCCCCCCATGCAGCTGTAATCTGAATCCCTACCTATGGTCCATCAAGTCAAACCCCCACAGATGTAATCAGAACCTCTGCTAACAGTCCATTGAGTCAACCGTCCCAACTGTAACCTCAACCCTATAAAGGTCCATCAATTCAACCCTCCCCCAGCTGTAACCTGAACCCTTACCAATGGTCCACTGATTCAACCTCCACCCTCAGCTGTAACCTTAACAGCTACCAATGGTCCATCAAGTCAACCCCCACAGCCATAATCGAACCCTTACCAAAGAGCCATTGAGTCAACCATCCCAACTGTAACCTGACCCCCTTACCAGTGGCCCATTGATTCAAACCCTTCCCCCACAGCTGTAACTTGAACCTCTACCAATAGTCCATCAGATCAACTCCACCCCTTCCCCACAGCTGTAATCTGAACTACTATCAATGGTCCACTGAGTCAACAACACCCACGCTTTAACCCAAACTCCTACAAATGGTTCTTCTAATCAATACTCCCTGCCCCAGCTGTAATATGTACCCCCTTCCAATAGTCCATTGAGTATCCCCCAGCTGTAACCTGAACCCCTACCAATGGCCCATCAAGTCAACCCACCCAGTGGTAACCTGAACACCTAACAATGGTCAGTCAAGTCAACCCTCCACCGTAATTTGAACCCTTACAAATGGTCCATTGAGTCAACTATCCCACCCACAGATGTAACCTAAAGCATGCAGCAGTCATCTACTGCTCTATGCTGATGATGCGGTCCTGTACTGGAAACACCATCACCCAAGCGCCCTCCAACTGGACCTTCAGGGTTTTTTCCAGGAGCTAGAGAACTGGTTCAGTGATCACCGCCTGATCATCAACTATAACAAAACTAAGTCCATGATCTTTGCGCATCACCAAAGCCCACATAGTCAGACGGCACTCCTAATTAAGAACTCACTAGGCACCCAACTGGAACACGTTACAAACTTTAAATACCTGGGTATCACTCTGGATACCTCCCTCTCATACCATTATCATGCCCATCTTCTCTCCTTCGCTGTCAACACTAGAGTGGGCATCCTCTACAGACTCAAGAACTGCCTACCTGCACAGGCCATTCAACTTGCAGTCACCTCCTCCATCCTCTCCCTAGTTGACTATGGGATAGTTATATACAGCTTAGCGGAACCCTCCACGCTAAGCGGTATAAACACCGCACTGAACAAAGCCTGCCGCCTAGTTACAGGCAGTGACAGACTAACCTATACCTACAACCTTTATACACTGACAGGTTGGCTAAACTTCCAACAGAGACTAAAATACCACACCTGCATTCTCGCAAAAAAGATACACCTTCAGATTGCCCCCGTCAGCCTACTCCCCATTATCAGTCCAGCCCCCATCAGGCGCAATACAAGACTCACAGCCCACCCATCTTTTCTGGTTCCCCTCTGTAGAACAGCACTAGGGCAAAGATCTTTCCGCTACCATGCTCCTCTCTGGCTCAACTCACTACCCCCTCCCAGTCCCGTAGCATCTCACTATTCAAATCAGGCCTTAAAACCCAACTAAAGGAGAGTGCTAAATGTGACTGTGGCTAACTCAGCCCACCCTTAGTTTCTCCCAAATCCTCCACTCCTCCTGACACAGGGACTCACTAGTCCCTACGAAATGGCATCCTACAAATCTCTGACAGGGGACCCCAGGATAGCTACCAAATTACCACACCTGCTAAATAAGTTTCTAGCCTAACTACTGCACCTACTAAATAAGTTTCTAGCCTGGACTGCTCTACCGGTATTGTAACTTTTAATACTGCCTGTCATGTTAGTCTTTTACTGTATCTGTATACCCTCCACGCCCTGTAACCAACGTGGAGACTATGCAAAAAACTGCTGTGTCAGTACTGAAACTGTAAATACTGCCTGTTCAAGTATGTCTGTTACTGTATTTGTCTACCCTTCACCCCCTGTACCCGACGTGGGGCCTTTGCAAAAGAGTCTGTGACTCAAAGGATTGTAATTCCGATTGTACTCAATAAATAAAATAAATAACCAGAACCCCTAACAATGGTCTACTGAGTCAACCCCAACCCCAGCTGTAACGTGAACACCTAAAAATGGTCCACAAAGTCAACCCCATCCTCCAGCTATATTCTTTGATGTTACCCCTTTATAGGAACTTGCCTAATTAAATTTTACTTGATTGCCATCTGTGCCAATGTACCCAACAGTCCTTCCACACTCTTGAGTGAAGTACTGCTTGTTTAGTTCAGTTCTACACCTTCTCCTCTAAACTTCAGCCCATGTCCCTTTTTCCCTTGCTGGCAATAGCCAGTCTACGATCCTGCCTTCTCACTTTTCTTTTGGTCAAAAGCCAGGTGCAGTACCCTCCCAAAGCCTGTGGCTCAAGCAGAGCCCTGCTATTCTATCACAGTTTTATCAAACATGGAGAAGCCCACTGAAGAAAGGCAAATCCTTCCAACTGGTAGTGCAATGCTCAACTCCAGGTCCATCACAATACATGTTAAGCTTTTAGTGCATGATTTAAAGGAACCAATTTTGTTACATCATACCAAAGAAATATACAAAACCTAGTGAAGAACAAACTAAGAAAAGATCTAGGTCCCAAATGGTCCAGCAGCCCCATATCACTCTTGTGCTGCTGTGCAGACGAAACAGGTTCAAGAAAGGATGCTGGGAGTCGCATCAGGGCGAGGTCATGGGCTGGAGCATAGAAGCATAAATAATGATGGCATTAAGGACAATTGATCCATCCAGCCTGCCCATAAAACCCTAACACACCTGGGACATATTGTCCATACAATACAATAGAGACAGTGTGCTCCACCTAGGGAGGGCTGACAGCAGGTCCTTGTGCTACAGTGACACCGAGGGAAGAGCCATGGAGCCTACTTCCCATGCAGTGCAATGTGCTGTGTCACAAACAGCTGTTTGCTCACATCACAGGGGGAAGGAGAGGAAGACATCAGAAAGAAAAAAAAAAAAACAGCTGCTGTCTACGTGACGGCTGATGCGCTTGGACACACTGACACTACCGGCCTCCAAATCTGGATCCGGACTGTTGGGGAGGAGAAATGGCCTCCCGGACCTCTGCCACAGCGGGCAGGGCAGAGCCATTGAGGATTCGGGCAAAATTCAATCAATCAATCAATCAATCAATAAATAGGTAGGTGGCATTTGAGGTTGAGAGGTAGACAAGGTCTGAACAGGGTAAATCCCTGAACACCAAGGGCACCGAGCCAGGGATAAAAAACAATATGGGGAAGGGGAAAGAAAACTCTAATGAGAGTTCAGCATGCATGGTTTGTACTGGTCTTGGTTAGACTTCAAAAGTGGGGCATGGAATGGCTTCTTTAGTAATATGAGGCCAAAGGCGGATCACTTCCATGTATTAAGCTGGTTCAAGCCCCAGCTCTGTGGTCCAATATTTTATTTAAATGTTTTAACCAAGGACAGCCCATCTGAGATGTAGCATCTTGTTCTTAATGTTGCCCTGCTTTACCCATTTTTCCAGCTGGGTGGGATGAAGCACTGAGAGGTTATGTGACTTGATCAAGGTCACAGCATTTAAGTGGCTTTGGGGGGATTTGAACTTGGGTCTCTAGCCACTACACCATGCTGCCTCCAGCTGTGAATCTTGGTCTGAAGCCACGATGCAGTTTAACAGCTTTAATTCATTTTCCTCTTGCCCCATCTTTTCTTGGTCACAGTTTGCTTCATCTGGAAGACAGATTATATGTGACATGCACATCCTACTACAGGACATCCTGACTAGTGTGATACATCTCTGCAGGTCCATAATTCAGATTACAAGCAGTATATTATTTAGGAATCAACAGTAGTAATCCATGGGGAGCAAAATCACCTTTAGCAATATAGGATGTACCCCCCCATTTATTGCAGGACTATATGGGTTGTAACAGATGGGGGATACAACTGCTATTTCTTTTGGGTGGCTGACTGGCTGAGACAGAAGTTAATGTTTGCACATGGGCTAGTTACTGCAGGGTATGAAATGTGGGTATGCAAGGAGGGAATTTATCAAATGGGCCTGATTTTGGCAGCCCAATGACATGCTGGCAACAGACACTGCATGCAATGCTGGCAACCAAGGTACACATCCCAAACCCACGGCAACCAGGAGGGACAATAAAACGAGGGCTCGAGTGTCCCATAAAATTCTCTTCATCCAGGTTGGGTGGGAAGTGTCTCACACTGCAAGACCACAGGCTGCAGTGTAGCCAACGCTTGTAGAGGAAGGAGGATGCATACAGAGGATGACACGCACACCTTGTACATCCTCAGGGAGGCATGGTTGGGAGAAACAAAAAGGCACCAGGCGGAAGAGTTAACTGCCCACTCCAAGCCTCAGCAATCCACTCTGACAAACCTACCTCTTGGTTCACAGGAGTTCACTCCACTGCCCCAGTCAGTAAGAGATGAGCTCACTCAGAGCATTCTGGGACTTGGACGAGGGAAATAAGATCCATGGCATGGGAGAGCACTGCAGAGCTTGCCTGGCTCTCTGCATAGGGGCCAGGAAAGGGTGCAAGGTTGCATTCCACTGGGGCCCCGGAAGAGGAGTAAGCCCAATCAGGATGTAGGAGGTTAAGAAGGGGCACCCGGATAGACTCTTTACCTCATCAGTAACAGGAAAGATAAGTTACTGAAGGAGGGACCTTGCACAGGTCACTGAGTTGGGGGGCTATCAGAGCTTAAAAATTAACATTCCTGCCTGCTGGGAACAGAACAGGAACTCTTCCCCAACTGGGACTTCATTTTCACTATGTCATGCTGACACATCCTCAGATGTTGCTGTGGACCAAAATCAAATTGCATATACTGTATCTGGCTGGCCACCCCAGGACTCTCCACCCCCCCCCCCCAAGCAGTATGTCCCTATAGATACAAGAGTCTATAGTAATCTACTTCAAGTCATATTAAGCACTAGCTTGCTATGGTGTGCAGTGCCCCACCCCCCAGGCTGTACCCAAGAGTGGGAAGAATCTGTATATACTACATCAAGGTGAATTCACAGTGCGACTATATAATATAGTGGCACAGTTGTGCCACCATAGTTAGAGTTCAGCGGTCACTTACATACTAAAGTCAAAGTTTGGGTGTTAATAACTCTGGACCTGTTTAGCAGGTTGCCTGAAATTTAGAAGCGTGCAGTGGGGCATGGTAGATCTCGATCCCAAGTGCGTTCGGTCAGACTTACGGTCTTTCATGGTAGCTGAAACATGCAAAATTATCCACTTTTGAGGCAGCTTTTGGGATTTTGGATGTGGCCCTGCATGGCTGTCATGTGGTGTGCCGCTCTGCAACATGGCTCGTTTGAAAGAGCTTCACTGGCCGAACATGCCGCTTTTCTTTTGGTGAAAAAATATTGAGGCATTCAAAAGTATAGCACTTTTAAGTTCCCATTATAAGTCAATGGGAAAAATTTATATGGTTATTTTGCGAACGAATGGGGTTTTGGCCATCTGGTCCCTCCTCATGATCAAAGAATTTGCAGGCTCACAATCAAAGATTCTTTGATCCTGAGGGAGGGACTAGATGACCAGATTTGGAGGGACTAGATAGCCCAATTTTAACAACTTTTAAAATTAAATATCTCAGAAAGCGGTTTGGTCTTTTAACTTGAAATTTGGAGGTGTTGAGGAGATGTCCTGTAGATGTGAATTATGGTGCTTAGGTGTCAGAAAGTACATTACGTTGCAGAGATATGGTGTGGGCTGATTTACATTTTGCAGACAGCGTTTTGCATTGTGGTAGTAGCTTGAAATTTATAGGATAGCCAGCCTTACTGCCATGGATGTACTTTTCAGTCATTAGGTGTGTAAAATGTAAACAGGTGTGGAATTCTGCCACTCTGACCAATGAAAATCTCAAACACTAAAATGTTATATCTCGGACACGATTTGGTCTTTTAAATTGAAATTTGCAGGGTGTTGAGGGGATGTCCTGTACATGTGAATTATGGTATTCAGGTGCTGGGAAATTAGATTGCTGCAGAGATACTGCGTGACCCACTTTACATTCTGCGTATAGCGTTTTGCATTGTGGTAGGCACTTTTAATGTTAAACCTCACATTTTGCACATTAATTTTGCAACCATTCAACAGATTTGCACAAAATTTGGAATGCACAGTCTGGCGTGGTACATCTCTTGATTTACTAAATTTTGTTTCAGTTGGAAATACGGTTCTTGCACAGCGAAGTGCCAAAAAATGGACTTTTCGCCACTTTTGTGCATTTTTAGTTCGTGGGGCTGTGCGGACACCGTGTGAGCTATTGCTCCGAATCTTGGGACATAGAAAGAGCTTGGGAGACAGAACATGCTGATTTTTGTTTGGTGAAAAAATATTATTCTGTTCAAAAGTTGTTACAATTTAAAAGTCCCATTTATATCCTATGGGAAAATGTATGTATATTTTTGGAATGTTAATGAGAAAGAACCAGATGGCCCAAATTGTGACGACCATATCTCAATAACAGTTTGGTCTTTTTACTTGAAATTTGCAGGCAGGTGAGGGGATGTCACAGATATGTGAACTATACTGTTTAGGTATTGAGGAAATAATTTGTTGCAGAAATATTCAGAGACATAATTGTCATTTTTCCCATAGGATTACATTGCAGTCTGTGTCATGACTTTCGGCGCCGTTATCTCGGAAACAAAGCAAGAAACAGACTTTTTGCTACAGGTGGCTTAGATCACCTTTAGGTGATCTAGCCACTGGAAAAAGACTTGACATTGTAGAGTCAGCCTGCAGTGGAATTTTGTTTGTACATTGCACGGTTCATGAGATATTGTGAAAGTACTGTCACAAGGGTTGAAAGAGTGCCTGTCTAGTGCTTTCTGGTGCCCATAGCTCGGAAACTAAGTGAGATATGGGTACGGTCTTTCCGATGTTGCGTGAAGTACTTACTGTCACGATTACAATTATGCTAGAATTTTTTTCTAGCTCTTATAGTTCCAAGATATGCACAACTTACTGTTACAAGGGTTTGGTGCCCTATAGTGCTGCTGCATGGCTCTGTAACACAGACTTTGACAGCAGATAAGGACCACTTGGCCCACCCAGTCTGCCCATTTCCCTACCTATTGGATAAGCTGCAGATTCTAGTTAACCAACAGCCTACTTCCTGCAACCCCCCACTATAATTGCCTTATGTCTGTCCCATGCATGTTTGAATTCCACCACTGTTTTAGACCCCACAACCTCTCCAGGAAGGCAGTTCCATGCGTCCACCACTCTCTCCGTGAAAAAGAATTTCCTCACATTACCCCTGAGCCGTCCCCCCTCTAACTTTAAATTGTGCCCCCTTGTTCTTACACATCTCTTTTTCTGAAAGATGCTACCCTCCTGGACTTTGTTGATTCCCTTGAGGAACTTAAAAGTTTCTATCATGTCCCCGTCCCTCCTTTCATCAAGGGTATACATATTAAGCTCTCTCAGTCTCTCTTCATATGGTTTCTGATGTAGACCCTGCACCATTTTAGTTGCCCTCCTCTGGACTGCTTCCATCCTGTCTATGTCCTTGCGTAGATGAGGTCTCCAAAACTGCACGCAGTACTCCAGATGGGGTCTCACCAACTGTCTGTATAGAGGGATAACCACTTCCCTTTTTCTACTTGTGATGCCCCTCCCTATGCATCCCAGTATCCCCCTGGCTCTCCTTACTGACTTCTCACATTGCTTACCCACCTTTAGGTCATCTGATATGACTACACCCAGATCCCTTTCCATTATTGTTGTCGTTAGTACCTCCTCTGCTATTGTGTACTCTTCTCCTGGATTTTTATTTCCCAGGTGCGTTACTTTGCACTTCTTTGCACTGAATCTAAGTTGCCATATGTCTGACCATTCCTCCAACCTTGCCAAGTCCCTTCTCATCCTTTCTACCCCATCTTGTGTATCAACTCTGTTACAGATCTTTGTGTCATCCAAAAGAGGCATACCTTTCCTTCAGTCCCTCCATAATGTCACCTATAAAGGCGTTAAAGAGACTGGACCCAGTATCTGAGCCCTGAGGTACTCCACTAATAACCCCTTTCTTCAGAATGTGTTCATTCACTATTACCTTCTGTGTCCTGTTGTGCAGCCAGTTTGCTACCAGGCTACCACCTGGGACCCACTCCCAGGCTGGCTAACTTGATTATTAATCTTTGTGCAGGACTGTGTCAAATGCCTTGCTAAAGTCTAGGTAGGCCATATCCACAGCCCCTCCCTGGTCTATTACTTTGGTCACCCAGTCAAAGAAATCGATTAGATTCCTCTGACATGACCTTCCTGCTGTGAATCCATGCTGCTTTGGGTCCTGTGCCACGCTGGCCTCTAGGTACTCAACAATTCTTTCTTTCAGAAGTGATTCCATCATTTTCCCCACCATTGAGGTCAAACTAACAGGTTTGTAGTTTCCTGCTTCTGCCTTGCTCCCACTTTTGTGAAGGGGAATCACATCTGCCCTCCTCCAGTCCTCAGGTACCACCCCATCTTCCCATGATTTGTTAAAAAGTGTGGTTAGTGCTGTCACTAGGTCCTCCCTTAGCTCTTTCAGGATTCTAGGGTGAATCCCGTCAGGCCCCATTGCTTTGTCCACCTTGAGTTTTAGGAATTCTTTCAGTACTCTTTCTTCTGTAAATGGACTGGTGTCAACCCCACTATCTAGAGTGCTTCTCCTGTTTGGTTTAGGTAACTCCTCCTCTTCTTTTGTGAATACTGTGCAAAAGTATTCATTCAGTATCTCTGCCTTTTCACTGTCTCCCTCTGCCCACCTCCCCTCTCCTTTATTAATCTTCACTATCCCTCCCTTAACCTTTCTATGCTCCCTAATGTACCTATAAAAGATTTTATCCCCCTTCTTAACTGAGTTGGCTATCTTTTCCTCGGTTTGGGCCTTTGTTTTTCTGACTGCCTTCCCACTTCTTTCTTTAATTGATACAGTTCCTGTCGTGCTCCGTCCTGTGATTCCTTATACTTTTGAATGCAGCCTTTTCTCCTTAACCTTCCCTGACACCTCTTTTGAGAGCCATAGTGTTTTTTATTCCGCTTTGTTTTCTTTATTTGTTTCACACAAAGACTTGTTGCCTCCATGATGGCAGTTTTGATTTTTCTCCATTGTTCTTCCACCCCTCCTTTCTGGCCATTTGCTAATGCATTCCTCAGGTATTCACCCATTATGCCAAAGTCAGCCCTTCTAAAGTCCAGTATCCTTGTCTTTGTATGGCTTGTCTCCATGGTTGTGTTTATTGTGAAGCACACTGTGCAGTGGTCGCTTGTTCACAGATGTCTACTGACTTCTAAGTTTGTGATCCTCTCTCCATTTGAGAGTACCAGGTCTAATATTGCTCCCTTCCGAGTGGGTTCCACCACTAGCTGTCTAAGGCATGCTCCCTGTAGGGCATCGAGAATGACCCTGCTCTTGGATGTGGCTGCAGTCCATGTCGCCCAGTTAACATCTGGCATATTCAGGTCCCCCATCAACAGTATCTCCCCTTTTTCAGCAATTTTGAGAATGCCCTCTATCATTTTCTTGTCCATTTCCTCCCATTGAGACAGGGGTCTGTATACAATTCCTGTGCGGACTGTGATGCCATTCCCTGTCTCCAAGGTGACCCAGAGTTCCTCTTGTCCTCCCCTTTACTTTTTAGTTCTGTAGTTTTGATCCCTTCCCTTATGTAGAGAGCTACTCCACCTCCTCTTTTACCCTCCCTGTCCCTTCTGTAGATTGTGTACCCTGGTATGTTGACATCCCAGTCATGGTTCTCCATGTACCATGTTTATGTGACTGCCACAATATCCAAGTGTTCCTCTTCCATCAGGGCTACTAGCTCTGGAAGCTTGTTTCTCAGACTACGGGCATTGGTACTCATTGCCCTCCATTTAATGTTGGCTTTATCCTTTTTACCCTACTACCTGCCATGTTTTGTGGGGAGGCTTGAACTTTCCTGTTTCCTATCAGCACCTCCCCCTTGGCTAGTTAAAGCTTGCCAAGGAAGCCTTTAAACCTGTCACCTAGAGCGTGTTTCCCTTCCTGGACAGATGCAGACCATTATGCCAGTATAGACTTTCATCTCTCCAGGTGGACCCCCAGTCCCCAATGAAGCCAAAGCCCTGTGCTCTGCACCAGTTTGCAACCATTCATTAAACTGCATGGTGTTGCAGTACCTAAGCCTCACCCCTGCCATAGACTGGCAGCACCTCTGAGAGGGTTACCGTGCTTGCTACCTGTCTGAGGCCCCTCCCCAACTCCACAAATTCATCCAGCACTGCACTGATCTCATGCCTAGCTAGGTCATTTGTCCGAGGTGGACAATATCATCTAGTTTCCTCTCCTGTGATGCTGCTTCTGCAATCCTGAGGATTAAGCTTCCTGTCCCTCAAGCCATGGCACCAGGCAGGCACCTTACTTCCTCTCCTCTCCCTTCCCCAGGTCTACACCCCTAACAAATGAGTCCCTATCAGAAGCTGTTTTTTCCCTGTGGTGTCCCTTGCCACTCTTTTGTGGGTCTCCTTGTGGATGTCCCCAGCAATTTTCTTGGTCTCCAGTGAGGGTGTCATCATGAGGAACCTTGATTTGCCAGGCTGACATATGATTTGTGTAGAGGTGCAACTCGGGGCTACGCCTCTGTTCCACCACCCTCACCTCCCCGAACCTACTGTGGTCCATCTGCTCTTCACACGTGGCAACCTCTGAGGCAGTGGTTGTGGAACTGGTGCTCTTTGGGTGGGGGAGACCTCCTTAGTCCTTGCCAGTTCAGCCTGGAGGTGGGCAACCTCCTCCCTCAGAGCTGGCAGTTGCCTGCAAATAGGGTAGCTTTGCATAAGTGGAAGCGTGGGCCCAGATGCATATTGTTATGCAAAAATTGGCAACTTAGTGGGAGCTGGGCTCTGCACTCCCACCAATACATGTTTTTAATACTATATCACATTTTTCAAAAGTAAGGAAATTTTATGCAAAAACTGTGTTAATGCTTCATTTAGGGTTAAAGCAAAAAAAGTCAGGAAATCAGACATTAGGATTGAACCCCTAACCCCACTCACACACACCACCCCAATCCTCCACAGTCTGACAGATGCTTTGGTGTGTCATTGGGGTCGTGAAGCCTAAATCTCCCCCATTCTCCTTTGCTGCAGCATGTCAGCATGCTCGGTCATGGAATATATTATGGGGGCGCAGGCACGCCCCTGTATTTACGGTTATGCAGCCTCTTCTATGTTAAACTCAAATTTTGCTTGTTAATAACTTTGGACCCTTTCAATGGATTTGCATGAAATTTAGTATACGTGGTGGGGGCATGGTAGATCTCTTGATTTGCCAAATTTCATTTCGGTTGGACTCTCAGTTTTGCACACAAAAATGCTGAAAATGACTGCAGCCAGTTAATATGGGGCGCTTGCTTGATTTTGTCCACGGTGCTTTCTTGGCGGCGTGTGTGAGTGCTGCTCTGCCAACTTTGCTCAGCGAGAAGAGCTTGGGTCAAGGGAACTTCCCCCTTCCCAAAGTTGACCCCTCCTCCTGGTAACTACTGCCCTAGCTCCTCCTCCCTACTAGGGCTAAACTACAGGAATACCTTGTTCTCTGCTAACTCTCGCTTTTCCTCGATTCCTCTTCTACCAGTCCGATTCATGCAGTCCCACTCCACCTCCTTCCTACATCTGACTGACTCCATCCTATCTTTTTTTTTTTTTAATGTTTTATTTAATCAAATTGCAGAGTATAAGATAGACTTACAATCAATAAGCATTTACAGTCATTTACAATTAGTGTACTGAGCAACAGATTCCATCCCATCTTGTGTGGAGCAGGGCTTGGTCAACTCCACCATTTTTCTCAGCCTGGCCCAAACCTCCGATACTGCTGCCTACATTATCCTTCTGGGCAAGCTAAAGGCAGCGGGGATCTCTGTTTCCTCAGCTGAATTCTTCTGTTCCTACCTCGACAGCATGTCTCAAGCTGTCCACACTGGCAATGCCTTATCCACTTCTCTCTAACTGCTCTGGCATACCCCAAAGTAAGATCCTTTTTTGGCCCTATTCCGTTCTCCATATTCCACGATGAACTTCCCTCTGCATTCATTCACACGTATGCAGATGACACATGATGGTCCTCTATGTCTGTGTCCTTTGCCTCTGACCCCATGGCCTGACCACAGCCAGACATCACCAACACCCAGCACTGGTTCTGGGGCAATCAACTATCCTTCAATGCCAGGAACCAGTCATGACTTTTGACTCAGGGCAGAGACTAGCTACGGTCCCTCCTTCTATATCCTTGATGATAGTGTGACTGAGATGGTTTCCTCTTTTAATTAACTTGGAGTCTAACTACATTGTTACCTCAGTTTCTCTGTTCATGTGGATGCCATCCACCAGAAGCTTCACCCCAAACTGGGTGAGCGTTACAGGAATAAAGCAAGTATCCCGCTTCCTGCCCGCAGAGCGATCGTCTTTAGGATGATTCTCCCCATCCTGGACTATGGCGACACTGTTTACAGTGCTGCTCCCAAGTCCACCCTAGCCAGACTGGACCTGCTATTGCACTTCTTCTGCACACATTGCCTTCGATTTCCCTCCTAGAATCCACCACTACTCCCTTTACTCCTCCCTCTCCTTTGCCTCCCTTGATTACAGGGGCCTTGCTCACTGCACTACTTTAATACACAAATTCTGGCTTGGGTCCCTCCACCCTTACCTTTCCTGCCTCCTCAATTCTCCCTTCCACCCCTACTCCCTTCACAGCTCTGGACCACGTTCTCTTGTACTCCCCTTCATAAAATCCTCTGCTGACCAAGCTGCCATCTCCTTCAGCTTCCCCAAACGACGTGTTTCTCTTCCCATTACTATTCATACTGCTCCTTCCACCCACTCACTCAAATTTCTCCTACATGAATTCACTACTCCTGCAGTTGTCTCTGATCCTGTAATGTATTTTGCTGCCCTACAAGTCCCCCCATTGCACCTGCTCCTACCCAGTTCCATTTCCCTGCCCCCCACTTTCTTCCCTCCTTCTGCAGAACCAAGCACCAACAGCATTTCATTTTTTTGGGGGGTATTATTTTCTCTCCTCCAGAGCTCAGCTCAACCCCGCCCTCCGTTGTTCCCCAGCGCCATCCCGGACATCAGACCCCTCCCTATGCACCCGTGACTTACCCTTCGGCGGCAGGGTGGTGGGGCGACTCAACCCACCCCAACAGATCCATGCCAGGGCGCCCTTCCAGGAATGGCGCCGTGGGGAACAACCGTGCTGCGGGCTCGCTGTTTTCCTCCCGGCAGGTCACGGCGGCATGCAATGGCGCCAGCGACTGGGTGCGCTTGCGCTCCCGTCGTGCCCCAATCAGCGTCTGCCGCGACCCGCCCCCAAGCTTGCAGCCACATGCTGTCGACTCCCCAGCCTCCGCTAGGGGTCAGGCAAGCCCCGGCCGCCCAAATCCCCCCTCCCCGGAGATGGAGAGCAGTCCCTTGGACGCTCAATCCATCTCCTCCCCACCGACCCACGGCAACCCATGCCCATTCCCGAACACGGGTCGCCGGCGTGGCGCGAGGTGTGGCGACCAGCGCCTCAACCCTCAGCGCCACCGGGCGGCTAACAGCACTCATTTAACCTTCAAATTGCTGCCATCTAGCTGGCCTGCCAGTGCTGCGGCAGAGCTACCATTTGTGACACCAGGAACCCGGGTTCAGTAACGAGCCTGGGCTGCTGAAGGGCCGGCTGGGGGGAGAAGAATCGAGCGCCCTTAGGGCTGCTCTCCTTCTCCAGGGAGGGTGGACTGCAGTCCTCGCTGCTGTAACACCACCTGGGTGACCATGGGTGGAGCTGCAGCTGAGGACAGAGCATCACAAGGAGGGTTGGCCGAGGACCTGGAGTGAAAGCAGTCTCTGCGTGCCTTCATCTCACTGGCCCTCGAGAGCTAGTGTCTGCAGGGGACGGGACTAGAAACTCCAGGAAAACCCCCACATCTGCGCCAGGAGATGGACCCCTGTGCTGGTGACTGGGGGGAGGGGAACCAGGGAGCAGCTCGGTGTCTGCTCCACTCGAGGTACAGAAGGGACAGGGGAGTCCATTTCACCCCACCGGGGAGTACCCAGGATGCCTGAATTATGGAAGCAGAGCACTCAATGAGGGGCCAACATCTTCGGCCCTCCTGGCGCAGCTCGTGTAGTCGCACTGGGGACCCCAATGGAAGGGGTAGCCGTGAAAAAAGGTTGCATAAACACGAAGTAAAAAAAAAAAAACAACATTGCTGCCATCTGCACATTAATATTGTATCTAGCAGTGCTATGTTCGTACTCCAATTGTGTTCCAATTTGCACTTATTACTTGTTGCTTTTCACATACTCTGCCTACCTCATCTTGTTTATTTTGTTGTTATGTAACTGTTCAACTTATATTCTTGATTTCTGATTTGTTTAACTGAATGTTGTAACTTACTGCTGTACTCTACTAATTTCCCCCTCCCCCAAGGACGCATCAGGAAACAAGCTATTTCAGCTCAGTATTTATTTCCTGGTAAATCTTTTGAAATAAATACAATACAACGCAGTGCTTTGCTTACTCTGTGTAGTATACACTATTTTTAATAAAATGTCCCCATCTTGAAACAAATACTCTGGAACTCAATTTGAGCATGATGACAAAGTAAAAGGATTAAAATGGAATATACAGATCCCCGCAGACCCATAAATGCAATCCGTGGACTTTCTTCTGAAACAGGTGTTGCTTTAAAAAGGTAATTTAGATCTCAAAAATGTTAGGTGTTTAAGAGAAATGTTATTTGCGCAACAAAAATCATGACTTCAGTAATCAAATTTACTTTTAATTATGTTGATTCTCCGTCTCCCTTCAGTGACAATGTAAAGATGGCCCCTTTCCTTTTGCCTTTGAATTGCTGCCAATGAAAACTTAAGACATTTATATTGTTGAGCCTCTCTAAAGTCACCTTGTAAGCTCAGTGCCATACTGCAGAGAAGTAGCAGGTAATTCTTCTGAGCATTCATTGTCCTTTTCAGGCTCTCTGAATGGATCCTGATTCCGTCAGCCCCGATTAATACAAACAAGGCTGGCAACATCTCTTTTATTTTGGACTACCAATTCACAGATACATGACACTTCCACTGACTGGGACGCTCTCACATCTTCCTTTGAAAAGGTGGTCCCTTACATTAAAGCTGTTACATGAGGCCAGCCTGACAGTGCTACTGCTCGCAACCTGCACTCAAAAGTGAGACAATGTCAAGGGCTGGCCAAGAGGAAGGTATTGAGGGACGGAGGAGGATTAAATGTCCCAACAAATGCTCTCCTCATTGGAGAAGGAAGGGGTGCATTCTCAGCTACCAAACAGCCACCTGGTTTACCACAGCTGGTAATGTTGGTGCAGCTGAAGGGAAACCCCTGATGTGTGGCAGTATGGCGGCAGTACTCACAGGCCCCACCTCTCTACTGCCCACAGGTCCCATACTGGATGGAACTAGAGTTGTGTGTACTGTGGAGGAAGCCCACCACACAGGGAAATGCTGCCAGTGACCCCTGGGATTGGGTAAATGACAGAGGTGGGATTGAATTGGACTGGTAGGTAGGTAGCTAGGCTGAAAGCGCAGCATCAGTGACTAGGGGAAAACCGTGTGTGTTTGTGTATTTATCAGATGGGTGAGAAAAATCAGTAAAAATGCAGTCTCAGAGCCGGACGAATGGCACAGAGGGCTAAGGTGCTGGGCGGGCCACACCTCATGCCACACCAGTGGGCCAGGTACGGAAATGATGTAGGTTGCTTGGGGGCCAGTTGGGAAAGGAAGATTGAGCGTCCCCAGGACAGTTCTCCAACCTTCAGGTGTGCAGACAGGATGTCTCCCTCAGCAGCTGACGCCTAGTGTTTCTGGGTGGCAGTGTAGTGCGGCATCAGGAAAAGTGGCCCTGCATGTTGATGCCAGGAGCCGTTTCTGCAGAGTACAAACAACACTCGTTGCAACTGAAGCAGACCCAGGGGAAAACCAAGGCAGAAAATCCCCAACCTGGCAGGATGTTGGACCACTCCCTTGCAGGTTCCACACTGGTGACTGGGCTCTCCCAACATCCCTCGCTGAGGACACTGGGCAACAGCAAGGAAAGCCCAGGGAAGCCGGGTGATGGGGCTGAGAACACTGGTCCTGAATGGGCGGGGTTGGTAGTGAATGGAGATAAATCACTAATAAAAAGAAAAAAAAGCTGTGCCGTTCCCACCACCAGGAAGGAGGAAGTGACTGGTGACCATCAAGCTACCTCTGGAGACAGATGCCTCTCTGCATGATTCAAGATTTCTTGAATATATGGAAATATCTTCAAGTCTATATGGCATTTATCAAAGAACTGTAATAGAGGCGGCCTGGTGGCACTGCGGTTGAGGCGCTGGGCGCCACCTTGCATCACACTGGCGACCGGGTTCAGGCGAGCCCAGGTTGTCAGGGAAGGATAGGATTGAGCATCTGGAGGGCTGCTCTCCTATTCTGGGGTGGGCTGTGGGTCTTCATTGCTCTGTAGTGGACCCTGGGGACGCCAGGAGACACTGCCAGAGATGATGTAAAGAAAGGAGGAGTGCAGCAGACGTCAGCACATTAAATGCTAGACGTCCTTGCACGTCTGCACTCCTGGGACAAGAAAGAGGAGGAAAATGCAGCACTGTCCATGGCATCTTGATGTCCGCACTCCCTGAGCCTGGCGGGATTCGTGGGTGCAGAGTCCGAGGCCGGTACTGGATCTTGGCCTGGCGTGGGGACTGAGGGAGGGCGTCCCTCTCGTGGGTACAGCTGCATATGCCAGCTGGCCCAGAAGATGCGTCTCCGTGGTTGTCGAGGGAAGAGGAGCGGCGGCTGGATTTAATGGCAGGTCAGTGGCTGAAGGGGAGAAAATAAATTGAAGATAAAAAGAATTGTAATAGATCTGGAATATTATGTATGCAATATTAATCCTAAATATCTAAACTGCATTAAGATGAAAGGTTGTATACTAAACAGAATAATATATGAAAAGATTATATGTGTGTCATAACGAAAAAAATACAATGAAAAAATTTAAAAAAAAAAACTGTCTCCTGATTGGAAGAAACACTGTACACGAGTGTGCATTATCCCTCAACGACCACACACTTGCATTTCTTTCTGTTTTTCACACCCTCCCTCAAAAACAATTTTGGCCATTTTATTATACAAATAATTCACTACAGGTGTGTGGCTGTGCTTTGATATGCCCCCTCCCCACATGGATGAGCGCACATTGGCCTACAGTGCCATTCCTCACAACACACTCCGGGGGGGGGAGGGGGGTGAGCATGATTGCACAGCTTGTAATAGATTATCTATTACATATATACAGTACATATATATTTATATGAATCCATATACAAATAAATATTTTTTTAAATAAATCCTGATCTATAATGTGTTTATGTAAGACCAGCCCTTCTGTGCAGTGGTAGCTTTGCTTCGGTATTCTTTAACCTGAAGAATGCATACAAGACTACTATTATACTAACAGGAGTCGCTCCTGAAATCATATGAACACATAAAATGGATCTGAAGCACTCTTAACTGTTTCTTTATCCAGCTTAGTCCAACTCAGGTGCACTATCTTGGTTTCAGTGGAGTCCTTTTACTTCTACCCAGTTTTAACAGCAAGGCAGGATGGAAGCACAGGGAGAGCAACTGGCCTGTTGTTGGGGTGGGGGATCGGCGGACCTCTGCACATCGGATGCGGGAGAGTGCCCCTTCGTGCTTTGAGGTCATTGCATGCTCTGCCCTGCTCGAGTCAGGTGGGGAGGGATGCACATGGGGGAAAAGCCCGTTGGGGTCTCTCCCTGGCCATCTGAGGGCCAAAAAGAAAATGCACAAGAAAGAAAGAAAAAAAAAAAAAGAGAACATGACATGAACTAGTGACTATGGTGGGATTGGAACCTGTTATTTCTTAGTTTCACAGATCAGTGCTATAACCACTGGTTCCCAATGCCTTTTCTATATAAACCTAGCATCGGGGAATAGAAGTAACTGTCCAGTTTCAGCTGGCAACAGCGCTTTGCCCAGTTTCAGCTGGCAACAGCACTTTGCCCAGTTTTAGATGGCAACAGCGCTTTGTCCAGTTTCAGAGGGACAGCACTTTGTCCAGTTTCAGATGGCAACAGCACTTTGTCCAGTTTCAGACGGACAGCACTTTGTCCAGTTTCAGATGGACAGCACTTTGTCCAGTTTTAGATGGCAACAGCACTTTGTCCAGTTTTTTTTTAACTTCCTTTATTGGAAACCATCAATGTACAATCTGTTCTTAAATTACCACATAATAGAGATACATAATCTTTCTCGTCTACTGTATGCAGCTTATATGCCTTAAAGAGCAAAGAGATTTTTATATCACCATAAAACATTGAAACACCCAAACATCACCACATTACAAAACTAAGGAGGGCGCTGGTGTGAGGGGACAGTGGCAACAGTTTGGCATCTGTTTTGGAGTTTCTTGGGCCTAGGTTGGCCAGGAGACGAGGTGGGTGCTATCCTTACAGGCTGTCTGTGTACTCCGTATTCTTGCTTTCATAGACTATTGTGTTTCAGCCCCTTTCTTCTGTCAGATTTGCCAGCTGGCTAGTCATAACATCCCCACCTTTTGTCAACCCCTATCTGGTCCACCTGTTAATATACGCTTCCCTGCTATCTTGGATTTGGAAAGCATGTCTTTCCATCTCAGCTATTTTTTTTTTCAAACAAACAACTCTCCCAGTGCTGTGCTTGGGGTGGCTCCATCTGTAGCCATTTATGTGTGATTGCCTTTAAGGCTGCAACCACACAGATAGGCTGTCTCCTTCCCCTTAATAGTTGCTGGAGGGAGGCCTAATATCAGGTGGGCGCATGGCATTTCTTCAGGCATCATGAACACTCCCCTCAGCCTCTGCTTCACCCCTTCCCAGTATGGCAGGAGGACCTGACATGTCCAGAATGTGTGTGTGGGGGTCTCTCTTGCTTCTGCACATTCCCTATAAAATGTTCCCATATTAGTGTGATCACATTTGGCTTTGACAGCTGGGGTAACACAATGCCGTTTTCTGTTTTTTTTAATTTCCAGGAATATCCACGCCATCTGTAGGAGGTTGTCTTAAGAGTTTTTTCCAAATTCTACCCCATTCTTTATGGCTGAGATGCAGGTCTGCTTCACCTCGCTGTCCAATTTCAGCTGTCAACAGCACTTTGTCCAGTTTTCAATGGCAACAGTGATTTGTCCAGTTTCAGCGGGCAACAGTGCTTTATCCAGCTGCCAGACTTGCATGTGAAGACCTTGTGAAACCACTCCAGCCACAGTGTTACTCACGCCTAGTGTGAGAATGGGGTTGTTCTACTTGTCATATAGAGCCACTTTCTGTTTTAATATTTTAAAATATTCATCCAATCACAGTGGTGAGCTAATGGAGAAGTGAAGTCATCCTGCCGACTACGCCAAAAACTGTGGTCGCCGGATTCTCGTTACTGTATATATACTATTACCTTAAATTCTATATATTCAATAACCACACCTAATGGTTATTCCAATAAACCTCAGTTTATTGTCTGTACACATGTGTGGGAGCCTCGACTAAAGGCAAGAGCTCCCTCGAACTAAGTTTTACACAGTATTTTATAGCACTTCTTATCTTGAAAACATACTAACATTTCAATTGTAAGGTAATCATAGTTTCTTAGCAATAACAGAAAAACAGTTTCATATGCGTCAAGGTACTTTCCACTGGCCTATTTCATCACTGCTTAATACATACACCTGGGTCAAGCTGACTTAATAGAAACAATGAGTTTCACTCACCCATGGTACTGTACAGCTTGATTTCAGTAATGATACATGTTTTATCTCTGCTTCTTGCCCAACCCTGCCCAAGCTTGTTATCCAGGCTGGTACCATCAGTTCTGTTCAGCTTTATCTAAACTGCTATTTTTCCAACTTTAAGTAACTGGTTCCAGCTAGCATGAGCTATTGCCTTTGCTTGCCTTGCAATTCTTACAAACTTATAATGACCCTTAGCTTCTACTCAGACCTGGCTATATTCTACACTAGCAACATATGTTATAATCATAATATATATATATATGTTGTAACACACTTTTACTTTATATGTAATCCACACTCTATATGTATGCATAAAGAAAGACATATATATATATATATATATATATATAAAAGAAATTCCTCCACACAGCTGATCTCCTAGGAGGTGAGTCTATAGGCTTTTTCCACTGATATCTGTCCCTCATCCGCGCCAGTGCCCAGCAGCTCCAGAATAATTGTGTGGGTGAAAATCAAAGGGTCCTTTCCTCAGCTGATTCGGGCAGTCCAGGGATCAGGACATTGTTTTCCGGACCCGATTTTTGAGTTGCTCTAGATGTTGCCGCATCCATGTGGTGTCTTTTATTAGTTTGGTGGAAACATCCACTGTTTCGTTCAGACTGGTCTCCAGCAGAGATGGACTGCTGAGTTAGATCCATCTGGGTTTCCAATGCCACAACCCTAGGGTTAAGTGGAGTCAAACTTCGATCCAGCTCTTGTACTGTATGGACCAATTGCTGCAGCATTAGTATTAACTGTTGCCAGCTGACTCTCTGGCCCGGCTCCACTAGAGGCTCCAGGCCCAGCACCATGAAGGCCAGCCATCACGTCATCCCTTTGGGTGGAAAAAGTCACCCAGTGCTGCCTGCCTTCTTGGTTTTACCCATAACAGCCATAAGAACAGTACATAGCTGCTAAGAGAGCTAAATTTTACCCGATGAGGTATAACTCTTGATTTAATGTCCAAAAAGCTCAACAAATCACTGAGCTCTGAAAAATGCTGCTCTTGCTTGGTTGCTCAGCAGCACCCCGATGAACTTTTTTAAACTACAGTTAGTCACCCCCTAAATAAATCGTCCTTGATGTGGTTAAATAAACCTGAAGAGCATCATAATTTAATCATTTCAGTCTTAGCTTGTGAACAGTAAACATTAATAAATCTGACCTGTTCCAGGTTTAAGAATCCATCCAAAATTAGTACCCTACCCAGGGATTAAATCATTAAGTTTAGTGAATGTGAAGGATGAGCCAAAAAACAAGATGCCAACTCTGTCGGCCTTATCTGGGCCAAAAGACCAGTAGGATGGGCCTTTATAACATTCAGACTTAAAAAGTCTTAACTGAGCTAAAGAAGCCATCCATGTTTACTGTAAAAAGTCAAAATCAAGGTTAATATCCTTGAGCACTTGGAATACTCTGTCTTTTAGTGACCCTCCTATGCTGCAAACCTTTACAGAAACAAACTGTAAATTTAGCACAAGATAGGAGTCAGATCATTCTTTTTTCTTCCCATCATTTTATAGTCAGTTTTAGGTTGTTATGGATAGGAAAAAGTTATCAGAACCCCCTTCTTCATCACGCAGTCTCCCCAACTAGAAGTAGACAAGACTAAGAAGAGGATTTCATGTTCCAGATCTTGTGGAAGATGAAAGTTTATTTAGCTGGGCTGAATGCCTCCTGGCTTGCTGTGTGATTCACTGCTGGGTGGGGGGGCATATCTGCATGCTCTTCCATAGGCACCTCTGTAGTATTATCAGAGTAGCTTACTGGCTGTAGTAAAGGTGATATTTGTTGGTTTATTTCACCCCCTGTTGTAGCCAGGTCCTCAGACGTACCTTGGGAGGGAGGATCTGATTTTTGAGGGGTTAAGGGCCCTTGTGTATGAAGATCAGAAACCAAAGTGGGTTTTCCCTCAGAGGTGGCCACATTCTCCTGGTCTTTTCTTATAATTTTATCAGTGTTAATAGGATTTTGCTTATTTTTTGATGCCCAGGGACATTCATGATAAAGGTGTCCATATTCATCACACAGGTTACATTTTGAAAAGTTGGCACATTGAGCACTATTATGTCCCACTTCATTATAAATTGAGCAACAAGGCTTATCGCACACATTTAAAAGGTGGGTCTTATCCCCACATTTATAACAAGCACGGGGCTGTCCTGGACTGAAGCATACACCTCAGTCTCTTCCCAACAGAAAACTATTGGGCAAGTGAATGATGCCTTCTTCTGTACTTCCAAGTTTTATTTATTTTTTCAATTTTATTTTTATTTAACAAGATTAGACATGTTACATGGTTACATCCTGGTATCACTAGGTCAGAAACTACTGTTACATTCATCTGTACAGAAAAATATAATGATTCTTCAGACTTTCATATCTCTCTAAATTCCATGTCACCAGGAAATAGTAGTATAGAAAAGCCCAGGAGACCTATCGGATCATTATTTCCCAGAATTCTAATACCCTTGATTGTACTGGCAGAAGGCAAAAGCTCCCTTCCTACTCCTCTCTCCCCTCCATGTTCTGAATCTTTTAGGTCCTTTTATGAAGAAAGATTTTAAGGAATAAAGTCAGGGTCGTGGGCTGATATCTGCACAACCCACGGCCTCCACTGCACTTCAAAGGTATCATAGTTATTATGTAATTGTGCCGTCAGCCCCTCCATATGGCAAATTTCTGAAACCACCTTTCTGCAGTCTGATATAGTGGAGTTAATAGGCGACATCCAACGCCTCGTAATGGCCTTTTTTGCTGCCAGGACACATATGGGCAGTAGGGTGCGATGCAGTGCGGTGGGCCTGTAAGGAGGAAATATTGAAAGCAACACTATTTCTGCTGAGAGCTCGACAATCAACCAGGCAGTCTGAAGTCTCTTGTTGAAATAAACACCAAAAGGGTGTTATCTGAGGACAAGTCCAGAAGATATGACCCAGGTCAGCAAGTTCACAGGGACACCTACGCCAGCATTTCCCATAAGAAGGTGGGAGATAATTGGCAAGGACAGCAGGCAAGCGGAAAAATCTCGCCTGGCATTTCCAGGCAAATTCCTTCCACCTGTTTGAATGTGTAATCCTGAGAGCCATGATGGAGGCTTTCTGCCATTCTGAAAAGGACATTTCCAGCTACAGATCTCTATTCCAACTGTCTAATATGGATTCAGACGAGTCCCCCAGATTATCCCTCAGTATTTTGTAGCGGTGGCCGATGAGGTGACCCTAAAGTGTTCCTCCCAAACAGTTCTCCAGGAGGTGCCACAGTACTGGGGGAGGATTGGGAAACTGGCCCCCACGTCCCTCTGACATAGAGTATAATTTTTAACCTAGAGATACCTGTAGGAGTCTCTGACGGGGAGCCCATACCTGTCTATAAGGGAATCAAATGGGACTATTCCTGATTTTGTAAGGAATTGAGAGAAGAAATTTAACCCCAACCTTCTCCAGTTTGAAAAGGTCAAGTCAAATGTTATTGGGGAAAAAACTATCATCTTCAGATATTAACGTATGGAAGAAAAAAGTTTCCCTGAAGACTCCTTTTTGTTTTATTTTGTACCATAGTTTTAAAACTTGAGCCATGTATGGAGAAAAGTCTCGGAGAGGGGTCCTCTGGTTTGGGCATGCTAAAGTTAGTTTAGTAATATTATGAAGATCATTTATAGTGAATCCTAAATCCTTCCAAAGGGACGTGTAGGAGGGGGATAACCAAAGAAAAAGTATTTTGAGAAAGGCTGCCATTGCATACAATTTAAGATTTGGAAGGTTTGCTCCCCAGTCAGTGGTAGTTGAAGAAGAGATGGCCTTACCCTGGTTTTTGCCCACTCAGATAAAATTTGAAAAGTTTTATCCCAAGATACAAAATAGTATGTAGGGGAAAACAGGATATTCTGGAACAAGTAAAGGAGACGAGGAGGATAATCATGGGATGGTCTCTATTCTCTGAAAAAATTTAGCTGTAGCTTTGCCCATTTTGAGAGGTCTGATTGTATTTGAATTGAGAGGGTTCATTGTTTATCAGCTTGAGATGGTCAAGGTTTATAGGAATTTGGATTCCTAAGTATTTAAGTTTTGTACGGTGCTACTTTATTGGGTATTTTTGTTTGAGATTAAAGGGAGGGGTAGAATATAATGGGTAAGACTTCTGTTTTGGATAAATTCAATTTAAAACCTGTAGCTTCCTCAAATTTGGCCAGGGTCTCCCATAATGCTGGGAGGGAGGGAGGTTTCAGGTGCCAGAGAAGTCAAAAGCACGTCATCCGCGAACAACGCTACTTTGTACTCCCTTTGCCCCAATGGGATGCCCTCTGTTAGGTTGTTCTTCCTTATTGCCTCAGCTAGAGGTTCTATGTAGATAGCAAAAAGTAACGGTGATAAGGGACATCCCTGTCTCGTGCCCCGCTGCAGATGTATGGGTAGCAATAAAGCATCATTGATGCAAATGTAAGCTTTAAGGTGGGCATAGATGTTTTTTAGCCAGGTCAGGAGAGAATCTGGAAAGGAAAACTCCGAGAGAGTAGACCAGAGAAAATTCCACGCCACTCTATCGAACGCCTTCTCTGCATCAAGGCTTATAAGGGTCATGGGGATCCGTCTAGAATGTATATATTCTAACAGAATCATCAGTCTTTGTGTGTTGTCTGAAGTACTGTGTTGTTTAATTTTTTTCAACTTTTATTTATAATTTTATACACTTGCATAAAACATTAATTTCAGAGCAGGTAGTGAAGATTAGTAAAATCGTTTTACATTACATAGGAATGTGATTATTTGGTACAGCATTAGGAGGTAAAAACCTAGTGCATATTATAAGATATGAATTAAGCAACATTTGGAACCATATTTGCAGTCAATGTATAACCTAATAATGTCCCAAGAAATAAAAACATCATAATATAAACCAACCTTGTAAGGTCCTTAATTTAAAATCTTATAAATTGGTACACAAGAACTCTACCTCCCAGAGCTCCTACTAAGCTCTCCCATACCGCAGTTCATCCAGACCCTCTACTTTTACCCCAGGTTTAGGCACAAACCAAGTACTTATTAGTAATAAATCTGCCCTGAAATTAAAATAGTGGGTATTTATGATCCAAAGACCGGCTCTAGACCACTTCACATGTTTACTACGGGCAAGGAAAAGACCTTAAGGGATAAATCTGTCCCTGTGTAGAGGATCTAAATGCATAAACTAAATATCTATCGATCTAGAATCAAAGGAGAAAGCTACCTCCCATTTACACTTCTATATAATAAAATCTCTGGACATAAATTACAAAAATCAGAGAAACAGAGGGTAAATTCTGCATCCAGTCGTACAAATCTTATGAATCATTGAGTCCCTCCGAGATATGTGGGAAACTAATAGAAATGTCTCCAGCCCAGTATTTCTAAATACTGCATAGAGTCCAAACATTGCTAATTAAAAGCAATCCATTAACCATAGAAGGGTGCTTAAACTAAGAATTAAAATAAACCCTCCTATTAAGGAGTCTGGTTAAATTCACCAGCATCATGTGCACCCTTTCCAAAAATCAGTCATAGAACCACTTTGTAGGGCTTTAAATTATAAAATCTGAGTAAATTAGTCAAACCAGCTCGACAGGCAAACAAAGAAATATCCAGCCACTACGTTCCTCTTCAGTCTGCCTCTGATTCTTCATCGGAAAGTCTTTCCTCCTGTGTTCTACAAGGCGCGATCTTCTCCACGCAGATCCCCGCTTCCTTTGGATCAGTGAAGCGATTATTGTCTGTGGTCATCAGCAAAGCAGAGAGCGAGCTAGGAAGGCTATTGAATATGGTATGTTGAGATCCCTTAATTTGTACTGAACTCCATCAAAGGCTATCCAGCATACTGGTTGCATATGCTAAGTCCGGGAAAAATAAAATTTGAGAGTCCTAATAGTGGAAAGGGCTTTTATTTTGGAGACCCCCAGGACCAGATCTAATTCTGCAGCCAATGATAGGGTAGCTAGAATTGTAAGAGGGATTTCCAGATTAGAGGATGGCCTATGGAGAGTAATTCTGTATGCCCTTGAGATAGACACCTCATTCAGGCCCGTTATGTTAGGGAACCCACGAGCCCAAATATGCCATGAGATTCTCCCTTTGGTGCTTTCTGGTAGGCCAAGAATTCCGATGTTGGCTGCCCGTGTGCATTCAGAGCTGCTCTACTCGGCTCCATAGGGCAGCTTGTTCTTTAATTAAGGTAGCGGTAGCTGGGGGCCTTCCTGCCATTGCCTCCAGTTTTGGCGGTTTCCCCATGGCATCAAGGCGAGTTTCAGTAGCCTGGAATCTTGTTGAAAAGAGTCCAACTTCTGGTCCATCCCTTGTACAGTTTTGTGAGGGCATGCACTGCAATTTGAAGAGATTGCAGTGAGGCCGAGTCTTCTCTGCAGCTGGTAAGCAGGCGTTCCCTTGTCTTGTTCTGGTTGCTTAGAGAGGCGGGAGCACATGGTTGAAAGAAGTCCTGTTTGTTTTGGTTTAGTTTTCCCATATTAGTAAGATTTGTAAATCTGGTGATGCAGGAAACAATGTCCAGAGATTAGATTGAATCTGGTAGTAGTTGGAGGTCAAAATGTTGTTTTAAAAGGAAAGAAGGCTCGTTTCAGGAGCTCTGGAATTTTGCTGCTTCTGGCTAGACTGCTGGCTCTGCCCCCTCCTCGTTGTTTAATAAAGTCTGATTGATCCGGGTGGATTAAATGTACTAGGAGGGTTCTAACCATTTGCCCATATGGCCTTAGATATTTTAGTCTAAATTTAGAATGGAAATGAGACAATAAGAAGAGGTGAGCATGGGGTCTTTATCCGGCTTAGCAAGTGGGGAGAGAATGGCATAGTCCCAGGAGGGTGTGCGGGGGTTTCCCCCTCTGCTACCATTCTACATGCTGGAAGGAGAGACTGTAAGAGCTGAGGTATGAATGCCTTGTACCACCCTGCCCCAAATCCATCAGGGCCTGGGCATTTGAGAGGTTTTAGGGCCTTCACCTGCTGCAGAATCTCTGTTGCCCTGATCGGTGTTTCGAGCTATTTTCTTTGGATGTCTGTGAATTTAGGTAAAGTGAGATTGGCCAAAAATGTAGAAATGCTTGCATATGGGTTTGAGATGTCAAGGGTGCTGCATAAAGAGATTTATAATATTGGGAGAAAGCCACTTTAATTTGTTTCTTCTTATATGAGTATTTGAGTTCAGAAGTTTTATCTTGAGAATTGTCAAGGCTTGTTTATTTGCTCTTAACTTGCAGACCAACAGTCTAGAGCCCCCTAACCCTCCACCCCTGCGTAGTTATTCTGTCTAAGATAATTTAAATTCTGAAGGATTTTGTAATCCAGAGTTTTTTTGATTTCTTGTTTAGTGGCTCTCATTTTCCACTGCAATTCTCTATCCCCTTCTCTATATAATAATTGGTATGAATTAAGCAGTTTTTTCAGATAATTATATGTAGCTTCCATTCCTTTCTTCTTGCAAGAGGCATATGCCAAAATTTCGCCCAATTATGACTTTGAGTATCCCATTGAACTGGGTCGGAAATGTCTGGTGATAAGTCATCTTTAATTGCTTGAGGGATGCGCTCCCGACCGAAGTTCAGAAATTCAGAGTCTCCGAGAAGAGAAGTGTTAAATTGCCAAAGTTTGTTTCTTCAGTTTGCCCAGGTTTAACTTAAGAATCAGGGGGGTTGTGATCGGACAGTATCCTAGGCTATATCATGACATCTTGAACTAGGGTAAGATGTTCACATGTTATAAAGAAATAATCCAGCCTAGAATATGAGCAGTGCCTTCCCGAGAAAAAGGTATAGCCGAGGACTGATGGGGAATAATGTCCTTCATATATCCTCCATACCCAGGAAGGACAGGTTTCCTTTTAGATATTTTGTTGCATTCGAAAGCCGGTGGGCATAAGGGTTAGAAGAGTCCAAATGGGGGGATAAATGTGCATTGAAGTCCCCGCCCATTATTAGAATTCCCTTAAGCATTTCCATAACCTTTCGTAAAAAACCTCGGACAATTGGCAAGCAAGATTGTGGGGGTAGGTGGATGTTAACTAGTGTTACTGTTTGGGAATACAAGACCCCCCTCACTATAACATATCTACCCTGGGGGGTCAGTGTATGTCTCCTGCAGTTCCATCGGGGTGGAGGCGGGAATGAGGATGGCCATACCTCTTTTATGCTCGCTAGGGTGAGAAGAAGCTAGAACCCGATAACTGCGACCCCAGTACAGTTTCAAATGTTCCCCTGGAGAAGGGTGCGTTTCCTGTAGGAAATACAAGTCCGCTTTCTGCTTTCCAAAATGTTGCATAACCCACGTGCGTTTTATTGGGGAGTGCAGCCCATTACCATTCTGCGAATAAATCTTGACTGGTACATTATCCATTCTACCATAAAGAGGGAAGAGAGTTACCTAGTGAGGAATGCTCAGAAGGGCAGTCAGGACACAACCAGAAGATGCCAGAGGAATCGTAATGCCGCCCCCCAAAACCAGGCCATCCTAAGGGACCAAAGCAGTAGACCCGGAAGGTGGGCATTTCCGCAGAATTTCCATGCGTCTCTCCCCACCAGGAGCACAACCCCTCACCCCCAACAAGATCCCCAGGGATGCCTTTTGTAGCTTAGTGTCTACATCCATTTTCTCAACTTTATAACCTAGGTAAATAATAGAAAGAATCAAACCAACATTAACTATTCCAACTAGACTTAGTACTTGACTGCTCCAGATGAATGCCATAGATATAACCAAAAACATGGCTCTTATTAAGTAACTAAATATTCTCCTTGGGGAGAAAACTATGTACAGGTGAGCTTCCACATTTGGGGAAGATTACCAAATCTCAACCATAAACTGGGAAAGATTTTTGGGATCTAGTTCCATTCCCGGGGAAGTGGGGTATATACCACCATTGGTAGGTAAAAGCCCCCCCAACCCCTGAGGAACAGCACAATGAATATTAGCTGTTCCAGGTATGGTGAAGGCATGAAAGGGTATTAATAGTCCTTAACCAGACAGGAAAGGTGATCTAGGAATAAAGGATAAAGCTCCCCCCTGTTAATGGTTACTTAAAACTCCACCGGGGGGCGCTATTGCAGCAGGAGATCATGGCTGGTTTCAAGGTGGCTGGCTGCCTGAACATTGTCAAACCCACGAAAGGTAGGCCCACTTCAACTGGCTAAAAGGGGGATAAGTTATCAGCTGGGGGGAGGCTGTAACACCATTGTGACAGTGGTTGAATGATGAACAATACAAGCGATAAATCATATCCCCATTTGGTCCTGACTCCTTCGTGATGACCAGACTTCCATTATGCCTTGTTCCCCGCTGCCTGCTTTCGTGTATAAGGACTAGGAACAGTGCAAACTAAAGAAAAATGTTCTGGGAGATTCCAGCCACTTGCCCTGTTGGTCGATTGAGACCTGATTTACAAATGACCGTTACAGCTATGCCGAGGTACAGTGTCGCATTCTCTCCTATTTAAAACAAAACATGAAATCAACACCTCTAACACCAATGTATTAAATCGGGCACCACAATAATGGCCTCACCTGGACCTGGTCATATGAAGAGGGTCCCTACTTCTTAAAAAAAAAATAAAAAAAAAAAAAAATCACTGAACAAGCTAAACATCCACGAGCAACTGAGCACCTTATAGGGAACACAGAAGCGTACATTTTAGATGATCAAGATCCGAAAATCATTAGTAAATTAAGCACAAGCAGTTTTAGTGCTTTCTGCCACCACCCTACACTAGCTAGAACACAAGGTTTAGCTGCCTCATACTCCACGTGCAGTAGCATAGTGACCACTCTTGTAGAGCAACTTCCCAGTGCAAACTAGATGGAGCTCACTTGTTAAGGATAGGGGTGGGGGGACTGTAACTGAAAATACACAGTACAACCTCCAGCTATTCTTCAGTTATACAGAGCGGCCACTAAAAGGTTGTCAGTTACACCTCAAGGGTGGGGAGCACACAAGGATATCAGGTACCAGGAGAACCACAGTGACCTTTACAAGAGGCTAGCGCACCTGCCTTGAGAGCTGGGCGTTCACAGATTCAAAATCTCACCAGAGCCAAAAAGCTCACTGTGTAACCTTGAGCAAGCTATTCAGCCTCTCAGTGCTCCAGTCCACCCAGCTGCAGAAATGGCCAAAAAGCAGTTCCCCACTGGAAAGTAGATCCTGCATTTCGTCAAGGATACCATGTTTAAAAAAAGTTATAAAATAAAATAAAAAAATCTGAAGACATTTATTTTTTCATGCACCACTTCCTCCTCAGTTACACTGATGGCACTTTAGAAATAACACAGTCATCTGCCCACAGCACTGTGCCACTTTTGTTCCTCCACCACAATCTTAACCCAGAAAAATAGCCACAATGGTCCTACAGGTGTTCGAGGCTAGTCTGCTCTTGTAGTTCAGAGCTATGCAGTGCTAGTTATACGATTTCAGTTGGTAGTGGGCGGATGGAGACAGCACTCCTCAAAACAGAGATTACTTACTTGTAACCATAGTTCAAATCCCTGTTTTACTGAAGAAGCTTTCCTATCCAACTGCTGTACTGCTTTCTTTGTGTGTATTTTGGTCATTGTCCCTTGATGTTGGCATGCTGCAGCTTGGGAATGCCAGGAAAAGTGCATCCAACTAGTCGGTGATTGTTCTGGATTTGACTTGTCCGCTTGCCCTGCACCTTAGCCTTGTGGAACACTGCATCTGACACTTGCCCTGAGGCAATGGATGCTCCAAAACCTGGACAGTCTGCCCAAGGGGACTGCATACTTTTGGTTTGTTTTGCATAGTAGGCCTAGCAGGAGGACAGGTACTACCAGATCCATAGCACCAGGCAGTAAAGAAGGCTACCATTAGTGAGGAGTCCGATTCTAGAATGTCCAACACCAGGTAGACATCCTTCTTGTGGACATCTTCCAAAGGAGTGTCCAGAGCCATGGACAAGTATCCTAAGATGGTTGCCATAGAGGACTGGTTCCCCACAGGGAGTCTACTAACCAGCTACCATCCCACTGACGGTGTTGGCGAGATGGACAATGTTTCTGAATTGGAGCTGGGATAAAGAAGCATCGACACAGAATATGGATGACTGTCTGGCGACCACCACCAACAGGACATGAGGCAGGCCAGACTCTGGCCAAGAATCCTTGGCTGGAGCGTCCTCTGCTTGCTTTGGAGGTAGTGGCTCCACCTGAATAGCTTCCTGTGGTATTGTCACAAAGCTGTGGATGGGGCCGTGGAACACACAGACACAATTGTCACTGGGAGGTGCAGCTAAGGCTAGGACCAGTGATACTGCCTGTCAACCTCAACCACTGGCAAAATCCAGCAGGCTTGACATTGGTGTTGGTAGCTAAATAATGAGGAAGAACTCTGTTGATCACCAATGCAATATTGCCATCTATATCAAGAGAAGGCTCAAGAGTACATAACCATGATTTTGTACGTCAACTAGAGGATGGATGTGGCAACGAAGCCTCTGGGTCTGGAAACCTCAGACAGAGACCCTTAGTACCGGTACAGGAGGCTGCACTGGGGTCAGGAAAACTGCTGGCTGCTGAACTGACAGAGGGCTGACTGGGAGCGAATCAGGCCTGATCCACCCTGTTCAGAATGGGCTCACGTTCAGCACTGGTATCAGAGTGTGTAAGAATCAACTACCACAATGGACTAGTCCTTAACAGGGTCAGATGAAGTTCAGTGGGTATACCAACAGCCTCTAAAGGTGGTATGACCTCCCTCGAGGTCTATCGACCATTTAGACCCTCCAGCAGGTGCAGAATGCAAACAGTCCTTGCCCAACAGTGATCCCAAGACCAGCATCCACTGTTCTTGTGCTTTCGATGCCCAAACAAGACTTACCTGTGCAGCAGTACTGAGAGATTAAAGAAAACTATTTAAACTTCTGACCTCACAAAGAGTCAGGGGATCCAAGACATACTCCTCCTCCTCCACCAACAGAAGGCGAGGACCAAAATATCCTCACTGGCCTCACAGGCCTGCAACTTGCCACCGAACTCGCAGCTGGAGATGTCATGCAAAGTTTCATTGGCTTGCCCTGGAGCACCCATACCTGTCACTTGTCAAGCACTAGTAGGTGCATGGCCTGGTATGAGGCCTAATGTCCCATATCATAGTCAAGATGTAAGCAATACCTGCAGGCATCGTGCCTGTTGGTCACAGACATTGGCTGCCTGCACACCACGAGCCTCTTCAACCTCAGCTTCTTTTCTGTTCCGTGTACATATCGACGATAGAGCAAGAAGTAGATGGTGATGACACAGGAATGAGTAGACAACTAAAGGAAAACTTTGCATAAAATAACGAAAATGCTGAACACTAACAGAACCCTAATTCACTTGCTGGAGCTGTGAACAGATGACTGTTCCTTCTACAGGAAGGAAAGATCTGAGAGCTTTCGGGGTGGAGCCAGAGGACCATATGGTTGGGTGGTAGAAGGAGTCAAGGTTAAAGACTCTTCTGGTGACTGAGCATGCTCAGTGGAAAACAGCCACCGAACCAAATCTAGGCTAGAAAAATTATTTCACAGGCGGAAATCTGTTCCACTCCAATGCAAAAAAAAAAAAAAATTCCCACCAAAAATCAGTGTAATCTGTAGGGGGCCACCAAAAATCAAAATTGACTACCTTTCTGGTACAAAAAAAGAAAGGTGGCAAGGTCCAGAGCAATTACTCTTCAGCGTTAACTAAAGATCTACCATAGGAACACTGGGAGGCTCGAAACCAACGCAGAGAGGAGCATCTCTGAAAAGATTCAGAGTTCTGGTGCACCATATTCCTGTACAAAATTCTGCACAAGGTTTACTGGGCTGTTCTAATTCTAGTAATTAGAAGCAGGATGTGAGAAACCCACCTGTCCACACTCCAACCAGCACCCCCTCGCAGCTGGCTGCTGCAGACCTTCACCCGTGCTCTCCCTTACTGTGTCCTTGCACCCACACTCAACCCTCTGCAAGGTGGCACACTCTGGACATCTGGACCCTCTGAGCCAAGTCACAAGTCCACTTGGATCAAGCCAAGGCCAACGACTTGAACCCCAGGTGTGGATTCTGTCTTGTCAAACTTCACTCCACCTCTACCTGCTCAGGAAGGAATGTCTTTAGCATGCATCTTTGGAATGATGGTTACCCCAGAAATTCACAAACTATACCTTTGATTAACGTGCATAACCAGTCTGTATATTGTGCTAAATAAGAACTACTTTATTTACACAATATATTTACGATGAGTAAAATAGAATAAAAAGTACTTACAGGAGAAAACATTGAAAATAACAGGCGTTAAACCATAAAAACGCAAACTAGTGTTCCTACAGCTAGGTCAAACTTGCAGGTGAAGATAAAGAAATAGTACAGCCTCTTATCTTTGGAGAACCCGAACACATAAAGCTCTCCCACTTCTAATCTCATACCATTGGTCAGCATATTGTTCTACACACCGACGACCCCCACCCCCAAAAAAAAACACAGTAAGGTAGGCCCTCCTTTTATAGAGAAAACTCTTGTGTCTCAGCGCACAGCTTTCTCTCTCGCTACCTTTCTCACTAGGACACGCCTCTTGCAAAATAAATTAACAAAACTGTAACAGGATTATACAGGCTTTTGCTGGAAACCAGACCTGCACTGTGTTTCCATCAGTAGGAAATCTCAGTTTCCTTATTTTATCACTAAAGAAATATACTCGGGCAACCCTCCAATTTGTTATGCTTTTTGCATCAAATGGTTGTCAACAGTTTCACTTTCCCAGGGTGTCATCATGCAGTAGACCCCAAGGAACAGATAGTTTATTACCCAAATGACCCTCCTTGTAAACTGTGGGATAAACAGCAGGACAATTTGGCCACATGTGCAAATTTATACAATTTGAACTAGCTGACCTTCTAGTATTTGCTGGGACACTTCAACCAGTCTGTCAATTCACTGTATTTAAACATCAGCATGCCACACAGGACCATGCCACGTCTCGGTGGGGTTACCATGGGTGAAGAAAAAATACTGAATAATTGTGCAACATGCATTCTTAGGCTAGCTGTGTACAGTTCATCACAGAGTGATGTGTTATGGTGCATTTTTGGGGGGTGGGGTGGGTGGAGGGTCTCATTTGGAAACCAAATGCCCCACAATCCCACACACAAGATTTAACAAAACCTGACGAGAGACGTCAGAAGTAATTAGTTTGATTTTTTTTTTTTTAAGTCGGATAAAACAGAATGAGGTTTTAATCAGTCAGAGAATTTGTTTATGTACACTTTACTTGAAATTCCAATTAATATGGACCAGATTCTTCATGAACCGTTTGCTTTTGTACGTGCCTCTATAGTGACTAATCTAGTTTATTCTTTATTATTGGAATGCAAATGTCCTGTTGGTTCAGGTAGACCTGGGAACAGCTTGGCAGATGGCAGGTTTCAAGCATTCCAGGTAACAGCTTCTTCATACTTCAGTCGCCGACTGGAAAAGCAAAACAGAGTATGGGGACTGCAATTGTACTTCCTCTGCCCACATCTTTCGTGCTGCAAAATGTTACCAAGGGCAGCCGTGAAAGAACAAAAACAAACAAACAAAAAAAAGGAGCCCTCTTTGTATTCCTGGTTAAGCTGTGCTATAATCAAAATCCTCAGCGAAGAAAAAGCCAGGGAGAACAAACTCCTCTTTTCAGCCTTTCTTGTCAAATGGTTTTCAAACCTGGGTTGCCAGGGAGATTTTTCATCAGCTTACACAAATGTGTTCGAGTCAGATCAGTTTATACCTAGCTATTTAGACAAGCTAACATTTTCTTTCGTTTCCCTCCTTTGCATTTAACAAAGTAAATCCAGATCACTTAAATGTCAGGCGTTAGCCTACAACACCAATGCCTTCTACAGTCACACTGTAGCAATAGCACAAATAATGACAAGGGGGAGGCTAAACACAGCCTGAAAAAACAGAGGGAACAATGGTGCTTAATATCTACAGCAGGGGTGCTCAGATAATCCATTTTAAAAACAGATGGTTAATATAACAGGTGTTTTTTAGGATACAAGAATTCTAGGATATTGATCCTCAAAATCCAATATCCTAAAAAAAAAAAAAAAACCTAAAATGTTGAATTTTAGGATAATAAATAACCCAATATAGGATATCTAAAATCTGAATCCTCCTTATAATCCTGGCTCGACATAAAATAAGCCCCGTGTGCATGGATCAAGCAAGTCCCTCCCCCACCACCACCATCAAACTGATCAATTAGCCCGCACCTTCCTACCTTCCCTCAAGCCCATTGCATCAATTGTCCTCCTGAGACCCAGTCCCCCAGGCTCCTATAATAGATATTTAGTATAGCAAGTCATTTTGAGCGGCTGTAAGGTGTCACACTCTCCTTCAAACACACACAAGTCCCTTGATACAATAAGACCCTCCCATTCAACACACCCATTAGTACCCACCTCCCTCCACCCTCCCCAAGCTCAATGCATCACTCAGTTGTACTCCCAGGCCAGACCTCGGGCTCCTATAATAAAGGTTTATTGTAACTACTGGTCTTGAGCAACAATAAGGTGCCGGACTCAATCACGTTGTCCCCCCAAACACACTAGCCTTCCTCTGTCCCCTGATACAATGAGACCCACCCCATCCAACACACTCACCAGCACCCACCTCCAACCTCCCCCCCAGCCCACTGCATCAATTATCTTCTTTCTCAGGTGCTATGGGAGAGCTGAGATGGGAGATGGGTGCTAAAGGGTGAGTTGGGTGGGGAATCTTACCGAATTAGGAGACGGGGAGGACTTTTAAGTTTGGGGTGGGGTGGGTGAACGTGGCCCCTTGCAGCTGCTTGAGATGAGTTGCTAATAATGAACAATTATCACAGGACCCCGAGTGTCTCAGTTCCAGGAGGAAAATGGATTGATACACTGGGCTCGGGGGTGGAGGGAGATGGGTGCTAGTGGATGTGTTAGGTGAGAAATCTTACTGCATCAGGGGATGGAGGGAGACTTGCCTGTCTGGGGAACGAGGTGGGCAAGTGCAGCTCCTTGAGATGAGCTGCTATAATAAACAATTATAGGACTCTGAGTATCTGAGTCCTGGAAAGAAAATGAATTGATGCAGTGGGCTTTTGGGGCAGGGAGGTGGGTGCTAGTGGGTGTGGGTCTTACTGTATCAGGGACAGGGGACTTGTGTGTTGGGGGTGGGAAGTTGGGCAAATGCAGCACCTTACGGACATGAAAGATGAATAGCTATTTATTACATGAGCCTGAGGATCCAGGTTCTGGAAGGGCAATTCATTGATGCAGTGGACCGGGGGCGGGAGGGAGGTGGGACAGAGTGCTAGCGGGTGTGTTAGGTGGAGGTCGTATTGTTTCAGGGTACAGGGAGGCACTTGTGAGTTTGGGCAAGTGGGAGAGGCGCAGCATCTTATGAATGCTTGGAGAGTACCTACTGTATATTAAACATTATAGGAGCCTGACGGTCCTGGTCACAGGAGGACTGGGCTGGAGGGAAGGGAGTTATTTAATTACAGATGTGTGTGTTTGGGGGAGGGGGAACTAGGACAGTCTGATGTTAGGATATCCAAATCCATGTTGGATGCCATCTGACAAATCTGGATGTCTGATATGGATACAGATTTTCCTAATATTCAACTATCCTAGTTCGGATCTTTGGGGTATCTGAGCAACCCTAGTCTACAGTAGATCCATTCAAGGATGATGTTCCCAATGCATCACATTCAGGTTGCCAGGCCAAAAAAAAAAAATCCAATTGACAGTTCAAGAAATCTCACGGTACTGGAAAATCTTATTTTCCATCTCTGTGTCCCCTTTCAATATATAAAGAAGATCCAGGGAGCATGGCACAGTGACAGAACTCGCCTCACTGATATACAGAGAGAGAGAGAGAAAAAATAGATTTGTTTGGGAGGAGAAATACCTAGTCTTGACTACTCACATCTTGCACTATTAGCTGCAGGTAACGTGACAGTTTTCCTATGGATAAACAGTAAATCACTCAGAGAGGAAAATATACACTTCTGTTCAAAACAGCATCTTGCGTTTTCCCTAAATATAGTCATTTGTCTTCCGGAGATCAAACAAAACTGACAGACCCTTATTTCTCATCTCAGAAGTTCACAACCATCAAGTGAAACCTAGGGAAAAACTGAGACCCACGGTGCCCAAAATACCCAAGGAACAGAAAAGCTCCTTCTTCAATGTGTTATGTTACCAGTTGCTGTTAGCACTATTACTATCACCCTACACACCATCAGACAAGTCACTGCAAACATTTCCAGTACCATACTGCATATTTACCTCACACATCTTTATAATTGGCTATAAATGTCAGGAACCCAAAATGCAGAGAGACTGATTAATGAAATTAGTATAAACAGCAAATTAACAGAAAAGGAAACTGAGCAGGCCTGTCGGTGCAGCAGAAAGGGCTCCCCGTGATGTCGGTGGCCAGAGTTCAGGAACAAGCCTGTGTAATCTGTGGCCATATAGGTGGGGTGGGAGGAGATGACTGAGCAGCCCAGACAATGCTACCCTTCTCTGGGGTGAGAGAACAGTTACTTCTGTTACGATACTGCCACCTGGGTGACCTCAGGTGGTCGTGCAGTCGGGAGCAGCTACTGGAAAAAAGGATGCTGACTGGTGCCATGACATGCATGCTTGCAGAAGTGCACTTGCGCACCCTTGTCTCCAGCATCTTAAGGGATGGGGCCAGAACAGAGAAAACCTCTGGTCTGGCAGGATGATCCAGTCCCTGCACCTGTGACCTAGACGCCTACTCCCATCAGAGCTGGTCCGTGGCAGGGGTTTTGGAGTCCTGCCACTGCTGACATAGTGAGTAAGCAGTGGAAAAAAAATCAGAATCAGAAGGGTAATCTTGGGAAAAGCTAGGTGACAGGGCTGGAAAGGTGGGAAGGACAGAGGCATGGTCGGAGATAAGAGACTAATAACAACAAAAAAAATAAAATAAAGAGAGAGAAAAGGAAATTATCCATCCAATTCCAGTGTAAGCAGGGGCCACGGAATGCCCCAGTGGGTAGCGACTCATACTCCTATGTCAGTGACTAGGGCCAAGGAATGAACCTTAGACCCAGCCAATTGGGCAGCCAAGGATATGCACTGCACCCCCGACTGGGTGGGGATAGCAGGGGACTTCCACAATGTCACCAACCACTGCATTGGAGCCCTGTCACCTTCTGACCATAGGGGAAGCTGCATGCCAGAGGCCAGTGGAGGCTATGGTATGCACCACAGAGTTGGGAGGAGGGGGAGGGGGGCTACCACGCCAATTAAATGATTGGCCACAAGCTGGGAGGAACACGGTCACACCCCACAAAGCCCCTGCCTGCCATGGATCCTGATTGGAGTTGCTTTTTTTTTTGGGAGAGACCATCACACCGCCACAGAGGGAAGAACTGTGGCTACGGTAGAAGTGGTGAGGCTGTGGGCAGGAAGGGACCTGGGTGGTTGATAGAAGACCAGGGAAGGGTGACAAGGGCGGGCAGGGAGAAAAGAGGATTTTACAAAAAACTTATGGGACCACCAGTATTTATGCAGACAGCAAACAGTACACAAGACAAAGAACCTCGGTACAAAAGCACTGTTGCTCATACCCCAGAAGTGCAAAGAATTATAGGAAGTACATGCAAATTACCATAAAATGATTCAGACTGGTTCTGCTTTAAGCAGGAGTGGATGGTGCCAAATGGCCACTAACAATCTGCAAAGGCTGAAAATAGAATGGTATGCAGCAGTTTCATGGAAATGGAAGATGATCAATGAGCAAGTTTTCAGTTAGCACCACCTAAGTATAGGAGGACTTCCAATAATAAGGCAAGCATTCCAAAATAAAGCGGCAGATTCCAAATTGAGAGTTTTAATTTTCACATGTATGGGCACAAAAACAGGTTACTCACCTGTAACAGTAGTTCAGGAGTGATAATATGATGTTCATCCACACTTCTGGCAGTGTCCCTTCCCCTTCAAGACTCGCCGGAACGTCTTCAAGCTGGCTCCTCCCACCCACCTGGTTGTTAACTCCCTCGGCACTGCCCCGTGACATCAGATCTTGCCTGCTGGAAGCAAAATCAGTGTGCCACATGCCAGGGAAGGTTGGGTGGGTCAGTGTGGATGATCATCATATACCGCTCCTAGAAAGTGCAGTTACCTAAAAACTTACCGTAACAGTAAATCTTTGAGGATTGTCTCTTGCAGTAGGTAATACACTTGGGTCATCGCCAGAGGTCGCTGTGGCGCACAGCAGCTCGTCTAGCAGCCTTTTACCAGGGGCCGCCGACACATGACATCAGCTTCCTGTTTTCTGTATAAACATGGGCGGTCCCTGGTATCCTCAGTTCTCCCAGATTCAGCTCACAAAGCGAGGACCGAGAGGAACCCGAGGTAGCAAAGGTATCCCAACCAGAGATTCAATGGACCAGAATTTGTTCTCCTAAAGAAAGGGGGGGGGATTGGACCTACTGCAAGAGACACTCCTCAAAGATCTACTGTTATAAGTTTTTACATAACTGTACTATCTTCCACGGAGTGGTCTCTGGCAGTAGGTAATACACTTGGGATGAATTCCAAACAGTATACCTGAGATGGGTGGAAATCATGACAGAAGGCCTTGCAGGACTGCTCGGCAAAAGGCCTCCCATGGCATGAGGCAATATCCAGTTTATTGTGTTAGAAATGTATAGATTGTGGACCAGGTACGCATTGCAAATATCGGGAATGGAGGCTCCTTTGAAGCAAGCCGCAGTAGTGGCCATAGCTCTAGTGGACAGGGCTTGGACAGGTCCTGGTAAGGGTTTGTTGTATTTTTATAACAAAATGTAATACAATGTGCCAACCAGCTAGAAAGGGTTCTTTTAGTAACTGGAGACCTTCGGCCTGAGGCAAAGGTGACAAACAATTGAAAAGTATTTCTGATTGTTTTGTTCGCTCAGTATAGTAACGCAATATATGATGTACATCTAAGGTATGTAAGAGATGTTCACCTTGGTTGGAGTATCCAGAATAGTATACTGGTAACTCCAGGGATTGATTTAGGGTGTGTTCAGACACTACCTTAGGAAGGAAGGAGGGCTGGTATGAAACACCACCTATCCCTGTGAAAAATTAAATAAGGTTCCCTGCACATGAGGGCATGAAGCATGGAATACGATGAGCCGAGGTGAAAGCCACTAGGAAAAGGTTTTCCATGAAGGAAACAAGGTTACAAATGCCAGACAGTTTGAAAGGCACAAGAGTCAATTTTTCTATTAGAAAACTGAGGTCCCACAGGGGTGGGACATCTAATAGGTGGTTTGATGTGTAACATTCCTTTCAAAAACATTTTGGCTAGATGACGTTGATACAGTAATCCGTCGTCAAGAGGTTCATGACAGGCCGAAATAGCGACAAATGGACTTTGATGGAGGAGTAGCTCAAACCTGACGCGGACAGTGAGGCCAGGAAATCTAGAACTTTTGTGGGGCAGGAATAGGAATCCAACAGTCAAGAGGCAGCCCATATGGAAAAGCGTTTCCATTTGGAGTTGTATGTTTCTCTGGTTGCTGGCTTACGTGAGGCCAAGAGAATACTGGCAACAGGAGAGGACATTTGCAATCTGGCTATGAAAGCGTCCTCAAGAGCCAAGCGTGAAGGTGTAAAGCCTTCAGGTTGGGGTGCAACAGGGTCCCCTGACTTTGAGTCAAGAGGTCCTGTCTGACTGGCAACGGAACAGGTTCCTGAACTGAAAATTGTTGAACTAGAGGGAACCAGATTTGTTGAGGCCACCGAGGCTATCAGGATCATTGTGGCAGGCTCTAGTTGTAGTTTCAGTGAGTCCACTGCAGGAGAGGGGTGGGAGGGAAAGCATATAAGAAGAGTCCTGTCCATGGCTGGGACAGGGCATCTACTGACCTCCCCATTTTGTTTATGATAATGGAATAGTATCTGAGGAGATGGTAATTGACTGGGGAGGCAAACAGATTTATCTGTGGGATCCCCCAGAGTTTTTTGGAGTACTTTGTCGTGAGGTGTCCATTCGTGCATGGACGTCTGGCGACTAAGATAGTTGGCCAGAAGATTGTAACGTCCTGGTAAGTGGACAGCTTTAGTACCAGGTGTTGTTGGATGGCTTCTTACCAGACTGCAAGGGTTTCTGTGCACAGAGTATGAGATTTGCCTCCGTGCTTGTTGAGGTAGAATACTACTGCAGTGTTGTCTGACTGGATCAGCAACGGTCCTGGATTCAAATGGGGTTGAACTGCCTGAAAGGCTAAGCGGGACTGCTTTCAGCTCTAGGGAGACTGATGTGAGCTTAAGGGAGAAGTGGTTCACTTGCCTTGTGTCCGATAAGGACCAAAGTGCGCCCATCCTTCCAGGGAAGCATCCATGGTTAACATCTGTGTGGGTGGGAGGAGGGACTGAAATGACATTCCTTGACATAAGTTGGTTCTGACCGTCCATCAAGTCAGGGCAGACTTCAGAGAGGGAGTGACCCTGGTCCCATCTTCGAACTGTCCTGTTCTTTGAGACCACCGATTTTGTAGGGTCCACTGAATAGGTCACATATGAAGTCAGGCGAATGCCACTGTAGGTATGGCAGCGGCCACGTGACCTAGAAGGCACAGCATTTGTGGGGCTGTGACTACTTTCTGAGTCTGTATGCGTGATGCCAGAGACAAAAGTCTATTCTGCCGGGCAGCTGTAAGGTAAGCCTTGGCTGAGACAGTATCGAGGATGGCTCCAATGTATTGGAGAGACTGAGTTGGAGTCTGGTTGGACTTTGGCCAATTAACATTAATCCCTAGAATGTGAAATGTGAAACATTTGTAGGGTGGCCTCCATGGAGGAAAGCAGATCTGTTCTGGAGTCTGCTTTGATTAGCCAGTCATCTAGCTATGGGAAGAAAAAGTGCCCTTTTCTTCGTAAAGCTGCTGCAACTACCGCTAGGCATTTGGTGAACACCCTTGGGGCCGAAGAGAGGCCGACTGGGAGTACTTGAAATTGGTAGTTTCGGCCCAGCAGGTAGAAGCACAGAAACCTGTGGTGGGCAGGGTGGATGGGACTATGCAGGTAGGCATCCTTCATATCTAGGGCACAAAGCCAATCTCCCCGTTTCAGTATTGGCATGATGGTATTCAGAGTTATCATGCGGAAACGTTTGTACTGGACAAAAAAAACAAAAGAAAATTCAGTTTAAAAAAAAAAAAATTCAGTTTTCTGAGATCCAGTATCTGTCTGAGGTCTCCAGTCTGTTTGGGTACCAGAAAGAAGTGGGAGTAGAATCCTGTTTGATGTTCTGAGGGGGGTACCGGATAAACAGCTCGTTTGACCAGAAGAGCCCTCAATTCCTCCTGAAGGATGGGTATATGATTTGGTAGGTAATGAACATTTCAAGGACGACGTTGGGGGGGGGGGTATGGAAATAAATTCCAGAGTATAACCCCTCTGTATAATCTGGAGCCCCCATTTATCTGAAGTGATCACTCACCAGGCCTCCAGGTGGAGGGCAAAATGACCGCCCACAGCCTCTGAGGCCTGGTCGAGGAGGTGTGGGCAAAGCCCTAGTGTTCGGTCACTGGGCACTGGGCTGTCCAGCCCCACCAAAAGGGTGGAAGCGGGAGCCACGGGCAGCAGAGGGGTTGCCTCTTGTGGGTTGTGTACAACCTCTGAAGCCATCTCCACTGTTACCTCTATATTTTCCACCTCTTTTGGAATAGGAAGAAGGATTAGTGGTAGGTTGCATGCCGAGTGTGGTACATGCCACGAACCATCACGTGAGGCTCTGCCTGATGCCTGTAAGTCATCTAGTAAAGTTTGGGTACCTGACCCTAATACCTTGGACCTGTTAAAGGGGTTAGCTACTTTGTGTTGCACATCAGGTGCAAAACCTGAAACACAGAGCCAAGCATGGCGGCACAAACAAATGCCAGATCCTGATAGTTTGGCTGAGGTATCTACTGCATCGTATCCCAACCTGAGTAGGTTACAGGAAACAGAACCGCTAGTTGAAACTGTGGCCAATAATTGTTCCCTTTCTTGTGATGGAGGGAATTTATTTTATTATTTTTTTTTTGCGCCCCCGGACAACCCCCATCTAACCGACTCCCCCAGCTCAGTCACCTGGAATTACCGGGGCTTACCTTACGCCCGGTCCGGAAGCGGTGCCCCACGGGGAGTCGGTCATCATCCTGCGCCGGTATTTTTTGTCCACCATTTTTCTCCCGAGAGCCCCAGGAGAAGGATGTATGTGCGTGGAGGGACGCATGTGCCTTGCAGGCCTGGTAACACCCCCCTTCCTGCCACGCCATTGGCCTAATGCCAGGCACCCTGCCTGCGCAGCCTCCTGGCCTCCACCAGGGGGCAGCCATTGAGCGAGGGATGCCACGCCACCACCCGAGAGAGAGCTGCCTGCTGGCTCTCCATCCAGCTCCGCCCCCATGCCAATCTTCAAGATACAGGCTCGCTCCCGAACCCGGGTCACCGTGTGCTGCGAGGTGAGACGTCCAGCACCTCGAGCCCTCTGCACCACCAGGCCGACATGGAGGAATTTATTGATAATATCAGTGGTAGAGGACCCAAGGGTACACTGATATTTCATCATATGACCCATGTAATTTAGGATTCTGATACTCATGGTATCCGAGGAAAATACCTTTTTCACCCAGATGGTCAATTCTCAGAGATTCCTTATCTGGAGGTAAGGAGCTCATGTGTTTAGGTCATTTAGTACGATCATGAGCAGCAGTAATGACTACAGAGTCCGTTTCAGGAATAGCGGAAAGGAAGGGATGGTCCAGAGGAGCTTGATAAATGCGATCCGCCTTGCGGGAACAGCTGTAATAGCCGAAGACTGATGCCATGCTGCCAGCATGACATTCTGGTAGGTTTGGATTAGTTGGGGGACTGCCAAAACAGGCTCCTCTGGCAGTTCAAGATAGTCTGCCATGTCCTTATGCTGTTTGTCATGTTCTGTAGTAGAGAATCCCATTATTTTTGTATTTGGAATGAAGGGTCATCAGGAGGAGAGGCTGCGGTATGTCTAGGCAGATCCTCATCTAAGGAAGAGATTTCCGAGCAAGGAGATTGAGGAGTTTGGAAATCCAGCTCCTGGAACTCTTCGTCTTTAAGATCACCGGTGAAGTAAACCAGGAATTCTGGTTCATCCGATAAACAGTCTTCCATATCAGGAATAGGTGACCAGGGCGTTAAAGGATCCCTGTCATCATGGAACCTCTTAGACAGAGGAGTAGGAGATCGTGGAGGATCATCCTGCTCCCCCGGATCGGAAGGCTGGGAGTGCCGCATGGCAAACAAGGCGTGCCCGTATTACAGTAGAAATGTCAAGTTCCTTCTGAGAAGGAGGGGGGTGTTGAGACACAAGGGGAATGATGGAGGGGATTGGACTCATAGCCTGAGCAGGTCTTGCCCCTGGGTGGTAAAGACCAGGGTTCCGATCTCTGTCCGCCTGACCCCTATGAGTAGCCACCTGGGAAGGTGGAGGGGCAGTAAGCATGGCAAAAGCCATTGGTTTCCCCCGAGGAATACAGGGCCTCATCGTCGGGCCTGCAGGGGAAGAAGGATTGAAATGTAAGTGTGAAGGTGCCGTCAATGGGAGAAGAGTCCAAGTCAACGGAGCGGTAAAAGAACCCATATAGGGTTTCTCAATTTATACCACATTTAAAGCGCTAGAAAGCGCCGATGAGAGAGTATGCACTCCTGTCGATGTAGTGTGAGGGTGTGTCATCGACGGGGAGAGACACCAGAAATGGTGGCCATCGATGGCGCTTTGGCAAGGAGCATGAGGAGGTTTCTCCTCCTCCTTTTGTGCAGAAGAGAGATCCGAGGAGGGGCCCTTGGGATGGGCCCCTGATTCTCTAAAAGAGAGATTTTCTGCTCCATCAATAAATACTGAATTTCAAGCAATCATCAACGACAAGTTGCCTGATTAAAGTCCTGACAATGAGTGCAGGAACTGGTGTCGTGGGGGGTCCCAGACACCACACAAGAGGTGTGATTGTCAAAGCAGTATATCTTCCTACCGTAACGGCAGGAACGAAATAATGTTCATTTGCTTGGAATTCTTTAGACATTCATTTGTAGCTCAAATTCTCGTCAATGACTGCAGTTTAGAAGTTGCTCTGCTGCTGTGATGAGCTGAAGATGGTGGGAAAATGAACTGAGGATACCAGGGACTACCCATTTATATAGTAAACAGGAAGCTGATGTCGTGTGGGCGGCCTCTGGTAAAAGACTCTAGAAAAGCTGCCGTGCAACACAGTTATCTCTGGCGACGATCAGTATTACCTACTGTAAGAGACCATCTGCAAGATCTACTGGCAGTGGGTGAGTAAGGGTACAGTTATGTAAGAACTTACCGTGAACAGTAGATCTTCGAGAGGGCTCTTGCAGTAGGTAATTACATATAGGACTGATGCTGGCCAGCTCAGGACCCAACGGAAAAATTTTAGCTAGCAGTCTCTGCGGGGACCGCCTCACGCAGGTGACCGACGCCATGCGGTGTCAGTATAATGGGCAGTCCCCCACACCCGCCTTCCAGTTCTTTCCTCACCAAAGGCCAAAGGCAAGATGAGAGAAGCAGATATTTCTCTTCCTGGAAAAGGAGCTGAAAAGTTTAGGGGATGGAGGGGGAGGTATACCTACTGCAAGAGCCTCTCAAAGATCTACTGTTACGGTAAGTTCTTACGTAACTGTACTATCTTACTTCAAGAGGGCTCTTGCAGTAGTGATCTCTCATAGGACTGAGTCCCAAGCAGTCTTGAACAAGTAGAAGCAAACGAGGGAGGAAAACTACTCAGAAGTAGACCTCTGGTTGTGAAGGCCTTAGGAAGGAGGCCTGCAAAACAGCCAGCCCGAGCCTGCTCCCACGGCAAGAGGCAATGTCCAAACTATAATGTTTCGTAAAGGTATGGACAGAAGTCCAAGTCGCGGCTGCACAAATGTCAGCTGCTGACACGTTCTTGAAACAAGCCGCAGAGGCAGTGACCCCTCTGGTGGAGTGGCCTCTAACTTAACCCGGCAGGGTCTTCTTGTACCTGTCATAACAGAAAGTGATACAATGAGCCAACCATTTCGATAGGCACTGCTTAGAAACTGCATTGCCTTCTCTTTTATGGGCAAAAGAGACGAACAGTTGATCAGTCTTTCTGAGATCCTGCATCCTGTTGGTGTAGTATCTCCAAATTCGGTGAACATCCAAAGTATGCAGGAGGTACTCTCCTTGGTTGGAGTGCTGCGTAAAAAAGGCAGGCAACTCTATGGATTGATTCAGCATCGATTCTGCTACCGCCTTAGGCAGAAACTTAGGGTTGGTACGCAGAGCCACATGTTCCTTGCGAAAAATCAAATACAGGATTTTACACATCAGGGCCTGAAGCTCGGAAATCCGTCGAGCAGAAGTAATGGCCACTAGGAAGAGAGTCTTCCAAGAAAGGAACTTTAGGTCCACTGAGGCTGCCGGCTCGAAAGGAGGCAGAGTAAGTTTCTCTAAAATGAAATTCAGATCCCAAGGAGGGGCAGGAACCCGGATAGGGGTTCGTAAGTGAAGGACCCCTCTCAAAAAGGTCTTAGAGACCTCCAGCTGAGCAAATGTTCTGTCTGCAAAGGGGACATGACAGGCCGAAACGGCTGCCATGTGAACTTTTAAGGATGAATGGCTGAGACCCAGATCGAAGAGGTGTCGCAAGTAATCCAGAAGTCGGGCGACAGAGCATGGAGAACCGCTTCCAATTTCATGGCATAAGTAGATCTGGTTGAGGGTTTCCTGGCCTCCACCAGAATCTCAGCTACTGGGGAGACCCCGATCGGCCTGAGCTACTGTCTGCAGGAGCCACGCTGCAACTGAAGGGACTTGAGGCCTGGATGGACCAGGGTCCCTAATCCTGGGTCAGCAAAAATAGCAAAGAGGAAGAAGGAGGAGGTTCCTCTGAGTACTGTTGCAGAAGAGAGAACCAAACTTGCCTGGGCCAGAAAAACAATCATGATCATTCGAGCTCCTTCCGAACAGAGTTTCTGCAAGGCCCTCGTAATCAGTGGAATCGGGGGGGCATAGACGAATCTGCCCTTTCGGTCTAGAGACAGAGCGTCTCTCCCAAAAATGCTGCGCCCTGGAGTGAGCGAGCAGAAGACAGGAAGTTTTGTGTTTTGGGGGGAAGCGAACAGGTCTACCTGTGGAGTTCCGCAGCATAGGAAGATGTCGTTTACGACCCCCTGATCCAGTTCCCATACGTGAGCTAGAGCAGATGACTGGCTTAGCCTATCTGCCAGCGTGTTCTCGATCCCAGCGACATGAGATGCCGTGAGGTGAAGGTTGTGCTGTACTGCCCAATCCCAGACTCGTATCGCCTCTCGGCAAAGGGGGTAGGAACGAGTTCCTCCCTATTTGTTGATGTACCAGACCACACACATATCGTCCATCTATACCGCTAGGTGACCTGGAGACAGATACAGAGCCTGAAGAGCATACAGTACTGCGCTTAGTTCCAGCACATTGATGTGAAGGGACTTCTCAAGCTTGGACCAGGAGCCCTGGGTCCTGTGAGGACCGAGATGGGCTCCCCAACCCTTGCCGGAGGCATCCGTAGTCATCGTCTGTGAGGGGGGAGGGAGACTGAAGGGAACTCCCCGGCACAGGTTCTCCTGAACCATCCACCACTGCAAGTCCCGAGCCATGGGAGTGGAGACCAGGACAAGTTGATCTAGGTCATCCATCAGCTGATCCCATTGAGACCGAAGTGTCCACTGAGAGATTCTCATGTGGAGCTGAGCTGAGGGACTGTCGGAATCACAGCTGCCGTTAGTCCAAGGAGGTGAAGGACTGACCTGGTGCTGACCTGCCTGCGGCTGGACAACAGGCTGACCTGGGCCGAAGAGTGGCCGCCCTGTCCGGTGGCAGGAAGGCCCTGCCAAGATCGTGTCCAGGATCGCCCGATAAACTGAGCCTCTGGGATGGGACAGATGGGACTTGGCTTGGTTGATGGTAGCCCAGGCAGGCAAAGACCTGCCGGTAAGGGAAAGGAAGCGAGAGTTCTTCCTGGACAGGGCCGCCAGGAGCCAATCGTCCAGGTATGGGAAAACCTGCACTCCCCGTGCACGCAGGTAGGCCACTAACACCGAAGGCATTTGGTGAACACTCGAGTGCCAAGGAAAGACCAAATGGGGGCCTGAACTGGTAGTGGTCCTCTGAACGCAAAACACAAGTATTTGGCGGGAAGGGTGGATAGGGATATGCAGGTAGGCCATCCTGCATATCCAAAGTGCACAGCCACAGTCCCGGCCGAAGAAGGGGCAGGAGGCTCTGCAGCGAGAGCATCCTAAACCTCTTGTACTCCATGAACAAGTTCAGGGAGCTGAGGTTGAGAATCGGCCTCACGTCCCCGTTTTTTTTCGGGACCAGGAAGAAATGGGAATAGTATCCCATTCCCTGAAGAGGAATGGGGATGGGTTCTATCGCCTCCTTCAGCAAAAGTGTTGAAATCTCTTCCTGGACCAGAAGATGATGTTCCCGAGAGTACAATGACCTTGGGGGAGGGTGTTGAGGGAGTTTCAGAAGAAACTCTATTGAGTGTCCTTCTGCGATCAGCTGGAGCACCCAGGAATCTGAAGTTATCCTCTCCCAACCCGGGAGGTGGAGGGAAAACCTCCCTCCTACCAGTTCCTCTGGAAGATCCAGAGGCTGTGGGAGAGGAAAGGAGTCAGGTGGTGTGGGGCAGCGTCGCGGCTGAAGCACCCGCTGCTTTTTTGAGCGGAGGGGACTTGGCAGCCGGAGGGGCCCCGCGTTTAGCGGCCCGCTTTCCCTGGGGTTTCGCCTTTTGCCGATTCCACCTGCGAAGGGGACGGCACTGCGTTTGATGGGGATGATACATGGAGTCCACAGACTTCAGTGCAGTCCCCTTCTCCTGCAGATCCGTGATAATGTCCTTGACATCACCACCAAACAGCACCGAACCCCGGAAGGGCGCTTCCTGAATAGCGGACTGCACTTCCAGGACCAACCCTGACACACAGAGCCAGGCATGACGCCGTGAGCCTACGGTGAAAGCGAAGCTCCTACCAGCAGTGTCCACTGCATCGTAAGTAGCACAAAGCATGTGCCAACTGGCCGAACGTGCAGAGCGGACGAGGTCAGCCACCTCCTGTTTGACTTGAGAGTCCAGAAGGGAGTCCAATTTGGATTCCACCTCACTAAGAATAGCTTTCTGGTAATCCCCCATGTAACCGACGTAATTTAGGGCCCTAATACCCAGAGTGGAAGAAGCATAGATAATCTTCCCGTACTGGTCCAGAAGATGGGATTCCTTGTGAGGTGGAGCCAAGCTCAGATGTTTCGGGTTAGCTGTCCGGCCATGAGCGGTGCTAATCATGACCGAATCAGCTCAAGGGTGAGAATCTAAAAAGTCAGCACCCTCGGGAGCCTGATATAGCCTGTTCGACTTCCGAGGAAGTGGGGCTAAAGCCGACGGCTGCTTCCAAATAGTGGAAACAAGGTCAGCATGAGGCTCAATCCAGGGTGGCACCAATGTAGGAGCCGTCTCAGGCAGGTCCAGATGTTCAGTGAGTCTCTTACGCTGTGGATCCAGCTCCAAGGAATGCCACTTGTGAACTTCCTGGATTTTACGTAGCAACTCCGTAAAGGAAGGATCCTCCGGAGGAGACTTCAGAGTAGTCCTAGGCCTGGGCTTATATGGAGAGTGTGGCTCGTCGTCCAGCTCGGAACAGCCGGATTCATCCGAGGAGGAGAAAGAGAATGAAGAGGAAGACTCCCTCTCCTGGTAAGGAGGAGAAACGGACACCTTGGAAGGTCCCCGGGGAAGCACATCCAGCCCCACCCCTGGTGTCCAGAGGCGGGGAGGGAGTCTGTCATCGCGGACGTACGGGACCCGGAATCGGCACCATCGTCGTGAGAGGACTCTCCACCTCTCTGGTGAGTTGAGCCTTGGCCTCAGCCCATCAGGAGGTCAGAGTCTCCTTCAAGTCCACCGGCGGCTGAGAGGGCAGTGGAAGAGGAGGAGGAGGAGGAGGGGGATACGGGTATTGATTGTACCCGTAAGGTGCATATCCATAACCCGGCGGCGGGAAACCCAGTGTCGGGTATTAAGGCACCGGTTACTGCAGCGCCGGATAGCCAGGCATCGGGTACTGGGCCGGATACTGCGGAGCTGGGTAAGACGCATGCCGGATACCCGGGAGCCGGGTCTGCTGAGACGGTCTGGCCGAGGGCCACGGTCGGGCCTGGAGCAGGAGGCCCGGTGGGCGGAAGGCCCGGCATTGGAGTGGCATCTGGGGGCGGGATGTCACCCAACGCTGGCCAGACCCGCTCAGAGCCAGTGTCCGGGGAACCGACGTCAGGTCAGTCAGACCAGCGTGCGGATGGCCTGACGGGTGCAGCAGGAACCTTCGGCATCACCTGGGATGGATGAGAAAAGTCCCCAGGGTCAGGCTGAGGGACCCAGGGTCTCCGGAGGCAGCGAAGGCTGTGGGGAGCCGGGAACGGCGGACGCAGGAGGGTCCGGTGTTGGTTCAGCCGCTGTGCAGGCGTTGGGCAGGCCGACATCCGACTTATCAGCGGAATCCGGGCGGACGCCGGAGGAGCAGACGTCCGAGTTATCGGACCCATCACCCGAGGCAGGTCGCGAAGGAGGAGCGGCCTTGTCAGGTGGAAGAGGGGCCGTGCGCCGCCCCGAAGGGTTGGGCAACTGATCAACCATCTCCGTGCGGGCGTCAGAGGAGCCGACATCTGGCTTACGGGAGCCGCTTGAACCAGTAGGCTGCACGGTGGCGTCTTTACCGGGAGCGGAGGCCTCCAATAGCCTCGAGGCGCCCGAAGGGCCTGAGAGCGAGCCAGACAGGCGGGCTGACGCCACCTTGGAAGCCTCCAAGGTAGCCGTCATAGAGCGGTCCCCTGGAGGGGACGTTACCTGTAGCAAGGCAACTCCCGAAGAAGACGCGGTGGATGAGGAGCCCTTATCCCTGTGCTTCTCCTTGTCTTTCTTCTTACGATGGCCTTCGGGGGAAGTGGACGCCTGCCGGAGCTTTAACTCCTCCATGGAAGACATATTCTTCTTTAGTATGTGGGCCTCCAGGGACTGCTGCCTCAGTCTGCGGGTGGCGGCGTTGAATTTTAGGCAGTGCTGGCACTTCTCCACCTGATGATTCAGGCCTAGACAGAAGAGGCACTGGGAATGGCTGTCCTTGTGCGGGAGTTGGGTGCCGCATGAGTCGCACTTATTTTTGTGCTCGGAAGGTGTAGGGGATGACATACACCGATGAATGCCTGACGATTTTAATCGAAGAATCGAAAAAAGATGGTAAAAACTACCGACAAGAGAGCTGATGAGCGATGAACTTTACCGCGAGGCACTGACACTAGCTAACGGCGGGAAAGAACTGGAAGGCGGACATGGGGGACCGCCCCTTTGTACTAACGCTGCATGACGTCGGTCACCTGACATGGGGGCGGTCCCCCGCCAGAGACTGCTAGCTAGAAATGTTTCCGTTGGGTCCTGACACCGGCCGGCATCAGTCCTATATGTAATTACCTACTGCAAGAGCCCTCTCAAAGAAAGATCCTGTTTTTCTAGGGACGTATATATGATGTTCAATCTGCACTTGTGGCAGACTCCTTGCAGTTCTCCTGGGAGAAGGGGGCAAGGCACACGCCCCCTACCTAGGGAAGAGAGACTGGAGAAGTGAGGCCCCAAAACCAGCATCCCAGCGTTGACTCAAGGTCGATGTGGTAGTGGGAAATGAAGGTATGCGCTGACTTTCAGGAAGCAGCCCGACAGATTTCTTGGATGGGCACATCCCTGGAAACAGCCATCAAGGCAGCAGTATGACTGGTGGAATGAGCTCTTAGCCCTAAGGGAGGCTCCCTACCCACCAACCTATAGCAGAGGTTGCTGCAGGATACAAGCCACCTGCCAATCGTCCGCTTAGCTGCCAGTCTGCCAGGTGTGGCATCAGCACAGGTGACAAATAGCTAGTGAACCTCTCCTTGAGCTCCAGTTGTGCACGCCTTGTAATATACTAGCGCTCATTGCAGGTCCAATGTATGGAACCTGTGCTCGGTCTCCGAGGTGTGGTTTAAGTACACTGGCAGATTAATCACCTGTTAAGGTGGAAAATCCCAACACAACCTTCGGGAGGAACTTCGGGTTGAGGCGAAGGACAACCTTGTCCCTGTGGAACACCAAGTAAGGAGATTCCACTGAGAGCACCTAGAGCTCACTGATCCTTCTGGCTGACGTGATAGCCACCAGGATGTGGTCTTCCACAACAGGTGAGACATCTCACACCTGTGCATTGATTTGAATGGCTTGCCCATGAGCTTTGCCAAAAAAAGAAACAAGTCCCACAGTGGTGGTGGTGGTTCACACACCGGAGGGGAAATGTGGTCAAGGCCTTTAAAGAAGCATCAGATCACCTTCTCCTGTGCCGACTGCTGACCAGCCCGCGCCAGATAGGGGGAGAGATGGCTGCCAGATGCACGTTAAGGGTAGTTGACCAAAGGTCCGACTGGGAGAGGGACCACAGGTAGTCAAGGATGCAAGCCACTGGGCAAGATAAGGGGTCCAGACCCTTACCGTAGCACCAAATGAAGAACCTCTGCCATTTGAAGGCATAGCATTTCCTGGTCGACTCCTTCAGAGAAGCCTCGACTACGCTGAGGACATCTTCGGAGAGACCCAAAACCTGGACTCTAGCCACTCAGGAATCAGCCTGTCAGGTGTAGAGATTTATAGTCCGGGTGGAGAACCTTCCACTGACTGATGGAGAGCAGGTTCGGGCGTAGATGGAGAAGCCTTGGGAGCCTGCTACTGAGGCCAAGAAGATGGGGTACCAGAACTGGCGCAGCCAGTCCGGAGCCACCAGGATCACCCATGCCCTGTCCCTCCTTGCCTTGAACACCACCTTGTGGATCAAGAGAAACTGAAGGAAGGCCTGGGGTCTGGGGCCTGGGGCCTAGAGAAGACCAAAAGTATGCTTTCTGGATCAAAACCCATGCTTGAAAAGGCAGATAAATTAAATATATATTTTTTCTTTTTTGCTATACTTTTTATCTCCTCTGCGGCTGGGGGTGTTACCAATGATTCCCCCCAGTCCGGCCCGACCTTCAGCCCCTGCTCTGCCTCCCATCCCCAAGCTCTACCCCTTACCTCCAACCAGCACAGCAATCTGCCATGGTGGGCACGCAACCACGCCACGGGATCGGGGGTCGGATCAGGGGAGCATCCAAAGGTAGAAGCGGCGGTGCTGCTTGTCTGACCGCCAGTTAGTGCGCGTTTTTTCCCCTTTCTCCTCCCCCCATACGCCTGAGGTGTGCAATGACGCCCAGGACCAGAGTGCGCACGCCACCGCACGCCGCCCATCCCAGCGCCTGATACAGCACGTCCCTCCGGTTCTACCCATGACCTGCCATAGCCCCCAGCCACCACTAGAAGCCACCAGGCCACCAAGGCATCTCACCCCCTTCCCCGGAGGAGAGCAGTCTTACAGACACTCGATCCTTCTCCTCCCCTGCCGACCCCCGATGACCCAGGCTCGTTCCCGAACCCGGGTCGCCGGTGTAGCGCGAGGTATGGCGTCCAGCGCCTCAACCCTCAGCACCACCGGGCCGGCCTAAATTAAATATATTTAATAACTCGGGTATTATTCTAGAGCAGGTTACCCTACTCAAATATTTGGGCGTTTTATTTAGATCCACAACTAACACACTCAAATCACACTGGAATAACAACGAGATAGGTGAATCAGAAACTTTGGATTCTTTTTAAATTGCAGCATTCATTAACACTCCAAGCAAGGATTGTCATAGTCAAGAGCATACTATCAAATTTAAAGTACAAGTCATTTTTATTAACAGATTGAACAAAACCGGCCCGGACTACTTTAACTTTTACATTCCATAGTATTTGCAGATTTACTCATAAGTTATCATACCAGACCCATCACTGTATTCTTTATCAGGTTACTGGGTGGTTTCCACCGGACCAGAATAGTTTATATAGCCGGAGTTGTCTTATTGACAATATTTAGGGATGTAAGTTTGTCATGGCAGTCATACATGTCATTGATTCCATGACGTTTGATCTTTATTCAGGACTTCCATGACTTTCACGTGTCATCAGAATGTAGCAATGATGACAGTGCCACAACATTTACTACTGTTTACTAATGATTTCATGAACAAACAATGAGTTATTAAAACCTCATCCATGAGGAACTTACATGCCTGGGTGGCAGCGTCACCAAAATTGGTGGACAGGCCATAGGGGGCCACACTGAGATTGCACGGTTTGGCTTCTGCTGAGGTGGGGTCAACTGCGGTTCTGGTAGCTGTAGCCAAGGAAGGGCTCGGTTAGCCGGGATCGGCTTCACCTGGGTAAACCAAAGCTGCTGCCAAAAGAGATCCTCGTAGTGCTAATGTAACTTTGCAGTGCCTCTCCTCGCCAATGAGGAACAGCAGCGGAGCCGCTTGCCCAAGTGCCAAGAGCTCAAGCATCGAGATCGACGCGGGCTGCCACAGTTGGGGCTTCAAGAGCAGGACCTCGACCACTAGGGGGACTGACAGCAGATCTCAGAAGGGGCTGGCGAAAGTGGAGGCCTCTCTTGGTCTGGATGCTCCGGGTCGGGAGGGGGCGGAACAGTGCCCTGGTCTGTCCCTCCCTGAGAAAGTGGTAGGACCAGAGTCCAGGAGAGGGAGGTATTGACCTCCTCGGCAGACAATGGGTCGACTGGCTCGAGAAAGATCTCGGGGCATCGACCCGAGTCTCAATCAACTGGCCCGATGGTGAGACCTGGGGGTCAGCAGCCAGAGCTGAAGCACCAACCGATGTCTGCAACTCCAGCGAGGCGCAGGAATCGGAGGCCTGAGAGTACTCCCGATCCCATGATGAGATTGTTTCTTGGTCTCTTTCCCTCTCTTAGATTTTTTAGATTTAGTGCCCGATGGACCCTGCCCAAAAGTGGGAAAGGCCTGGCACAGTTACTTAGATGCCCCGGAAAAGGAGGCACCCAGGAAGAGCGGCAGAAAGGCCAAAGCCGAGGAAGCCTGAGCTGTGGCATGAGCCACAGCTTCCTCAAATGCCGTAAGCTGTACAGCGGACCCTGCAACTGCGGAGACTACCCAACAGGTGTCCTTGGATTTTACGGGCAGGTCCCGATCACTTGGACTTCCGAGGAGCAAGCGGGCTAAGCGATCCTTTAAGGTGTAGAGATAGAAAGTGCAGTAAAAGCCGCAGGCTTGGGTATCGTGCTTGTGGACCAGGCAGTATACACACGAGGTGTGCAGATCCATTCGGGACGTCTTCTGCCCGCAACTGCATTTTCGGAACCCCAGAGCAGACTTCGCATTGACCATTTCGAAGGCAAGAAGCAGAAAGCCTGAAGACAACGTTTTTCAACTGAAAGTAGAAGAATAAGGCAAAGGGCCTCTTCGGTGCAACACTGTTAAGGAAGGAACCTTCTTCTTCCAGCGAAAAGGAAGATCTGGCATCATGGGGTGGTGCTGAGGAAGTTACCATCCAGGCGGGTGGGAGGAGTCAGCCTGAAGACGTTCCAGCAAGTCTTAAAAGGGGAAAGGACACTGCCAGAAGTGTGGATTAGAGGTGATGCTCAGAGGTAATTTAAGGAAGTATTTTTTCACAGAGAGGGTTGTGGATGCATGGAACGGCTTCCGGAGGAGGTTGTGAAATCAAAAACAGTGGTGGAATTCAAGCATGCGTGGGACAGTCATAAGGCAATTCTAGGGTGTGGGGGTAGGAAGAAGTAGGCTGCTGGTTAACTAGGATCTGCAGCTTATCCAGTAGGTAGGGAAATGGGCAGACTAGGTGGGCCAAGCGGTCCTTATCTGCCGTCAAATTCTATGTTTCTATATCCACGGCCCTAGAAATAGTCAATTTTGATGGCAACATGTTATATGAACTTTACCAAGTTGGTCTTACAATGCTGACTTTCAAAAATTGTGAAATGGCAAGAATTTTGTCTTCCACATCAACAATGACTTCCAAATTTAGACCCATGGAAGTTTCGACTTCCACTCTAGAACAAATTACCTGAATCCCTAGCAGTGGTATACCAAGCAAGCAACACCCCCATCTGTAACACAAACCCCTACTAATGGTCCACCCAGTCAACCCCCAGGCTGTACGATGAACCCCTACCACTGGTCCATCAAGTCAATCCCCAGCTCTATCCTGAACCCCTACCAATGGTCGATCAAGTAATCCCCCCACAGCTATAACCTGAACCCCTTACCAATGTTCAAGCAAGTCAGCCCCCCATGCAGCTGTAATCTGAATCCCTACCTATGGTCCATCAAGTCAAACCCCCACAGATGTAATCAGAACCTCTGCTAACAGTCCATTGAGTCAACCGTCCCAACTGTAACCTCAACCCTATAAAAGGTCCATCAATTCAACCCTCCCCCCCAGCTGTAACCTGAACCCTTACCAATGGTCCACTGATTCAACCCTCCACCCTCAGCTGTAACCTTAACAGCTACCAATGGTCCATCAAGTCAACCCCCCACAGCCATAATCCGAACCCTTACCAAAGAGCCATTGAGTCAACCATCCCAACTGTAACCTGACCCCCTTACCAGTGGCCCATTGATTCAAACCCTTCCCCCACAGCTGTAACTTGAACCTCTACCAATAGTCCATCAGATCAACTCCACCCCCTCCCCACAGCTGTAATCTGAACTACTATCAATGGTCCACTGAGTCAACAACACCCCTTTAACCCAAACTCCTACAAATGGTTCTTCTAATCAATACTCCCTGCCCCAGCTGTAATATGTACCCCTTCCAATAGTCCATTGAGTATCCCCCAGCTGTAACCTGAACCCCTACCAATGGCCCATCAAGTCAACCCACCCAGTGGTAACCTGAACACCTAACAATGGTCAGTCAAGTCAACCCTCCACCGTAATTTGAACCCTTACAAATGGTCCATTGAGTCAACTATCCCACCCACAGATGTAACCTAAAGCATGCAGCAGTCATCTACTGCTCTATGCTGATGATGCGGTCCTGTACTGGAAACACCATCACCCAAGCGCCCTCCAACTGGACCTTCAGGGTTTTCCAGGAGCTAGAGAACTGGTTCAGTGATCACGCCTGATCATCAACTATAACAAAACTAAGTCCATGATCTTTCGCATCACCAAAGCCCACATAGTCAGGCGGCACTCCTAATTAAGAACTCACTAGGCACCCAACTGGAACACGTTACAAACTTTAAATACCTGGGTATCACTCTGGATACCTCCTCTCATACCATTATCATGCCCATCTTCTCTCCTTGCTGTCAACACTAGAGTGGGCATCCTCTACAGACTCAAGAACTGCCTACCTGCACAGGCCATTCAACTTGCAGTCACCTCCTCCATCCTCTCCCTAGTTGACTATGGGATAGTTATATACCAGCGGAACCCTCCACGCTTAAGCGGTATAAACACCGCACTGAACAAAGCCTGCCGCCTAGTTACAGGCAGTGACAGACTAACCTATACCTACAACCTTTATACACTGACAGGTTGGCTAAACTTCCAACAGAGACTAAAATACCACACCTGCATTCTCGCAAAAAAGATACACCTTCAGATTGCCCCCGTCAGCCTACTCCCCATTATCAGTCCAGCCCCCATCAGGCGCAATACAAGACTCACAGCCCACCCATCTTTTCTGGTTCCCCTCTTTAGAACAGCACTAGGGCAAAGATCTTTCCGCTACCATGCTCCTCTCTGGCTCAACTCACTACCCTCCCAGTCCCGTAGCATCTCACTATTCAAATCAGGCCTTAAAACCCAACTAAAGGAGAGTGCTAAATGTGACTGTGGCTAACTCAGCCCACCCTTCGTTCTCCCAAATCCTCCACTCCTCCTGACACAGGGACTCACTAGTCCCTACGAAATGGCATCCTACAAATCTCTGACAGGGGACCCCAGGATAGCTACCAAATTACCACACCTGCTAAATAAGTTTCTAGCCTAACTACTGCACCTACTAAATAAGTTTCTAGCCTGGACTGCTCTACCGGTATTGTAACTTTTAATACTGCCTGTCATGTTAGTCTTTTACTGTATCTGTATACCCTCCACGCCCTGTAACCAACGTGGAGACTATGCAAAAAACTGCTGTGTCAGTACTGAAACTGTAAATACTGCCTGTTCAAGTATGTCTGTTACTGTATTTGTCTACCCTTCACCCCCTGTACCCGACGTGGGGCCTTTGCAAAAGAGTCTGTGACTCAAAGGATTGTAATTCCGATTGTACTCAATAAATAAAATAAATAACCAGAACCCCTAACAATGGTCTACTGAGTCAACCCCAACCCCAGCTGTAACGTGAACACCTAAAAATGGTCCACAAAGTCAACCCCATCCTCCAGCTATATTCTTTGATGTTACCCCTTTATAGGAACTTGCCTAATTAAATTTTACTTGATTGCCATCTGTGCCAATGTACCCAACAGTCCTTCCACACTCTTGAGTGAAGTACTGCTTGTTTAGTTCAGTTCTACACCTTCTCCTCTAAACTTCAGCCCATGTCCCTTTTTCCCTTGCTGGCAATAGCCAGTCTACCCGAGTCTGCCTTCTCACTTTTCTTTTGGTCAAAAGCCAGGTGCACGGTACCCTTTCCCAAAGCCTGTGGCTCAAGCAGAGCCCTGCTATTCTATCACAGTTTTATCAAACATGGAGAAGCCCACTGAAGAAAGGCAAATCCTTCCAACTGGTAGTGCAATGCTCAACTCCAGGTCCATCACAATACATGTTAAGCTTTTAGTGCATGATTTAAAGGGAACCAATTTTGTTACATCATACCAAAGGAAATATACAAAACCTAGTGAAGAACAAACTAAGAAAAGATCTAGGTCCCAAATGGTCCAGCAGCCCCATATCACTCTTGTGCTGCTGTGCAGACGAAACAGGTTCAAGAAAGGATGCTGGGAGTCGCATCAGGGCGAGGTCATGGGCTGGAGCATAGAAGCATAAATAATGATGGCATTAAAGGACAATTGATCCATCCAGCCTGCCCATAAAACCCTAACACACCTGGGACATATTGTCCATACAATACAATAGAGACAGTGTGCTCCACCTAGGGAGGGCTGACAGCAGGTCCTTGTGCTACAGTGACACCGAGGGAAGAGCCATGGAGCCTACTTCCCATGCAGTGCAATGTGCTGTGTCACAAACAGCTGTTTGCTCACATCACAGGGGGAAGGAGAGGAAGACATCAGAAAGAAAAAAAAAAAAACAGCTGCTGTCTACGTGACGGCTGATGCGCTTGGACACACTGACACTACCGGCCTCCAAATCTGGATCCGGACTGTTGGGGGGAGGGAGAAATGGCCCTCCCCGGACCTCTGCCACAGCGGGCAGGGCAGAGCCATTGAGGATTCGGGCAAAATTCAATCAATCAATCAATCAATCAATAAATAGGTAGGTGGCATTTGAGGTTGAGAGGTAGACAAGGTCTGAACAGGGTAACTCCCTGAACACCAAGGGCACCGAGCCAGGGATAAAAAACAATATGGGGGAGGGGAAAGAAAACTCTAATGAGAGTTCAGCATGCATGGTTTGTACTGGTCTTGGTTAGACTTCAAAAGTGGGGCATGGAATGGCTTCTTTAGTAATATGAGGCCAAAGGCGGATCACTTCCATGTATTAAGCTGGTTCAAGCCCCAGCTCTGTGGTCCAATATTTTATTTAAATGTTTTAACCAAGGACAGCCCATCTGAGATGTAGCATCTTGTTCTTAATGTTGCCCTGCTTTACCCATTTTTCCAGCTGGGTGGGATGAAGCACTGAGAGGTTATGTGACTTGATCAAGGTCACAGCATTTAAGTGGCTTTGGGGGGATTTGAACTTGGGTCTCCTAGCCACTACACCATGCTGCCTCTCCAGCTGTGAATCTTGGTCTGAAGCCACGATGCAGTTTTAACAGCTTTAATTCATTTTTTCCTCTTGCCCCATCTTTTCTTGGTCACAGTTTGCTTCATCTGGAAGACAGATTATATGTGACATGCACATCCCTGCACACGGGACATCCTGACTAGTGTGATACATCTCTGCAGGTCCATAATTCAGATTACAAGCAGTATATTATTTAGGAATCAACAGTAGTAATCCATGGGGAGCAAAATCACCTTTAGCAATATAGGATGTACCCCCCCATTTATTGCAGGACTATATGGGTTGTAACAGATGGGGGATACAACTGCTATTTCTTTTGGGTGGCTGACTGGCTGAGACAGAAGTTAATGTTTGCACATGGGCTAGTTACTGCAGGGTATGAAATGTGGGTATGCAAGGAGGGAATTTATCAAATGGGCCTGATTTTGGCAGCCCAATGACATGCTGGCAACAGACACTGCATGCAATGCTGGCAACCAAGGTACACATCCCAAACCCACGGCAACCAGGAGGGACAATAAAACGAGGCTCGAGTGTCCCATAAGAATTCTCTTCATCCAGGTTGGGTGGGAAGTGTCTCACACTGCAAGACCACAGGCTGCAGTGTAGCCAAGCAGCACTTGTAGAGGAAGGAGGATGCATACAGGAGGATGACACGCACACCCTTGTACATCCTCAGGGAGGCATGGTTGGGAGAAACAAAAAGGCACCAGACGGAAGAGTTAACTGCCCACTCCAAGCCTCAGCAATCCACTCTGACTTCAAACCTACCTCTTGGTTCACAGGAGTTCACTCCACTGCCCCAGTCAGTAAGAGATGAGCTCACTCAGAGCATTCTGGGACTTGGACGAGGGAAATAAGATCCATGGCATGGGAGAGCACTGCAGAGCTTGCCTGGCTCTCTGCATAGGGGCCAGGAAAGGGTGCAAGGTTGCATTCCACTGGGGCCCGGAAGAGGAGTAAGCCCAATCAGGATGTAGGAGGTTGAAAGGCACCGGATAGACTCTTTACCTCATCAGTAACAGGAAAGATAAGTTACTGAAGGAGGGACCTTGCACAGGTCACTGAGTTGGGGGCGCTATCAGAGCTTAAAATTAACATTCCTGCCTGCTGGGAACAGAACAGGAACTCTTCCCAACTGGGACTTCATTTCACTATGTCATGCTGACACATCCTCAGATGTTGCTGTGGACCAAAATCAAATTGCATATACTGTATCTGGCTGGCCACCCCAGGACTCTCACCCCAAGCAGTATGTCCCTATAGATACAAGAGTCTATAGTAATCTACTTCAAGTCATATTAAGCACTAGCTTGCTATGGTGTGCAGTCGCCCACCCCCCAGGCTGTACCCAAGAGTGGGAAGAATCTGTATATACTACATCAAGGTGAATTCACAGTGCGACTATATATATTATAGTGGCACAGTTGTGCCACCATAGTTAGAGTTCAGCGGTCACTTACATACTAAAGTCAAAAGTTTGGGTGTTAATAACTCTGGACCTGTTTAACGGATTTGCCTGAAATTTAGAACGTGCAGTGGGGCATGGTAGATCTCGATCTGCCAAATTGCGTTTCGGTCAGACTTACGGTCTTTGCGTATGAAAACGCTGAAACATGCAAAATTATCCACTTTTGGAGGCAGCTTTTGGGATTTTGGATGTGGCCCTGCATGGCTGTCATGTGGTGTGCCGCTCTGCAACATGGCTCGTTTGAAAGAGCTTCACTGGCCGAACATGCCGCTTTTCTTTTGGTGAAAAAATATTGAGGCATTCAAAAGTATAGCACTTTTAAGTTCCCATTATAAGTCAATGGGAAAAATTTATATGGTTATTTTGCGAACGAATGGGGTTTTGGCCATCTGGTCCCTCCTCATGATCAAAGAATTTGCAGGCTCACAATCAAAGATTCTTTGATCCTGAGGGAGGGACTAGATGACCAGATTTGGAGGGACTAGATAGCCCAATTTTAACAACTTTTAAAATTAAATATCTCAGAAACGGTTTGGTCTTTTAACTTGAAATTTGGAGGGTGTTGAGGAGATGTCCTGTAGATGTGAATTATGGTGCTTAGGTGTCAGAAAGTACATTCGTTGCAGAGATATGGTGTGGCGCAGTTTACATTTTGCAGACAGCGTTTTGCATTGTGGTAGTAGCTTGAAATTTATAGGATAGCCAGCCTTACTGCCATGGATGTACTTTTCAGTCATTAGGTGTGTAAAATGTAAACAGGTGTGGAATTCTGCCACTCTGACCAATGAAAATCTCAAACACTAAAATGTTATATCTCGGACACGATTTGGTCTTTTAAATTGAAATTTGCAGGGTGTTGAGGGGATGTCCTGTACATGTGAATTATGGTATTCAGGTGCTGGGAAATTAGATTGCTGCAGAGATACTGCGTGACCCACTTTACATTCTGCGTATAGCGTTTTGCATTGTGGTAGGCACTTTTAATGTTAAACCTCACATTTGCACATTAATTTGCAACCATTCAACAGATTTGCACAAAATTTGGAATGCACAGTCTGGCGTGGTACATCTCTTGATTTACTAAATTTTGTTTCAGTTGGAAATACGGTTCTTGCGCAGCGAAGTGCCAAAAAATGGACTTTTCGCCACTTTTGTGCATTTTTAGTTCGTGGGGCTGTGCGGACACCGTGTGAGCTATTGCTCCGAATCTTGGGACATAGAAAGAGCTTGGGAGACAGAACATGCTGATTTTTGTTTGGTGAAAAAATATTATTCTGTTCAAAAGTTGTTACAATTTAAAAGTCCCATTTATATCCTATGGGAAAATGTATGTATATTTTTGGAATGTTAATGAGAAAGAACCAGATGGCCCAAATTGTGACGACCATATCTCAATAACAGTTTGGTCTTTTTACTTGAAATTTGCAGGCAGGTGAGGGGATGTCACAGATATGTGAACTATACTGTTTAGGTATTGAGGAAATAATTTGTTGCAGAAATATTCAGAGACATAATTGTCATTTTTCCCATAGGATTACATTGCAGTCTGTGTCATGACTTTCGGCGCCGTTATCTCGGAAACAAAGCAAGAAACAGACTTTTTGCTACAGGTGGCCTAGATCACCTTTAGGTGATCTAGCCACTGGAAAAAGACTTGACATTGTAGAGTCAGCCTGCAGTGGAATTTTGTTTGTACATTGCACGGTTCATGAGATATTGTGAAAGTACTGTCACAAGGGTTGAAAGAGTGCCTGTCTAGTGCTTTCTGGTGCCCATAGCTCGGAAACTAAGTGAGATATGGGTACGGTCTTTCCGATGTTGCGTGAAGTACTTACTGTCACGATTACAATTATGCTAGAATTTTTTTCTAGCTCTTATAGTTCCAAGATATGCACAACTTACTGTTACAAGGGTTTGGTGCCCTATAGTGCTGCTGCATGGCTCTGTAACACAGACTTTGTGACAGATAAGGACCACTTGGCCCACCAGTCTGCCCATTTCCTACCTATTGGATAAGCTGCAGATTCTAGTTAACCAACAGCCTACTTCCTGCAACCCCCACTATAATTGCCTTATGTCTGTCCATGCATGTTTGAATTCCACCACTGTTTTAGACCCCAACCTCTCCAGGAAGGCAGTTCGATCGTCCACCACTCTCTCCGTGAAAAGAATTTCCTCACATTACCCTGAGCCGTCCCCCTCTAACTTTAATTGTGCCCTTGTTCTTACACATCTCTTTTCTGAAAGATGCTACCCTCCTGGACTTTGTTGATTCCTTGAGGAACTTAAAAGTTTCTATCATGTCCCCGTCCCTCCTTTCATCAAGGGTATACATATTAAGCTCTCTCAGTCTCTCTTCATATGGTTTCTGATGTAGACCCTGCACCATTTTAGTTGCCCTCCTCTGGACTGCTTCCATCCTGTCTATGTCCTTGCGTAGATGAGGTCTCCAAAACTGCACGCAGTACTCCAGATGGGGTCTCACCAACTGTCTGTATAGAGGGATAACCACTTCCCTTTTTCTACTTGTGATGCCCCTCCCTATGCATCCCAGTATCCCCCTGGCTCTCCTTACTGACTTCTCACATTGCTTACCCACCTTTAGGTCATCTGATATGACTACACCCAGATCCCTTTCCATTATTGTTGTCGTTAGTACCTCCCCTGCTATTGTGTACTCTTCTCCTGGATTTTTATTTCCCAGGTGCGTTACTTTGCACTTCTTTGCACTGAATCTAAGTTGCCATATGTCTGACCATTCCTCCAACCTTGCCAAGTCCCTTCTCATCCTTTCTACCCCATCTTGTGTATCAACTCTGTTACAGATCTTTGTGTCATCCGCAAAGAGGCATACCTTTCCTTCAGTCCCTCCATAATGTCACCTATAAAGGCGTTAAAGAGACTGGACCCAGTATCTGAGCCCTGAGGTACTCCACTAATAACCCCCTTTCTTCAGAATGTGTTCATTCACTATTACCTTCTGTGTCCTGTTGTGCAGCCAGTTTGCTACCAGGCTACCACTGGGACCCACTCCCAGGCTGGCTAACTTGATTATTAATCTTTTGTGCAGGACTGTGTCAAATGCCTTGCTAAAGTCTAGGTAGGCCATATCCACAGCCCCTCCCTGGTCTATTACTTTGGTCACCCAGTCAAAGAAATCGATTAGATTCCTCTGACATGACCTTCCTGCTGTGAATCCATGCTGCTTTGGGTCCTGTGCCACGCTGGCCTCTAGGTACTCAACAATTCTTTCTTTCAGAAGTGATTCCATCATTTTCCCCACCATTGAGGTCAAACTAACAGGTTTGTAGTTTCCTGCTTCTGCCTTGCTCCCACTTTTGTGAAGGGGAATCACATCTGCCCTCCTCCAGTCCTCAGGTACCACCCCATCTTCCCATGATTTGTTAAAAAGTGTGGTTAGTGCTGTCACTAGGTCCTCCCTTAGCTCTTTCAGGATTCTAGGGTGAATCCCGTCAGGCCCCATTGCTTTGTCCACCTTGAGTTTAGGAATTCTTTCAGTACTCTTTCTTCTGTAAATGGACTGGTGTCAACCCCACTATCTAGAGTGCTTCTCCTGTTTGGTTTAGGTAACTCCTCCTCTTCTTTGTGAATACTGTGCAAAGTATTCATTCAGTATCTCTGCCTTTTCACTGTCTCCCTCTGCCCACCTCCCCTCTCCTTTATTAATCTTCACTATCCCTCCCTTAACCTTTCTATGCTCCCTAATGTACCTATAAAAGATTTTATCCCCCTTCTTAACTGAGTTGGCTATCTTTTCCTCGGTTTGGGCCTTTGTTTTTCTGACTGCCTTCCCCACTTCTTTCTGCTTTAATTGATACAGTTCCCTGTCGTGCTCCGTCTGTGATTCCTTATACTTTTTGAATGCAGCCTTTTTCTCCTTAACCTTCCCTGACACCTCTTTTGAGAGCCATAGTGTTTTTTATTCCGCTTTGTTTTCTTTATTTGTTTCACACAAAGGCTTGTTGCCTCCATGATGGCAGTTTTGATTTTTCTCCATTGTTCTTCCACCCCTCCTTTCTGGCCATTTGCTAATGCATTCCTCAGGTATTCACCCATTATGCCAAAGTCAGCCCTTCTAAAGTCCAGTATCCTTGTCTTTGTATGGCTTGTCTCCATGGTTGTGTTTATTGTGAAGCACACTGTGCAGTGGTCGCTTGTTCACAGATGTCTACTGACTTCTAAATTTGTGATCCTCTCTCCATTTGAGAGTACCAGGTCTAATATTGCTCCCTTCCGAGTGGGTTCCACCACTAGCTGTCTAAGGCATGCTCCCTGTAGGGCATCGAGAATGACCCTGCTCTTGGATGTGGCTGCAGTCCATGTCGCCCAGTTAACATCTGGCATATTCAGGTCCCCCATCAACAGTATCTCCCCTTTTTCAGCCATTTTGAGAATGCCCTCTATCATTTTCTTGTCCATTTCCTCCCCTTGAGACAGGGGTCTGTATACAACCCCTGTGCGGACTGTGATGCCATTCCCTGTCTCCAAGGTGACCCAGAGTTCCTCTTGTCCTCCCCCTTTACTTTTTAGTTCTGTAGTTTTGATCCCTTCCCTTATGTAGAGAGCTACTCCACCTCCTCTTTTACCCTCCCTGTCCCTTCTGTAGATTGTGTACCCTGGTATGTTGACATCCCAGTCATGGTTCTCCATGTACCATGTTTATGTGACTGCCACAATATCCAAGTGTTCCTCTTCCATCAGGGCTACTAGCTCTGGAAGCTTGTTTCTCAGACTACGGGCATTGGTACTCATTGCCCTCCATTTAATGTTGGCTTTATCCTTTTTACCCTACTACCTGCCATGTTTTGTGGGGGGAGGCTTGAACTTTCCTGTTTCCTATCAGCACCTCCCCCCTTGGCTAGTTTAAAAGCTTGCCAAGGAAGCCTTTAAACCTGTCACCTAGGAGCGTGTTTCCCTTCCTGGACAGATGCAGACCATTATGCCAGTATAGACTTTCATCTCTCCAGGTGGACCCCCAGTCCCCAATGAAGCCAAAGCCCTGTGCTCTGCACCAGTTTTGCAACCATTCATTAAACTGCATGGTGTGCAGTACCCTAGCCTCACCCCTGCCATAGACTGGCAGCACCTCTGAGAGGGTTACCGTGCTTGCTACCTGTCTGAGGCCCCTCCCCAACTCCACAAATTCATCCAGCACTGCACTGATCTCATGCCTAGCTAGGTCATTTGTCCGAGGTGGACAATATCATCTAGTTCCTCTCCTGTGATGCTGCTTCTGCAATCCTGAGGATTAAGCTTCCTGTCCTCAAGCCATGGCACCAGGCAGGCACCTTACTTCCCTCTCCTCTCCCTTCCCCAGGTCTACACCCCTAACAAATGAGTCCCCTATCAGAAGCTGTTTCTTTCCCCTGTGGTGTCCCTTGCCACTCTTTTGTGGGTCTCCCTTGTGGATGTCCCCAGCAATTTTCTTGGTCTCCAGTGAGGGTGTCATCATAGAGGAACCTTGATTTGCCAGGCTGACATATGATTTGTGTAGAGGTGCAACTCGGGGGCTACGCCTCTGTTCCACCACCCTCACCTCCCCGAACCTACTGTGGTCCATCTGCTCTTCACACGTGGCAACCTCTGAGGCAGTGGTTGTGGAACTGGTGCTCTTTGGGTGGGGGAGACCTCCTTAGTCCTTGCCAGTTCAGCCTGGAGGTGGGCAACCTCCTCCCTCAGAGCTGGCAGTTGCCTGCAAATAGGGTAGCTTTGCATAAGTGGAAGCGTGGGCCCAGATGCATATTGTTATGCAAAAATTGGCAACTTAGTGGGAGCTGGGCTCTGCACTCCCACCAATACATGTTTTTTACTACTTATATCACATTTTTCCAAAAAGTAAGGAAATTTTATGCAAAAAACTGTGTTAATGCTTCATTTAGGGTTAAAGCAAAAAGTCAGGAAATCAGACATTAGGATTGAACCCCTAACCTCACACACACCCCAATCCTCCACAGTCTGACAGATGCTTTGGTGTGTCATTGAGGTCGTGAAGCCTAAATCTCCCCATTCTCCTTTGCTGCAGCATGTCAGCATGCTCGGTCATGGAATATATTATGGGGGCGCGGGCACGCCCCTGTATTTACGGTTATGCAGCCTCTTCTATGTTAAACTCAAATTTTGCTTGTTAATAACTTTGGACCCTTTCAATGGATTTGCATGAAATTTAGTATGCGTGGTGGGGGCATGGTAGATCTCTTGATTTGCCAAATTTCATTTCGGTTGGACTCTCAGTTTTTGCACACAAAAATGCTGAAAATGCACTTTTCGCCAGTTATGTGGGCAGCTTTTTTGATTTTGTCCACGGTGCTGCGCGGCCGTCGTGTGCCGTGCTGCTCTGCAACTTTGCTCAGCCGAAAGAGCTTGGGTCAAGGAACTTCCCCCTTCCCAAAGAGATTGACCCCTCCTCACCTGGTAACTACTGCCCTAGCTCCCTCCTCCCTACTAGGGCTAAACTACAGGAATACCTTGTTCTCGCCTAACTCTCGCTTTTCCTCGATTCCTCTTCTACCAGTCCGATTCATGCAGTCCCACTCCACCTCCTTCCTACATCTGACTGACTCCATCCTATCTTTTTTTTTTTTAATGTTTTATTTAATCAAATTGCAGAGTATAAGATAGACTTACAATCAATAAGCATTTACAGTCATTTACAATTAGTGTACTGAGCAACAGATTCCATCCCATCTTGTGTGGAGCAGGGCTTGGTCAACTCCACCATTTTCTCAGCCTGGCCCAAACCTCGATACTGCTGCCTACATTATCCTTCTGGGCAGAAGCTAAGGCAGCGGGGATCTCTTTTCTCAGCTGAATTCTTCTGTTCCTACCTCGACAGCATGTCTCAAGCTGTCCACACTGGCAATGCCTTATCCACTTCTCTCTAACTGCTCTGGCATACCCCAAAGTAAGATCCTTTTTTGGCCCTATTCCGTTCTCCATATTCCACGATGAACTTCCCTCTGCATTCATTCACACGTATGCAGATGACACATGATGGTCCTCTATGTCTGTGTCCTTTGCCTCTGACCCCATGGCCTGACCACAGCCAGACATCACCAACACCCAGCACTGGTTCTGGGGCAATCAACTATCCTTCAATGCCAGGAACCAGTCATGACTTTTGACTCAGGGCAGAGACTAGCTACGGTCCCTCCTTCTATATCCTTGATGATAGTGTGACTGAGATGGTTTCCTCTTTTAATTAACTTGGAGTCTAACTACATTGTTACCTCAGTTTCTCTGTTCATGTGGATGCCATCCACCAGAAGCTTCACCCCAAACTGGGTGAGCGTTACAGGAATAAAGCAAGTATCCCGCTTCCTGCCCGCAGAGCGATCGTCTTTAGGATGATTCTCCCCATCCTGGACTATGGCGACACTGTTTACAGTGCTGCTCCCAAGTCCACCCTAGCCAGACTGGACCTGCTATTGCACTTCTTCTGCACACATTGCCTTCGATTTCCCTCCTAGAATCCACCACTACTCCCTTTACTCCTCCCTCTCCTTTGCCTCCCTTGATTACAGGGGCCTTGCTCACTGCACTACTTTAATACACAAATTCTGGCTTGGGTCCCTCCACCCTTACCTTTCCTGCCTCCTCAATTCTCCCTTCCACCCCTACTCCCTTCACAGCTCTGGACCACGTTCTCTTGTACTCCCCTTCATAAAATCCTCTGCTGACCAAGCTGCCATCTCCTTCAGCTTCCTCAAACGACGTGTTTCTCTTCCCATTACTATTCATACTGCTCCTTCCACCCACTCACTCAAATTTCTCCTACATGAATTCACTACTCCTGCAGTTGTCTCTGATCCTGTAATGTATTTTGCTGCCCTACAAGTCCCCCCCATTGCACCTGCTCCTACCCCAGTTCATTTCCCCTGCCCCCCACTTTCTTCCCCTCCTTCCTTGCAGAACCAAGCACCAACAGCATTTCATTTTTTTGGGGGGGTATTATTTTCTCTCCTCCAGAGCTCCGGCTACGACCCCCGCCCTCCGTTGTTCCCCACAGCGCCATCCCCGGACATCAGACCCCCTCCCTTATGCACCCCGTGACTTACCCTTCGCGGCAGGGTGGTGGGGAGGGACTCAACCCACCCCAACAGATCCATGCCAGGGAGGCGCCCTTCCAGGAATGGCGCCGTGGGGGAACAACTTCGTGCTGCCGGGCTCGCTGTTTTCCTCCCGGCAGGTCACGGCATGCAATGACGCCAGCGACTGGGTGCACGCACGCTCCCGTGCGTGCCCCAATCAAGCGTCTGCCACGACCCGCCCCCCCAAGCTTGCAGCTACATGCTGTCGACTCCCCAGCCTCCGCTAGGGGTCAGGCAAGCCCCGGCCGCCCAAATCCCCCCTTCCCGGAGATGGAGAGCAGTCCCTTGGACGCTCAATCCATCTCCTCCCCACCGACCCACGGCAACCCATGCCCATTCCCGAACACGGGTCGCCGGCGTGGCGCGAGGTGTGGCGACCAGCGCCTCAACCCTCAGCGCCACCGGGCCGGCTAACAGCACTTCATTTAACCTTCAAATTGCTGCCATCTAGCTGGCCTGCCAGTGCTGCGGCAGAGCTACCATTTGTGACACCAGGAACCCGGGTTCAGTATCGAGCCTGGGCTGCTGAAGGGCCGGCTGGGGGGAGAAGAATCGAGCGCCCTTAGGGCTGCTCTCCTTCTCCAGGGAGGGTGGACTGCAGTCCTCGCTGCTGTAACACCACCTGGGTGACCATGGGTGGAGCTGCAGCTGAGGACAGAGCATCACAAGGAGGGTTGGCCGAGGACCTGGAGTGAAAGCAGTCTCTACGTGCCTTCATCTCACTGGCCCTCGAGAGCTAGTGTCTGCAGGGGACGGACTAGAAACTCCAGGAAAACCCCCACATCTGCGCCAGGAGATGGACCCCTGTGCTGGTGACTGGGGGGAGGGGAACCAGGGAGCAGCTCGGTGTCTGCTCCACTCGAGGTACAGAAGGGACAGGGGGAGTCCATTTCACCCCACCCGGGGAGTACCCAGGATGCCTGAATTATGGAAGCAGAGCACTCAATGAGGGCCAACATCTTCGGCCCTCCTGGCGCAGCTCGTGTAGTCGCACTGGGGACCCCAATGGAAGGGGTAGCCGTGAAAAAAGGTTGCATAAACACGAAGTAAAAAAAAAAAAACAACATTGCTGCCATCTGCACATTAATATTGTATCTAGCAGTGCTATGTTCGTACTCCAATTGTGTTCCAATTTGCACTTATTACTTGTTGCTTTTCACATACTCTGCCTACCTCATCTTGTTTATTTTGTTGTTATGTAACTGTTCAACTTATATTCTTGATTTCTGATTTGTTTAACTGAATGTTGTAACTTACTGCTGTACTCTACTAATTTCCCCCTCCCCCAAGGACGCATCAGGAAACAAGCTATTTCAGCTCAGTATTTATTTCCTGGTAAATCTTTTGAAATAAATACAATACAACGCAGTGCTTTGCTTACTCTGTGTAGTATACACTATTTTTAATAAAATGTCCCCATCTTGAAACAAATACTCTGGAACTCAATTTGAGCATGATGACAAAGTAAAAGGATTAAAATGGAATATACAGATCCGCAGACCCATAAATGCAATCAGTGGACTTTCTTCTGAAACAGGTGTTGCTTTAAAAGGTAATTTAGATCTCAAAAATGTTAGGTGTTTAAGAGAAATGTTATTTATAACAAAATCATGACTTCAGTAATCAAATTTACTTTTAATTATGTTGATTCTCCGTCTCCCTTCAGTGACAATGTAAAGATGGCCCTTTCCTTTGCCTTTGAATTGCTGCCAATGAAAACTTAAGACATTTATATTGTTGAGCCTCTCTAAAGTCACCTTGTAAGCTCAGTGCCATACTGCAGAGAAGTAGCAGGTAATTCTTCTGAGCATTCATTGTCCTTTTCAGGCTCTCTGAATGGATCCTGATTCCGTCAGCCCCGATTAATACAAACAAGGCTGGCAACATCTCTTTTATTTTGGACTACCAATTCACAGATACATGACACTTCCACTGACTGGGACGCTCTCACATCTTCCTTTGAAAAGGTGGTCCCTTACATTAAAGCTGTTACATGAGGCCAGCCTGACAGTGCTACTGCTCGCAACCTGCACTCAAAAGTGAGACAATGTCAAGGGCTGGCCAAGAGGAAGGTATTGAGGGACGGAGGAGGATTAAATGTCCCAACAAATGCTCTCCTCATTGGAGAAGGAAGGGGTGCATTCTCAGCTACCAAACAGCCACCTGGTTTACCACAGCTGGTAATGTTGGTGCAGCTGAAGAGGAAACCCCTGATGTGTGGCAGTATGGCGGCAGTACTCACAGGCCCCACCACTCTCTACTGCCCACAGGTCCCATACTGGATGGGAACTAGAGTTGTGTGTACTGTGGAGGAAGCCCACCACACAGGGGAAATGCTGCCAGTGACCCCCTGGGATTGGGTAAATGACAGAGGTGGGATTGAATTGGACTGGTAGGTAGGTAGCTAGGCTGAAAGCGCAGCATCAGTGACTAGGGGAAAACCGTGTGTGTTTGTGTATTTATCAGATGGGTGAGAAAAATCAGTAAAAATGCAGTCTCAGAGCCGGACGAATGGCACAGAGGGCTAAGGTGCTGGGCGGGCCACACCTCATGCCACACGTGGGCCAGGTACGGAAATGATGTAGGTTGCTTGGGGGCCAGTTGGGAAAGGAAGATTGAGCGTCCCCAGGACAGTTCTCCAACCTTCAGGTGTGCAGACAGGATGTCTCCCTCAGCAGCTGACGCCTAGTGTTTCTGGGTGGCAGTGTAGTGCGGCATCAGGAAAAGTGGCCCTGCATGTTGATGCCAGGAGCCGTTTCTGCAGAGTACAAACAACACTCGTTGCAACTGAAGCAGACCCAGGGGAGAAAACCAAGGCAGAAAATCCCCAACCTGGCAGGATGTTGGACCACTCCCTTGCAGGTTCCACACTGGTGACTGGGCTCTCCCAACATCCCCTCGCTGAGGACACTGGGCAACAGCAAGGAAAGCCGCAGGGAAGCCGGGTGATGGGGCTGAGAACACTGGTCCTGAATGGAGCGGGGTTGGTAGTGAATGGAGATAAATCACTAATAAAAAAAGAAAAAAAAAAGCTGTGCCGTTCCCACCAGGGAAGGGAGGGGAAGTGACTGGTGACCATCAAGCTACTCTGCGGAGACAGATGCCTCTCTGCATGATTCAAGATTTCTTGAATATATGGAAATATCTTCAAGTCTATATGGCATTTATCAAAGAACTGTAATAGAGGCGGCCTGGTGGCACTGACGGTTGAGGCGCTGGACGCCACACCTTGCATCACACTGGCGACCCGGGTTCAGACGCGAGCCCAGGTTGTTAGGGGAAGGATAGGATTGAGCATCTGGAGGGCTGCTCTCCTATTCTGGGGTGGGCTGTGGGTCTTCATTGCTCTGTAGTGGACCCTGGGGACGCCAGGAGACACTGCCAGAGATGATGTAAAGAAAGGAGGTGCAGCAGGCGTCAGCATTAAATGCTAGGCGTCCTTGCCGTCTGCACTCCTGGGACAAGAAAGAGGAGGAAAATGCAGCACTGTCCATGGCATCTTGATGTCCGCACTCCCTGAGCCTGGCGGGATTCGTGGGTGCAGAGTCCGAGGCCGGTACTGGATCTTGGCCTGGCGTGGGGACTGAGGGAGGGCGTCCCTCTCGGTGGTACAGCTGCATATGCCAGCTGGCCCAGAAGATGCGTCTCCGTGGTTGTCGAGGGAAGAGGAGCGGCGGCTGGATTTAATGGCAGGTCAGTGGCTGAAGGGGAGAAAATAAATTGAAGATAAAAAAATTGTAATAGATCTGGAATATTATGTATGCAATATTAATCCTAAATATCTAAACTGCATTAAGATGAAAGGTTGTATACTAAACAGAATAATATATGAAAAGATTATATGTGTGTCATACGAAAAAAATACAATGAAAAAATTAAAAAAAACTGTCTCCTGATTGGAAGAAACACTGTACACGAGTGTGCATTATCCCTCAACGACCACACACTTGCATTTCTTTCTGTTTTCACCCCCCTCAAAAACAATTTTGGCCATTTTATTATACAAATAATTCACTACAGGGTGTGTGGCTGTGCTTTGATATTACCCCCCACATGGATGAGCATACATTGGCCTACAGTGCCATTCCTCACAACACCTCCGGGGGAGGGGGTGTCGATGCACAGCTTGTAATAGATTATCTATTACATATATACAGTACATATATATTTATATGAATCCATATACAAATAAATATTTTTTAAATAAATCCTGATCTATAATGTGTTTATGTAAGACCAGCCCTTCTGTGCAGTGGTAGCTTTGCCGGTATTCTTTAACCTGAAGAATGCATACAAGACTACTATTATACTAACAGGAGTACGCTCCTGAAATCATATGAACACATAAAATGGATCTGAAGCACTCTTAACTGTTTCTTTATCCAGCTTAGTCCAACTCAGGTGCACTATCTTGGTTTCAGTGGAGTCCTTTACTTCTACCCAGTTTTAACAGCAAGGCAGGATGGAAGCACAGGAGAGCAACTGGCCTGTTGTTGGGGTGGGGATCGTGGGACCTCTGCACATCGGATGCGGGAGAGTGCCCCTTCGTGCTTTGAGGTCATTGCATGCTCTGCCCTGCTCGAGTCAGGTGGGGAGGGGGGATGCACATGGGGGGAAAAGCCCCGTTGGGGGTCTCCTCCCCCTGGCCATCTGAGGGCCAAAAAGAAAATGCACAAGAAAGAAAGAAAAAAAAAAAAAGAGAACATGACATGAACTAGTGACTATGGTGGGATTGGAACCTGTTATTTCTTAGTTTCACAGATCAGTGCTATAACCACTGGTTCCCAATGCCTTTTCTATATAAACCTAGCATCGGGGAATAGAAGTAACTGTCCAGTTTCAGCTGGCAACAGCTTTGCCAGTTTCAGCTGGCAACAGCACTTGCCCAGTTTTAGATGGCAACAGCGCTTTGTCCAGTTTCAGAGGGACAGCACTTTGTCCAGTTTCAGATGGCAACAGCACTTTGTCCAGTTTCAGACGGACAGCACTTTGTCCAGTTTCAGATGGACAGCACTTTGTCCAGTTTTAGATGGCAACAGCACTTTGTCCAGTTTTTTTTTAACTTCCTTTATTGGAAACCATCAATGTACAATCTGTTCTTAAATTACCACATAATAGAGATACATAATCTTTCTCGTCTACTGTATGCAGCTTATATGCCTTAAAGAGCAAAGAGATTTTTTTATATCACCATAAAACATTGAAACACCCAAACACATCACCACATTACAAAACTAAGGAGGACGCTGGTGTGAGGGGACAGTGGCAACAGTTTGGCATCTGTTTTGGAGTTTCTTGGGCCTAGGTTGGCCAGGAGACGAGGTGGGTGCTATCCTTACAGGCTGTCTGTGTACTCCGTATTCTTGCTTTCATAGACTATTGTGTTTCAGCCCCTTTCTTCTGTCAGATTTGCCAGCTGGCTAGTCATAACATCCCCACCTTTTTGTCCCCTCTCTGGTCCACCTGTTAATATCGCTTCCCTGCTATCTTGGATTTGGAAAGCATGTCTTTCCATCTCAGCTATTTTTTTTTTCAAACAAACAACTCTCCCAGTGCTGTGCTTGGGGTGGCTCCATCTGTAGCCATTTATGTGTGATTGCCTTTAAGGCTGCAACCACACAGATAGGCTGTCTCCTTCCCCTTAATAGTTGCTGGAGGGAGGCCTAATATCAGGTGGGCGCATGGCATTTCTTCAGGCATCATGAACACTCCCCTCAGCCTCTGCTTCACCCCTTCCCAGTATGGCAGGAGGACCTGACATGTCCAGAATGTGTGTGTGGGGTCTCTCTTGCTTCTGCACATTCCCTATAAAATGTTCCCATATTAGTGTGATCACATTTGGCTTTGACAGCTGGGGTAACACAATGCCGTTTTCTGTTTTTTTTAATTTCCAGGAATATCCACGCCATCTGTAGGAGGTTGTCTTAAGAGTTTTTTCCAAATTCTACCCCATTCTTTATGGCTGAGATGCAGGTCTGCTTCACCTCGCTGTCCAATTTCAGCTGTCAACAGCACTTTGTCCAGTTTTCAATGGCAACAGTGATTTGTCCAGTTTCAGCGGGCAACAGTGCTTTATCCAGCTGCCAGACTTGCATGTGAAGACCTTGTGAAACCACTCCAGCCACAGTGTTACTCACGCCTAGTGTGAGAATGGGGTTGTTCTACTTTGTCATATAGGAGCCACTTTCTGTTTTAATATTTTTAAAATATTCAAAACAGTTGAACATTTCTTAATATTTAAAAAACACGACTGCTTAGAAAGTATTGTTATAGATGCCAAATCGTCCCTACACTCTTCAGGAGTATTGCCACTTGGGTGCCTTGGTTACCTGAACTGTTCATCTTTGATCCCCAGTCATTTTACCCAAAGAACTTTGAGGCGACAGTCGAAAGAGTGTAGCCCCACCTTTGTGTTCCTACCTAGATTGGTATTAGCATTACAAGAGAGAGCCACTGGATCCGATTTGGAATCCCAGGTTTTGTACATCCCGAAACAAAATTAGATGTTCTAACCCGGTTTTTGGAAAAAGATAGACCCAACCCACACACACATCCTGCACTGGTGGGTTTCATTCTCTGCAGACTCCTAACCCTGTGCCTGGGTATGCAAATGGACCATTTTATAATAAACTAAACCTCTGTAAGCGGTACACTGAAATATTTTACTCATCCATGCACTAACTGAAAAACCACCACTAGTAAGCACCAACCTACAACATGCTCAGGTTAACACACACACACACACACACACACACACACACACACACACACACACACACACACTCACTCACTCACTCACTCACTCCAATTAACCGATCTTCACAGGAATTATCCAGTCCTTAGCTCAACAAAGAGCAGACAGTTAAGAAATGGAGGGAACTACAGATACCATCCCATCATAGCAGCAATAAAAATACATAACCTCAGCCTGCATGGTTACCTTTGCTTCCAACAATGTCTGCCGCACAGCAAGATGGTGGCCTTCCCAATGGCCCGCAAAATGTTATTAAGTACACCTCAGTACTCCTGAACAAATCAGTTTGATTCAGTTTTGCTTTCCTATTACTCATTTGAAACAATTTAAAAAAAAAGTGAGAAAAATGTCTGTCAAGGGTGGCTAATCCATCACAGTTTGAATTCACTAAAAAGACAAATACAGTAGTGAATAATCAATGTTTTTTTTTTTGTTTGTTTGCCAGAGGCACACTATTCCCAGCAGGAGTCATGCAACCAATCACAGTGCTGACGCCCAATGCACACACACTACTAAACAGGAAATGCAAAGAGACAGTCATGCGGAAACTCCTGCCACCTGTAACTAACATTCCACCAGCGCACTGTGGCTTCTCAATATGAAATGCAGCACTTGACAAATAGGCGGCATGGCTGGGTCTGGCACAGGCCAATCCTGGCAGTCAATCTCGCTCAGGCCTCCCGATGGATTTCATCCATTACTCCAAGAGCAGCAATTAAGGGCCTGTCAGAATGTGACAACGCACTGAAGTCATGATGAAGGGAACAGGTAGGGTTGGGAAGGGGAGGCTGAATGGTTTAAAGAAACAGGTCAAGAAAAAAAGGTGACAGACGTTATATATTGTACAGTATATCACTGATCCCAGACCCACAATTTAATAGCTAAGCAATGTTAGCAAAATAAAAAGGACATGCGTGGCTTGCAATGGTGCAGAGTCTGCTGTCCTAAGAGATAAGTTTGATGAAGAGTTCTTTTCAATCACTCATGTACAGTATATCACAACCCCCCCACCAAAAAAAGGGTATATCCTCTTTTAAACAAAAAACAGTTACTCAATGTAACAGCAGATCTCGGACAGAATCTGCTCCATTGGGCCCCACCTTTGGAACTGTAAGCCATTGGCATCAGGACCGCTTGGAAACTTTTGCAAGCTGGGGGCTGCCCACACTGACGTGCAACATCGGTGACTATATCACCGTGGGCAGCCCCACTGCTCCAGAGTTCCGTCAGAGACAAGCTTGGAGGGCCTCTTACCATGAGGAACCACGAGACCACACCTGTACCAGGCACACAAGGAGAGGCACGGGACAGGAAATATAGCATACATAAGTCACCTCTGGACACATACAAACAAGGCAGTGGACAAACCTGCCAGCTTATACCTTAAAAAGGTGGAAGAAGGGTGGCTGAGCTGTGGCCCAATGGAGGAGATCGTCTCCAAGATCTACTGTTAGGGTGAGTTAACTGTTCCATTTTAATTGTGGCTCTCTCCTCCACTGGGCCACCCCTTTGAAGTGATTTTTAAAGCAGTACACAAGACACCCAGAGAGGATGGCAAAGTCTAATATGCTATTATGACAGAAGGCCTTACAACACCGCAAGGCCAAAGCCAGTAAGTCTACGAGAGACAATGTCTAGACTGCAGTGCTTAGTGAAAGCATGCATAGTGCTCCATGCGGCAGCAGCACAGGTCACCTGCAGAAACACTTTGAAAGCAAGCAACAGAAGTGGCCGTACCAATAGTAGCGTGTCCACGCACACGCAGGGATGTTCCTCACTGTACAGTACTTCTGATAAAGAACACGATACAGTCAGCCAGCCATCTGGACACTTTTGACACAGGGGTGAACTCCTTCCCGGGGTGAAGGAAACAAAAGCTGAGCTGACTTTCTGCAGTTCTTAGGGTGATCAAGATTAACAGTGTTCTTTGTGTAACCCCCCTGCAAATGGGGGTTCCCAAAAGACTTCCAGGAGCTTGCTTGAATGCTCCAAGCCTGAATGGTGTTTGGCGTTTAAGCCATTTATCAGTGAGTGTTTTTAGAGCCTCTGGTACTGTCTCTAAGAGCTGTCTGCTTGCAGACATAATTAGTTTGTATGGGGGGGACTGTGTGCTTCTCTGCTTGAGTCCCACTCGAGCTGCTGCCAATTCACTCCATTTTTGCAGTCACTAGGGTGCAAAGGGAACCTGTCTGAAAGATGTAACTGTTTGCCAGAAATCATTTAGAGTAATAATGAAAATACAGTTTGTCTAACCTGCTTTCTTTGCAGTCAGAACTGTTTCGCCTAGTTCCCCATTCTAGTTTTGAACTGCTGAACTGGACCAATCAGTGTGGGTTAAGGTAGCTCTAAATGGTGCCTTGGGCGAATCAGAACTTGAGACTCGTAATCTGAGCCAGCCACAAGAGGATTGTATGGGCAGTGACTCTGGGAGATGTAGTTTGGACTTGGCGCCTTTTGGACCAACAGGGGCAGTCTATTGTGAGTGACAGCCAATCCAGCCAAGAACTGGGAGGAACTCAAAGGAAGTGCCGGTTTTGTCTGCTGGAGTTTCAGTTGAGCTCTGGCAGTGAAGAGGAAGGAGCCCTGTGCTTTTCAGTGTGCAGTTTAGTCGGAAGCGTGTATGGGCCCGAGTTCAGGTCTGCAGCTTGTGTAACTGCTTGTTAGGACTGAATCCGTCCTGTGAAGAGAATCAAAGGATATCTGAAGAGTAGAAACCAGGCTTACCCTGTAAAAGACTGGAGAAATTGCTTGAATGCGTCGGGTCTGTCAGGAACTGAATCTGCTGTGTGTTCTCCCGGGTATTGTGCAGTAATTGTGATCGGGATAGAGAAGCAGCCTGCCTGGTATAGTACTTTCTTTTTACCATATAAATGTGTGAGGAGGCTTGTGTAGCTCAAGTGAATCCTGCTGCCATTAAAGGACTTTTGCCTGTTACTGTTTACCATATAAATGTGTGAGGAGGCTTGTGTAGCTCAAGTGAATCCTGCTGCCATTAAAGGACTTTTGCCTGTTGCAGTTTGTCATATAAATGTGTGAGGAGTCTCATGGAGCTCAAGAGTAGCCCTGCTGACGTTGAAGGACCCTATCTTGTTTGGAGGTCGTGAGTACTAATTCAGGGTCACTCCCGGTTGAATTGCCACATTGAATCCAAATGGAATTACTGTACTGCTGACTGTTTAACTAATTTTTCTTTTCTCTGTGTGACAGGGCCCCTACCAGCTGCCACGGTTTGGACTAGCCACTAGGGCTTGGGTACCCAGGGACAGTAACTGGTAGGGATAGCCTGTGCACAGAGCCATAAATGAATGAATAAAGTGATAAGTTAATTAACCTGATTTCCCCCTGTCCTTGTTATATCCCCCTAAATAAATCAGAGCTGCTTGTTTCAGCAAAGTTATACTGCCTGAGATATTTGTCTATGTTAAAGTATTGTACTGTGATTGTTGCACTGTATCTTCTTATTTTACAGGGGGTCCCTGTGCCTGAACCAGTCCTGGGGGTAAGTGTATACTGTGTGGGCCACTAGTGGGAAGAAAGGGGGGTTGCAGTGTCCCAGAGGGCTGTGACCAAGTTAGTTTAACTATTGCAAACCCTGACCTCTGGGTGGAGGCGCCCGCCATCGGATCCAGGCCCCTCAACCTGTTAGTGGCAAATCAGGCAGGGGTAGTAGCCCCTGGGATAGCGCCATCTAAGGGTTACATTTGTATATCAAGTGCATTGAGCAATGCCTCACTTTTGTTAGGATGCTTTACACAGGAAGGTGTAAGGTCTGATTCAATGTAAAATCATACACCACTTCTGGTAAGAAAAAAAAACAAAACAAGGACTGGCCTGCAAAGACAGCCTATCTTTGTGGAAAATCAAACAAGGAGACTCATGCATCAAAGTCTGCAGCTCGGAAATCCTGCTAACAGCAGTCATGACGACAGAAAACAGCATTTTCCATGAAAGGAAAGATCATCTCAGAGGTTGCAGCAGGTTGAAATACAGCCAAGGTGAAATTTGCTAAAATGAAACAGAGGCCTCAACACAGAACCAGTTTACAAATTTGGAGAGATATGTGCAGAACACCCTTCAAAAATGTTCAAGACACCTCTAGTTGTGTCACAGTGGGCCCCTCAATAGGGGGCATGAAAGACTGAAATGGCAGTCAGATGCATCTTAATGGATAAGTACTGGAGACTGGAGTCAGATAGGGACAGAAGGTAGTCCAATACTGTCTTCAGGTGTCCACTATGGATAATGCATCATATGGAGGAGAAGCACTTTCATTTCAAATAGGTGTGTCTTGTAGAAAGCATTCCTAGCAGCAAGCAAGACATCCGCCACCTGGTGGGACCCCCCAAAATAGGCAATGGCTACATCATCAGGAGGCATGCATGCATGCAGATGCGAGGACCACAGGTCAAGATGGATCAGGGACCCCTGGGCCTGAGACAGCAGACACCATCAAAGGAGGAGCTGAACAAAAGGCACTGCCAGATGCTGCACAAGTGGAAACCAAGATACGGTGAGGCCAGAAGGGGGCCATCAGTATCAGGGTGGCATGCTCCACCGCTGCTTGAGCAGAACCCTCTGTATGAGATGGAATGGAAGACGGATGTAAGGCAAGATCTCTTTCCAGGAGAGGGCCAGTGCATCTCACCAAGAAAACACCATGACGTGGAGTGAGCGAGTAGAAACGCAACAGCTTTGTGCTGTGTGGGGATGCAAAAAGGTCCAACTCTGAATGACCCATCTTGCAAAGAGGTCATGTACCACAAAAGTCAGCAGTTCCCATATGTGCACCAGGAACTGAGACCTTAGTCTATCTGCCAAGATGTTTTGGACACCAGGGAGAAACACAGCTGACTGATGAAGGCCGCAAGACATCACCCAGTACCACACTCCCATCGATTCCCTGCATAGGGGGTAAAAATGAGTGAGTGCCCCCTTGCTTGTTTATGTATAGGGTCACCACCCTTGGATGAGGTAAAAACCAAATGTTAAACCACACCCCAAACACCACCTCTGGCGCCACCCCTTTTTTTATGACTGACGAGTATATCGCTTCTTCCCAAAGCTATTTGTAATGTCAGCATAGACATTAATAGTGATACGAAATAGTTTTTATACTGTTATTTATTTATTTTTATTCTTTGGCAACCAGGTTAACTTCCATGGGCCACATGGCCCATTTTGAAGGAGTGACCCAGGCGCACAGGAAGGTTACGTGACTTGCTCAGGCTCACACAGTATGCAAGTGGAGGCTGTGGGAATCAAACTCAGGTCTGCTGAATGTGCCAAGCTCATTCACAGCTGATTGCTCAAATCTCTGTTAAGCACTCTCCCATTTTCCTTTCCATGTCAGTCATGTATTCTGATATGCTTTGACCAATTATTGATAACCTAATTATTGCTGCGTGTGATACCCTCAATAATGCATTGTGTTCCCTTCACCTTAACAGCTACTACTGTTTCTTTTCATATTTCTAAGACATTCCACAACTTCAGACACACCATTCCATGCTATTTATCTGAATGACCTGTAAAAGTGTAGCTAATATCATGGGATGTTTTAGTAGAACAAAATGAGAGCAGAAGCTAGCTGTTGAGGACTCAGGAGAGGAGTATTCAATGTAGTGATAAAGGCAATAAAAATTAGATAATTTAACAAAAATGGGTTTAAAACATATCAGTATGCAGAACAAACAAAAAGAAACACATGAGACCATATAAAGGTGTTAAAGCTATTTCCTGTCATAGCACTAAAAGACCATACTTAAAATTCAGAGTGGAAAAGATTAGGTTAATTTACTGCTAATGGCCATACTTTACACCTCCCAGGCAGACAGGTTTTACAGATAAAGGCAGGTCTGAATGACATCAGAACTTTGTAACCTGGACATGCAATGCAGCCAAAACAGTGGATGATTTGATACATCAGTTTTAAGAGTATATGAGCACTCAAAATGGCCCAAAAACCGGACTACATTTAATCAAAGTTTTCAATAAAGAAAAATGGAGTCACTGCCAATCCATTCATTAAACTTGTGCTTTTATTTGCAGTATGGGCCCCTACGTTTCGCTGCACCCAGCTTGATCACGGGGCTTCTATAAATACAAAATTATATTTAATTAACTAATTACATGAGAACAAAATTCCTTAAATTTCTCTTTTAAACATAAATAAAATGCTACTGCCTTAATAACTTATATTAATTACCTGCAAAAAGAAGTCCTCTCGCTTTCAAAAATCTTATATGTTAAAATTAAGTGCTCTTCACCCTAATTCAAATAAACAAAATGGCTATATTTAGGAATTATTCCAACTTAGTTTAATTTCATTTCATACCTTCATTTACAAATTCAAAATTAATAATCCACATACCCATGTGTTGAATTAACCCTCTCTCTTCTATGCTGCTATTTAGTCCTCTGAGATCTGCATTCCAAAGATATAATTTATATATTAAATTGTGTTTTGCACAGTCCCCTATCTTGAAAAATAAATCCAAATTACTTTCATATTATTAATTAGTCATTATAATATATATTTCTCACCTTAAGCGTGGCACATTTTCTGCTTCACAACAGTCCTGATTTCTCCAAATTTATATGGAAAAACGAATAATTATTCATTAAGAGTTTGTATTTACAAGCGCTTCACTATGCGCTATAATAGCCACAATGTTGCTTCATTTAATGTGTACTAAATACTCGAATCGTATTCAACTTTCAAGTAATCCAAAATATAATTTTCTCAAAACTATACTGTGGCCATTAGATTCCACGTCCCTAGGCTGTAAAAACGCCCGACTCCTTATGTTTTAGAACGCCGAAAGAACGCCGTGCTGCAAAGGCTATGTCTTAAATGGAAAAATTATCCATTCATAGCAGCTCTTTTTCGCGCGCTTACTCTTGAAATTACGTGGCTATATACTATTGGGGCACAAAATAAAAACGCAATGTCTAGCGTCATAAGGTTCATCAATATGTATAAGTTAGGGGAAACCTAGCCATTCACAAGATTATGCGTGCCACTAACGTCATGGACTCATAAATATTCATAGGCTTAGTAATTCTGACCATTCACGCGATTATGTGTGCGCTAGAAACACCCTTCTTATGCATATTCATTATGTTATATTAGACTAACATCGCCTGCGCTTACGCCTTTCGGACTTTGATTTATGCTATCTTTTTATCCAGCTAACCACATCCATTCCTCTATTTTCTTTAACAGTCCATGAATTTAAATACAAACTCCTACTAGATTGGAACATTATCAAAATTTTTTATATAGATGAAAAACGGCAAATTATTTTACTAAGCATTGAAAAATATGAATTAAACAAAAAAAACCTTAGATAGACTTTAAGCAGCAGTTATATTGATATATCAATTAAGTGACAAAAACCTTTTTTTTTTTTTTATTATGGATTTCTCAATCAGCCATGTTTATTTGAAAGGGTGAATGAATTTAAAATGAAATCTTTTGTTATTTTGTTTGCATAAATAGCTAACCAGATGGACCCTAAAAAACAGATTATCCTGTCTAAAACCGGATAGGTGGCAACCCTATTTGTGTAGTGCATGACATGGACATTGTCCATCCGAATCAGCAAGGGACCAGGGCTGAGGTATTCCTCGAAAGCCTGAAGACCATGCGGAACAGCCTGAATCTCCAGTATATTGATATGGAGAGTGGACTCCAGGTCAGTCCAAGACCCCTGGGTCTGACAGGAACCCACAAGGGCAACCCAGCTGGACCCCAAGGCATCAGTTGTGAGGAGCTGTAGAGGAGCCTGGGAAAAGAATGGAATGCCCTGTAACAGGTTCTAGTAGTCCATCCACCATACTAAAACATGGCAGAAAGGGAACATGACAAGGGCCAGTTGTTCCTGCTCGTCCATCAGTTGATCCCACTGTACCCAAAGAGTCCTATGTGGTATGCACATTTGGGGACATATAAGGGGAACCGTAATGGTGGCAGCAGCCATCAGACCCAAGAGACTAACATCATTCGAGCAGACACGTAATGACTCCTGTATATCAGCCAGGACTGGGCAACAAGAGCCTCTGCCCTGTCTACAGGCAAAAAGGCAAGCCTACCACCGTGTCCAGCACCACAACAATAAACTGGAGGAGCTGGCAAGGAAAGAGTACAGATTTTGATATGTTTCCAGTACTGTAACACCCAGTACCTCTAACAATTGTCTTGTTCTGCACAATGTGTATAGAACTGCTTCCCAGGAAGGGGCCTTCAGGAGCCAGTCATCCGGATATGGAAAGACAAAGCCCTTTCCTCCAAAGGGCCGCTGCCACAACTGCTAAGCATTTGAAAAAAACTGACAGTGCCAGGGATAAACCTAAAAGGCAAGATTTGGAACTGATAATGGCTGTCCTGTGGCATGAAGTGGAGGTACCACCTGTGGCACTTGTGAATCTTGATATGAAGGTGTGCGTCCTTCATGTCCAGGGCACAAAGCATGTCCCCCTTTTTTAACAGGGTGAAAGCCTGTAGAGAAACCATTCAAAGGTTTGTGTATTTGATTAACAAGTTTAGGTCTCTGCAGTCTGGCAGAGTACACAGACCTCTCCACTCGGGAACCATGAAGTATCTGCAACAGAACTCTATTTCTTTCTTGGGGAGGAAAGGGTTTGATAGCCCGCTTGTGTTAAAAGTGACCGAACCTCTTCTAGCAAAAGAGACAAATGGTCTAAAGTATAATGGACAAGGAGGCAGAGGGTGAGCCAGAGGGGTACACAGCAACTCCGGAGCATGCCGCTTTTCCACAATTTCCAGGACCCACTCATCCATTGTGAGCTCCCTCCACTTCGACTGATGAATGGCAGATCCAACTCCCCCATTAGCACTCTTGGAGGCAACACTGGAAGGGGAGGAAGTGAGGAGTCAGACGGTACTGGAGCAGAGAGGGTGCTGCCTTGATGGACTGAATTTGGATGCCTTTGCATGGGCACAGGGTGGTAGCAGGGGACCATGACTACAGTTTTGTGCACGAAGCTGCTGATGGGAGACATAGCCACCCCAGCCATCAGGTCTGAGAAATGAGCTCCTACTATGCCCCCTGGTGGGTTGTGAGTCAGAGATTTCAGTGACTGTAAAGTCCTTCTGGAAGACTGCAGCTCATGTAGAGCATTTTCACTATCACTCCCAAACAGCCAGGAGCCTCTAAAAGGGGCATTCAGAACAGTCTGTTGTACATCAGTAGCAAATCCAGCTGCTCGAAGCCTGGAATATCTCAGAAGGTATATGCTGGAGGCAGCAGCCCTGGAAGGAGCACCAGAAGCATCAAATGCAGAGCATAAACAGATGCTCTTCTAGTATCCACACCAGCTGAGGCAGCTTTAAGCAAGTCATCCTTTGGTCGGGCCATCAGACAGAGCCTGAATGATAGGCATAGCATATTTCCATAGCCCACTCTGATATTTAATCATGTATTCTTGGTAGTTTGCAATTCTTAGGCCTAAGAATTCAGACATACAAGATATTTTGCCCATAACATCAAGCTGCTTGGATTCTTTGTCTTTGGATTCAAAGAAAGGCAACCAAAATGGTGCAAGGTATGCAGGGAAAGTCATACAAGCAGAGGTGTAAGAAGCAGGATCTGTACACACTGGAGACAAGGAGGGAAAGGGGAGACATGATTGATACTTTTAAACATGTAAAGGGGCTCAATAAAGTGGGAGAAGAGGGTTTACTTACGAGGAAGGAGGGGGTCAAAATTAGAGGGCACAGCATCAGACTGCCAGGAAAAAGATATAGGGGCTATGTGAGAGGGCGTTTCTTCACGGAGAGGGAGGTGGAGCCCTGGAACAGTCTTAGACAGAGTGTTGGGGGCTAAATCGGTGGAAGAATTCAAGAGGGAATGGGACAGGCATATGGGGCTGAGTATTGGGGGGAGGGCGGGGGCTGGCAGTGAGGGGGAGGTGTAGGGGGAAAAAGGGCAGACTAGATGGGTCAGTATGGTCCTTTTCTGCTGTCAAGCTTCTTCTATGACAAAATGCTCATGTGTCTAGGTGCTCTAGAAAGGTCATGAACAGCCATGATGACCACAGACCATTTCAGGCTGGGAAACATAAGGCTTAAAAGACAGAGCAGGGTACTGCTCATTACCCTTTCTGGGTAATGCAGGCAATGTATTGTGCCTAAGCCATGCAGCAAGGGTAGCATCCTCTAAAGCAGGATATACAAGAAGAATCACAATGGAGGGTGCAGTGGGAACCTCCATAAACTCCACTGAAGTTTTCTTAGTGGCGTCTTCCCCCTCAACTTCAAATCCCATGACATTCTGGATTTGTCTGATTAAGCCCGAAAAAGATGGATCCTCTGGAGGAGTACACACCAGAGAGTCCACACTGCAAGAGGAGAGGGTACAAATCGAAGATAGACCCCTCCTCATAAGTATCACTGTCCCATCCCATCCCATCCTCCTTTATATTAAGGAGATCAGGACGACAACGGGAGCAATCGACACAGCAGACAGCTGTGACAGAGGAATGAAAATGCATGCTTCTGGATCCCGTTGAAGACAAGTGTGCCGGGGAGGGGGGCAGTTGCTGGGGTAGCCATTATTGTAGGCAGGAGCGACTATCAGGTGTCTAAACAGTTCAGAGAAGGACGCTAGCACAACCCGGGAGTGGGCAGCACCCTGTAACGGGCTTGGGACAATCATCATTGAAGGGGTAGAACCCTACGACGGGAGCTGCATACCACCTATATTAGTTATGGCAGTACCACAACTAGACCCTGACCTTGGTGACTCATCAATGGTCAGGGGGCTGTAGTCATCACCACCGGAGGGGGCGATGAGGAGCACTTACCCTCATTCAATGGAGACGTCGACCTCATCAGAGAAGCATGAGCTTTACCCTTATGCTTGTGGTGATGGCTAGAAGAGGACTTCGATGATGACTTATCCTTGACTTTGTACTTAGTCCCAGATAACTATGGCAGTGACAGCAGTGCCCACACGATGGGAAGTTCCATTCTCAGAGGCAGTTGAGTGAGATGGAGAAACTGGCTGTGAGCCTGTGGCTTTGGCTTGAGTTTCCATGACCTTAATGGTGATAAAGGTTTCTACAACCTTCTTTAGGTGTATTCTTGTGGCGTGGTTGAATCCCTGGCAGATCCTGTAGGCCCTGATGTGGGACAGGCCCAAACTGCAAACACAAAGTGTGATCAGGGTTTGAGAGGTGGAGGAGCCCCCAACAGTACAGTAGGTCAGTGGGATTCACTAATATAGCAGTGGCAGGCTCAGTGGCCTCCTTCTGCTGTCAAAGTCTATGTTTCTATTATCCCCACCCACCACTATAAAAACCAACACAAAATATCTGCATAGTGCACGACATTTACTACTTTAAACCCAAACCACTAGTAGGATCACAGGAGCATCCACCATGGTTCAGGACCCCTTTCCCCTACTTCCAATCCAGACTAAAACGTCTTGCTTAAAATTTGGAATTCAATAGGGTGTTTCATACACAGAACATGGGACAGTGCTTCACAGAGTACTGGGTTAGGTAATGCTAATGTAGTAGTTGCATAGAGATACACAGAGAAGACTTTGTGTGGTCCATCACACTGTCCTGGAACACTGCAGATGAAACCATTACATTTAGAGGAGATAGCCCTAGATATTCCTTGCTTCATTAGAGACAGGGGAGGTACCTGAGGACTGGAGGAGAGCAGATGTGTTCCCTCTCCACAAGAGTGGAAGCAGAGCAGAGGCAGACAATTACAGGCCTGTAAGCCTGTCCTCAGTAGTAGGGAAACTGGACTGTGAAGTTCCTGGAGAACAGCGGCTCACAGGATCTAAGAAAGCATGGATTCTCAGCGGGAAGGTCCTGTCAGACGAATCTTATAGATTTCTTTGGGTAACCAGGGTGGTAAGCTCAGGGAGGGGCGATGGATGTGGCCTACCTGGATTTCAGCAAGTCATTCAACACTGTAATGCACAGGAGATTGCTAAATAAATTGGATAGCCCGAGTGTGGGTCCTACGGTGGTAAAGTGGGTTGGAAACCGGCTAATGGACAGGACTCAGAGGGTGGCGGTACGGTAAATGGCATGAGACCTAAGGAGAGGGAGGTGACCAGCGGGGTGCCACAAGGGTCGGTGCTGGGACCAGGGAGAGAAAAGTGTGCCTCTTCACAGATCTGCAACAAAGTGGACACACCAGAGGGGGTGGAAAAATGAGAAAAGACCTAAGCCTGTTAGAGGAGTGGTCATATGTCTGGCAGTGGAGTTTCAATGCTAAAAAGGGCAACATCATGCACCTGGGTCACAGAAATCCAAGGGAGGAGTACAGGATGGGTGGGGAAATTTTGGCCACCACAAGTCAGGAGAGAGAGATATCTGGGGGTTATCATATCTGACGACCTGAAGGTGACCAAACAGTGTGAAAACGCAGTGGGGAGAGCAAACAGAATGTTGGGGTGCATAGGGAGGGCCATAACAAGCAGGAGGAAAGAAGTGGTAATGCCACTGTACAGAACACTGGTGAGACCTTAGCTGCAGTACTGTGTCCAGTTCTGGAGACCACATCTCCGGAAGGACACTGACAAAATAGAGGCAGTCCACAGAAGGGCAACAAACATTGTATATGGACTACACCAGAAGCCCTATGAGGAAAGACTTATAGACCTTACTATCTATTCACTGGAGGAAAGAAAGGAGCGGGGAGAGATGACAGAGACTTTTAAGGACTTTAGGGGAATAAACAAGGTACAGGCGGAGAGCATATTTCAGAGAAAACTCTGCACAAGAACAAGGGGGCCTGATAGGAGGCTGAAGGGTGGAAGGCTCAGGGGTAATGTTAGGAAGTACTTTTTCATGGAAAGGGTGGTGGAGCCATGGAACAGTCTTCCAGCAGAAGAGGTGGGGGTGAAAACAATATGGGGGTTCAAGAGTGCATGGGATAAACATAAGGGTACCCTGGAGTTGTGCAGAGCAGGAGAGCTGCAGATCAAACAGGATCTGGGCCTGCAGCAGCGAGTAGGGAAATGGACAGACTAAGTGGGCCATACGGTCCTTATCTGCTGACAGATTCTATGTTTCTATACAAAGTAATAATGGATCTTAAAGTGATTTTCTGATTTCTAGGAAAAAAAAAAAATCAACTGGCATAAGTACTGTTCCATTTCATTAAATGCCACTAAATTTTAATTTCTGTTAATTCCATTCTTTTTTATTACTGAAGAAATTTGCCTTACAAAAAAAGGCACTCTGCCCTTTAGACTATCTCTTCCTGCTTTGAAGTCATAATCCTCTGCTTGTGGCATCAGAAACTTTATTTGGCAACTTGGCTGTGATGTCGCATCAGAAAATGACAACTTTAAAGCAAGAAAGGCACCAGAAACACAGTCCGTTTCCCTGCATGTGTTTTTAGTAATAAGAAATGTAGTGTCCTTAAATACAAACATTTTAGGAATGTTCTGAGATTTGAGTCCTGCTAACCCTAACTCATGTTTCAAAGAAAAATTGGAAAGTCACTCCAGGTTTGGGAGCGGAGCTGGGTCACTGCGTCATGGGATGGGCCTGGCTGAGGTAGAGGTTGTTCGGTAGTGCACCTCAGGCAGGGAGGGGTGTTGGCAAGTTCTAGTTCTGCAGTGATTCCTATGGGTGGGCCAGGGAGCTTGCCTCTCACCACTGGGATACTGTAACGTGAAGGCTGAGGAAGGCACTGTTCACGCTACAGTGGTGCAGGGAGTGAACTGGGAAGAAAAGAGTGTGAAAAACTCCCTGTCGTCTAAATGATGACTCACAGAGTCTGAACAGTGCATCTTTCTGAGTGCAGGTGATATCCCCAATAAGATAGCAGGGCCGGGGGGTGGGGGAGAGGGAGGAGTAACTACAGATTGGGAGAAAAAAAAAAAACTTCCACATAGTAAACCACCAGTGACTGACAGAGGGCATGTCAGTCAAAACTCTCGATGGATGGTACAGCTTGGAATAGTACACTACACAATTACAGTAGATAAGGGTTCAGGTCCCCAGAAAGGGATTTGAACCCACAACCTTCTGAACCAGATGTTTAAGTGCTACCACGTAGTCAGACAGACATGGAAGAGATGATGGACAATGCAGACATATTCTATTATACCTCTAGTGCTGTCATGGAGTAGAACAATCTAAAATCCAGAGCATCCCCGCTCCAAAAAAAAACCCTAGTGCGACTCCATACTGGACTGTCCTATGACCCATAGGATCTGTTGGCAGAAAAAGACCAGTTTTCCAACCATGGCACTCTGTGCAGTGTTATGGCTTTTGGGCTACAAGTAGGATGGACAAGATACCAGGTACATGGGGTAATGACCCATAACAGACACTCTAGTGCAGTACAAGGGGGTGTTGCACTGCTGAAGTGCCGTCCTTCAGATGAGCCTTTAAATGGAGGTCCCCCATCTGTCCAGGCACAAATAGAAGGTCCCATGGCACTTATCAAAGATGAGTAGGGGAGTTTTATTAAAATAAAATAACTCGGCCGGTGGAGATGGATGGAACATCCCTCGGACTGCTTGCCTTCTCCAGGGGAGGGGGGATAAACATCCAGTGCACTACGGACCCCTGAGGCCAGGGGCCCCGCAGCAGCTGGCATCTGAATATCCAGGGGGGTGGGGCAGATGTGGGACATCACTGCACGTTCCCGAGGAAAAAACTTCCTTTCGGGGACACAAAATCCCCCAGCCAGCGCCTTCATGACGCCCTCCTCACCGCCTCTACACATGCTCCTAGGCTGGCTCCCCCCCGACCTGAACCAATATTCACGACACGTTGGCTGGTGCCACGACCCCACACTGGGGGGGGGGTAAGCTAGGGGTGCAGCCATGTTGGGAGCATGTAGGGCCGTGACTAGGACGGATAGTCCCAACACTGGCTGGGACAAAAAGTATAATAAAAAAAATAAATAAAAATAACTCATATGATACATTCAAAGTCATGTTTGCATCACAAAATTAATGTGGGAAAGAAACAAAATCAATGGTACATACTGTTGTACAAAAGCAGTGCTAAAAGAATAAGAATGTCACAACAAGGAAAAATTGGGGTGTTTCTCTGGTGTCATGGCCAACATTCTCCTGGTAATAAAACAGGGCCATGTAACCCACCTCCCAGAATGCCCTTGGAAACAAGCTATTGCAACTTAGTGTACCTTTCCTGATCAAAAACTCTAAATAAATAAATAAATATGTGTAACACCTCCCCCTTATGTGTATAGTATAACTGCAGCTGCAAACTGCACCAGCTTGTTTCCCTGCTGGTGTGAGCATGCATTAAATTATAAGTCCTTGGTATGCCACCTCTGTGAGGACCGATCTGAGCCCTGCCTTACCCTGCATTCATTTAAAACCATCTGCTAAAGCAGAGACCTTCCCAGAAATCCCAGGGCTGGACGCAGAATGCCAGGTGCTGCCATCTGCGAGGGGCAGCAAGGCTAGCATAATTTCATCTACTTTTTTCCAACTGATTTTATATTGATTTTCTTGCATGTCAAACAACATATTTCAGATACTAAGTAAAACAAATAAAACAAAAAAAAACTGCATCAAAAAACTAAACCCTCTCCCAACTGGGAAAGCAGGAGGGTCTAGCTATAGGTAACTATATTTAGTTTACAGTATTTGCTATGCTGCAGTAAATTGTTCATGCAAATTTTAACAGACACTCTATATGGTTATCTTTATGCATTAGGGTTCTTCAGTCAAATTTTCATTTAAACCATTAGTACCAAGAAAATTACAGAAGAATGAAAACTGAACTATTAAACCAAACTTCTTTTTCCTCATATCAATTCTGATGAAACGTCTTTATCTGATGATTATTTTAAATCTGTATATCCATTTTTAAACAGCTGGAATGCAGACCGTTTTAGACCATTTTTAGCACTGTAGTCCCTTCAGAGGCTGCAGCAGCAGAAGTAGCTGCTTCAATTAATTTAGTATCAGATGCTGAAGAGGAATGTCTGCTCTGTGTTGGTGGTGTGTTGGCTCCTCAAAAAAGTGGTTAATTGATCAATTTCAAAATTATCTTTGCTATCTTCTACCACCTTGGCTTTTCTCATGGGCCACTAAAGCGGAAAACAGAGCTTTAAATTGCAGAACATCTTGGTGATAAGCCAGAAAACTACATAAGCATTGGGTTTGAAATGAATAATCAGGATACATGTAATGTCACTGATTATGTAAGGCAGAACTCCTCTCAAAAAAGTTAAGTCTGAAAGTAAGATCTTGATCAGAGTCACAAGCGAAAGTCACCATTATGGTGAGTTTCTAAGTATGACTTTTGCCGGTTTCACTGTTCAGCTCACAAGCAATGGACTGTGTGGTGTTTTACAGGCACTCTTAGGCCTTTACCAATAACCATAATTAACTTACTTCATTAATGCGTTTGTTCTCCTGCTCTTTGGTCAATCCCTATCTGCTTGGCCACCCCAACCCTGTCTCCATGGCACCCCCAGGATTTACCTTTGCCATCTGTGTTTCCCCAGAGCTTTCCCCTCTGGCAGGGGTAGCAGGACACCCCAACTCTCACCACAGATCAGATCCAGTTGCGGGAGGGGGTGCCTGGGTAGCCAAGTGCAGGGCTCATGAGTGGCCCGTATCAGCTAGCCAGACAGGGTTCTCCACTTTCTCCTATAACTCCTCAGGATGTTGGCAGCAAGGGTGTGTAAGCACGCAGGCAGGCAAGCGTCACGGTGCAGCACCAACCAACGTACACCCACCCACTTGTTTCTCCGGCTGCACTGCAATCTGCGGTCACCCAGGCAGCAGTATAGCAGTGGAGCAGGCTGCACTCCCTCCCCGGAGAGTGTCCTCTGGGATGCTTAATCCTGCTCCCCTTAGCCAACCCCCAAAGACCAGAGCTCCTTCCCAAACTCAGATTGCCAGCGGCACAAATAATAGTGCTACCACCGCACTGAGGGGGTTACCTCAAAAATGAACTTTTAAAAGTGCTTATGCTTAATTAAATGCACTAAAACGTCAGGTTACTGCCTCCACGAAAGGGGGGGGGGGTCCTCTTCCAAATGCAACATGGACAAATGAAACACCATGTATAGCAATGTTTGTCATTTTGCTTTGGCTACGACTTGCCTTATCCACCACTGTCTGCTCTAATCTGGCTTGGGCTGATTATCTCTGGCAACTCAATGCTCCTGTGCTCTGAGTTACTTCACTGTACCCAAATTCTAGAACTCCCGGTGTCTCTCTGTCACTCCTCTTCTCAGTTACACTTTAATCGATAATTATACTGTATCAGTTCTTGAGTACATCTGATAACTCTGAACTATAAATGATACCTTGTTTACTATGTCTCTGTCACAAACGCACTCAGCAGGCCCGGCCCTCTGCTCCCATAGCGCCAACCTCAAGAGCAGTAATGTGAACAGGTAACAGACAGGGTAACCCTCCTGTCTGCTTGTGGGTACGAATCACATTTAGTCTCAAGTTCTGAGGGAATTCAAACTGTGAACCTTATGCTAGCGTACCCAAATGTACAGGCTTAGATAATATTCTCTTCAGGGGACGCAATATATCTTTCGCCTAAGGGCACCAAACCAGGTATCCAAAATGAGCCCTTTAAAACTCTATAAAACACCTTTGGTATATTCTTACCTTTTCCCAGTTTAGTAACACCATACAAGCTTTTGAACAGTTGTCAAACATAACCACGTAAACATCACATGCAAAAAGAACTTGGAAAACACACAGGCAGTCTCTCGAAACAAAGATTTTACTAAAAGATGATAAAAATAGGAACAATGTAAACACAGAATAATATCTCAAAGAGCATTCAATCACATAAAGAAAAACAAGGAAAACTACAGACAAACTCCTATCAAAGTACATTTATACCTTTTCTATCTAATGTATTACCTCCAAGTGCCTATAGTTAGATCAGAGAGCTCTGTCTCTCTAGCGTCCCAAGATGGAATATGACAACTAAGTTCAGACACAGTATTCCGTTTAAAACTCTGTCTCCACACCTCTTCTATGAGTCATCTAGCTCCTCCTTTTAGAACCACAAAAAATACAAACACGGTTTCCTGTCAGGAGATATTTTAAATAATGTGACTTGAGCAAAAAATAATTTCCCAAATTATGACAGTCTTTAATTAAGCCATTCCTTTAAACTGGTGGCTGGTTTCTTATTTCCCCCAAGGAACATCAAAGGTTTTTACAACTCTGCCATACGTCACTTAGGTGCCAATAGGAATAGCTAAGTTATGTACTGTCCTGTAACAAAATGCATATTTAGCTTCCCAACTTCAGAGGCAGGAGGTCATAAAACGGCCATAAAATGCAACTTCTCAAGGAAGTTAATTACATTACAGAGATCTCATGGTCTATTCTTGTAACTGAAACCTGGGGGGGGGGCGCGCACCCATGGAGCACGGACTCACATACTATATATTTTATATTACAAATATACAGCAATCATAACCAGCTGGCCAAGTGACACAGTCCTCCCCACCTAGACTGAATTTGCGGGCTCTATCCCCTGCATGGGATGAGCTTCCCAAGTCAGTTCACTCCTCATAAAGACACGACAGGCCATCTGTGTTCTGATTGGTTGCTCCAACCCTATGTAAGATCATCATGTCATACTCTTGCAAGGCAAGACTCCATCTTAATAGTCTACCATTAGTTTTTTCCCCACTTGTGTCAGCCAAATCAGGGGGATGTGGGTCAGTGTGTACCTCAAAATGCTGCCCATATAAGTATGGCTCTAACTTCTTCAGGGCCCACACTATGCCAAGACCCTCTTTGTCCAAAGTAGTGTAAGCCTGCTCCCTGGGAAGTAACTTTTTACTCAGGTACACTACAGTGTGATCTTTCTGTTGGTTGAATGTCTGACTCAGGACTGCCCCAATACCCACGTCTGAGGCATCAGTCTGAACTATAAAGGGTCTGCTATAGTCAGGACTTGTCAATACAGGAGCATTGCACAGTGCCTCCTTCAGTCTGGTAAAGGTAAAACGGGCTGGTTCCCAGTTAATTTTATTGGGCATCTTTTTCTTTACCAGGTCAGATAGGGGAGCAGCCAGGGCACTGTAACTGGGCACAAATTTCCTATGGTACCCTGCTGTCCCTAGAAAACTCCTGACCTGCTTCTGCGTTTCTGGTCTGGGCCTTGCCTTGATCACCACTATTTTTACTTGGTTAGGACGGAGCTGTCCCCGGCCTACAACATGCCAGAGGTATGCCACTTCAGCCATGGCTACCTGGCATGTCTCAGCTTTGACAATGAGCCCAGCCCTCTGTATCCTGCCCAGCACTTCCCTAAGGTGGGACAGGTGTTCCTCCCAGCTGGCACTAAAGATGGCAGTGTCATCCAGGTACGCCACGGCGTACTCCTCAGCACCATTTAACACGCTGTTCACCAACCTTTGGAAAATGGTCATGGTGTTCTTCATTCTGAAAGGCATTACTTTAAATTCAAATAAACCTATTGGAGTGATGAAGGCCCACCTCTCCCTAGCTGTCAGTTAACTCTACTTGCCAATACCCCTTTGTCAGGTCAACAGTTGTAAGGTATGTCGCCCCTCCCAACTTGTCCAGGAGTCTGTCCGTCCGGGGCATCAGGTGGGCGTCTGACTTCATGACTACATTCAGTCCACGACAGTCCACACAGAAATGAGTAGAGCCATCTGGCCTGGGCACAAGGACTACGGATGAGGCCCTGGGGCTATGGGATCTCAGGATTACCCCTAAATCCAGCATTTCCTCCACCTCCCTCCTAATGTCCTTTTGGACAGCCTCCGACACCCAATATGCTGTCCACCATATGGGTGTCTGTGTCCCTGTCTCCACATCATGCGTTGCTAAGGGGGTTAGTCCAGGCTTGGCACTAAACAGTGGGGCAAAGTCTGCTAAAACCTCCCTTACTTCCTGGATCTTGTCCAGGGCCAGCTGGGGAGACAATTTTACTGCCTCCACAGAGGACTCCCGCTGGCTTTTTTCCAGCAAGTCCAGAAGGGGGTCTCCTTCGTCCGTCCCCTCCCCAGTACTACATACTGCAAACACCATGTCAGCCCTATTAGCATATGGCTGCATCATGTTGACATGGTACATTCTTTCTGTAGGTCTTCTGTCAGGTAATTCTATGATATAAGTTCACGTCATTTACCTTTCTAACTACTTTGTATGGTCCTGCCCACTCAGCCTGCAGCTTGTCTTTCTGGACCAGAATAAGGACCACGACTTCCAGACCCACCGTGTATGAGCGAGCTCTGGCTCAGCAGTCGCACGGCCCTTTTATTCTGTTGGGCAGCTGCCAGGTTGCTCTGGGCTGTCCCCATAAACTCCTTCAGCCTTTCCCTAAACCTAAGGACATAATCCACTATGGGAGTGCCCTGGGTGGCATGCTTGCCTTCCCAGTCCTCCCGGATCAAGTATAGAGGCCCACGTACCTGGCGTCCATACAAGAGCTCGAACGGGGAAAATCCTGTCGACTCTTGGGGCACCTCCCTGTATCCAAACAACAGGTGGGGAAGGTATTTCTCCCAGTCCCTCCCATGCTGTTCCACAAAGTCTTGGAGCACTGACTTCAGGGTACTTTTAAATCTTTCCACAAGCCCATTGGCTTGCGGGTGATAAGGTGTCATGCGCCTCTGCACCACCCCACACTTCTCCCACAAACATTTCATCAGGTCCGACATAAAGGAACCCCCTTGATCGGTGATAACCTCCTGCGGAAACCCAACACGGGAGAAAATCCCAAGTAAGGCATCTGCCACTTTGTCTGTCCTCAGTGAGGATAGGGCGACTGCCTCTGGATACCGGGTGGCATAATCCACCACAATCAGAATGAACATCTTCCCGGAGGAGATGGGGGTATATAAAAGCCCCACAATATCCATTCCCACTCTCTGGAACGGCTCCTCCACTATGGACAATGGAATTATGGTGGCTTGGGTTTTCTTACCTGCCTTCCCTATTTCTTGGCACTGGTGACAAGACCTGCAATACTCCTTCACCTGCTGGGTGAAGTTGGGCCAATAGAAATTCTGGGCTAACCACTGCGTAGTGCACACGATTCCCAGATGACCAGACAAGGGAATATCATTTGCAATCTTGAGCAACTGCTCACGATACCCCTGGGGAATGACAAGCTGTCTGCCTATCACCCCTCCCTCTGTCTTCACAGCCTGAGTATATATCAGTCCATTTTCCCCAATAAACCTTATGTTTACAGTCACCTCCATGTGCCCTGTCAGAGTCTGCCAAAGCCCTCAGCTTCTCTAGACTAGGGTCTCTTTTCTGAGCAGCTGAAAACTCCTTACGCATTCCCAAGGCATGGGACAGGTCCCCTTCAGTCTCTAAACTAGGGTCCCTAGCACTAGCGTCAGGGCACTCAGGATCACTGTCATCCCTAACCCTCTGACAATGGGTCACCCCTCCTTCTTTGAAGTAACCCTCCGTAGCTGTGTGGTTAACTGCTACTGGGGAAATTTCTACCCCCTTTTCATTAGTCTCCATATCAGGAGACACAGGCTGGGGAATCAGCCTCCCAGTGGTTTCCACAATGGCTTCTGTGGGGTCCAGAGAACTACAATTTCCCCTTGCCGCTTGGCTACGGGTAACTGCACACACCAGCCCCTGTTTGAGATTGTTGCCAAGGATGACGTCAACTGCTAAAGGTTTGGCTACAGCCACCTGTTGCACAGTTCCCCCGTTTCACCCCAGTCTAGGAGAACACTAGCGAGTGGCAATGTTTTCTCCTCACCAGTGAAGTCTTGTACTGTTACTAATTTATTGGGTATAAGCTGACCAGGCTCTACCAGATCCCCTTTACCAACGTCAGGGATGCCCCTGTGTCCCTTAACCCTTGTGTCTCTACACCATTCACCGTGACTGGGTGCATGTGTTCCCACATGTTCACAGGCATGCTTCCAGGGACACAAACAACCCACTTCTTTCCTAGCCCCATTCTACTTATTGCACGTCCTTTTGGGACACTGTCTGGCAATATGCCCAGTTTCTTTTCAAACCCAACATTCATTTCTTTTCTCAGAGAAATCTTTTCTTTGAAACCGGGGGCGAACTGGTTTCGGTGGAGGCAGTGAGGGTTTTAGCTGCCCTGTAGGCGTGCTTTTCCCTTTCTGCGCTGCCACACCCACCCCATTTGCTCTCAGAGCAGGTCTACTCTTGGCAAAGTGGTCCGAGATTTCAGCAGCCTCTTGCACTGTTTTGGGATCTTGGTTCTCCAGCAAGGTTTTCAGCTCTGCTGGGCATTCCCAGAAAAACTGTTCTAACAAAACAGCATTTTTAATTTTATCTACAGAGTTTGCTTCAATTCCCTCCCACCAACGTTTTAAACACGGACGTTGTTTGGTGACTAGCTCCTCATTGCTCATGTTAGGGCTTCTCCTGAGCTTCCGGAATTTAGCTCTGTATGCTTCTGCAGTTAAATCAAACTTTTTTAAAAGTGCAGCTTTAAGTTTGCTATAATCATTACTGTCCTCATTGTCCATTTGACCCAATGCATCCTGAGCTTTCCCGGTAAGTAGCAGGGATAGCTGGAAGCTCCAGGATCCTCTAGGACTTTTTGCCTGAATACAAACTTTTTCAAAGGAATTTAAAAAGGCATCCATATCCTCCCCCCCTCTTTAAATTCAGCTATCAATTTGGAATTCAATTTGCAACCCAGTCCTGTAGTTCCAATTAAACCCAAGCCACTTACCTGCTCTGGTGCTGGTGGTTGGAGTCGTAGCTTCTCCAGTTCATGTTGCCTCTGGCGCTCACGCTCCTCTCGGTCCACCTCTCCCTGTTCATGGTCAACTTCTCACCGTTCTTGCTCCCTCTTTTCCTCTGTGGCTCACTGGTGCTCACGCTCTTCATGGTCAGCTTCTCGCTGTTCTCGCTCCCTCTTGTCCTCTGCAGCTCATCTCTCTTGCTCAGCAGCTCTCTGGAACTCCAGCTCCATTCTGCGCAACTTAATCTGCAGCCTGATTGCTTCTGGCTCCAGAATGCTGGTGACCTTCCCCTGCTGCTGTGGCCCTTCACTTGCACTGGCCCTGCTGCCCTCCTCACCGGATCTGGACACTGCACTGGCCACTAGCCCCTCCATGCCCAAGGTTTGGTCCTTTACCGTCACAGTCTGTGACTCGATGCTCTGGGCATCTGCTGCCATCAGGGCATCCATGAAGTTCTGCTTGGTGGCTCTCGCCTCGTGCAGGACTCCTCTGTCCTGGCACAACTGCCTCAAGTAGTCTGCAGTGTACCCACTGTAGTTGGAAGCCATCTTCTTCCCTTACTACGGCTACTCTAACTTGCACTTTAGAAAAAAAATAAAACAGGTAGGAACTTGACTGTAAGCAAAATTATATAGTTCTGTTTCCTTTTTAAAAATAAATCACTGCCTTATTTTGCAAGTGAGCTATACAGTATTAAGCTGACACACTGAACAGTTAAAGCTTGTGTTACCAAATTTATCGTACTGCTGCTAACCAAATCTGTCACAAATGCACTCAGCAGGTCAGACCCTCTGCTCCCACAGTAACGTGAGCAGGTAACAGACAGGGTAACCCTCCTGTCTGCTTGTGGGGTCGAATCACCTTTAGTCTCAAGTTCTGGGGAGACTCTTATGTTAGCGTACCCAAATATACAGGCTCAGACAATACTATACTCATCATTTCGAAATGCTTATGACTTTAAAATGGGACCAAATACAGCAAAAAAGGGACCAAAAATGGTTAAATCAAATTCATGGGGTAGTACATAATTAAAGAACGAAGTACCCTGTGGACAAAATTCCATATTCGATGCATACCCATAATTATAACTTAAGAGGTAAGGTGGGAAACAAATACGCTATGCCTAAAATAAACAGTAAACACGGTGAAATGACCTTTGGAATGAAAGTTATAAATCTCTGGGCCCCAACTGATTTAGAAAGGAAGCAGATTCAAAAATCCAAACATTTTATGAGATCGACTGATAATGGATTGAAAATGAAATGCATGTGTAATGGTTGATATACTTCCCTGGATGGATCTATATAAACTTGTAGGAGTTGTTTATAGAAGGTTTTTTCAAGTTTTAGAAATATTGTTATAATTTAACTTGAATGTGTACTGTGCTGTTCTATATGTGGGTTTAACTTAAAAATATCTGTTTGTTGGATTTTTTTTTTTATAATGTATGTTGTAATATAGAATTGTTTGTGTAAATCTATGCTACTTTTTTAAACCTAAACATAACAGGTCCATCTTGAAAACGGGTCTATGACCCAATGATGTAAACTATTTCTACCTGTATAAAAATAAACCTTTTACTACTAAAAAAAAATGTTCTCTTCGGGGAGATGAAATATATCTTTCGCCTAAGGGCACCTAACCAGGTATCCAAAATGAACCCTTTAAAATGCTATAAAATATCTTAGGTATATTCTTACCATTTCCCAGTTTAGTAACACCATCAAGCTTTTGAACAGTTGTGAAACTTAATCACGTATACATCACATGCAAAAAGAACTTGGAAGACACACAGGCAGTCTCTTGAAACAAAGATTTTACTAAAAGATGATAAAAATATGAAACATGTAAACACAGAACAATATATTAAAGAGCATGCAATCGCATGAAGAAAAACAAGGAAAACTACAGACAAACTCCTATCAAAGTACATTCAGATCTTTTCTATCTAATGTATTACCTCTAAGTGTCTATAGTTAGATCAGAGAGCTGAGAGCTCTGTCTCTCTAGCGTCCAGAGTTGGAATATGACAAATAAGTTCAGACACAGTATTCAGTTTAAAACTCTGTCTCCACACCTCTTCTATGAGTCATCTAGCTCCTCCTTTTAGAACCACAAAAAATACAAACATGATTTCCTGTCAGGACATATTTTAAATAATGTGACTTCAGCAAAAAATAATTTCCAAAATTATGACAGTCTTTAATCAAGCCATTCCTTTGAACTGGTGGCTAGTTTCTTATTTTCCCCAAGGAACATCAAAGGTTTTTACAATTCTGCCATACGTCACTTAGGTGCCAATATGGCCAATAGGAATCAGCTAAGTTATGTCCTGTCCTGTAACAAAATGCATATTTAGCTTTCCAACTTCAGAGGCAGGAGGTCATAAAACGGCCATAAAATGCAACTTCTCAAGGAAGTTAATTACATTACAGACATCTCCTGGTCAGTTCCTGTAACTGAAACCTGTGGGGGGCACCCATAGAACACAGACTCACATACTGTATTTTTATATTACAAATATCATATAGCAATCATAACCAGCTAGCCAAGCATCACAGTCTCCACTGAAAAGGGTATAGATATTTGCTGCCAAATTGTATGCTCAGAATTGTGTTTGGTCAAGGTATTTGCTGTATTTCTTTATAAGTTGCTACTCTACTCTATAATTTATATTCTGTACTGCTGCTGTGCTTTTCTTATTGATCTTTGTGATTTCTGCTTGTGTTCTCCCAGGTTATGCTGGAAAACAGACACAGTATGTCTAGTGCACTTACCTGATAAACAGAAAGCACTTTACATTAAGTGACGGTAACTACACTGTAATTATGCTATGACTAAACAGCTGCGTGGCATGGAGACAGTGCTACTACCTGCCACACGGTGACTGAGGTTGGTTGACTTGGGTTGTTAGGGGCTGGCGGGGGGTGAGGATAAAGCATCAGAGGTAAAGCTCTCCTCTCCCGGGGAGGGGGAGGTCTGTCGACTGCCACCTGCTTGAGGCCTTATGGCAATGCAAGAGCGGGCAGCACACAGAGAGGGTTTACTGATTAGAAGCAATGTGTGTGCCTCCATATGACATGTACTAACATCCACAACGTAGCAGAGGTCTCTGGGAGAAAAGTGGAAAACTGGGGCATGGTGCAATGAAACCCCGTTTACCTGCGCTTCACCACGTCACCACCCCAGGCCCTACCTCTTCTGCATGACTATCTCCGGGGGGGGGTGGCCTTCCTCTCCTGACCCCATCATGGGTTTTAGAAGGAATCCATGGAGGACCCAGGCAGCTGAGTCCTGAGTGAGCTGGTGGCCAGTGAGAGAGGTGAGCAGGGGCTAAGAGCACTCGGATGCAATCTGAAGAGAAAAACCTTTAAAAGAAAAAAAAAAAAATGCTATGACTACACTGCAATTTCACTGTAACTACTATGCAGTTAGAATATTAAAATGTGTAACTACACTGTAGTTATGCACTTTAACATTTGTGAATTAAGCAATAATGCCCGACATTGTGTGTGTCGTGCTGGGATAACGTCACGCCTCAGGTGGTTGGGCACGAGGCAGCAGGCCGAGTGTGTCCATCAACTGAGGCGTGACGTTATCCCAAACGACACACACCCTGGAGGGCATTATTGCAATTATACAATGGCTCGTTGTATATATAAAGTAAAAAAATAATTTTAAAGAATGTTTTTATTAGTGAGGAAAAATATTTTTGTTTCTTAAGAGGAGATGCAACAAAAGAGAAATGGTCATGGTGGTGGTCCAAATGGGTTCACAGTGAGGCTGAGACTAGACCCGTGATGTTGTACTGATTAACATCACGGGTCCAGCTCAAGACTGACCAATCAGAGTCCAGGATTTTTTCTTGCCATTGTATAATTGTGTAATTACACAGTTTGTCTGAAGAGAGAGTTACATGTGCAACTATTTGCGTTTCTCCCTTTTGGCTTTATTTGATTCATTCAAACAAGTGTGCCTATTCATTCTGAAGATACTGCCAAGTATCAAACTAAATGTGTTCTGCAGCCACTGCTGTAGTATCTCTACTGGCATTATTAAATGTGTTGCAAGTGTAACTACACATGAATTAGATACTGCTAAGTATAACACTTCATATTACACATGTACGGAGGAAGGGTTTTTTTTATCTAGCAGGGTTTATGACCTGACACTGTGTTCTTCATGTTGGGCCAGCAGAGGATGGTGTAACATCTCAAAGAGTGCTCTCTTCTTCTGGGGAGGGTGGTCTGAATGCTGCACTGCAGTACTGAGCCCTGGTAGCGCGCCGATCTCAATGCAGGCTAGTGACTGCTGTAAGAAGGGTGGAAGAAGACAGGTGGATGTGCATCATGCTGTTGAAGTGATGCATGGAACTGCAAGACAGAAGTAAGGGTTGTCCTGGATATTTAGAAAATCTAGGAACTGGCAAAAATCTCAAAGAACTATGTGTACATCCTATGTGTAATACATGCTGCTACACTTTGCAATATCAATTTCATGTATAGTTACACAAGCAAGTACACGTTTGGTAATATCCAAATAAGTACAGCAGTAGCTGCACAAGAGATATGCTGTTACACTTTGGAATAACTTTAAAATGTGTACAGTAGTTAGTTGTCAGAATGAACGGAGTAGCGCCAAAAGGGATCCACAAGTGGCTGCACATGGAGCTATCTTTTCTGACAAATTGTGTAAACAATTTGCAAATGTGAAAGCGCACAACTACAGAGCAGGAACACATCTGGATACTGTAACTGCACAGTAGTTACAATGCACTTACAGTGCAGTTACATACAAACAGAGAACATAGAAACATACAAGTTGATGGCAGATAAGGACCGCAAGTCCCATCCAGTCTGCCCATTTTTTCTACCTTATGAATGTGCCATAGGCCTTTACTCTGTCAATGGCCTATCTATTCATATTCATCTGTATTGCTCCCTTATGCCTATTCCCATCCCTGTTTGAAGCCCTGCACTGTATTCATATCCTCCACTCCCTGAGGTAGGTTGTTCCATGCATCCACCACCCTTTCTGTGAAAAACAACTTTCTCACATTACCCCTTATTCAGCCTCAAATTGGGGGAAGACGGAATCCCCATGGGAATGTGAGCAGGGGAAATGGAAGTATAGGGAATGAGTGGAAGGTAGTCCTGCTAAATGCCAGGAGCTTGGGCAATAAAATGCCTGAGCTCCAGGTGATGCTAACTGAGGGAGAGGTGGATGTGGCAGCGGTCACTGAGACCTGGTCCACCGCAGGGCACGTCTGGGACCTGAACCTGGAGGGTTACACCATGATCAGGAAGGACGGGGGAGGGAGGAGGGGTAGCAATAATAGTCAAAAACTGCATTGGCATAGGAGGAGTGTAGGAGGCGGAGGGAACTATGGAGGCAATTTGGGTCACCTTGATAACAAGGGGGGCAAGAGAGTAAAAATAGGAGTGGTGTATAGACCCCCTGCGCTGGCGGAGGAGCTGGAGGAGAGTCCAGTGGCAGATGTTGGGAGACACTGCAGATTGGGCAGGGGAAGGGTGGTGGTGTTGGGGGACTTAAACATGCCAGGAACGGACTGGGAGATTATGACATCCTCAGTGGCCAGGGAACAGAGGTTGTTGGATGTCTTTCAGGACGTGTTCCTAACTCAGCCAGTGGGGGAACCAACCAGGGAGGCGTAGATACTGGATGTGGTCCTGGCAGACAGTGACCAGATTGGGGGCCTGGAGGTAAGGGACCCATTGGCGGGGAGCAACCATAGTTCTGCCTGGATCTAGGAGGGGTAGAAGGCTGCACAAAGATGGAGGTAACCGACTTCAGGTGGGCAGATTTCAAGGAAATGGGAAGGATCCTTTAAGGAGCATTTGGATGGGACTGGGCCAGACATGGACGCTGACAGTAGGTGGGGAATCATCAGGAAGGGGGTGCAGGATGCTACCAGCACCTGTGCAAGAGTAAGAGGAAAATGCAGTAGGGCCCGGAACCCCTGCTGGCAGACCAGGGAGGTTCAGGAGGTGATGAGGAGTAAGGCAGCGGACTATCAGCATTTCAAGTGCTCAAGGAGTGAAAGGGTTCGAGGGGAGTATGAGCTGATGGCCAGAAGGGCCACTAGGGTGGTGAGAGCGGCTAAGGCAAGGAAGGAGCAGAACCTGGCCAGGGAAATTAGTAGAGGGAACAAGGGGTTCTTTAAATACATTGGGGAAAAACGAAGGGTGACAGGGTAGATTAACAGGATTAAAACAAGGTAGGGATGGGCACAAGACCCGGAGGAGCGGGCCAGTACTCAATGAGTATTTTGCCTCAGTTTTCACCAAGGAAAATGGGGGCTGCATCATACATGGAAGGAGATGGTGAAACTGAGGGCCTTACCGATTGGCGGGTCTGGGAGAGGGGGCCATCACTGGCAGGAGGAAGGCAAAGCAGGGGGAAGAGGTAGTGGAGGTGGAAATCACGGCAGAGAGAGTGAGGGAAGCCCTCAGGTCCCTTAAGATGGAGAAAGCACCAGGGCCAGATAAATTACATCCCAGAGTGCTGAAGGAACTGGTGGATGTCCTGGCAAAACCCCTGGCAGAGCTTTTCAGCATCTCTCTGAGGACAGGGTGGGTGCCCCAGGACTGGAAGGTGGCACATATAGTGCCTTTCCACAAGGGGGGGGATCCAGGCAACTACAGGCCGTCAGCCTGACATTGGTGGTGGGCAAGGTGATGGAGGGCATTGTCAAGGAGAGGCTGGGGGACCTGGAAAAGTCAGGGTGCCTGGATGATAGATAGCATGGATTCATCATGGGGAAGTCGTGTCAGACAAACCTTGTGGAGTTCTATGACTGGGTGACGAGTGCCTTGGACCTGGGTAGACCAGTGGACATCCTCTTTCTTGACTTCAGCAAGGCGTCTGACTGTTCCTCATGGGAGCCTGTTGGATAAGCTGGGAGAAATGGGGGTGGGGAACCAGATGATCAGATGGATAGGCAACTGGCTCCAGGACCAGATGGTTGGCGGGTTAGTCTCATCCCCAAGGAAGGTCATTAGTGGGGTCCCTCAGGGATCGTTCCTTGGGTCCCTCCTGTTCAATGCCTACATCTCTGACATAAGGAAGGGTATCAGGAGTGAGATGAATCTCTTTGCGGATGACTCAAAACTGGGGGCGATGGTGGATGGGGAGGAGGGGAGGGTGGCCCTACAGGGGGACCTGGGGGCTCTAGAAAGGTGGTCTAGAAAGTGAAATCTGAGGTTCAATGCAGGGAAATGCAAGGTACTGCACCTGGGAGCCAGAAACCCGGGCCAAGTGTACACCCTTGGGGATGCTACAAATCTCAATGGCTGAGAGGGACCTGGGGGTGGTGGTGGATGCCAAGATGAACAACTTGTTGGAGGGCAGCAGCCAAGGCCAACAGGATGCTGGGATGCATTGCTAGGGGGATCACCTCCAGAAGGAGGGAAGTGATACTCCCTCTGTATAACTGCTTAGTGAGGCCACACCTAGAGTACTGTGTGCAGTTTTGGAGGCCACACTTAAAGAGGGACACTGAACTCCTGGAGAGGGTCCAGAGGAGGGCAACCAAAATGATCTGGGGTTTGGGGACAGGACCTATGGGGAGAGGCTTGAAGAGCTAAATATGTACACATTGGAAGAGAGAAGGGACCGGGGGACATGATAGAATCTTCAGGTACAGGAAGGGGTAAATAGAGGAGGAGCAGTCAGGGTGCTCCGAAGGAAGGGGCAACTAGAGGCATTGGTGGAAGCTGGAGTGGGGAGATTCAGGAGAAAGAGGAGGTGTTACTTCACTGAGAGGGTGGTGGGGCCATTGAATGCACTGCCCAGGGGCTGGTGGAGGCAGAGGCGGTGGGGGGTTCAAGAGGATGGGACAGGTAGGAAAGGGTTCTGGGCAGAGTCCAGTGCAGTGACAATATCCGGGACTGGGAAGGGAGACGTCAAAGAGGGCGAGGGGGACAGCAATGTCATCTCCCAGGGTGGGGGCTAACCAAATGAGCAGACACGAAAGACCGTTAGGCCTATTCTGCTGGCATTTTAGTATGTTAGTAATCTCATGCTGTGTCCTCTTATAGAAACATAGAATTTGACGGCAGATAAGGGCCGCTTGGCCCACCCAGTCTGCCCATTTCCCTACCTAATGGATAAACTGCAGATCCTAGTTAACCAACAGCCTACTTTTTCCTACCCCAACCCCCTAAAATTGTCTTATGACTGTCCCATGCATGCTTGAATTCCACCACTGTTTTTGACTCTACCTCCTCCTTCGGAAGGCCGTTCCATGCATCCACAACCCTCTCTGTGAAAAAATACTTCCTTACATTACCGCTGAGCCGCCCCCCCATTTTCAAATTGTGCCCCCTTGTTCTTGCACTTCTCTTTTTCTGAATGATACTACCCTCTTGGACTTTGTTGATTCCATTGAGGTACTTCAAAGCTTCTGTCATGTCCCCCCTCTCCCTCCTTTCCTCGAGGCTATACATATTAAGCTCCTTAAGTCTCTCTTCATATGTCTTCCAGTGCAGACCCTGCACCATTTCAGTTGCCCTCTTTTGGACTGCCTCCATCCTGTTTATGTTTTTGCGGAGATTGGGTCTCCAAAACTGCACGCAGTATTCCAGATGGGGCCTAACCAGTGTCTGGCTCTTGTCCTGCTATTTTTCTTAGACTGAAACATGTTAGACTCTCACCTTGTTAATGCCCTTAACATGTTTGAATGTTTTGATCATATCACCTCTCTCCCCCTCCTTTACTCTAGGGTATACATATTGAGCTCCGTTAGTCTGTCCTCATATGTTTTCTGATGCAGTCCCTGCACCATTTTGGTTGCCCCTCTCTGGACTGCCTCCATTTTGTTAATGTCCTTGTGCAGGTGCAGCCTCCAGCACTGCATACAGTACTCCAGATGGGGCCTAACCAGTGCCTTGTAAAGAGGGATTATTACCTCCCTCTTATGACTTGTGATACCCCTACTAATACACCCCCAACATCCTTCTAGCCTTACCGACTGCTTTAGGGGTCTGCTTGGATGATTTCAGGTCATCTGTGATGATGATGACACCCAAGTCTCTTTCTTCCCTTGTGATTGCCAGCATCTCCCTTCCCAACCTATAGATAGCTTCAGGGTTTCTCTTCCCTATATGCATGATCTTGCACTTCTTTGTGTTAAACCCCAGTTGCCACTCTTCCGACCATTTTACCAGTTTATCCAGATCTCTTCTCATTCTGCCCACCCCATCTGGATCATCTACTGTGCTGCAGATCTTGGTGTCATCTGAAACAGACAAATCTTAACCTCTAGTCCACCTGCAATGTCACTGATAAAGATATTGAAGAGGACTGGCCCCAGGACTGATCCCCGAGGTACCCCACTTGTGACTTGCATCTCTTCTGACTGTATACTGTTTACCACCACACTCTGTTTTCTGCACGTCAATCAATTTGCCACCCAGCTGACCAACCTCTAACCCACTCCGAGCCTACCCAACTTATTAATCAATCTTATATGTGGAACAGTATCGAAAGCTTTGCTGAAGTCAAGGTAGGCGACATCAATTGTACCCCCTTGGTCCACCACTCTGGTTACCCAGTCAAAGAAATCTATGAGATTAGTTTGACAGGACCTTCCTGTTGTAAACCCATGCTGTCTTGGATCCTGTGCTCCTATGGATTCCAGGTGTTGCACTATCCTTTCTTTAAGGAGTGCCTCCATAATCTTGCCCACTACTGAAGTAAGACTGACTGGTCTGTAGTTCCCGCCTCTTCCTCCTCCTGCCACTCTTGTGGAGCGGGATCACATGAGCCCTTCTCTAGTCTTCTGGGATCTCTCCTGTGCTCAGAGACTTACTAAACAGTTCTAATAATGGCTCTGCTAGTTCCACCCTTAGCTCCTTTAGTACCCTGGGATGTATGTCATCAGGTCCTATTGCCTTGTCCGCCCTGAGCTTAGCGAGCTCTTGTAGGACCCTTTCTTTTGTGAAGAAACTTGTGCACACCTCCTTCCCCCTTGTGTCCATGGTGCTGAGCTGTGGGCCCTGCTCTACCTTCTCTTCAGTAAATACTGAGCAGAAGTATCTATTTAGGATAGATGCTTTTCCTTGGTCCTCCTCCACACACTCCCCCTTATCCTCTTTGATCTTAGCAATACCCCCTCTGGACTTTTTTTCACTAATGTATCTATAGAAAGTCTTGTCCCATTCTTTTACTGTTCGTGATAGTGTTTCCTCTGTTTGGGCCTTTGCCTGCCTTACTGCCTTCCCTGCTTGGACCATAATTACACCATAATTACAGTGTAAGCTAAAAAAGAACCTCAGCACAAAAGCATGAAGGGAAGGGTTAGCGGAAAAGATAACCTTTGACTTAGTGCTTTTGTGCAGAGGTCTTTTTAGCTTGCTTTCTTATTTGGGCCCACCATGACCCACACTCGTAAAGACTACTAAAGGGCTGTTTTTTTTTTCCCCCTGGGTAATATAGATGAGGCATACTAAGTCCTGGGCAGGACAAAACACATGTCTGTGTCTTCTGTTCTGAGCCTCTTCAGGCTGTGTAACAGGCCCTCTGGTGCCATGTGTTCCTGCTTAGAGCAGAACCAGCCTAAATTGTCATGGTGATTTGCATATATATCCCATGATGCTTTGCATTAAGGGGGTAAGTGTGATTTTATATTTCTATAATTACAGTGTAGTTACCATCACTTATGTACAGTGTTACCAACAAAAGCTAAATAAATGTTTCCATTTCTATGGCAACAGCAGTGAAGCACCGTTTCTGTACTAAAACATGACCAGGGGTATATAGAGAGAGAAAATAAAATACTTAGGATTCCAATTTTTGTTGCTCTACAAAAGGTTAAATTATCCTTTTGAGAACTGAGGTGGGATGTTTGCAATAATTTTAGAGCCCCCCAATCACATTTTTATTCAGAGTCTTGCTTCCTCCCTCCTTTTATACTGATTCTTTAAAGACTCATTCAGGCTGGAGGATGCATCCAGATAGAAGTGGTTTCTGTCTGATACAGTCTCTAAAAACACAATACAGTATATCTAAAATGCTAAAGAGATAAAGGACTAATTTATTATTTTCAATTAGTATGTAAAGCAGTAAAAACCAGAATCTGCTGTTAGTCCCGGTTTTCAAATCTCAGGTGGAACCAAAATGTCATGATTTGTAGAAGCTCCAGATTCTACTCATCAAATTTAAGCAACACTAATCAATTTTACATAACTCTACAGAGATCAAAAAGGTTTGCTAATCAGTACGAGACATAATTCAGTGCTGCACACACACATTTACCTTCCCACTATACCCCAGAGTTGCTTATGGAAGCAGACCCTAAATGTCTGCTAATCAGACAACTGAGAGAAACACAATGAAAATAAAGTGCTTGTCAGAGTGGAGAAGATGCGGCCAACAACTAAATCAAATGAGCAAACACACTGAGGCGTGCTCCAAACAGACTAAGTAAGCAAAAAGGCACGCCAGGGTGTGCATCATGGTGATATAATTGCACACCTCAGGTGCACCGTTAGGCATGAGGTGCAGCAGAGTGTCGTTTAATGCACTTAAGAAGGGGTATTATATCAACACAATGGCACACCCTGGAGTATCTTATTGCACTCATAAAATAACATCAAAATATTTGACTTAAAATGAATAAAAATATAAAATCATTTAAAAAAAAAATAGGACCTTTCATTGAAATATGCTTCCATTTTAACTTAGAAGACAAAAAATAGTCTATATTCTGGAAATGGGGGGGGGTGGGGGTGGCTAAAAACAATAAATGACAAATGAAGTCATGTGTGGCATGCATTTTTTTTTTTTGTATATTCTTATTTCGCTCTCCTCATGCTCGCAGGCCCCCACTCCTTCAGGCTCTGCACGTCTCCCGATAGCCCCTCCTGTCCTAACCCGGCCCTCCTCTTACTCCTCATATCGCAGCCGATCCCCGGGATATCCCAGCGTATCCCTTCGCCAGGTGGGCCCCCCTCCTCCGAGGGGGAAGGCACCGGGGGGAGAGGGATAACCCCAGCACACTCTTCTTAGGGCCCAGGGATGCTGCCATGGAGAAGGAGGACCCGGGAAGGCACTGGAGGCAACCGGGGACAGAGAGCCATCATCCAGCGGCCAGCGAGTGGTATTTCCGTTTTTCTGGTGTTCCCCTTCATGCGATCCCTCTGTTGTGCCCCTGGTCTCCACCAGGGGCCGCAGCAGAGCGATCATGCATCCCTAACCCTCCCCAGGGGAGGAGAGCAGTCCTATGGACGCTCAATCCTACCTCTTACCCTGCCGACCCCTGGCACCTGAGTCCGTTCCCGATCCCGGGTCGCCGGCATGGTTTGAGGTGCGACGTCCAGCACCTCAGCCCTCTGTGCCACCGGGCTGGCTGTGGCATGCATTTTTATAAGAAAAAAACACTGGGTACTCTATTTGCATTTCAAATCAGTACAGGTGTAGTATTTTAAAGGGAATGTGTTCACAACTTTTGAACCTGCCAGACTCTTTTATTCTATTGGTGGGGGATTCTAATGTATGTGCTTTTATATCCTTCAAAAATGTATTTAAGCAGTTTAGGCCTGCCCATGAAACTCTGTTTTCCCATCTTTTCTCTCTTTGTTTATATAGTATTGCCTCCTTTCATCATCCTGTTTCGTTTTTCTCTCTTTCCCCACATTCAACATATGGAATGTTTAGTAGGGAATGGTTACCATGGAATACAAGGATTTAAAATCCTGCACAATTCTACTGGCAGAATGTTCCTCTCTCAACATACTGTACGCATACACAACAAAGGCCTCATCTGAAGCCAGAGACTCAATTTTATCTATGTCAGGGTAAGCAGCAGAGATTTCCTTGATAAGCAGGTAAAGATAGGATAGAAAGATAGGATTTTAGCTTGTTTATTTATTTATTTATTTGCTTTTGTTAACCAGGTAAGCACACTAGACAGCCAAGTGCCTATTTTCAGGTGCGACCCGGGAGGATACAAGGTACATAAAAAGCATTAAGCATAGTCAAGGTAACATACAGGATCATATAGGATAACAAGTAGATAGGTAGATAACAGTATGTGGGATTACAGGCATAACAGGTTGTTAGGAAGATAGCAACAAGATACTTAACATATTGCCAGGTAGAGCAAACAAAAAAGTAAAGACAATGTCAACAAGGCTAACGACATGTGGAAGCCACGGGGGAACCCATTCAGGAGCAGGTAGGCAGGGATAAGTGCCCAGGGCAAATTTTCAGCATAAAGCGGCACCAAGTTCTGGCACCAGGTTTGCAGGAGTGTCACCCCCTACAGTCGGTTATGGAAGAGAGTGCCTCAGCTGGGGTCTATATGGCACATAGATAGGCAGAGGCCGATTTGAGGAAGTTCCATAGGGAGGCTTTAAAAAGGATGGGAGGAGAAGAGCGAGTAGATGTGGGAAGGGAGTTCCATAACCTGGGCGCGTGGACGGAGAGCTCGGTCCCCAGCAAGAGTGCAGGTCCTGGGAGCCAGGCGGTCATGCGCAGCACTGGATCTTAAGTTGTAGGCAGCGGTTCCATGTTTGAGGGGAAGGGCAAGAGCAAACGGGGTAGCCGTTCTTACTATGTTGTCGATTAAATTACCGAGTACAAAAGTGCGGTGCTTTTCAGGGGGGAGCCACTCCAGTCGTGAGTATAGATCACAGCGATGAGGGGCGAGGAGCTAAGAGTGCAAGCGGCATATACTGTTGTATGCCGTGGTCCTAATTTCTGGAGACTTGATTTCGGACTGAGGCAAAGGATAATGCAGCCCATAGCAGAGAGTGGGTAGGAGAACCCCCCTGGCTAGGGCAACCCATGCGGCTGGTGTGAGGCAACTTTTTGCTCTGTAGGCAAGTCCAAGCATACAGTTTGCTGTCTTGCATATGTTCCGAATGTGCAGGGTGAGGTCCAGTTGCAGATCAAGGGTTACTCCCAGATACTTGACTGAGTCCACAGCCTGCAGGAGGGTACCATCAGCTCCACAGATATTTAACTGAACAGGGCAGGTTTTAATCTTGACCAAGGAGCCAAACAGCCTGGCCTGGGTCTTTTCCAGGTTGATGGTCAGCTTATAGCCCACTAGCCAGTTTTGGATGTGGGTGAAGTTGGAATTTAGCCTGGAGTTAATGATGGAGATGTCCTGGGAGCTGCCCAGGACTACAAGATCATCCGCGTAGAGTGTAGTGCACCCATGGGTAGCAGCGGCAGGCAGTTCATTAATGAATAGGGAAAACAGAATGGGTCCGAGGATGGAACCCTGGGGGACCCCACAGTTGACAGTGGATGGCTCGGAGAGAACACGGTTGAAGGTGGTGTATTGCTGCCTGCCCGTGAGGAAGTTGGAGAACCAGGCATGTGCGGGGGGTGATAATCAGAGAGAGCGAAGAGTGGAGCAGAGGAGGGAGTGGTCAGCTCAGTTGAATGCCTTAGATAGGTCCACGAATATGGCTCCGGTCAATTTGCCTTGATCTACAGCGTTCCTGATCTCAGAGGTGACAACAGCAAGGGCTGTGGCAGTACTATGCCTTTTTCTGAAGCCATGTTGAGTGGGGGAGAGAAGTCCATAGCTGTGAAGGTAGTGGAAGAGCTGCGTGGCAACAACCTTCTCAAGAAGTTTGCAGGTAGCAGACAGGACGGCGATGGGGTGGTAATTCTTGATGTCTTTAGGGTCGCCTTGTTTGAAGACAGGGACGACCTTGGCCACTTTCGATGCATCAGGGATGATGCCCGAGGTTAGAGAGGTGTTAAAGATGTATGAGATAGGCCAGGCTAGGACGGGAGTTCCCAGGCAGAGCAATTTGGGTTCAAGGCTGTCCTGCCCCACCCCAGTGCAGTGGGAGAGTCCAGCAAAGAGCTTCTGGGTCTCCATGACAGAGACCCATTTTAGGTAGAAGGGAGGTCGGGGGGTATTCCCACTCAGAGACTTGGGGGCAGGAGCCTGGGATGGAGGGGGGGGTCAGGCAGGTCAGAGAACATGGAGTTGAAAGCATTTGCGATGGTACGTGGGTTGTTGCAGCTGACCCCGCTAATATGCATGTCAGTGACCTGAACCCTAGCTGACCCTCCAATCAAGTTATTGATGTTTTGCCAGAAACTCCTTGGATTTCTGGCTGAGGATAGCAGGGCAGACTGACAGTACTTGCTCTTGGCGGTGCGGATGGCTCTTTTACAAGAGTTTCTGAGCTGCCACTATTCAAGAAGGTCGTTATAGCTGTGGGAAATCTTGTACTTCTCCCAGCATTTGTCCCTATGCTTCATGAGGGAGAAAAGACCACCATGGAGCCACTTCATGACGGTACCCCTCACCCTCCTTTTTGTGAGGGGGGCATGTTTGTTTTGCAAGGGGACAAAGACCGTGAGGAAATGGTCAAGGGCTTCTGCAGGGTCATTGGTGGTGGCAACTCTGGACCAGTCAGCTTGTTGTAGGTCCTCAAGATAGTCATTTAGTATAAGTTTTGAATAGTCCCGCATCTGGATCACTTTACTGGGGATTTTGGGTGAGAAGATACCCCATATGCAGTAGGTTGGAGAGTGATCGAAGATGACGTCGGGGAGTATTCCTGCGGAGACTATTCTATCCGGCTTATTGCTCAGTATCCAGTCGATGAGAGATCCTTTATCTCCCCGGGAGGAGAGCCTTGTGGGTCCTGTAATGAGCTGTCTGAGGGCAAGCCAAGAGAGGAGGGACTCGAAATGCTTGATGTTGGGTCCCATCCAGTCTAGGTTAAGGTCCCCCAAGACTAGTACCTCGTTTGAGCCCACCTTGTCACTAAGGCAGTCAAGTAGTGAGGACAGCCCTGGCACTCCTCCCTTTGGGGGACTGTAGGCATAGACTAGGTGTACCTTTTTTGAATTCCCTAGCATGAGGAGTGCATGCAGAAACTCACAGGTTGGGGATGAAGGGGGTGTATGACCAACAGCATACTCATTTAAGTGCACCTTAAAGTAGAGTAGCACTCCGCCCCCATGTGTCTTCCCTGCCCTGTCTGATAAGGTTGTAGCCCGGTTGGGCACACAAGGAGTCATGGATGTGAGGCTTCAGCCAGGTTTCCGAGATCCCCAAGATGTCTGGGTTGTAGTGGACCACCCATGCCGTTAGTTCTGCTAGGTTGTGCAGGATACTCCTAACGTTAAGATGAGCTATTTTTAAGCCTTTGACAGACAGCCAGGCAGAGGGGGGATTGTGGTAGGGCATGGTGGCCTAAGGGCCTGGATTATTGGTCATTACCCCAGCCAGTCCAGGGGGGTCATGGTGACAGCCGTGAAAGCCACAGATATGAGCGTCGCTCCAGAAATTAGGGACTTCCCGAGAGAGCAGTACCGCAACCAAGATTGGCGGGATGTGTCCAGGCAGCTTGAGTAGTAAGCAAGCGTCACGTCCTTGCAACAGATAAGCCCCCAGAGCACCAGCACTGGACATTTCCAAGGAGAGATGGCAGGTAGGCTCAGGGAGGTTCGGGTAGCAATAGCCCTCAAAACACTACCTGTGGCACAAGGGCTAAGGAAAGCCCTAATGAGAGAGCTAGTTAACGATACCACAGGCAGGTCTGGTGTCTATGATGCACTTATCCAGTCCAACCAAGGGGCTCACAGCACTCACGGCTACAGGTCGGAATCCTGTAGTTGCCGAGAGTTAGGTCAGTGTTGAATAATAACTTTGTTAGGGGAGAGTATTGGGCGTTTAGTCAAGATTCTGGTCAGGGGAAGTGTGGGCAATTTTAGTCACACTATCACAGTATGAGTCAACAGGGCAGCCACTAGTGGAGAGAGCAGATAAGCTGCTTATGGAAAAGTGAGCCGATAGGTTTGAGAGCGCACGTGACCCAGCCCTATATAAAGCTAAGTTCACCTAGGGGCCGAATCTGTGCTCCAAAGTGATCACTGCAGGCCTACAGGGTTTTTCCAAGGACCAAAGCCGAAACGCTGTGTCCTACCTCCAGCACGGGGTGGCGAGGAATCTGCGGTCCCACTTGTTCACAAAGAAAGACTAGTAAAGAAAACTATGAACAGTACTTTAATATTTCTAACTTGTTTATGTGTGTAAGGAAAGTGTGATAATCAGGCAAACAACATTTAATGTGTTATTTTCTATTTCAGAGAGTTTTATTTTTAGGGCCTAGTTGAGGATTTTATGAAGTAAAGGTAGCAGTCATGTTTCTGATGGAAGGTCACTTCAGGTTGACAGTGGATTGATTTGCTCATTGTGTGATGTGGCTACCAACAAATCTGATCAGATTTAGATCCAGGATGACCGTGCACTATGCTGTAATAATGTACAGTCACCAGACTGGTTTTACCCAATTAAATTTCTTTGATTTTGAGACCCATTTTATAAGTAGCAGCAAACAAAAGATATGTAAGGCTGGACTACAGTAGAGACAAACATTTTGCTGAAGGAACCCCAGTGCTTCACCTCTAAGTCAGGATGCCCCCTGACAAAGCTTCAAGGATTACAGGCAAAGTGTTGGGGTTCTGTGCCCGACAGTGTTCCTTTCATAAAATAGTTTCCTCTCCTGCAATCCAACCTTATAGATCCTTTGTTTCCTGCTACTTAGTCTGCATGGAGTGTGCCTCCGTCTGTCTGCTAATCACAACAACAAAAACTGCACATGCTGGAACTTTCCGATTGTAACAGAAATCCCCCTGAGGAAGCCTGTGTGGAGAAGTGCTGGGGTCTGTTGGTGGCTGGCTGTGTCGGGACTTGAGCAGGTCTGCATGTTTTTATATCATGATATACTGAATAAATCAAGTTAAAGATTTGAAGAAAACCTCGAGGAGAGATTTTTCTGATCCATTAGAACTGGAGAGAAGCCCAAAAAAGGCTCACTACTTGACCGCCCCGGTATGTGCTCCCTTTGCTCATGTGTTACATACAAAGGGAAAGTAACAGAAAAATTGCGCCCCAGTAAAACTACTCCCCGTTACAAGTAATCTCAAGTAAAGGATAACATTTATGAACGATGCTCACTGTACTTTCAAAGCCCATGAAAACCATTTTTTCAGGTAGCTTGTTATGTCACAGAGGGTGAAGCTGTGCCTAACACCATTGTAATTAAGCCCAGCTTCATCATGTGTGACATCACAAGATTCCAAAAACTGTGGCAATGTGGTATCAATATAGGGCTGACTAAGGGATATATTACTTCTAGACTGCTGCTGCTGAATACAGGTTAATTCTAATCTCATTTATTTTTAAAAGAGGCTCGGAAGAGGACTCTCCGTCCATGCCACTCCATTCACATGGATGAAGCCTACACACAACCAGAATTACTGGTAAGGAACTAAAGGTATCACTACGGAATGCCAAAATTCAGAATCCCGACACCCAGGGTCCTGAGCCCGACATCCCGATAGTGCATTTCCCCGATGGAGCAGCATTCCACCGGTGGAAAGCCCAACTCCCGAACTTCCACTGACCCAGAGTTGGTTATACTAATTTATTTATTTATTTTATTTATGTGCCGGTTCTCCGAGGCATCCTTCGGAGGTGACCACACAATCCTGACTCTTCTTCTCCCTGCTGTGGCCATCCACACCGGATCAAGCCCCCCCCCCCGGAGGAATTTCCCAACACTCCGGATCACCCCCGAACTGGGCCTGCTCTATCTCGGTGGCTGTATCTGATATTAGAGGTCCATCCCTCTGGGAGGTCAGCCATGGATCCCAGTGTGGCTTGGCCGGCACTGAGGATAGAGAGGAGCTCACTAGGGCCCTTGTCATCTCCTCGTCGAGGCCTGGGATTTTTGTGCTTTTATTTGGCCCCATGAGCCCAGCCAGCAAGGTAGCGGGTGCCCTGGCTCCGCCCCAGGCATACTCAGCTGCTGCAATGGGGCGATCCTCCAGTCCCTGAGAGGTCTCTCCTAGAGCAAGTGCACCCAAACCCTCCCCAGGAAGAGAGCAGTCTATCAGGACTCAATCTCTTCCCTCTGCTGCGACCCGGCCTGGCTCATTCCTGAACCTGGGTCGCCGTGTGTACAAGATGTGGCATCAGCGTCTCAACCCTCAAGCGCCACCGGGCGGCGGTTATAGTAATTTAGGTGGGTGCGGGGCGGAGCCTGCTCACCATGAAAATGCACAGTTGCGGTGTCAGGCTTTACCGTTGCATTGGCGATCTGTCGAGGAACTGCACTGTCGGGATGTCGGGCTGGGGATCTAGAGTGTTGGCATTCCGTAGTAGATCTGAACGAAATTCCCCTTTCAGGCGCTGTGAGGATTCAGCGACAAGGGAAACAAAACTAACTCCACTGTGTTACACTGGTGGTGGAGGTGCATTTAAATGGGATGTGAGGAAGTTGCTCTTCATGGAAAGAGTAGTAAACAACTGTACTTGATTTCCTGGTGATACAGTCAATGCAGAGACAGCAAGCAGATTCAAGAGAAGTTGGGAGAGATACATGGCATTAGTGAAAACATATGCATGGGAGGGGTGGGAGTCAGGCAGGTAATGTAGCAGAGCAGTCAACAGGGCTCTCAGCCTCGTCCCTGCACTGTCAGACTGGTATGTCTTAGGTATGGTCTGGACAGGCTTGGTCATTTCATGCCGAAAAAATTCCAACGTTTCTATAAGGGGACAATTCATACATGCTTACCTTTAAATGGGAATGGAGGTATGCAAGGTCCATCGGTTGGAAAGCCCTCTCTTTCGAATGAGGTATTGGGCTTACCTGAAAATGTCCACTGTCCAGAGATACCCCTGTATAAGTCAGCTCTATATCAACTACGGCTGCAGCCATTTCATGAAACCTTGACATACAGATTTCAGAGCTGGGCAAGCAGTGTGTTGTTAAGCACAACTTAGCCAACTGAAGCATCACTTTTTGTCTAAAGGTTTCATGGTATGGCTGCTGCCTTGTTTTAAAATAGGGATGACTTAGACATGCACATCTCCTAACTGCTAACACCTACAGGTTCGTGAGATACAGCGTCTAAAAGAACTTTCTGTGGGCTTTCAGACTGCGGGATCCTGCACTTTGGGCTTGTGGCTTTATGATGTGGTGGTTAGCTCCCTTGACGGCTTTATTTCCTTGTATAACCCACTTACCCATCATTTATTTTATATGCAAATTTGATCTCACCCATTTCGAAAGTATGCTGTACATAGAGTACACATATTCAGCCTCTATCTTTTTGTACAGAATTGCTTGGTTCATCATTTATGCTCCTGTTTATTTTTGCTACATTCCCCTCTCTTTCTGTAACCCCCTGCCTTGTGTCGCACCAGGAAACAAGCATTCTCAGTGTTCCTTTTCCCTTTACATAGATCTGGACATCTCAGGAAGAACTTCAGCAAAACAATTTTATTACCCTCAAGACTTTCTGCATTTAGCTTTTTTGTGTGTTACAGTTTAGTCTTCATGGACCTGCCATGCCTCTTCCTGCAGCCTCATTCCTTCAGGGAGCCTGTTCCTCTCCAGCTTCCCCTCTTAAATGCTTACTAGTGCCATTACCACCAGCGGACCAGATCCTCTGTTCTGCTCCCCTACTGGGGCTCTACGGCTTTCCCGCATGTGGCTGGGGCAGAGTACACTGGCCCCTAGGAACAACCTAAGATAGCTGTGGTGCTGAGAACAGAAGTGATGGAAATGTTCAACGCCACTGAGGTGGGTGGAGGGACAGCATCGTCAGGCATGTGGAGCAAGTCAGAATATAGAGCTGCACAGTAGGCAAATACAGTTTATCCCAATTTAGGGTGTTCACAATTACTTTAAAGTACACTGCTTTAAGGAAAGGCTAAATAAAGAACACATATCGAATACGATCAAAGGTCATGCACCTAGAACCATTATATGCTGATGCTGTATTTTAAGCAGCAGAGACAAAGCTTTGCTTAAACAGATGGTGACATGTTCAGGATAACTTTAACAAAACATAATATTTAGGCACTGTCTAGCTTGTATTTTCCATTAGTTCTGTATTCCTCCCTCCTCATTATTTAGCAGTGAGGTCATCTGCATGAAAACAGGATCTTTGGTCTTGAAGCGTGCATCTATTTCTGCTGCTTTTTTTCCTACCTTAAGTCACAGAGCACTGCTTGTGATATCACAGTTACTCCCATGGCAACAGATTGTGATGTCCCTGTAATGCCCCAAAGTTGGTCATTCCAGAAAAAAAAATTAAATAAATAAACGCAGTGTACACAGGTGCTCAGGGTACCTGCTGCAGGTATTAGGCAGCAGGGTACTGTGCTAAGGAGCCCCTAGACATAAAGACTCAACCTCCTGGAACAAGGGAAAATACTATAAATAATAGAAAAGTGCCTTGTGCACTTACAGCTGGTAAAAAGACAGATTTACAAGCAATATATGTCATAATGGTCTGGATGGAATGCTGGGCTGAGTGGCTCATGCACAGCATTCCAATCCAGCCATTCTAGAACCCAGGCAGGTTTAACTTTAAAAACAATTCTATAACAGTTCAGTTGCTCAGTTGCTGGTGGACTGTGGAGTAGAGAGGATCACAGGAGTGCAACAGGGACTGTTGGCTTACCTGGTGGTTGTGAAGCCAGTCCTGTTTACTCCCTGGTGAGTCCCCTCCTCCAGTCCACTGAAGAAGCCTGAGCTGCAGTGTGGCGGTCGTCGGTGGTGCCATTGGGGCACCACGAAGAAGAGAACGCCGTTTCCCCGCACTTTATGGGCTTTTAAGCCCTCCGTTTATTATTTTTGCCCCCGAGGTGTTTCCCAAGTTCCTCCGGTCCCGTCGTGACGGAGAACCGCCGCATCATTTTCGCTGTGGAGGCCCCCGAGCCATCCCTCTAGTTGCCAGGCATTTCTCTCCCTCTGCTGCAGTACCTCCCACCTCCGGTTGCCTCCTGCCTTCCCTCCAGACACTTGGGGCGGTGAGTCGGCTGACAGCACATGCTGTGCTGACAGCTGGTTTGCTTAGGGGACTGCACTGTGTTGAAGAAAAGCATTAGGCGGCAGGAAGGTGGCTGAGTGCTGCAGGGGCATCGGGTCATGAGGACCCTTGATTTTAATATTAATTGTGGAGGCGGGGCTAGTGATGCCCATGGGGAGGGGCCAGGGCATTAAGGCCAGGTTAAAGGCCTACTGAATATTCATTAGAGGCAGGATTTGGGGCGGAGATTCGGGGCTAATGACAGCAGGCACTGGGAGCCTGCACATTTAAAAGGGCAATGAATTTAAAAGGGCAATTCAGGCCCAGATATAAAGTAGGGCATTAGGCCCACTGTAAAGTGGGGCACCAGGCCCAAAGTTTGGAGGGGCATTAGGCCCATTATAAATTGGGGCACCAGGCCCAATCTAACGTGGGGCACCAGACCCAATGCAACGAGGGCACCAGGCCCATTGTGAAGTGGGGCACCAGGCCCAATCTAAGGTGGGGCATCAGACCCAAGCTAACATAGGGCATCAGGCCCGAGGTAAAGGTAGGGCATTAGGCCCGAGGTAAAGGTAGGGCATTAGGCCCGAGGTAAAGCCTGGTACTGAAGGGAGGCCCCGGTCTAGTGGAATAGGGCAAGCCAGCCTAGTGGTACTAAAGGGAGGCCCTGGCCTAGCGGAATAGGGCAAGCCAGCCTAGTGGTACTAAAGGGAGGCCCCGGCCTAGCGGAATAGGGCAAGCCAGCCTAGTGGTACTAAAGGGAGGCCCCGGCCTAGCGGAATAGGGCAAGCCAGCCTAGTGGTACTAAAGGATTCCCTAGCCACAACGTACAGTAAGGGATCCTGTTTCAGAATACCCTACCTATAGAAACAGGGGTTCATTTGAGAGTGTTCAATTTGCCAATACTGTGAAACTACTGTGATTACTGTACTGCTTATGCTGAACTATTGCCCTAAGTACTTGAACTATTGTCCTAAGTACCTGAACTATTTCCCTAAGTACCGGAACTATTGTCCTAAGTACCTGAACTATTGCCTTAAGTACCTGAACTATTGTCCTAAGTACCTGAACTATTGCCCTAAGTACCTGAACTATTGCTCTAAGCACCTGGACACTGGCCCTTATCAGTAACAATTACCCTGAAATTATAATTTGCCCTTCTCCAGCAAATTATTGTACCATTCCACAGTTCTTTGGGCATTCTTCAGTTATATGTTTACTACTGTACGAAGACAGTCTCAATCTTCTACCACACTGCAGTCTCATAGTGTGGTCTGTAACACGACGTACGCAGAATCAGTCTCTACTCAGAAGAAGACGTCCTTTCAGCATTTTTCACTCCTGGGAGATCATCCATCAGCTCATCCCGTTCATTTGTGTCATCCGTCGAAGTCGAGTCCGTCGCCAGTCGCACAAGTCGTACCCGCCATTTTCTTGTTTTCACAGCTTGAAAGTATGTCTGCCGAAACGCATCATGACAGCTGCGCCAGAGTCGTTCCGTATGGTTCCTGTTCCAGATGTCCTGAAGTTGGTCACCCTCTACAGAAGAGAGAGCTCATCCTGGAGAACCTGTTCTGCGCCCCCACCTGGTCATTCGCCGAAAGTAGAGTCCGTCGAAGCCCAGTCCGGGACGCGATCGCCGTTCTTTGTTTTGTGTTAGTTCCTGATCCTAGGATTGCAGAGTCAACCATCATCTCTTCAGATTCTTATGGTTCCTGGTCCTGTCAGAGTTCCTTCCAAGTCCAGCTGGCCCTTGGAGTGCCCAGCATCAGTCAGGTCGTGGTAGTCCTCCACTGGATTCATCGCCACGCAGATCTTGATCTTTCTTCATCATGCGACCTAGAAGTGGGTTTTGGCCGAGGAACCCTTTGTTTCAGTGTGTTATTTCAGGAACCAGTTGCTTTGGTTCTACATTCCGGCAGCCTTGGAGAGAGTGGGCTTTTGCCGAAGATATATGGTCTGTTTACTAAACCTCTCACCACCCCAGTGGCCTTATCTAGGTCCTTGCTGGGAATTGAGATTAGGGTTCTACAGTTCTGTTTTACTTCCCTTGTAGCTACCAACGAAGAACGACGGTGTACATGAAGATGCTGGATCTCTGGACTCTTGTAATATCTGGACTCTTATGGAAATGTGTGATGCTGATCACCCTAATGCAGTGCTGAGTAGCCTATGTAAGCTGATTCTCATGTAGAGTATAGAAGTACAGTATAGACTAGTGTCAGAATAAAAGTGGCAGTAGGCCTAGAGTTTATTCTTGTAGTAATAACCGTAAAAGTGGTAGATAAAAAGTATTTCCCTGTTCCATTGCCCTATTGTTCTCAGGCCACCCCTCCTCCTTCTTGTGACTGTGTCCGTCTACCCTTGGTACCAAATAAACGCCCTGCAGGCATCGAACTACTAAGTTGACTCCTGCCTCCCCTTGTCTGGATAGCAGTTATCCTATCCACATAATTCGGACCTTGGTGCCTTGCTCATCTCTTTTCACCACCTTAGAGTAGAGCGCACTCTCTCTTCAACAGAGCATCTTCAGAGCACCACAGTCACAGCAGAGGATTATGACTTAAAGTAGGGAGCAAGTTATAGAGGCAGATGGACTCAAAATGAGCTGTATGGGACAACAATCATATTATTCATACACATTTCTTTATTAATTATAAATATATAAAACATAAATGAAATGCAAGGAGAATTGTACCTAATTATTGTGGGTTTTTTTTTTTTTTTTTTTTTTTTTATTTTCTTTGAGGTGTCAGTAGCTCATTAATAAAATCTACATGTTTGCAAATAATATTATAAATAAGCAGAAAAAAAAAGTGATGGAGCCGCCCAGTGGCGCTGAGGTTGAAGCGCTGGGCGCCACCTACTTCTGCCGCCCGGCGACCGGAGTTGGGAGGCGGACTCGGGTAGCTGGTGGGCTGGCGGGGAGTTAGCTTGAGCATCCCACGAAAGCTCGCCTACCCCGGGGAGGGTTAAGGCTATAGTCCGAACACTTGCCTGACTCGGCGGAGGCTTGAAGTACTGCAAGCCCCCAATGTTAAGGGGAAGGGCTGCCAGCATACAGCGTGACGACGGAGCTCTGCGCCTTGACGTCAGGGGTCCTACCCTGTAGGGGTGGGAAAAAAGTGGAAGCATACCACCATCGCTGGAAGATGGAGCCTCCGGAGAGCAGTTCTCGATGTGCCTCCGCCTCGCCTGATGGCCCCCGGACTGACGAAAGTTGACTGTTGGGGTAAGGCGGCTCTGCCCCATCCCCGCTCGGGGGGGGGTAAACCGAAGCTCTATAGGGTTCTTGTGGGGTCATACAGGCAGGGTGGAAGGCAGAGCGATGTCTACCTTGGGGCTCCTGAAGGGTCGGGGATGGCAGGCAGGAAGGAGAAAAAAAATAGTAATTTCAAAAAAAAAAAAAAAGTGATGGTGTTTTCCATGGCTCAAAAGAGAGGTCTGTCTACAGAAGTATATTCAAATTTCAACTGGGGATGGGGAGTATCTGGAAGTGGTAGAGGAGTGCAGATATTTGGGATTATTTTACTCCCATTTGAATTAAAAAAAAACAACAAAAAAAACACGTAGCAGCTGTGTCAACGCAATTAGATAAGAAACTGGGAGCTTTATATTTAGTTAAGGATTTTTTTTTAACTGATGTCACAAAATTGTTGACTCAGAGTTGTTTACTGCCAGCAATGGAGTACGACAGCTTGATTTGGGGTGGTGTATCCGAAAAAAATCTTACACACTCATTTGTATGTATAATGCGATCTTTAGGTTTGCGCTGAGAGTTAAAACACCAGAAGCACCACTGTATCCTCTATAAAAAAAACTACTGAACAAAAGTTGCTTTGTGTTTAATGCTATTAGGCTAAGAGGGGAAGGGCATTTAGAAGGCACGTTTGTTCCCAAAGACAGCACCAAATCAGTAAGATCAGACAATTCCTTACCTTTGCATTACCTCTGTGTAGAACAAACCTTTAAAAGCTTTTAGATACGCTGCTGTCTGGAACAACACTGACCTGGAAGTAAGACAACCTCCAAATATACAGCAGTTTAAAACAAAGTTGAAAAAAATAATTCCTAGTCCGTGCTATATGTACTTGTCTTTAGTCATGGTATGGCTTACTTTATGAGTAAGAGTGTTTACATGATGTAATTATTTTTGTAAATGTATATATTTTATCCATAGTTTTCTGTGATTTATCTGTATGAATTTTGTACTGTGTATGTGATCCCAGATCTAACCTGTAAAAAGGACCAAGTGGCTCTGTGCTATCTATTTGGTTATAAATCTGGCTAATTTATTTATTTTTTTGCCCCACCATGGAGGACCCGGCACCTCAGCCTGGTCACGGACCCCCGCCTCCATTTCCACATTAGACCGCAACCCCTCGGTTACTCCCTGGGTGCGATGCTGCCCCAGTACAGCACCACAAACCAGGACTAGGTCAGAGGATCGGTCCTGGAGGTTGATGAAGGCCAGCGCAGGCTTCATCTAGGGTAGTCTGTGGGAGAATTTTTTTTTGTAGGCTGTACGTGGGGGGCGGGAACGTGCACTGACGTCCAGCATCTGTCCCGCCCCTTCAAGTTACTTCTGAATGCCGGTTTCTGCGGTACCTCTGGCCTTTGCCAGGGGTCCATCAAGCATCAGACATTGACCCAGCCCTCCCCCCAGAGAAGGAGAGCAGTCCCCTAGGACGCTCAATCCTTCTCCCCCCGGCCGGCCCTCCGACGACCCGAGTCTGTTCCCGAACCCAGGTCACCGGCGTCGTAAGCAGGAAATCCAACCACTGCGCCGACGGGTCATCCATAAATCTGGCTAATTCTATTATTTTGTCTCTCATCTGCCTTACCTAGTGTATTAAGTATTGCTCAGTTCTATTGCATTAAGAATTGCTCAGTTTGCTCTGCAATTATCTTTGTTCTGGATTGTTTCAGATCCTGCCATGTTTTTCTGTACCAATTCTTTTATCTCATCATGTATCCTGTACCACTACTTTTTAACACTTACTTTCAATATGTTCATTGTACTCTGTTCCACTACTTTGTAACCTCCCAGGCTGTGTCTGAAAATAGTCATCCTATGGCTAGCACTCCCTACCGGAGTAACAAAAACAAATAAATACATAAATAAATAACAATTTTAAATAAAAAAAAGTGTCCACAAATTGTGCTTTTAAGGGCTGAACCCAATACTAAATTGCTGTTTTGCCTTTGGAATGAGCCAATTTTCCAATAAAGGTACAGAACATGGAAACTACAACTCTCTCATACAGAATATTCTGGCTAATTGTGTTTCACTCCAGCAAAAAACAAACAGACCATCAATAATAAAAACACAAATAAATATTAAAATATAAATGAAGCCAATGAAGGACAAAAGTCCTCCGGCTGTTTGCAATCTAGATGGAAAATGTTGATGCTGCATATTTTGCTGAGCCCATTAATGCCTGGGCCTTGTGTGAGCTAGGAGCACTATTACCCTTTAATGTCACTCACGGCAGTCGACTCATGCTCTCCCCACAACTCCACAAACACCAGCAAGGCAGCGAGACATCGACTCTGACAAGTCTCGTTCAGTCTGGGGTTGGATCAGCATCCATAGTCACAGTCTCAAGAAGCCGTCTTTACATACAAGCTCACACAGCAACGCAGGCGACAAAACTAACCATCTGACAACATCAGTGTCAGCAGAAAGGCAGATCTTTTCCCTGGGAAGTTGGCAATATTCAACACAGCAGTACTGTAAAACCTTTCTACACACCTAAGGAAGGGCTTGGACTAAACAGAATTTGGTGGACTACTTTATTTTTAGAAAAAAAAAAAATATATATATATATATATATACTGACTTCTACATAAAACTGAATTTCTTTGTAATTTATTCTAATCCCTCTAAAAAACCTACGGTCACAAGGGCATGAAGCCCATCTGTAGAAATTTAACTGAACAAATCACTGCCTTGCAGCCAGCCTACCCATCTTAGAATGCTTTAGAGGAGGATTTTCAACCTGCTCAGTGGTGCAGAGGGCTGAGGCACTATATACACTTACTTTTCCCATGCTGGCGACCTGAGTTAAGGAATGAGCTCATGCCGCTGGAAGCTGGCAAGTGTGGGGCGCCAAGAGAGCACTGTGCAGCTGTCTGGCAGCTCTCCTCTCAGACTGAAGTGGTGGGCCTTCCTGGCTCTTGGCTGCCACCAGGTGGCAGCATGGTAATTGCGCCAACACAAGGAAGGCAAGACGCAAGTCTAGGAGGTAGAAAGAGCCAGGGTTCCTGAATGCACATGTGCCTCTATGCACATGCATTGTCCGTGCTGACACAGCTCCAAGAGGAACAGGAGGAAAATGAAAGCCACTGGGGCACCCTGACCTGCCCTTCCGCTCCAGCCGGTGGGCCTTCTGAATCTGATTACTTTGGGGGGGGGGGGTCCTGGTTCCTGCGAGGAACAAGGCTGAATAGTAACCCCAGTCTGGCTCAAGTAGGATAAACATTTATTTACTTATATGAGATGGGGAGAAGAGGATTTCTGTAATGGCGGTGTACATGCTGCCATTATCCAAAGAGCATTTTGCTAAGCATTTCTGTACTCAGCTGCTCTACAAATAACACTATTCAAGAAGGTAAACTGCTACTGCAGGTCTACAGCCTGCAGATTAAACTTCAATACTTCTTTACGGTGTGGCTAAGAGCTTTGCCATTTGGCTACAACATTCAGGGAACAACCAGCCAAAAAGAGTTGACGACATCCAGTTTAAACACTGCTTAATTATGTAACCCCCCCTGCAAATGGGGGTTCCCAAAAGACTTCCAGGAGCTTGCTTGAATGCTCCAAGCCTGAAAGGTGTCTGGCGTTTAAGCCATTTATCAGTGAGTGTTTTTAGAACCTCTGGTACTGTCTCTTTAAGAGCTGTCTGCTTGCAGACATAATTAGTTTGTATGGGGGACTGTGTGTTTCTTTGATTGAGTACCACTCAAGCTGCTGCTAATTCACTCCATTTTGCAGTCACTAGGGTGCAAAGGGAACCTATCTGAAAGATGTAACTGTTTGCCAGAAACCATTTAGAGTGATAATGAAATTACAGTTTGTCTAACCTACTTTCTTTTGCAGTCAGAACAGTGTCTGCCTAGTTCCCCATTCTGGTTTTGAACTGCTGAACTGGACCAATCAGTGTGGGGTAAGCTAGCTCTAAAATGGTGCCTTGGACGAATCAGAACTTGGACTCATAATCTGAGCCAGCCACAAGAGGATTGTATGGGCAGTGACTCTGGGAGATGTAGTTTAGACTTCAGTGCCTTTTTGGACCAACAGCAGCAGTCTATTGTGAGTGACAGCCAATCCAGTCAAGAACTGGAAGGAACTCAAAGGAAGTGCTCGGTTTTGTCGGTTGGAGTTTCAGCTGAGCTTTGGCAGTGAAGAAGGAAGAAACCCTGTGCTCCTTCAGTGCACAGTTTCAGTCAAAAAACGTGTGCAAGGCCCAGAGTTCCGGTCTGCAGCTTGTGTAACTGCTTGTTAGGACCGAATCCGTCCTGTGAAAAGAATCAAAGGATCTCTGAAGAGTAGAAACCAGGCTCACCCTGTAGAAGACTGGAGAAATTGTTGAATTGCACTCTGTCTGTCAGGAACTGAATCTGCTGTGTGTTCTCCCGGGTATTGTGCAGTAATTGCGATCGGGATAGAGAAGCAGCCTGCCTGGTATAGTACTTCCTTTTTTTTTACCATATAAATGTGTGAAGAGTCTCTTGGAGCTCAGAGTAGCCCTGCTGATATTGAAGGACCCTATCTTATTTGGAGGTCGTGAGTACTAATTCAGGGTCGCTCCTGTTGAATTGCCACATTAAATCCAAATGGAATTACTGTACTGCTGACTATTTTAATTTTCCTTTTCTCTGTGTGAAAGGGCCCCTACCAGCTGCCACGGTTTGGACTAGCCACTAGGGCTTGGGTACCCAGGGACAGTAACTATAGGGATAGGCTCTGCACAGAGCCATAGGTAGATGATTAGAGTGATAAGCTAATTAACCTGATTTCCCTGTCCTTGTTATATTCACCCTAAATAAATCAGAGCTGCTTGTTTCAGCAAAGTTATACTGCCTGAGTATTTGTCTATGTTAAAATATTGTACTGTGATTGTTGCTGTATCTTATTTTACAGGGGTCCCAGTGCCAGAAATAGTCCTGGGGTAAGTGTATATTGTAGGTAATTCTGATATATTGTGTGGGCCACTAGTGGGAAGAAAGGGGGGTTGCAGTGTCCCAGAGGGCTGTGACCAAGTAAGTTTAACTATTGCAAACCCTGACCTCTGGGTGGAGGCACCCGCCATTGGATCCAGGCCCCTCAACCTGTTAGTGGCAAATCAGGCAGGGGTAGTAGCCCCTGGGATAGCGCCATCTAAGGGTTACAATTATATGAGCACTGTATATTAAATGCCTATTATTACCCCCCAAAGCATATCGAAAATTATAAATGGGTTGGGAGCCAGCCCACCAGAGCAGTGGTAGCGCATCCTCTCAAGATGCCTTGCCCCAGGTTCGGGAACAGGACCCAAGATGTCAGAGGGCCAGCTGGGGGACAGGAGGCTTGAACATTCCACAGACTGCTCTCCTCTGGGGGTGAGGGTGGGGGAGCATTCGGAGAATGGCTGACCTCTGGCAGAGGTCAGAGGGAGCAGCTGCTGATGCTGACACTGTGGCGAGGCATGACAGTCATCTGCACTTCCGCGCTCTAAGTCACTGTACATCACACCCTCCAATGGGAACCAGCACAGCAACAAAAAGCAGTTGGCTCCACTAATGATGCCTGGTTTCCTCGGCCCGCGGTGCCAGCCATAACCCCCTGACTGCGACCAAACTTAGTCTTCCATCAGGACTGGCCCAACCTCATGGTCCCACCCTGGGAGCAAGCCACGGGAGCCCTGCCAGCAGAAGCCGGGCCTACCGGTAATCTGGACGTGTCTCCATTGGGGGAGGTGCTAGTTTGGCGGCCCTGCCCTGGGGGGTAAGCATCAGCATGGGCAAATTTCCGTGGGTGAGCGAGGCTCGGGGAAGTTGAGGGCTGAGCTGCATTGGGGCAGCGGCACAAAAAATAAAAAGAAATGAATATAAAATAAATGGGTTGGGAAAATCCTGCTTCCTGATTTGTGGAGGAGGTTCCAAAGCAGTGCAGTTCAGGAACAGTAACTGCACTGGTAAAGTTATCTTAAATTTTTGGGGGTTACAGTGAGCCTATTTCTATAAGTGCAGTAAGACACTCCAGGCCAGGCTGTGGGTTACTTTTCCTAAACTGCACTCGGTGCAAGTGCCTTGTACCCTCACAACACACCTGGGCTCACGGTTCAGGAATAGTAACCCACACCTTGCTGTGTCCTACTGCTTACTTACTGCATCCTCATTCATGCTATGGCATGTCTGCATGTGTCATATGGAGCCAGTGAAGGCGCTGTCACGGGGCAGAAGCAGCCTGTAGTTGGGGTGCAACGCGTACCGCAGAAGGTTCCTGGGGCGACTCAAGAGACTACTACTTGCTGAATCATGCTCCAATTGTTTAAACAGAGCACAGCAACTGTTATCCCCCACCAAAGCAGTAAAGATCTAACAACATAACAGGTTCAACTCGCTGCAGATTACAAATAAAGTAGCATTCGGTCATCTTCCAGAATGATCCTTCAAGGAAATAATTATTCTGTGTTTGCTTTCTAGATCATTCTGCATAAGGATATAATGGCCAAAACATTGATTCTAACTTTTTCTCTACAGCATGAATTTAATGTAGCCAGTCTGCTTGATATGTGCCCACACAGCGACGCAGTACTGTTTTGTTTGCTGCAACATTATCCCCTCACCACCCTACTCCCCCCCTTTAGAACATACAGCCTCTGATGTGCGCCACTTTTCTGTTCCCCGGCAATAGCATCCATGCAGGCATTACCTCAGTGGGTTCCGGGACATGTAGTAAGAGCTCCACTTAGGTTTTGTCTGTTAACGACAGTACTAATCCAGAGGGATCATGGGATATTTAGAACAAAGCACCTAATTTCTTTAACCTGCAGAGATTAATATGCAGTGAAATGAATAGTGGTAATGAGTTACATAAATTAGTAATAATTGCAAGTTAGAGAAAACGGTGGAAGGCACAGATGCGATGGGATCTGCCTGATTAAGGTGAATGTCACAGCCAGCAGAACTCTGAACATCAGCCTCCTATTTTATTTACCTGCCTCTCTAGAATGTGCACAGCTCATTTTTCTACTAAAAAAGTTAAATGTGCAACACCAAGCTCCAATTTCATTCATAGAAGTCTGCAAGTATACTGCTGCATTGTATTCTAGTATACCACAGTGGAGGTTCAAACTGTCAGTCGTCCTCATGTTCTGGGGGGGCAGGAGGGGGTCCTGCTTCTGCCCCATTTGACCCCTGTGAGGCTGAGGCCTGAAGAACAGGGAAGGACAAGTGACTTGATCAACACGTTACAAGAAGCCCATAAGCATATGGGTTGTAAACTTGGAATCTAGAAATCATAGCTCCGAGGGGCCCTATCCACTGCCTTCTCTTCAGTTAATAGATTTTAGTTTCGAATGCAGCCCATGCTCAAGGCTCATTGCATCCTGCTGCAGAGTTCTTCCACAAGAATCAACCACCGTGAACTCAAACAGTAATTCACCTGAACAAGATGTCAGCAGATTTTCAGACCTTATTCGTTTCACTCCAGTAAGGGGTGGGTGAAGTAGGGGAGGAATAATTTTTGCCCATCTCCTGACTTTGTGTTTTTTTATCTACTCTCGGAGCCTGTCAGCCTAAAGCACCATTGAGGGGACAAGCTCTTTTGCTTTACATTGGTTTTTGAGCTATGTGAACTTGTGAATGTGTATTTTGTATGCTGTACTCTGTATATTTTTGTTATTTTTGATATTTGCTTTATTGCTGTTAACGCATTCCTCTCCCTCTGTACCCCAGCCCCACGAAACTTCAGCTCAGTGTGCCTATGCTTGCCACCAAATTTAAAATAAATAAAAAACAATTTTATTCTCAGGACAAAGTGGCCCAAAGCAAATGTACCTGTCCAGCTACAAAACGTGGTCATCCTGAATTACAGTCTGCTCCTAAATTGTTGGGTGGGTTTGCCGGAAGTATAGGAAAAAACAGTCTGAATCTTAAAGAGGTGATTCCTAGGAAGAAGAGATTTGGGGACATCTGCACCTGCTACTTACTGAAAGCACGGTGCAGCAATTCAACTGGCACAAGATGTTCACATGGCACCAACTACTTTTGGATGTAGTAGTACACCCTAATGGTTAGAGCACATCCACAGAGCTGAGCACCTGGAGATCCAGACCCAAAGCTAGTCAGCTAAACTCCCTGAGCTTAAGTGCCTCTTGGGTCGCACCAGGAAACAGGCTTCGGCTCAGTGTGCCTTTTCTGACCAAAACATTCTGAATGAATCTACCTAAAGCTGCAAACTTAAGGTGGAGGCGGGAGAAGAATGTGTGGGACAGAGCTTTCATAGAAAGATAAAGGGAAATAAAAGCTCACATTCCAAAGCTGCACGGCTTGCTTAGCATTCAGAAATGTCAAGGATGGCAAACTAAGGCTGTGCTGCATGCCAACTGTCCCCTTAGCAGGCAACAGACCTGATGCTTCCTCTCAAACCAGTGAAGGTGCCATCAAGCTGCATCTTTGCCGGCAGATAGGACACATGATCAAGCAGGTTTATATGGTACCCAGGCATTTTAGCACTGGCTAAAGAGTACTAGAGATCAGGTTCGATGGCTCCAGACCTGCCATCATTCATACAAATGGTTTGCAGTATTAGAGCTTGATGTCCTGAGGCTCTTCCTGTACACAAAAACTATGTGAGCTCAGCAGCAAAATTAACTACACCCTTTTCATAATGACATGCCTGGATGACCACGGCTTGAGTAACGATCAGACACAGCCACTAAGGAGAAATTCTCTTCTTGGATCCCAACATTTGTAACACGAAGAAATGTGTCCCCCCCACCCCCACCCTGGTTATTTTCTATGTTTCCACTAACAACCAGCCACTTAGGATATCTGTTCCCATTTGGCGAAGTGCCTAAAAAACATTCAAACCAGCTTGCCACCGTAGCTAAATAAAGCCTTAAAGGAAAGAACAGTTATGTAAGAACTTACCGTAACAGTAGATCTTCAAGGGGATCTCTGTCATCAGGTTACACCATAGGAACCTTCACCACTGGTGAAGCAAAGACTTTCGGCAGTACAACTGGGGCCGCCCATGCAGTCAACATCACCAACCCCATAAAGGCATAAGTAGCCCCACTCCCTCCTCAGTTCTTTCCCCAAGAGACAAAGGGAGAATAGCTCTAGCTATGGGGGACTGAGGAGAGAGAGACAGGTGCCCAGACCTATATTAAAGTCAGGAAGTACCAGACAGCCAGTTCCTAGACAAGAGCCCCAAGAAGGGGGATGGTGGGAGGGAAAGCAGATCTTATGACTGAGATCCCCTCGAAGATCTACTGTTACGGTAAGTTCTTACGTAACTGTTCTATCTTCTTAAGGGGTATCTCAGTCATCAGGTTACACTGTAGGAAGAGTCCCAAGCAGTTATAGGTGCAAACAGACAGTCTGGGAGGAGGGCTCACCATAAACTTAAGACAATAGGCCCTGCAGCACAGCCCTGCCAAAACCTGCACGGGCTCTTGAGGCAATGTCCAGACTGTAGTGCTTGGTAGAAGTATGGACTGTACACTCCAGGTGGAAGCCGCACAGATGTCAGCGGCCAACAAGACACAGAGGTAGCCATGCCTCTTGTGGAATAAGCCTTGACAGCTCCAGGAAATTCTTTGCCATACTTGTAGCAGAACACAATGCAATCTGCCAACTATTTGGATAAACACTGCTTAGAAACTGAAGTGCACTCTCTACCTGAGACGAAGGAAACACACAACTGCTCTGACTTTCTATATTCCTTGGTCCAAAGCAAGTAGTACTTCAAAGTCCTACACACATCTAACATATGAAGCAGTGCTTCCCCTGGATTGGCATGCTCGGAAAAATAAACAGGAAGGTGGATAGACTGGTTGAGTGTAAACTGATACCACCTTGGGGAGAAACTTAGGATTTGTGTGCAGTCACCCTGTCTTTGTGAAAAATCAAATAAGTCTCCTTGCACCAGAAGGCCTGAAGCTCAGAAATTCTTCGAGCAGAAGTAATGGCAACTAAAAATAGCACTTTCCAAGACAGAAAGCGTAAATTGCAAATCGCGATTGGCTCAAAGGGAGATAGGGTCAACTTCTCCAAAACAAAATTCAAGTCTGAAGCCGGGACAGGAGAACGGATTGGGGGTTTCAGATACAGGATGCCCCTTAAAAAGGTATGGGAGACATTGAGCTGAGCAATCGTGTGGTCACCCAAGGGCTCATGAAAGGCAGAAACAGCCAAAAGTTGGACCTTGAGAGAGGAGTACTGGAGACCCAAGTCAGACAGAGGTCAGGTAGTCCAGGATGCAGTTCACTGGACAGGTGAAATTGTCCCAACAATGTCTGGCAGCCCAGATGGCAAACTGCTTCCACTTCATGGCATATGTGTCTCGAGTGGAAGGCTTCCGGGCAGCGATGAGGATGTCCACCACTTTGTTAGAGACCCCAAATCTGGTGATAGCTATGTCCGCAAGAGCCAAGCATGCAGATGGAGGGACCTGAGGTTGGGGGAAGAGTCCCCTGATCCTGGATCAGCAGGTTCCAGCGGAAGGGGAGAGGGACTGGAGATTCCTCTGCTAGTTGCTGAAGGAGGGGAAACCATATCTTCCAAGAACAGAAAGAAGCTACCAGAATCATACTGGCCCCCTCCATCTGAAGCTTGATTAGCACCCTCTGAATGAGAGGAAATGGAGGGAAAACATAAAGGAAACTCCCGCTCCAGGACAGGGACAACACATCTCGCCAGAAAAATTGCAGTTACGTAAGAACTTACCATAATAGTAGATCTTCAAGAGAGGTTCCTGCAGTAGGTCTTCACATAGGACTCGCCCCTAGCGTCGCAAGGTCCGCACAGCAAACTATAGATAGCAGTCATCAGCGGAGGACCGCCCTGCGTCAGGGCGGAGGACGAGACTATTAAAGGGCGGTCCTGTGCCCGCTTTCCAGTTCTTTTCCAACGGAGACCTATAGATAGGTAAGAATAAGACCGGAGTAAAAACTCCTCAGACCCTGCTTCCACTCTAGCCCCAAAGGGCTAGACAGGATGGAAAATAAGGATAAAACATCCAAAAACTGGGGGAAGGAGGGTGGGAAACTAGACCTACTGCAGGAACCTCTCTCGAAGATCTACTGTTATGGTAAGTTCTTATGTAACTGCAATATCTTACTTTGAGAAGGTTCCTGCAGTAGGTCTTCACATATAGGACTGAATACCAAGCAGTCCCAGAGAAAAACAAAACATAGGTGCATCCGGGAGGAGGAGAAGTCGCCATGAGAAATCACGACAGGAGGCCTTGCAAGACAGCAAGACCAAAGCCAGTTCTGTGCCGAGAGGCAATGTCCAGACTGTAATGCTTAGTGAAGGTGTGAACAGATGACCATGTGGCCGTTGCACAGATCTCTGCCGTAGACACATTCCTAAAAAGGCAGTAGAGGTCACCACACTATGGGTGGAATGGCCTTTAACTGCCCCCGTAAGGGACTTCCCATATTTCGTATATGAAAAATGGATGCAGTTAGCTAGCCATCAAGAGATGGTCTGCTTGGATATAGCCTTGCCCTGGCACTGTGGAGCAAAGGCTACGAACAGTCGGCTAGATTTCCTAATCTCTTTAGTCCTGTTCGTAGAGTACCTCAGAATCTGGTGCACATCAAGGGTGTGCAGAAGGTGTTCCCCCCGTTGGAATACTGTAGATAGTATACTGGCAATTCCACACTCTGGTTCAAAGTGGTTTACGAATCTACTTTGGGCAAAAAAGAAGGATTAGTTTGAAGGACTACCCAGTTCTTATGAAAAATCAAATAAGATTCTTTACAGACGAAGGCCTGTAATTCAGAAACCCTTCTGGCCGAAGTAACTGTGACTAAAAATAAGGTCTTCCAGGAAAGGAAGTGTAAGTCACAAGAAGAAGCTGGTAAAGTCAGCTTCTCGAGCATGAAATTCAGGTTCCAGGGAGGACAAGGATTCCAGATCAAAGGTTTTAAATGAAGGATGCCTTTCAAAAACGGTTTTGGCAACCTCCAGCTGAGCCAAGGTTTTGCACTCCACCGGGAGGTGGTAGGCCGACACCACAGAAAGGTGGACCTTAATGGAGGGGTAGCTAAGGTCCGCCTCAGACAGATGTGCGAGGTACTCTAGAACCCAGGAAGCCGAACATGAAAATGGATCCCAGCCCCTTGCTTGGGCCCATATCATGAATCTATTCCACTTCATAGCGTAAGTAGATCTGGTGGAGGGTTTTCTAGCCTCCACTAGAATATCACAACCTGCGAAAATACCCCATAATGACAAAATTGCTATTTGTCCACAGGCGCCACGCATGAAGGTGGAGAGACTGAAAGCTCTGATGCACCAGGGTGCCCTGCTCCTGAGTCAGAAGGTCGTGGGAAATGGGCAAAAGAACCAGAGGTTCCAGTGCCAATTGTTGCAGCAGGGGATACCAAATCTGGTGTGGCCAAAGAAGGGCAATCAGGATGGCGTGAGCACCCTCCTGTTGAAGTTTCACCAGGACCTTCTGAATGAGAGGAAAGGGAGGAAAGACGTATACAAACCTCCCTGTCCATGAAAGAGATGGCACGTCTCCCCAGAAAGCACCATGCCCGAGAACAAGCAAGCAGAAGACGGGAAGTTTTGCGTTGTATGAGGAGGCAAACAGCTCTATCTCTGGCCGACCCCAGCGAAGAAAGAGATCTTCTACCACCTCTGACTAACCCCCACTCATGGGTCCTGGCCACTGATCGACTGAGATTGTCTGCCAGGACGCTGGTGACGCCCGGAACATGGACTGCTGTTAAGTAAAGGCTGTGCTGAATCGCCCAGTACCACACCCTCCTTGCTTCTCTGCAAAGAGGATATGAACATGCTCCTCCTTGTTTGTTTAGGTACCAGACTGTGGACATGTTGTCCATCTGAACTAAAAGAGATCTCGGAACCAGAAGCGACTGGAATGCCTGGAGCACGTAAAGAACTGCCCTGGTCTCCAGAACATTGATGTGGAGCATCAGCTCCTGGTCGGACCAAGACCCTTGCATCTTGTGAGACCCCAGATGGGCTCCCCAGCCCAGATCTGAGGCATCCGTGGTGAGAATTTGGGTTGGAACTGAAGGATGGAAAGAAATCCCCTTCGATAGGTTTGAGAGATCCTGCCACCAGCAAAGATCTCTCTGAAGACTGTTGGAGATCATGACTTTTTGGTTCATGTCAGTCCTCTGGTCCCATTGGACTCAAAGAGACCATTGGGTGACCCTCATGTGAAGCCTGGCCATGGGAACTGTTGAAATGGCAGCCACCATCAGTCCCAAGAGACAGAGCACAGTGTGTGCTGGGATCCATCAGGCCTGTGCCACTAAAGTGCCCTGAGAAGCTAAGGTCTCGGCCCGATCCGATAGCAGGAAAGCCTTGCCCTGAACTGTGTCTAGTACAGCTCCAATGAACTGGAGCTTCTGGGATGGTACTAGCTGGAACTTGGGAAAAATTGACTGTTATGCCCAGGGAAGCAAACAAGTTCAGAGTGAAAGAGAGAGAGAGAGAGACTTTCACGCTGGTAGGAGAGGGTGATGCGAGGAGCCAGTCGTCCAGGTACGGGAAAACATAATTGCCCTGACGGCATTAAAACACCGCCACCAATGCTAGGCACTTAGTGAACACTCTGGGGACCGAAGAAAGGCCAAATGGGAGTGCTCTGAATTGGAAATGCTTCTCCATGAAGACAAAACTGAGAAAATGGCAATGGGCTGGGAGGATGGGAATATGCAGGTAAGCAGCCACAAATTTGGGTGGAGCAAGTTAAGGAGCCCCTGAAGGGCCAACATACGAAACTTCTTGTACTCTATGAAGATGTTTAGTGTGCTAAGATCCAGGATTGGTCTCAGGTTGCCCGTTTTCTTCGGTACCAGGAAGAAGTGGGAGTAAAATCCCCTTCCTATTTGGTTTGTTGGGACGGGTTCTATGGCCCTCTTTAGAAAAAGTGCCTGGATCTCCTGAGAGACAATGGGGACCTGATACCAAAGACAGAAGGACCGTCCCAGCTGTTGAGGGGCTGGAATCTCACTGAATTCTATCAAGTGACCTCGCTGGATGAGCTGAAGCACCCAAGCTTCTGCGGTGACGAACCTCCAACCGTCCAGGTGGAGGCTGAACCTCCCTCCGACTGGTTCCTTCTGGGTTACTGGAGGGAGTGGAAGGAGGGGAAAGGAGTCAAGATGCCGAGGGGAGGGAAGCTTTTGCCCCAGAGGCCTGTTTGGAAAATTTGGCCTGTGGGGTTTGAGCTCCAGATCCAGGGGCACATTTCCTTCCTTGGCACTTAGCCTGGGACTTGTTCCACCTTCTTTGGTGGTGAAAAGGCTGCTTTTTCTGGCCCGTCTTGTATAAGGAACAGACATCCCGCAAGGAGCGTCCACTCTCCTGCAGCCCAGTAATAATATCTTTAGCGTCGCCACCAAAGAGGACGGAACCCCTAAAAGGGGCGTCCAAAAGAGAGGACTGCACATCCTGCACCAGTCCTGCTATACAAAGCCAGGAGAGGCAGTGGAGACAGATCCCCGTGGCTGCCATTCTAGCCACCAAGTCAGAGTCGTAAGTCGCCCGAAGGGTGTGGTGACACGAGGATTTTCCCATCCTAACTTTATCCAACAACTTCTTTCTCAGGGTTTCATCCTGAACCTCTTGGAGGTCCCTTTCCAAATCCAAAACAGAAGCTTTTTGAAAGGCGACCATGTGCGAGACGTAATTAAGGGAACGTATCGCACAAGAGGAAGAAGGGTAGATTTTACGTCCAAATTGATCAAGCTGACGTGAGTCCTTATCAGGAGGTGAAGAGGTCAAGTGTTTGGGCTGGGCTGAATGGTCGTGAGCGGCCGCAATGACCATGGCATCAGCCTTAGGGTGGGAGTTAAGGTGAGATATCCCTTCCAGGGGGTAATAGATGCGGTCAGCTTTGTGTGAAACTGCTGGTATAGAGGACGGTTGTTGCCAAATTGTGGTGACAATGTCAGAAGTGGCCAGATCGAGGTGTTCCACAAGGTGTTTTCTTTGCAGGTCTACCTCTTTGGTTGGCCAGCTGCCTGAATGGAATGCAGTACATCTCCGAAAGAGGGGTCCTCCAGGGGAGACTTGAGAATCTTTAGGGGGAACCTCTACGGGAGACCTAGGGTCCGATGGGTCCATGTCTGACTCGGCGTCAGAGGGCTTGGAACCGCTAGGAACCAAAGGGTCTGGTTCTGACACGCCCACAGTTAAGGAGCCCGAAGCTCTGGTCCGAGTAGGCAGTGGAGAAGTGACCCTGGGAGTGAGTGCTTCTCCCACCGACTGTCTTATCTCTGACAGAAGCTGCGTTCTGGTGTCCTTCCACCAAAGGGGAACGGACTCACGGTCTGGTACCGGAGGTGGAAGAGGAGGGGCTAAATGCTCAGATACCCCGGATACTGAGGGTATTGCCAGGACGGGTAATAGTAAGAGTACCTGAGATAACCCGGCATGGGGTGTCCTGGGGTGGGATACCCCGGTGTCAGACAGGATGGCGTCGGGTAACCCGGCGACAGAGACACATGGCCCGGCATCTGATACTGAGTGGTAGACAGTGGGCTGCCTGGAGGCGGGAAGAAGGGTTCAGAGTCTGGGAACCCCACCAAATGACCCACGGGGGCAGTGCCGTAGCGCCAGCAGATGGCGCCGGATCCGGGAGCACGCCCGAAGTACCAGAAGGTGGAAGCTCCATGGCAGGATCCCCAGCTGGCAGCGGACTCCTGTCTGGGGACGGCAGAAGGCCTGGTGAGGAGGGGAAGCTCAAGGGGCCCCCAACGCAGGTCAGAGTGCGATCTAGCTAATGCAAATAGCAAAGGATCAGGTGGTAAGTCACTGGGGTGAAGAACCCTAGGGGACGACGGGTCGACTTGTCCCTCACTCTGTCCAGTGTTGGGGGCCAAACTGGAGCCAGATGGAAGAGTGGATAGATCCGGGCGGGCATCAGAGAAGTCGGCATCCGAAACCGCAGATCCGGCCAGGCCGGAGACGACTGGAAGGCCGCCATTAGACTGATCAGCGGAGGCCACGCGCCCTTCGCTGGAGGTAAGAGGTGTCTTATCAGCAGGACAAGGAGAAGAGATTACCACCTCCAAAGAGGCTACCCCCGGCTGCCCGCTCACCTCGACAGTAGAGGGAGAAGGGGCCTGGCCCAAAGAGGCGGACAGGGTGCCCAAAGAAGTACTCACAGTTGCAAGCCTCTCTTGTGGCGACGGACTCCAGTCCCGGCGCTTCTCTTTGCTTTTCTTCTTTTTAGGTGACGACTACCTTTCCTTCAGTTTTTGGAGCTCCTTTTCCATAGGTACCAAGCGTCGGGTCAGAAGATGGGCCTCGAGGGACCGTTTTGCGCCTGGCTCTAGTCGCCTGGTTGAAGGCCTGGCAGATGAAACACTCCTGGACGTTGTGTTTATAACCCAGGCAAAGGAGGCAGTGGGAATGGTCGTCCGCATGCGGGATTTGAGCACCGCACTTAGAGCACTTCTGTCTAAAAGACATCAAACTGAAGAAAAACTTTGTGAGAAAATATTAGAGGGGAAGAAAACTTCGATAAAATATAACGCGGGTGTTGGACTGCTGTTCAAACACGAGCCGAACGTTCCTGAGGCGACGGCAGGAAAGAACTGGAGAGTGGGTGCGAGTCCGCCCCTTTTATAGTCAGGCTGACGTCACGCTGCCCTAGACATCGGGGCAGTCCCGCCTGATGATCAAGCTATTCACAGTTTGTCGTAGGGACCCGGCTTAGGGGCACAGTCCCATATGTGGAAGACCTACCGCAGGAACCCTCTCGAAGTAAGATCTCCAGGTTCTAGATCTAGCAAGCAAACATTGGGCAGTTTTGCATTGAGTAGGGGCGCAAAAAGGTCCAACTCTGGATGACCCCATCTGTTGAACAAGTCTTCTGCAATGGATGAGAGGAGATCCCATTCATGCATGCTGGACTGAGGCTGTCTGCCAGAGTGTTTAACATGCCTGGCATGTGGACCGCTGAGAGTGTTAGACCACGATCAACGCCTAGTACCACCTTCTCATAGCCTCCCTGCAAAGGGGGGGGTATGAATGAGTCCTCCTCTGCTTGTTGACGTAGTACACTACACCGAGACTGTCTGACTACACCAGCAGCTGACCTGGAGCAAGGTGTTCCTGGAAGGCCTGCATGGCATAGAGCACCACCCTCATCTCCATGACATTGGTATGCAGGGAGGCTTCCAACTGGGATGAAATGCCCTAGGTTTGGAAGGGACCCAGGTGCACTCCCCAACCCAGACTGGGTGCATCCATGGTGTGGATCTGTTATGGAGAGGAGATGTGAAAAGGGATGCCTTTAAGCAGATTCAAGGGGTCCATCCACCATCACAGTACCTTGCAGACTGGGGAAGAGACCAGGACTGGATGATCTAACTCATCCGTACACTGGTCCCACTGTACCTGGAGAGTCCACTTGAGAGTGCGCATGTGAAGCCTGGCCAATGGAACAGTGGATATGGCAGCCACCATCAAACCCAGTAGTCTCAGGTATACCCTGGCTGGAATATAGTGGCTTTGGGTGACCTTTTGAGCTTTGGCTATAAGGCACTCCACCCTCTTCTGGGGCAGGAAGGCCTTCCCTTGCACAGAGTACAGGACCACCCCTGTATACTGCAGCCTTTGGGACGTACCAGAACCAACTTGGGCAGACTGACAGTGATGCCCAGGGAGTGAAACAAAGTACAGTTGCATAAGAACTTACCGGAACACCAGATCTTCGAGAGCATCTCTTGTAGCAGGCCATAACACATGGGATATCCAGCCATAGGCATCACTTCCTCCGGATGATTTCCCAGCAGTCTCTCCCAGGGGCCTCCCCTTCCTATCACCTGATATGCTCTTGCACATATATAAAAGGGAGGCCCCCAACCCGATACTCCTCAGTTCTATTTTCCACTTTAGCAACTGATATGAAAAGTGAATCATAGGTCTTTGATGGGAACTGCGAACAGTAACAAAAGGCAGTAGCTCAAGGCTTCCACGTGAGGATGGAGCAAGGTACCCTTCTGAAGCAGGAGCAAAGGGGATGGTGGGCAGGGCAGCATGGCCTGCTGCAAGAGATACTCTCGAAAATCTACTGTTATAGTAAGTTCTTGCGCAACTGTACTATCTTCTTTGAGTCAATCTCTTGCAGCAGGCCATAACACATGGGAAGAATCCCAAGCAGTTATGATGCCCACGGGAGGAGGTAGCGAACTTCAGCAAATTAGGACAGGTGGCCGTTGAGGACAGCCTGACTAAAAGTGGCACACTTCTCAGAAGCAATGTCTATACTGTAATGTTTTGTGAATGTATGTACAGTAGACCAGGTGGCAGCCTCACACATCTCTGAAGCAGAGACGACACGAAAACACGCTGTGGAAGTAGCCATGCCTCTAGTAGAGTGGGAGAGGTTTATCATATTGTTATATATGAATGTAATGCAGTTAGCCAACCATGTGGACAAGCACTGCTTAGAAACCCGATCGCCCAGGTGTCCTGGGGTGAAAGAAACAAACAGCTGCTCAGTTTTACGCAACTGTTCAATGCGGAGAAGATAAATTCTCAATGTTCTTTTCACATCAAGAGTATGAAGCAGGGCTTCCCCTGGATTCTCAAGCTCTGCAAAATATACTGGCAACTGAATGGACTGATTTAGAGTAAATTCAGAAACAGCTTTAGGTTGAAAGGAGGGGTTAGTATGTAAGGACACCCGATTCATATGAAACTGTAAATAAGGAGGCTCGTACATAAGCACCTGTAACTCAGAGATACATCTACTCAATGTAATCACCACCAAAAACATTGTTTTCCACAACAAAGACCAGAGCTTGCATGTTTCAGCAGGCTCAAAAGGACCTTCAGTCAATTTTTCCAAGTACAAAATTTAAATCCATCACTGGGGCAGGGTCCTGAACAGGGGGATGCAAATGTAGGATATCTTTCAGGAAGGTACTAATGAGAGGTAACTGGGACAATGGTTTGTTGTCCACAGGTAAATGAAAAGCAGAAATAGCTGACAGGTGTACTTTTATTGATGAATATTTTAGAACAGCCTCTGACAGAGAGAGGAGGTAGTCCAGTATTCTCTGTGGGAAACAGTCATAGGGTTCCAGTTCCCGGGAAGAGGCCCAAATGGAGAAACGCTTCTATTTCATAGAGTAGGAGGTCCTAGTGGAGGGCTTCTGTGCCACCCTCAGAATCTCTGCTACCCCTGGGGACACCTGATAACAAGAGAGGACTATGTGTCCTCAGGAGTCAGGCATGCAGGCGCAGGGAGTGCAGGTCTTGGTGTAGTAGGGAGCCATCCTCCTGTGAGAGGAGGCCTGGACAAATAGATAGAGGAAGAGGACTCCGATCCAAGATTTGCAATAGTAGGGGGAACCGAATCTGCCTCGTCCAGTAAGGGACTATGAGAATCATCAATGCCCCATCTCTGACCAGTTTCAGGAGCACTCTCTGTATGACAGGAAAGCGTAAAGAAATGTTCCTGTCCAGGAACAAGATAAGGCGTCCAGCCATAAAGTTGCAGGACCACGCTCTAGAGAGCCATAGAGAGGCAGTTTTGCATTTTGTGGAGAAGCAAACAGGTCTAATTCTGGATGACCCCACTGAAGGAGGACATCTGCTAAGATGTCTGGGTGGTGCTCCCATTCATGAGCCTGAGCGTGACTTCTGCTCAGGGTATTTGAAACCCCTGGAATGTGAACTGCCAAAACGTGAATGCCTCTCTGGATTGCCCAATGTCACACCCTCATGAACTCCTGGCAGAGAGGGTATGAATGTGTGCCACCTTGTTTGTTCAGGTAGTCAACAACTGTGGAACTGTCCAATTGCACTTGAAGGCAACCCTGAGGGAGTAACATCTCGAACGCCTGTAAGGCGTAGAGAACAGCCCTCAATTCCAGGACACTGATGTGAAGTCGAGATTCCATCACGGTCCAAGAGCCCTGACTGAACCCCTGGAAGATGGGCACCCCAGCCCATCAAGGAGGCATCCGTTGTTAGAATGAGGTCTGGAACCCAGGGATGGAATGCCATGCCCTACAGGAGAGTGTCCCCTGGACTTCCACTGCTGCAGTGTGCAAAGTGCTGGGGAGAACAGAAGGACCAGGGCATCGAAGTCGTCCCATTTTTGATCTCACTGGACCCTGAGGTTCCAATGAAGGATCCTCATATGAAGGCTGGCATGAGGGACAACGGCGATGGTAGCTGCCAAATGTCCCAGGAGCCGAAGGCAGTCCCTTGCAGAGACATACCAACAAAGTTGCAATCGGAGGATGAGGGTCAGGTTGGCATCTGCCCTGGATTCAGGAAGAAACGCCATGCCTCAGGAGGTGTCTAGTACTGCTCCAATATACTGGAGAGTCTGTGATGGGGTCAGCATAGACTCTGGATAGCTGACCGTGATGCCCACCAAGGAGAACATCACCATGGCGTGGGTCAGGGTGTTTTCCAGCATGGGGTGAGTAGACTCCTTTAGGAGCTAGTCGTCTAGGTATAGAAAGAAGTACAGACCCTTCTGGCGAAGAGCTCCTGCCACTGCTGCCAGGCATTTCGTGAATGTCCTGGGGGCCGAGGACAGACCGAAAGGGAGGGACCGAAATTGAAAAAGATGGCTTTGAAACTAGAATCGTAAGAACCGCCTGTGAGCAAGGTGGATTAGGATATGAAGGTATGCATCCTTCATGTCCAGGGAACAAAGCCAATCTCTTGTGTTTAGCAGGGGAAGAAGGGTGGGCAACATCTCCATCCTGAATTTCTGGTACCTTATACGGAGGTTGAAGCCTCTGAGATCCAGAATTGGACACAAGTCCCCAGTCCATCTGGGAACCAGGAAAAAAACGGGAGTAAAACCCTGAGTCTCTTTAATGGGCGGGAACTGGTTTTATGGCATGTTTTTGTAACAAAGCATTTATTTCTGCTTGTAGTACTAGAGCATGTTCCTGAGGGTAGTGTGAGGCCCAAGGAAGTAAAGGAGGAGGAGGAAGATTTATCAAGTCCAATGTATGACCATACTGGATCAATGGAAGGATCCACCGGTCAGACGTGATCCTTTGCCGACTTCAGAGGTGCAGGGAGAACCTGCCCCCGATGGCCGAGGAGGGGGTCTCTGCCTCCACGGCCAGACATACGCCTTCAGGCTGACCCTGCAGAAGGACAGCAGGGACATATCAGGACTTCTTTGGGGCAGGCCTGTCTAGTAGAGCTAACTGAGCCTTGCGTTTGTGAGCAGGCTGTCGCTGAGTAGTAGGTTTACCTTTAGAAGAACAGTTCCGAAAGGTACCTTTGTAGGCAGGCTTCGCCTGTGGGTGATATAGGGTCCGAACAGATGGAAGGATATGGTCACAGGCGTGGGTTTAGGATAACACAGTTTCAGGCAGACCACAAATCAGGTGCATAAAATACGCACAAGTGCGTTTGTCATTTTATTTTCATCACAATATACAGAAAGCAAAATGGTAAGTCAGACAACTGCTTAGCTTCAACAGTTTCTAAGGCTTTTCTTCAGCCCAGCATGAATCAAACAGTGTGAAAGCACACACTACAAGGAGGTCTTTTACCTTCCTATCTATCTCTCCTAACTCAGCACTGAGGTAGGGCTACTCACTAGAAGTTGGGAAAACAATCGCCCCCTGCCTTTTGATTAACAGTAGACATGACATAAAACCAGCCACTACGGGCCACTGTTGCACCACAGAGAACAGTCATTTGGCACCTGGAAAACATTACGCAACCTGTTTACAACATTGTTAAAGGTCAGAGCCAAGGTCAGAACATTCTGGGCTCTCAAACTCTCCTGCATGGTCATATTACCTCATGTTGTCTACTGCAAAATACATCTTAGAAGAGGGCTGCTAACATCTAGAAAAAGCAGACACAAACTTTTGTTATTTTATGTTAAAACTACCCTCTTCTTTTGTAACAGTACTCTTAGTTTTGTTATAAGCAGCCAAGCAGCAAGTTGGACATTATACAAAACATATAAACTGCTTGGGGAAGGGGTTTCAATTTATCCCAGGGGTGTCCACTATGACAGGGGTCACCCTGTCACAGGTAGGTATGACCTGAGTCTTGCAGGTCTTTTAGAATGTCTTGGGTCTGTGGTCCAAAAAGTTTGTCTCCTTTAAAGGGAGCATTCAGAATGGATTGTTTGACATCTTATGAAAATCCTGAAATTCTCAGCCATGCATGGCGTCTGAGGAAAACACCGCCCGAGGAGGCCAGGGCCAAAGTATCAATGGCATCATAGGTGGAAGCAGGTGGCAACAGACAGCCCCAGCGGTAGAAAGTTTGGCATCAAGGTCCTCCTGAGGCTGGTCAGGTGGAAGGGATTGGACTGATGCTTGAGTAGCCTTAAGGATCTCCTCCTGATATTTAAGGAGGTAGCCCATATAATTCAAAATGCGAAGCGACAAAGTGGTCAAAGCATAGACCCTCTTCTCCATGATATCCAATTTTTTGGATTCTTTATCTGGGGGATAAGCACTCATGTGTTGCAATCTAGCAGATTTATCATGAGCCACATTCTTAACCACAGAGGCTGCCTGTGGAGGCATAAAAACATAAGGGAGACCCACAGGGGCCCTATAAAGCCTGTCCGCCTTGGGGAAGAGAAGGGACTTGGGAGGCTGTTGTCAGGCAAGCAACATACTCTCCTCAAAAGCATCCACCAAGGGAGGGATGACCAGTGAGGGGCCATCAGGAAGGCCTAGGTACCTGGCCAACTTGCTTCCTGAGGCATCCTGTTCCGCAGTCTGGAAACCAATGGTTTTCTGCAGATGCACAATTATATCCGAAAAAGATGGGTCATCAGGAGGAGGGCAGGGGAGCACTTCTGAGGCGTCCCCCGGCATGGAAGATGTCTCCAAGGAAGAGACTTGTGAGCCATAATCCTGTTCAATTTCCTCATCCTCCTCGTCCTCCAGACCCCAGTTTGGGAGGGATGGGTCCTCAGGTGTGGGACAGAACCCAGGGGAAGAAAGAGAGGAACTCCTCATCTCAGAGGCTGAAGAAGGCCTGGAGGGGACTGAGGCAGGGACCACTGCCTCCCCCAAAGGAGGAGGAAGAGAGGGTCTAGTAAGGTGCATGACGGAGTGATCTAGAGTCTGGGCATCCACCCTGGCCAGGTGACCCCCCCGAAGAGGGAGGGGCCATGGATTGGATGAGCACCACAGAGGACATAGCCGAAGTAACAGACCCAGCCAGCTCAATGGTACCGTGGGGTGAACGTAAGACCCCAAAATAAAGGATGGGGAGCACTCAAAGAAGACGTCCCCCAAGCCGTTTGAGACGGTGCCATGATTTTCAATGGGGAAGCCATCAACGAGGGAGGCAGGCAAGAAAAGTCCTGTCGATGGGAGGACAGTCAACGAGAACGGAACAGAAGCAACATGGTCTACCATCAATGAGGGACAGCCAGAATGCATCGTCGCCGGAGCAGCCGAGGAGCAGCCAGAGTGCCCCGTCGATGGGAAGACCGTTGGAGCAGATGCAGCCATTTTTGATGGATGACGGCTGACAATGCAGGTTGGCGGAGGCAGCGTCGGGAAGCTGCAGCACAACTCTAGTCGTTGATGGAGGAGCCATCGACGACTTAGAGGGGCCCACTACTGTCCACGGTGGGTGATCAGTGGGAGTCCTCCTACTTACAGGTGAGGAGAAGGGACTGTACCTCCTCCTGGAGAACAGACAAGTGAGCTGGGGGTAACTTGAGGGTGGGGAGGGGTTTCCAGAGGTTGCTCGATAAGCTTCAGAGTGTGACTCCCTTCTCTATGATCTGCAAAATCCAGGCATCCCAAGTTATGGTTCTCCATTGGTTTAGATGGAGGGAGAAGTGACCTCCAACACCACCTCTTGGTCGGGGACCAGAAGGGGAGGGGTCAGGCAAGGAGTCAAGCAGTTGCAGGTCCAGCCGTAGGGGCTGGTCCCTCATTTCTGGGATGCATGGCCACAGCTCCAGCGTTGGAGGTGGTGGGCAAGACAGCCGGGATCTGCGCTTCCCCTGAGGGCAAGAGACTGCACCTGGTCTATTGGACACTTTATGAAAGGGGGGGGCCCTGTCTATCTCTCGGCTGAGTATGGTAGAGAAAGTGGACAGATTTACGCACCCGAGGCTTGCAGATCGTTGATAATGTCCAGAACATCAGGGCCGAACAGCTTAGTGCCATTAAAGGAGGCAATAAGCACCTTCTGCGAAACATCAGCAGCAAAACCGGATACCCTCAGCCAGGAGTTCCTATGTAGGCATATGCCCATGGCAGTAGCCCTGGCAATAGTGTCAGCCATGTTGTAGAGGGCTCTGAGGAGGTGCTTGCTAATGTCCTCAGCTGCCTGAAGGCACTGGAGCAGCTCCTGCTTCTGTGTGCTATCTGGGAGGGCCTGGGCAGCAACCTTCCCTTCTTCCAATTACAATTTTGGTACTTTACCATGTGATATAGATAGTTTGCAATCCTCAAACCCAGTGTGAAGGAGGCATATATCCTCTTACACCAGAGGTCAATTCTGCAAGACTGTCTGGGGGGAGGGAACTAAGGTGCTTAGACACCTTAGACCTGTCATGAGCTGCCTTGATGACCACTGAATCTGTTTCGGGCTGGGGCAGCATAACAGGGGAACCCCTGAGGGGCATGTTAAAGTTTGTCCACTCTGTGGGGTATAGCTGGCACAATGTCTGGTCTATGCCAAGCTGCCATGGCTGCAGTCCTCAAGGCAGGTACAACTGGAGGAATGATTTTTGGGGGAGACTCTAGGATCTCCAGGAAGTCCACCAGCTCTTTCCTGGTGGCATCCTCTTCCTCAGTGTGGACACCTATGGCTGAGGACAGCTGCTTCATCATATTAAAAAAATGTGGGGTCCAGCTGACCCGGTGGTGCTGAGGCGCTGGATGCCTTACCTTGCACTATGCCGGCGACCCAGGTTCAGAAACAAGCCCAGGCCGTAGGGGGTTGGCAGGGGAGAGCGAGGATGGAGCATCCAGGGGACTGCTCTCCTCTCTCAGGGAGGGATCGTCATCCCGCCTGTTGATCACCCTCTGGTGGGAGCTAGAGGGTGATGCAGGCAGTGAGGCAGGCAGTCGGTGAGCATGGTGTGCGTGTGCCCCCACACGCGCACGTGCTTACAACGGGAGGGATGCAAGAAAATGAAAAAAATGGTGTCCGGGGGCTCCATGATGTCCTGACCTCGTTCCGCTGGTCCATTGCTGCGGCCTCCCCAGATTTGGATTGTGCTCCGGGGAGGGAGGTAGCTCCCTGCCATGGGAGGTGATCTGTGGGGGGGTTCTCTGGGATGGTCAGGATGGTCTGGCTGGCGGACAGATGGTGCAGGGCAGAGTTCCTGCCCTCGGCGTGCCCAGGAAGATAAAAAGTTGAATAATAAAAAAAAAAAAAGTGGGGTCCTCTGGAGGAGACCCAGGAGTATGATTAACTGAATCCTCAAAGACAGATGAGGCTGTAGATCTGTAAGAGACCAGGATCTCTTCCTCTTCTTCCTCATCATCATCATCATCAGGAAGTAAAGGTCTGGATGGTACTCCTCCTCAACGTCGACCTCTTCGCAATTGTGGTACAGCGTTGGATGCACCGACAACTGCTTGAGAGGAGCCTCCCATGGCCGATGTGTGTAGGCGTTGACACTGAAGCATCGACGGCATCGGCAAAGTGGGCTTGTATGCACCCAGTAGCTGAACAATCAACAAAGTGAATTTGGTCAACATTTTGTTCAGGTCAATGACATTTGTCAATGAAGGGGGGAGGGGTCGACGGCACAGGTGTCGACAATCTGCTGGGCCCTGTGAACCCGAATAGCCTGTAGCCATGTAGGGAGGAGGACCACTAACGACGAGCCCGTCGATGAAGGAGGGGCCAATGACCCGAAATTCGACGGCTGACTGCCCTGTGAATCAGATGGGGGTGCTGTCGGTATGGGTGGTGGGCAGAGAGACCTGGACAGCAATTTTGCATGTCAACACAGCCGACAAGGATCAACCCGAAGAAGGAGAAGAGGCCATCGGGGAACAAGATCGCAGCTGGGGGGAGCAGTCACGATCGCAGTCTTTCTTATGACTCCCCCCCCCCCCAGGATTTGTCTCGGGTCTTGGAGGCCTGGGACTTCGACAACCCCATTGGCGACAGAGGCTGGGACCCTGGAGGACCCCTGGCTGGAACTGGCTACCTGTTGATCCATCGGAAATTTTTAAGAGCCTTTCTGCATTGTCTAAGGGTAGTTTGGTTAAACTTCTGGTAGAGCTCACGGTCAGAAGCTTTGTGGTCAGGCCTGGACAGTAGACAGAGAGAATGTTTGTCTGTGGAGGCAATGTTCTTTCTGCAGCAGCAGCAAAAAAAGAGAGAAGTTGAAGGATTAACTCTCAACATAAACGAGTTGGAGGAATCTCTTTAATAAAAGAGATTCTGAGAATTAGCTAGAAGAAATGCCATACGTGAAAAAAGGAACAAATGCTACGTCGGAGCTTCAACAGAGACCCATGCAAGCGAGTAGATGGGAAAGAACTAAGAAGGGAGCAGGGCCGCTCATGTCTTTATAGGGTTTGTGACATCAGCAGACCCTGACGGCATGGGCGGCCCCAGCTGTACTGCTGAAAATCTTCCGTGTGTGGATCCTGCTTCACGGATGGTGAAGGTTCCTATGGTGTGACCTGATGACTGAGATACCCCCAAAGAGGATCTCCTATTACAATGAGCATTTTCTGCATCAGGACTTTGGCTGCCATCTACATATTTATGTGGGGCTAAAAGCTTTTAGCTAGCTAAGAAAAAAAAACTTCTCTGGGAATGTGGATTGAAATTTCTTCCTTCAGCTGAATTTATATATACAATACCATTCGGTCTGGCCAAATGGAAATCCTGGGACTTTTTTTTTTTTTTAAAGGAATGCCGCCTTACTTAGCAGGAGACCAGAACGTTTTTGTTGTTTTTTTAACACTCCATATGACCTAAAACAGAAGATAAAATGTTTTCTCTGAAGCAGGCAGATCACTGTTCAGAGAACACCATGGTGGTGGGGTCAAGTTCAGAGGCATGTCCCTTCCAGAACTACCGCCAAGAACCAATGCATTTTTTTTTTTTTTAAACAAGGGTTTAGAGTTTATCTTTGCCAAACTGGTCTTCATCATTACGTACTGCTTAGTATGCTTACCACTCACATGCCTTATTTTGCACGTGACCAGTACCATTCTTACAGAACCTTCCAGTAAATCTGCACATCTGCATATACCTGTGTGAGAGCACCTGTACCCCCAAGCAGGCCAGCATATAAGACAATGTCCTGGGACAGGGTTGCAACAGGTAATGTCCTGCAAGCTCACCAAATGCATGATTCTCTGCTGTGGACCGAGACCAGAGCAGCATTTAAAATGTCTGTACCAGGTATCAACTTCCATTTAGGAAACTGAGGGGGGATTCTGTAACAGCAAATTATTAGAATACCTTCAAGTAATGTGCGCAGGGCTCAATGCTGCACACCCCATCATTATGTGCCCAGCTATTCGAGCTACACAAGTCTCACAAGTGGACTGGAGAGACAAACGGTTGGTTTACACGGAGCAGCTTAAACAGAACATTTCTGCCAGGTTCCAACACTGAGGAACCATTATCAAATCTGGCTTTGCCCACCATCATCCAATGTTCATGATTTCATTTCTCACTCCACCTGCTTTCTCCAGCAGGGGAAGAGCAGCAATCGAATAGATTCCTAATCATTTATAAACACTTTGGCTCCTTTAATTTTATCTAGGGTAGTGGAGTCATATTAAAGACGGAAAACATTTTTGGGATGTAAGCGCTTCACTTCATAAACCAAACCTTTCTGTCACTATATATTTATTTTACCTACTGAAACTCTGCAATCTATTAATGTTGCATTAAGCAGCTGGATATTTCCCCCCAGGAACAGGTTACTCATTCTGTGCAAAACAATGCAGCAGCCAAGTTACTTCTGGCCTAGTTTCAGTGTTTTCCCTTGCCTGTGCATTTTTTAAAGCATACAATACAGGAGAAGAGCTAAAGTATCTTCACGGTTGTATAACAAGCATATAAATCCTAGAGTTACTGATAATGAAGTCTTAATTGAGTGTGCAACGAACAGTGTCCAAGTGTGTGTGTGTGTGTGCATGCACACAAGTTTGTGCGTGTCTCTTCTAAACCAGGATAAAAACCACACAAACAAGACTTGTTAAACAGCCAGAGAAAAACAGTCTGATGACACTAGCTGGTTTGGGGGTGCATGGAAAGACAAAAATCTAGGAGACTTGTATAAATCATCACTCATCCTCTGAAAATAATGCTGAACAAGGAGATGCAGAAACAGGAAGTTACCAGTAACTCTAAAACTTCGAGAATCTCCTCCATAGCATTTTACTGAAGGGGTCACATTAAGTATAAACAGCAAGCCACTTTCCAGGGTCAAATCCTCTCTTTTCCCTAATAGCAGATTTTGAATGGAAACATGGCACTCCAAGGAAGTCATTGCTGTCATAACAGGTTGCCACTAACATGTTCATGAGGAAAGACAGGAATTTCCACCTCGATGATGCCTTGCTGTGTACACCTTATGTGGACCACATTTTTCAAGCCTAGATCAGATTACCTGAAGAAGGATCAAAGGACATCTGAAGGTTTGTTCACATATTGATCCCTCTCTCTCTCATTGGATTTGCCCTCAAGAAGCAGTTTTGTGCATTTCTGGAAGCCACTAGCGCAAAGGAAATACTGTGTAGTAGTCAAATGCATCTTCTCCCTTACAGGAAAGGAATGTTCGTCTTAACACCGCGAATTCTGAATTCCGCCAAAGCTCGGCTCATCTTGCTAGCAGCAGTTTGGTGGTCCTTGCCATGAGCAATGACCTTCACCAACAGTGAGTCATAGTGAGGTGAGATAACTGCACCCGGGAAAGCGGAGGCACTATCCAAACGAATACCCATCCCTTCTCCAGTTCTGAAAACCTGCAAATACAGAAATTAGGGAGGTTATGTCACACCCACAAATCAGTAAAATGCCTGTTGCCAGGCAGAAAACGTAATACATTTTATTCACTGCAATGTTTCTGCTCCTCTTGAAAGGATATGGCAGTAGTTTCTAACAGGTCATCTGGACTGGAACAAACTAAAATCTGATTCCATACTTACTAGAACACCCAGTCCCGACCCAGATAGCAGGTGTTACACCCCCTGAAATTTTTACTGTCAGATTTAGTACGTTAAGGGACACTGTTAATCCTTTTTGCATCATGCTATTTCTCATGGAAAACCCACATTTTATAACTGCTTACGTTCTCTAAAATTCATTGATATTGCTGGTTGTTAAACCTGGCTACTTCATTAACAGAACTGAAATGCATGCTAATGGTATAACTATACCCAACATTGTTTTGTTTCAAATCCCTGGTCTACTTTTACTGCATGCTTTCTGAGCATTAGGAACACCTCCCAACCACAGCTGCCACTCATGATGCACTTGTCTCCTCTACTCCCCTTGCATCTTGAGTGGCTAGATTGTATTGTGGGTGTTCCCAAGTCCAGAAAAGATGCAGTGGAAGTTGATTAAGAAATGTAAACAAACACATCTTGGTGTGGTAACATCAGTATGGTGGGTAGCCTTTCTTACACTTTTCAAAAGAAAAAAAAAGAATCCGAATCGAACTACCAGCGACGTCGGCACATTCTACAGAATGCGAACAATCATAAAATGTGTTTTTTTAAAGTAAGTGTAACCCCCTTATAAATGGGGGTTCCCAAAAGTCTCCCTTAGGTGTGCTTAAATGCCAACTGCCAGGTGGGCGTTCTGTGTCATTACAGGCGTAAAAGTGCTTGCATGCAAGTGCCCCGTTAACCTCCATGCCTGTCTCTTTAAGAGACATTATTTTGGTAATGTATAATTAATCTGGGTAGGGGAGAGTGTTTCCAGGCTCCAGTCCCACCCGAGCTGCAGTAATACTGCTCTGTTCTGCCATCGCTAATGGTGCACAGGGAGCTCTGTTAGAACTGGTAATTATTTGCTGGAGTCTGTCCCCACGGATCTTGTGGGAGTGAATTTCTGTAGGAATTGTAGTTTTTCCACTTTGGCACCTAAATGGACCTGGAGGGGGAGCTCTAGCCGTGACAGACAGATGGATCAATCAACCGAACCTTTTGGATCTCAGAGGAAGTCCCGGTGCTGCCTGCAGCAGAGTGTCAGTCTGAGTTTGGAGTTGAGAGAGTGAACAGCTCGAGTGATTCGAGCAGCTGCTCCTGCGTAGTCGTGCGGGAAACTGGTGAAAAGGCTGAGTTTGGCCTGGCTGCCTGCTGTCCCTCGAAAGGTATCCTTAAAGAGTGCTTAAATACCTGGACTGTATCCAAACCAACTGTGACAAAAGCCGTCGAATTGTGACTGTACCTTTGCCCGAAGACCGAAGATTTGCTCCATGCGATCGGCCTGTCAGGCCGTCTGAATCACCACATAGATCACGGTTTTACTCAGGAAAGCTGAAATTGCAACTGGACTGTCATCCTAACTGTGGTATTGCTTTTATTTTACTAAGTGTGCTGAATGCTGTTAGTGGGTCGTGATTTGGTTCCCCACTGCCTAATTGTGTCATGCTTGCTGGAAGCTGCATCCAGCACTTACTGGACTAAGTCCGAACTGTTCACCTGGTCTGGGCCCTGCCAACTTGGCCCAGCCAGCTACTCTCAATGCAGAGAAAACCATCAACGAGAGACCTGCCCAGGGATCAGCCCCCTACTCAACACCTCGAACAGGAATGACACCTTGGTGATTCGTGTGGGCCCTGCTTCTCCTGGAAAACCAGCAAGTCATCCATCCTGTGTCCTGTACTGGGTAGCGTGAGTAAACACCAGGGTAGCTTCCTGCAACAACAGCTCAATCAAAGTGTGTCATCTGATTTAGTTGTTTTGTCTAATTATCATGAACTGAGCCTCCTGGCTCCAGATTACAAATTGTGTGTGGTTGTGCATGCTTCTTCTTTCCACCACAGGGCCCCGACCAGCTGCAACGCCGGCCTACCTCAGGCAACGAATTAGGCTAGCCCCCCCCTCTTGTTCCAACGAGGTACCCAGAGTGTGCAACTGTGAAGGGACTCAAGTGCATGCATTACTGCCCGACTGAATCAGTTACAGACCTAATCAGCCAAATTTCGCCCCTCCCTTGTTCATTCCCCCTGAATAAATCAGATCTAATTCTTTTTGCATTTAACCTGACTGTGGTTCCATTTTGTACCAGAAGTACTGTGCTGTTGATACCTGCTATGTCTAACCTTATTTTACAGGGGGTCTCCAGGGTTGGACTGGTGGAACCAGTCCTGGTGGTAAGAGCAAACAGAGTGGGGATTTGTATGCTGATTAGGGGCTATTGTACCTGTATATGCGGTTCATTGTTTAGGCCACCAGAAGGGGAAAAAAGAGGGGGGGTCACAGTGTCCTGGAGGGATGTACCCAGGTCAGCTACACTACCACTAACCATGTCCTCCAGGTGGAGGCACTCGTTTTCAGTACCCAGGCCCCTTAATCTGCAACTAGTCACGCAGGCAGGGGTAGTAGCCCTTGGGACAGCGCCACCTAGGGGTTACATAAGGGTAGTTTGAGGCCTAAATGGGTTGACAGTGTCCCTTTAGTAAAGGTAAATTCTTAGTACATAAACAACGACCTTATTGAAAATGGCTTCTTCAGGATCATATAACTCGTGCTCTTATCTGTCAACCTCCTATCTTACAAATCAGACAGGGCTTAAAAAAACAATAAACTGCCAAAAATCTGGGACGCATGTTATAAAACAGATATCAGCTGAAGAAGCTTGCTATATTGCGAGGCTTAGTGTGAAAAGCATTTTCTGAAGGAGAAAGACTACCATGAATCTCAAGCAATATATTATGCTTTAAATCCATACGTTTTAGTGAGGAAAAAGGCCAGATTTTCGAGGGGATCAAGGACATTTTTGAGCAATATCATGGACAGTTGATAGGTATACCTGTGCCATTAGAAAAATATTTATTTTCACTAAAATAGCACCATAAACATTGTGCAGTGAGAGGTTTCAAAGCTTTTTGGGATACGGTAATAAACCTGCTCTTTTCTCTGTGCACCCCACCCACCCCCAATCCAACCTCCTGCCAATGCAGGGACACACTCGAGAGACTTGGATTAATGTGTAAATTTCATCACACTAGGGTAGCTGATCTGCTACCTAGAGGTATCTCTGCAAGGTTACCAAATGCACGGTTTCCTTGTGCAGGGAAGAAGCTACAGCTATTGGTTGCTGAATACGCTGAACAGCTGAAGGTGATGTGGGGCAAAGGATGTGGATGAGACAAATAAAATTTGCCTTGAACCCCAACCACATTATGCAGGTCATGCGGAGGTCTGACCCAGCCCTGATTTGGAACTCTGGTGTCATGAAATGAAAGATTAGCACTTTATTTAATATTTTTGTTGACTGGGAAGGGAGGGCTAATCAATTCTGCCTATTTTCAGCCTCGTTCGGGAGGGTACACATGCAAACTGACAGAATTAGCTTAAGTTGCTGACGGTATTTTTAATGAACTGGGTAAATATGGCCAGGACACCAGGGAAATTCCCCTACTCTTTTCAAGAAGTTCCATGGAATCTTTAACGTCCACCAGAAGAGGCAGACGAGACCTTGGTTTAACATCTCATCAAAAAAATTTTCAGAGTAAGCCCTGTCACATTTCTTATAGATAAAAGCAGGGTTTTAAATAATTGATTAGCAATTTTTTTTCTTGGGGCAATACTAACTGTACAGAAAACATTTATATAGGTTTTCTGGAAGTGTTATGTTAAACACAGTGAGGCAAGTGCTATGCATTTTCACAATGTTTTTGAACTTTTATGAGCAAAACGCTAATCAATTTTTAGAGTTATATAAAACCCTGGATAAAAGGGGTTAACGAGAAGGTGGATTATATAGCCACACTTCTCCCAAGTGGGCAAACTGTGCATTACACATGGTGTCGCACAGCAGTCACCCAGATCTAAGTATCCATGAAGAATGCACTCAGTTTACTCCAGATCAGCTCATTTTAAATAGAATGGTTAAAATCAGACATAGAAGAGGAGAAGGAAGAAATATATGTAATAAAATGCAAGTACACCCAAGGGAAATCAAACTTTTAGTAGTTCTTATTGTGACTGACAGCCCTTATCGGAGTGCAGATAGCAAGATCAGGTCAAATAAATTGTAACAGTAATAAAAAACGATACTCTTCAAAATGATCTACCCAAAATTTAAAAAGGGGTAACAAAAAAAAAAAAAAGTAAAACTGAAGATGAAGTTAAGGATAAGCTAAAATGAGACTGCAGTGGGTGTCCTCTATCAGTTTGGTTTTCACCTGACAAGTTTGCAACTTTTGAGATCTTAGCTGGAGATACTCCACAAAGGAAGAATGCATATTTCCTTGGTGCTTCGCCAGGCGCCACTGTCTTTTGTTCAGATTATTTCTCTATTAACAAATTGTATTAAATGTTTGGAGGGCACAAAGCAGTAATCAAAATATGAAGTCCAACAGTAACCAGACTGAAACCTTGTGTTGCCCCACTATTCTTTCACCACCCCACTACAAAAACAAAAACATAGGTCTGTATAAAGAATTCTTGATGGGCTACCATGCACAACCAGCCTGTGCTGCCACAGAGGGTTTTTTTTTTTTTTTTTAAACGCATGCTTTACTTATGTCCCTTATTCTCAAACTCCTCTGCTTCTGACGGACTTGCAGGCACCTCCTGTTCCCCTCCTACCCTCTAGCTGTGGCCAGCTGCCCCCATGGAGTCGTAGCTTCACCTCCAGGAGGGGTCAGGGTGGGGGCTACTCCTGGACATCGAGCTGAGTCAGGCAGTGGCATGCATGCTAGCAAGGCACAGGAACGCAGCTATACCAGGGCTGATTTCACCCCAGAGGTGCTGGGGATGGTGTCTTTTTCCCTGTTGCTGTCCCGTCAAGGCATCGACGTGCACACTATGTGTGCATCTTCCTGCTGGCATCCATGACGTCCCACCTCCCATTTTTCTATCCCTTCCTGCACTGCCACCTGTGGTCACCCAGGTGGCAGTATTGCAACGGGAAACAGAACCCTCCTTCCCCAGAGGAGGAGGAGGAGAGCTTCTCATGAGATGCTCAGTCCTCCTTGCCCCGGCAAGCCCCCAGCTTCTCGAGCTTGTTTCTGAACTCAGGTCGCTTGGGTCAAGAGTGGTAGTGCTACCCCTGCACTGACAGGCTGGCCCTCAGAGGGTTGTGATGTAATAAGAACCCTAAGGTGGTAGATCAGGCTGGTTGGGCATATGGTTACCTGTCCAGCATTTTTTTGATTTTTAGTGTGCACTTTTGTTTTGCTTTTTTACCTTTTTTAAATTCTGGGAAAACTACTCTTGTCTTCTCATTCCCCGCTAGCTCACACTATATCTTTCGCCTCGTACGTCAATCCCTAAATCAGTAAATATTTGATTTACTCGGTTTACCATTCTCAAAGTATAATAAATCATACATTTGTCTGAAATGTGGAAAAACTGCAGCAGCCATCACAGCAGTTGTTTACATTTGAAACTGAAACTAGTGCAGTCTCTGGAGGGTTTCAGAATGCTGTTGTTACCACAGAAGGGTACAACAGCATTTTGAAAGGGATAAAAATCCCATCCAACAACACTCTACAATACACTGTAATATAATGAAAACACACGCTAATAAACTGCACTTTGCTATAGTGTAAATCCCACACAAAAACTTCTGCACAAAATATTCAAGGTAATCACAGCTCACCTAGTCACGCTTCTCCCATCCCACAGACACAACCCATACCAAATAGACAGGCACATATAATCTTTAATATCCACACGTATGATTATGTATGAACCTCCGCGCATATACACAAGCACAGAGATTCATTACTCATAAACAACCATCAGAAAGGAAACCCCAAGAGATGATTTATTTCAGACATATGGCTACCTTCCCAGTACCTGACAGCCCTGCCTCAGGTTCTTCTGCTAACTTAAAACAGAACAAGAGAGCGAGAGGACAAACACAAAGAAACAAGACAACGTTGATTCTAACAGATGGCCTTGAGAAATAAAGTTCAAATACCAAAGTCCCTGAAATGCAAAAACACAGGCAATCACTCACAGTTAAGGTTCCAACCAAACGGATATAAAACCTTCTTATGCCTCTGCCGATGCTTGAGGTTCAACATTTAGTTACTGGGATCATGAGATGCTAAGCAGAGTTACTGTCTCCAGAAAATGTGTGCACAAGATGGGAGATGGTACCAGCCTTTCCTTTTAGAGTCTAAGCTGGCACTGGTAGGGCACTGATGTCCGAAATGTGGTGGTGGGAGTCACAGCTTTGTTGCTACCAAGTGCTACTGCTGCTGGTACTATTACAAGGACAGCAGAGGACAAAACCAAAATGACCACATGAGCAAGTATGATTTATGTGCGTACATTTTTACATTTTTATAAACTGTGTGAGGGAAAGCCAGCAGGACACCGGGTTGCACTGTTAGGGCATTCTCGAGCAGAAGGTAAGAGGTGATATTATGTCTGTACAAATCCATCGTAAGGCCTTATCTGGAACACTATTCACAGCTTGGGAATTCTCACTTAAAGAAGAATAAATATCATCTGGAGCCCATCCAAAAAGGAAAAACAAACAAAAACCGACTAAAGGGATTCATGGCCAGCAAAGGAGGGCATATGAGGCAAGATTTACTGACCTCAACATGTACTCACTGCTCACTGGAAGCCAGGAGAAAGAAGGGGAATATGACTGAATCCTTAACTGAACTTTATAAACAGGGTGCACAGTCAACATGTTTAGGCTTTAGTGAGGGATCAGTCACTAGAGGGCACAGATACAAGTTGGCAAGGTGAGGGCGGTAAGGCAGGACTTGTGGAAATACTTATTTACATAAAGGGTAGCAGAGAAATGGAATTGCTACCAGAAGATCTAGTAAATGTCAAGTTTTAAAAATGGGTACAACAGACCTATGGAAATGGTGAGGATGAATGGGAGCGGCACTGGCGTGATGGGAGGAGGTGTGTTGGCATATGGGGATCACTAGAGTACTAACCAGTGCTACACGGGTAAGGGTCTCAGTCTGAAACAGGCACACTTGATGAACCACAGGTCGGTCTTGGTTTGTAAACATCTATCTATATACTCAAATAACAGCCGTGTAGCTAGTGTGCTTCGACTACTGACTGTAGCAGCCCACTTGCAGTCCACAAAGAATTAAATAACTGAATGGAAGAGCAACTTTCTGGCGGAAGAAAGGTCTGACAATTTAGACTAAAGAACATTTTGAAACAAGAATCAGATGTGACGAAGTACGGCTGCATAAGAACTTACCAAAACAGTAGATCTTCGAGAGTATCTGTAGCAGCAGGTCATAACACGTGGGATTACAGCCGCAGGCTTCATTTCCTCCGGATGACTTTTCAGCAGTCGACCCTGGGACCTCCCTTCAGCACTACCATGTGGTATCTACCTGGCAGGTATAAAAGGGGGAAGGTCCCAGCTACTCCTCAGTTCTTTTCCATCCTGGTGATCGAATGTGAAAACATGTCCTAGGCCTCCAATGGGAACCAAGGAGGGAAATCAAGGCAGCAGCTTGTGGAGTCATGAAAGACAGGAGCAAGGAACCCTTCTGAAGTAACAACAAGGGGGAAGGAGGGCAGGGACGCATGGCCTGCTGCAAGAGATACTCTCAGAGATCTACTGTGACGGTAAATTCTTATGCAATGGTACTATCTTCTTTGAGGCAATCTCTTGCAGCAGGTCATAACACATGGGAAGATTCTCAAGCAGTTATTATACCCAGAGGGAGGAGGAAGCGAATCATTAGGTCTCAGGACAGGAGGCCTTGTAGGACAACCCGTCCAAAAATGGTCCGCTTCTAAGAAGCTATGTCTAGACTGTAATGCTTGGTGAAGGTATGTACAGTAGATCACATGGTGGCTTCGCAAATATCCAAGGCAGAAATGCCCCAGAAACACACCACAGAGGCAGCCATGCCTCTGGTAGAATGGGGTTTTACAGCCCCTGTGAGAGGTTGTTCATATTTTGCATAGATAGATGTAATGCAGTTGGCCAACCATGTGGACAAGCACTGCTTTGAAACATGAATGCCCTGGCTTACAGGGGCAAAACAAACAAAAAGTTGCTCAGTTTTTCGCAACTGTGAAGTGCGGAGAAGGTAAATGGCTCAATGTTCTGTGCACATCAAGAGTATGAAGCAGGGCTTCTCCTGGATTCGTATGCTCCGCAAAGTACTCTGGTAATTGAATGGTCTGATTTAAAGTAAATTCAGAAATGACTTTTGGCAAAAATGACAGGTTAGTGCGTAAAGACACCCGGTCATTACGAAATTGCAGGTATGGAGGTTTGCGCACCAGTGCATGTAACTCTGAGACACGTCTGCCTGACGTAATGGCAACTAAAAATATAGTTTCCAAGAAAGATAACAGAGGTCGCTGGATTCAATGGGTTCAAATGGATTCGTGGTCAATTTTTCAAGCACAAAATTCAAATCCCACACAGGGACTGGATCCCAGATAGGGGGATGCAGGTGCAGAATACCTTTTAAAAAGGTTTGAATCAAAGGTAACCAGGGACAAAGGGATGTTGCCCACAGGTAAATGAAATGTGGCAATGGCCAAAAGGTGGACTTTCACAGAGGAATATTTCAGTCCACCCTCCGGCAAGGAGAGCAAATAATCGAAGACGCGCTGAGGGGATCACTCATAAGGATCTAAGTCAACTGTAGACGCCCAAATAGAGAAGCATTTCCACTTCATGGAGTAGGAAGACCAAGCAGATGGCTTCCTAGCAGCTCAGAGAAGTTCTGCCACCTTTGGGGACACTTCGAAGCAAGTGGGAGGCAGCTTTGAAAGCTGCTGCAGCATGACCCCAGTACCCACCATCAATGGAGGAGCCATCGACAAGGGAAGAGAGGAGCCCACAATCGTCGACGGTGTAGAGGACGCGTAAGAGGGCAGCCTTCTCCATACTCACTTTGTGAACCTCATGACTACAAGGGAGTGGTAGAAACATGTTTTGTCTTTGATGCATGTTTCTTACCAGGACCCTGTGGCATCGACATGGAGGGGTCACCCGTAGAGCAGTGAGACCCCGAGGAGGACATCAAGAATTATCTTGTTGTGGAGCATTGCTGCTGCTCCAGGAGGGCAACATTTTGCTCCATGAGGAACTCATGGAGCTGCTGAAGCCTTTGATGCTTTATGGCCTTGTTGAATCAGTTACAGAAGACACACTCCCTAAAGTTGTGTTCAGGACCAAGGCAACGAACGCAGACTTCGTGGAGGTCTTCCTTAGTGATTCTGTGACCACAGGAACACCTTCGGAATAAGGGATCCGAAGACATTAGTATATGAACTTGTAGTAAAATTTGGTCGTTAGAACTCTTCATCGACGACAGGTAAGCAGAGCTCTGAAGGAGGAACTGCTGCATGCAAGTCACGGTTGAAAAGAACTGAGGAGTAGTTGGGACCTCCCCCTTTTATACCTGCCAGGTAGACACCACGTGGTAGTGCTGGGGGGGAGGTCCCAGGGTCGACTGCTGAGAAGTCATCCGGAGGAAGTGGCACCTGCGGCTGTAATCCCATGTGTTATGACCTGCTGCAAGAGACTGCCTCAAAGAAGATCAAAAGATATAAATTCAACTGGAAAGTGCAACATTTAAATAGATTTTGTATACAAAAAAAAAAGTTTAATTACCATCTTGAACTTAATGATCATTTTTGAAGACTGCTGACTCTTCCTGGTTGTAAACTGTTGCCCTGCCAGCTGCCTGTTGCCCCATATACCCGCCCCCATGGCCTGCTGCAGCATAGGCCATCCATCTTGGACCAAAGGGAAGCAGGCAAGTACATACCAGGTCTTGCTTACCGCGAGTCTGACAGGCCCATACCAGTAAAGATCCCCAGTCCCTGCCCATCCGCCTGACAGCTGACTGAGTGGAACAGATCCTGCAACTCAGTCTAGTTTGTCTGTTAAGATACAGTCCTCAGACTGAGAACATCAGGTCTTACATACAAAGTATGTGTTTCAATCTAAGAAACGGACTCTGACAGCAGATATCGATCGCTTGGCTCGCCTAGTCTGCCCATTTCCCTACCTACAGGATAAGCTGCAGATCCTAGTTAACCAACAGCCTATTTCTTCCTACACCCCACAAGAATTGCCTTATGTCTGTTTCATGTACTCTTGAATTCTCCCCCAGTTTTAGACCCCACAACCTCCTCAGGAAGGCTGTTCCATGCGTCCACCACCCTCTCTGAAAAAATATTTCCTCACATTGCCCCTGAGCTATCCCCCCATCTTCAAATTGTGTCCCCTTGTTCTTGCACACCTCTTTTTCCTGAAAGATGCTACCCTCTTGGACTTTGTTGATTCCACTGAGGTACTTAAAAGTACTAAGGATCCTATTTGACTCATGCTATCACAAGTATAGTCTGTATTGAGGCTTTTTGATTTTATTTGAATTGCATAAATTACTTCAAAATGAATTATTATAATCCTTGAATCTCTGATTGGCGCAGTCCATCCTCCAGCCATGGTAGTAACACAGCATTCACCATGGTCTGTAAGTAGTTCCTGCCAAAAGGTATTTCACTTACCTGAGATCAGTCCACCTGCCCTCATGATCACAATCAAGATAGCTGCCCTGGCTGTCCTGTTGGTGAAGCGGAAGGGCTTCCGCTTGCGATGTTGACACCATGGGTTCAGGAACGGACCCAAGGTGTCGGAGGGCTGGCCGGGGGAAGAGACTGAGCTTCACATGGGTTGCTCTTCTCCTCCTTTGCGGAGGTGGGCAGGGTTAGCATCCGGCACGTGATCAACCCCTGGCGAAGGCCAGGACAAGATCAGCTGCTGCCGGAGTTGAGACGCAGGAGAGGCATGCTGGACGTCAGCGCTTTGGCGCACCAAGTCATTGCACGCCACACCTCCCGGGGGAGCAAAAGCAGCATAAATGCTGGCCCCATTAATGATGTCCTGCTCTTCTGGTCCCACTGTGCCTGCCTGCGACACTCGGCTGGTGACCAAGTTCAGTTCTCCATCGGGAACAGCCCGACCCTACGGCCCCGCCCTGGGGGGTAAGTCAGGGAGGATCACCAGTAGTAGAGGGCCCTATCAGGAACCCAGTTCAAGCTCTGTTGGGGGTGCATCTACTCAGGGACCCACCCAAGGGGGGCAAACCTGGGAGGAACATCACCAAGGTAAGTCCTGGGGGACAAGTGGGGGCTAAGCTCCTGGGGACTAGGCACAAATAAACAAACAACCAAAAATAAATAAAAAAATGACTGCCCTGGTATCATTAACAGTAGCACTGCTCTTTAGGCCCTTATTGCTGGCAGAGCTCCAAAACATTATGGAACTCTTCCTTCCGCCCCACAGCAAACATTACTCCCCCCACCCGCATCTCTTAGAAACCCAGATAGGGCTTTTAGTAAAGGACTATAAAAGGACACAGACATTACTGCATCTCTCTCATGACCCCTTCTGCCTTCTCCCTTAAAAAAACACCCTGATGGGGCAGATACTTGTACTGCTGCGGACAGCACGGCATCTTAAATAACCTTTGCCTTCTTCTGGTGAAAATTACTTTGATGAGGCTATACAGTACTAGAGCCAACTGTTCAGTATCTATAAAAGTAAACTTGCTCCCCTGACTCCGCCAACCTCTTCCCCATGTGTCAAATTTGTAACCAGCATTTTGTCTCGTCACATTTACCTCAAGTCTGTCTAACAGCAACATTACTCCTCCCACCACTGATCCAGTGACAACAAGTCAGTATCACCATCTGCATCTTCACCCTGCTCACACGAGTCACTCACTTCCACACCTTTTCCTCCAAGCCACCGGTCTGAACTTTAAACAGTACCTTTTTCAGTCGCCTGCCTGCAAGCCTTGGTGGTAGGCTTGCCTTGCAGGACAAAGTGGGAAACAAATTCAGAATTTTTGATACTGGCCACACGAGGGGAAAGACTGTAAACTTGACATGAGGAGCCTGCCACACAATCACTTCCCCTTCTTGGTATGAGCACCCTGCCCCCCGCGTTTTAAGAGAGTTAGGGAGCATAGGGGTGCAATCTACGGAAAATCATGTGTGTCTTAAATAGGTACTTTTTTATATTTTAGTGGTCCATTTCAGTCCAGTCAAAGCCACCGCTTGATTAACAAGGGCCTTGTTCTACCACTTCCCACAAAGCACATATTCCCTTATAACTGCACACACACACAGTCATGTGCTCTCCCTTACGTGTTATAGTTGGCTTCATCTATGTCTGTACTGCTTTTGTACACATGAAGGCCAGGTGAAATGGCTCTGCATTTGTACTATGCGTATAACTGTGTTTCAACTAACATGAAGTTAATTAAAAAAAAAACTAATGGATTTATGTCATAATAATAATAATAATACACTCCAGGGTGTACCGTAGGATATCATCACATCTTAGGTGCTTGAGGTACTATGCTATGCATCTAGCCTTAAGGCACCCAAGGCATGATGCTATAACCCTTATGTATTATTGTGCGACTATAAAATGGCTCATTTGCATAATTGCAATCTGATTGTCACGTAAGGATTAGAAACCTGTGGATAAATCTCAACACAACGTGAACTGGAATCTTGCATTTTTCTTGCATTCTCTTCAGTGTTTCTTTCTTCAATAAATGGATTTCTTCAATAAATGGATATTATTGCCCTTTCAGTTTCTTTTTAGAACCTTTTAAAATGGGGACTCATTTTATAATCACAATAAGGCACTCAAGAGTGTGTGGGATTCAGCTACTACTCATGGGGTTCAAGTCATTCTGCTGGGCCCCGTGCCACACCACAAGACACGTGGCTAAATTCCACAGTGACGCCCACCTGAGTCACGTCTTATTATTTTAATGGTTTGCACACTTTATCCCAGGAACTCAAACTGCTTATACACACATCAAAAGTTAGTTTCCAGAACTGGGCTCCATACTGGTCAAGAAGCAGCTATTAACTTTTCATTTCATGCAAGCCTGGATACAGGTGACAGACATCTCCTGGAAAAAGTTCAATAAAGACTGATAAACTGAGTCACCTGCCATGGACTGTACAGGCAGGACCTGACTGAGTTCAGGAATCTACTCCGTCAGCATTCACTAAACATTTATTAAGAAGTGCCCAGCTCTTTAAAAAAACAACCCATAACCTTGTATAATGGACATTTAAAATTGTGATTTTCTTTTTTTGCTATAGAAGAGCATTTGGAATGTTGATCTTCTCATTCGGGGGTTTAATATTTCGTGGTACTTTCAAAAGTTCAGCTTTAGGGTGCAAAACTCATTTCCCACTAAAGATAATAAGATGAGAGAGAAATGCATTCTTCTGCAGCTCCTTGAAAAAGGTTAAATCATATCACGGATCAATTTCGATTTTTGGATTAGATTAATGGTATTGGTATTCAGCAAACATAGTGTGCCAAATAATATATTTCCAATAGAAACTGAACAGCAATTTCTGAAAACTGCTGCAAAATGCTATGTGAATCCTAACTGGCTCTTTGGATCCTTCCTTGCCAGCAGCATTTTCGGTTTGCAGCATTTCCCTATTTTCATGCTAGCCCCACAGTGTCCCGGAGCTGTTCAGTCAGGTGGTGCTGAAGTCTACAGTCTCCTTGACTCAACTACCCCAGTGTCACAGATTGGCATCCCTGGGAGAATACAAGAGCTTGATAGGTTAATAGTATTTGGCGGAAGCTCACCCCAGATCTTCAGAGTCTCAGGATCGGAGAATTCCATGTAGACCAGACCTACTCTCATTCCTGACAGATGAAAGATAGTATCCATCAGATTAAGAACTGTGGAAGTAATATTGCAGTGAAAAGGCCTCGTCTCTGGCATTACTTAGGAAAGCATTTTCTGTCCATCAAATTGAAGTGCCCTATTTTCCAAAAATTAGTGTTCTCATTCCATGACTCCGAAAGTTCGGCTACATTACTGAGCACAATATAAACTTTGATGGGTCTACTCTACACTCCGTTATATAACTGTCAAGCTTCTCATTATATATTTTCGGGGTGGAGGGGCAAGAACTAGTCAAATGACCTGGTCTCATATCCTTTGCAACCAAAAAAAAAATGTTATGACTTGGTATATGCCAGTTTACCTAACTTTCTTACACACCAGTATGTGGGCTGGGGGTACTCTCCCTCACGAGAACAAAGGCTTTACTGGTAAAGAAATACCGTTACTTTACGAAGAAAGGTTTCACTTTGATTCATCTCGAGTTCACCACATAATTTTTCAACTCAAATCACAGTACTGTAAATACTCTGCTGTATATAAAACTCCCTTCTGAAACATCAGCTCACCGGAGCCAATTTTGTGCAACATTCCTGAATTTGGTTCTGTGGTTTATGGTCAGTTCAGTATCACCAGTTACACGGGCTTCTCAAGAGACATCCAGCAAACAGGCACTTGATTTCATTTTCCCCTTGTTAGCCAATATATGCTAATCTCATCTATCCTTGTCTGTATATAGACATTTGGGTCTATGCACTGCTTCTAGAAGTCCTGTAGTAATGACGCTGCTGCAGACTGACTCAGAGTACAGACTAAACTGACATCCCTCACTATGACACAGACGCACTAAATATTAGCTGGCTAACCATCATCATTAGTTGATTTAGAATCAGAAATCTGACGGCAGAAAAAGACTTCATGGCCCAACCGTGAGTAAAGTAAACAATTAGTAAATAATGTTTTTATTGTTGCCTAATCTCCCAACAGGAGATGCACAGCAGCACTTCCATAATCTACAGACAAGGCCTTCAGGTACTGTAGCTAGCTCCATCTGAGGTGGGACAATCCTTTCTCCTGCCCCCATACATTTGCTATCATTTATTCAAGCAATAAGGCTTGACAGGGCATGGGTTACTGGGGGATTTTCCCACATCTTACATGGTGTGCCAAGAAGCGCAGCCGAGTGACTTAACCACACGAGAAGTGAGTAATCCTCAGATTACCCATGTCCTGGAGTGCCTTACTGTGAATGTACAATGGACTCATGCGTAAAATAAACTTAAAATGATTTTTATTATGTATTTTTAGAAATACTGTTCCTCAGCCATAGGTTATTCCAGGATTTACTCATGGGTAAAGATCCTACCTGACCAATCAGGTTGCATGATATTTTTATGCCCATTGTATAATTAAGCAACAAGGCATGACAAGGCATTGGTTGTACAAGGATTATCCCATGGCTAAGGGGCACAGTAAGGCATGAGGTGAAGCCACGTACCTTCAGCTCCCGGCCGTGGGATAAAACTAGTACAACCAATGGCCCTGGAGTGCCTTATTGCTTATATAAAATGGGTTTAAAAAAAAAAAACACTGTACAAATGTAGAAAAAGATATGCTGCAATATTTAAAATCAAGGTTAAATAGCTCCTCCATCACCAGGGGATGCTAGTTTGATAACTGACCAACCACCGTAATGATGTAAATATTTGTGGTTCAGGTGTTATAAGCATTATGTATATTAAAGTGTCTTTTAAAAACTGTACCCTTTGATATGTCTCTATGCTGCCTCTTACACAACTTCAAATAAATATTAGAGCCAGTATGCAGGCTAAACGGCTGAGCTGCTTCCGTGTTCGTGGTGCAGGTCAGCGGCGACCATGATGCGAGCAGCTGTTGCTGTGTCAGTACTCCACAAATTCTGTCAACACTGTTATTTGTTAGACAGTATTTAACTGGCAAGTGTGGGATCTGAATGGTGAGACGGCTCACAGAAATGAATGAGTTGATGCCTGCCTTTTTAGCAGTAGTGAGAAAGCTGCCAGCTGGGTGACACCAGCGGTACTTTCTTCACTACTGCAGCCACAGATGGAGGTGCATTGCTGGCACGAGAGTCCAGTGAGAGAGTGGGCACCCAGCATATTAATGAGTGAGTGACTGGGTGGGCAGCAGTCATGCAGGAGAAAGAGAGAGATAGGTAAGGTAGTGAGCAGCCAGACCAGGAGCTTCAGGGCAACAAATTATAAGACAGAGAAAACAGAGAGAGAAAAAGAAAAAGGTAAAAAAAAAAAAAAGAACATCCCTAAAATGGATTGGGAGAACAAAATACCTCAGGTATGTACAGGTTGGCAGTGACACTTCAGCTGGAGTAGTGATTGCAGGCTCTGGTGTGTTGTGCTGTCGGAGGACAGTTCTGTGATGCAAGCAAGTGGGCAGAGTATCGCATCAGCTCAGTCTTTGAAAAGGAGCATTTGTTTTTCACGATTGGAAGTGGTCTGGCAGGCAGTCATACCAGCTGAGGGACACTTCCTGTTGCTTGTATCTTGGAGTGGCACTTAGAAGAAATGTTCAGCAAATATAAAAGGAAGAGCTAAAATAGATCCCCTAGTTATTTACTTTTTTATTAGTTTAAATTTATATACAGGTCCAGACTGTTTAAATGTGACCGCAAGTATGTGATCCTGTAAGCATATGCAAGCAGGATTGAGAACAGGCGGGCAAAGCAGTGCTCATCAGATCGAGCACAGATGGACAGACTGTTCAGACAAAAAATGTATAGTGTTAAAAATAAGTGAAAACAGTAAAACATACAATGTTAAACAGCTATACTACAAATACTTTTGAAACAAGTATGTTTTTGGGGGGGTGGAGTCCTTGCAAGTAAGTAAATGTCCTGGTAACTATAAAAAAAAAAATTGCCGCTTTTACAAAAATTAAAATTTTCTCTGGCACACTGATATAGAACACCCTTTGCCCAGGTTGGCAGGAACCTGTTTTTAGCCATGGGTAGTGCTGTCTTAAGGCAATGGCTAGAACCAAGTATCGGCCAATCAGGGTGCAGGGATTTCCTAACTCATTTTATATTTATGATTATTAAAAAGGAGGGGGATAGCCAACTCTAGAAAAGTCAATGGTCTAACACATATCACCTGACTGTGGGCTGACCTTGGGAAAATGAGAGAGTGCCTCAGAAAAGCACTAGCAAACAGGCAAGAAGGAGGGGTGGAGGAACAATGGGGAGTGATCAAAACAGCCATCACAGAGGCAACAAGCCTTTGTGTAAAACAAATCAATAAAACACAACGAAGGAAAAAACCGTTATGGTTCTCAAAAGAGGTGGCAGGGAAGGTTGAGGAGAAAGAGACAGCATTCAGGAAATATAAGGAAACACAGAAGGAGCAGGACAGAGAACTTTATCAGTTAAAGCAGAAGGAGGCTGGGAAGGCAGTCAGAATAGCAAAGGCCCAAACCAAGGAAAGGATAGCCAACTCTGTTAAGAAGGGATAAGACCTTTATAGGTACATTAGGAGCGAAGAAAGACCAAGGAGGATACTGAAGCTTAATAAAGGGAGGGAATGTGGGTAGAGGTGACAGTCAAAGCAGGGATACTGAACTAATATTTCTGCTCAGTATTCACAAAGGAAGAGGAGGGGAGTTACCTAAACCAAACAAGAGAAACACTCTGAAGACGGGCTCGATAACAGTCCATTTACAGAAGAAAGGGTTCTGAAAGAACTAATAAAATTGAAGGTGGACAAAGCAATGGGGCCTGATGGGGTTCACTCAAGAATTCTAAAAAGAACTAAGTAGAACTAGTGACACCGCTGACTACTCTGTTTAACAAATCATGGGAGGATGGGTGGTACCGAGGACTGGAGGAGGGCAGATGTGATTCCTCTTCACAAAAGTGGGAGCAAGACAGAGGCAGGAAACTACAGACCAGTTAGTTTGACCTCAGTGGTAGGAAAATGATGGAATCACTTCTGAAGGAAAGAATTGTTGAGTACCTAGAGGCCAGTGGGGCACAGGGACCCAAGGCAGCATGGATTCACGATGGGAAGGTCGTGGTCAGACCTAATCTAATAGATTTCTTTGACTGGGTTACCAAAGTAGTAGACCAGGGAGGGGCTGTACATGGCCTACCTAGATTTTAGCAAGGCATTTGATACAGTCCCACAAGATTAATACACAAGATAGCCAGCCTTGGAGTGGGTCCCAAGGTGGTAGCCTGGATAAAAAATTGGCTAGACAACAGGACTCAAAGGGTAGTAGTAAATGGAGTACACAGTGACGAAAGGAGGGTTACTAGCGGGCACCGTAGGGTTCAGTACTGGGACCGGTCCTTTTTAATGTCTTTATAAGTGACATTGCAGAGGAACTGGAAGGAAAAGTATGTCTCTCTGCAGATGACACAAAGATCTGCAACAAGGTTGATACACAAGATGGAGTGGAAAGGATGAGAAGGGACTTGGCAAGGTTGGAGGAATGGTCAAATGTATGGCAGCTCAGATTCAATGCAAAGAAGTGCAAGGTAATGCACATGGGAAACAAAAACCCAGGGGAAGTGCACAATGGGGGGGTGAGATACTGACAACAGTAAAAATAGAAAGGGACCTGGGGTAATTATATCAGATGACCTAAAGGTGGGCAAGCAATGTGAGAAGGCAGTAAGGAAGGCTGGGGGGATACTGGGATGTATAGGAAGAGACATCAATAGTAGAAAACAGGAAGTTGTTATCCTCTGTACAGACAGTTGGTGAGACCCATCTGAGTACTGTGTGCAGTTCTGAGACCCCATCTCCGAAAGACATAGAGTGGAGGCTGTCCAGAGGAGGGTAATCAAAATGGTGCAGGGTCTGCACCAGAAGACATATGAAGAAAGACTAAAGGAGCTTAATATGTATACCCTGAGGAAAGAAGGGAGAGGGGACATGATAGAAACTTTCAAGTACCTCAAGGAATTAACAAAGTCCAAGAGGGTAGCATCTTCCAGAAAAAGAGATGTGCAAGAACAAGGGGGCACAATTTGAAGATAGAAGGGGGATGGCTCAGAGGTAATGTGAGGAAGTATTTTTTCACTGAGAGGGTTGTGGATGCATGGAACAGCCTCCCTGAAGAGGTCGTGGGGTCAAGAACAGTGGGGGACTTCAAGAATGCATGGGACAGGCATAGGGCAGTCCTAGTGGGGGGTAGGAGGAATTAAGCTGTTGGTTAACTAGGATCTGCAGCTTATCTGTTAGGTAGGAAAATGGGCAGACTAGGTGGGCCAAGCGGTCCTTATCTGCCGTCAAATTCTATGTTTCTATGTGCATTAATTCTCCAGGAAACAGTCTGTACCTCGCCGACACCTAATCTACCTAGCAACAGCCTTACTACCCCAACAAATATCAATCCATCCCTACACTGTTTGGCCACTGCCCCTGCTAGCACTGCCTACTCTGGATTTAAAAAAAAAAGTAAAATCCATGAACCCAACCCGTCTCAGCACCACCACCTTCCCCACCCAGCACTCCAAGTTACCTTAAGTCACAGAGTAGTATAAAGTTACTACTTTGTTGATGCCTAAGCTGTGCAACGAGCCTGATGCATTCTGTATGATTACCAGTGAAGAATGCTCGTTTCTTGCCCCAGTAGTGCTTTACAGTTTTACCTTAAGGTTTACAAAAAAGTACATTTATACCACTCTGTGGCTCAAGGGAATTCTGAAGGGCTGCTGTTGGTGCTCCAGTGGAGAAAACCCATGCCACCCTCAGGCCTGGCCTGGGGGACATCCAGTCAAGTCACTGGGACTATTGTCTGTGTTGGAGTACACCACTACATTCAGCCATTTAAAACCAGTTTTAAAATGATTTCAATGATTTCTAGAAATAAACCTGCTTCCAATATTATAAGCATAATAACCCACTCCAGGGCATGGGATTCCTAGAGAATTAATGCACCTCCCGGGTGCCTTTTTCCTAGACAATTAAGGCACCTCCAACTGCTTGAAAGGCACCTGAGGCATGTATGAATTCTCTAGGAAACTTATACTATTCTTGCTTTCTTAAACCAGCGCCTCTCAGCTGTATGCTGTTGTCTCCTTTTGGAATGTTACTTTGGTATGTAAGAGGGCAGAACAATGACTGGTTTATCTGAATGCCAGTGATGTTGAGCAATCCACAGACACCATAGATAAAGTAGATGACTGGAACTGTCACTCCAGTTTTTGTTGCTAATCACATTAATATGAAAGATAGGACATTTGTCCCGTTCAGCTCTTCTGCTCACGATACCCCTTCACTAGCAGAAGTCAGAATCCTTAGTCTGAGACATCACAGTCATTTGCCCTGCAACTAAGTGTGATGTCAAAAGCATGGGATTACGTCCCTTAGCTACAGAATAAGCAGTATGGTAAGAGTCCTAACGTGAGGTTTGGGTGAGAGGATCACAAAACTGAGCAGTTTCTGGCTGCCCAAACCTCAGGCAAGGACTCTTATACTCCCCTTGGAAAACCTGTCTATTATTTAAGATGTGAGAGGAAGAAAGTTTCACCATCTCACCTGAGGCTCTCATGATCAATGTGTTTGGATTTTTAATGAACTGCATAAGAATGTTATTTAAAAGTTTTTACTTTACTACAATAAAAAAAGCTGTTGGAGGCAACTAGTCTGGATTGGTGCAATCTCTTACATTTTTAAATCTGTTATGGAAGCCGGCTCAGTGGCACCGAGTGATGGGCCATCGCTCTGGCATGCAGGCAATCTGGGTTCGCATCCCAAGCCTGGATGTTATGAGTGTAGGCAGGCTAGGAGGGAGTCAGTGTGTCCCCCGGATGCTTCCCTCTGGGGGGGGGGCCAGGCATGTTGGTCTGGTCTGTTGAACGTCCTGGAGGTGACTTAGTGAAGACATTCTTGGTGGCATGGGTGACCACACACTGCCTAACATCCCTGTCCCCTGGACGCCACAGCAGATACACGATTATGAGAGGGGCCCCAGAAAAACAGAAAATTACAGCCGGCGACTCGGATAACAGCAGCCTTGTCCCCCTCACACCAACCATCACCCAGGCACACCGCTCCCTCATCCTGACTCCTGTGGTTCCGCCCAGGGCATTTGGAACTGTCACTTCCCTCTTCAGCCCCCCTGGAAGGGAGGGAGGGTCCCCCGACAGGGATAAGCCGGAACCCTTGGACCACAGGGAGGACTGACAGAGACATACAGGGAAGTCGGCAGCGGAGGGTGAGACTGCCAGGCATGAGGGACAATGCCGCAGCCCAAAGGAGTGGCGAGCCACGGGGCGCAGGAGAAGTGCAAAAGAAAAAATCTGTTATGGGCTTCAGTCTGGGTGAGTGCTGCCTATTTATTTATTCATTCCACATAAAACCCTTTAGGCAGGGCCTGTTTACAAAGGGTTTAGAGCCAGCATCAACAAGAATGGCAACAGGTGAATACAGTACAATTCAATGCAACACTGAGGCAGGACAATACTTACAGCACTTCAAAGACATGCTATACATCATGATTCACTAACTGGTTACCTACTACATTTAAGTGCTGCCATGCACAAGCTGTGGGCTTCTTTAAAAACAATTAATATTAGTTCACAATTAATTTACAGTAGCTCATTTAGCTTTGGCTATTACTGAGGTGAGCAGCGGGGCGCCGCACTTTCATAGCAAATGGACCCATGCAGCGTACACAATGTTTGTAGATCACGGACCTTTACAAAATTAAATAAAGTAAGTTCAGATGCAAAAAAAATTATTTTACACGAAAAGCCTAATCAGGCGGTAAAGCTTTGGGGGGGGGTGGGGGTTTCCTCAATAAAGAACTGCTTTCCTTTAACGAATCCATTAACTATAACGAACAGTAAACTTCCACCCACTGGGTTACCAAAATCTTGTCTCCTATTTCTGGTATCGTTATTTTTCAACAGTATACTTAACATCAAAAAAATAATAGATAAAAAAGTAAATACATAGAAAAGTAACCCTTAGTAATAACACATACTGTACCTCACTGGTGTATGGTCTCCTATATAGCTATAGTATTCGACAAGGATTTCATAAGCTGTAAATTATGAATATCCTGCTTTGCCTCGTTCCGAACAGACTCTTCCCGCTCCTCTCTTTTGTTTTCCTGCAGGGGTGGCCTACTGGATTTTGCTCTGCTGTTACACACACTCCAGGGTCAAACACTCATTATGCAAATCAAACACCTGCATTACAAAAACCGTACACAGACACACATGCACACACCGGAGCTAAATGGAAAGCTATGGGCCAAATTTTCAGTCGTGAAGTGAAAAATGGGATACAAATAGCATTCTGTTTGCAAATCTACACTTTGGGGTTATACACAAAATAAGTTCATAGTCACAGGGGGTTGAGTCCCCCTTGCATTTCTGTTGGCATGAAAATTAGTACGGCCAGATGTCACATGGCACAAATACGAAGTACAGCATCCATGGGACTCTCTGCGTGGCAGTATGCCATGCACAGGTTGCACAAGCACTATATATAGCCTTCTCATCCACCCACTGCCCATCCCACACCTTGTGGCCTGCTTTTACGTCACAGTGTCAGACCTTTTTGTGGGAAGCTTTTGACCTCCCCCGGTGGGTCCTGTGGCCACTGTCCTGCTCCCTTTCTTACAGTAAATCCCTAGTGTCTACTGGAAGGCCCTTCATAACCCCGCTCCCCCACACTCATCTTTTCAACTGATGACCTGTTGCAAAACTCCAGCTCTCTCAGGCCTGGTCAGTGTTGCAACGCAAATACCATCTGCCTAAACTAGTTTATTAGGCAGGGGCATTGCTAAACTCTGTGACAGTAACTGTGAGCGCTGCAGTGGTGTTTGTATAAAACCTTTCATTATACAAATGGGATTCGATGGGTAGCCAGTCTGACTCTGGATCAGAGATCCTATCCAACCCTGTTCGGATTTCAGATCCAAGGTGGCATAGTGAGATCTAGGGTCAGATGACTGCCTTGGATCCTTTAGATTCAGAGTCAGATAGAGGGATCTGAGCTCAGATACTGGGAACTGGGGTTGGTTGACTGACTGCCTCAGATCACTCTGATCCCGGACAGTCAGTATCCTATTGGATCTAGTCTATCAACAGTATCCAATGCCATCCAGTATCTGAGAAAATTAGTGGTAACCAATTCCACTGGCTACTATCCAAGCAACACCAGAGCCTTGCCATGCTCTGCAAATGGCCCTGCACTGTATTTGCATAGCAGCTGCACCCCTTCTTGTGCAAATTCACAGAGTGAATTGCGAATGCTTGGGAGGGGTCTGCAAGCTTCCTTTGAGCATAGCTCATGGAGTGACAGGCAAGGGATTAGCACAAAACTGTTATGTTTTAACTTTCTCACCGGTCCTTTGTTAAGGAAAACTGGGCCCAAAAGCCTTTACAATGATGCAGTATGAATGCCACTAATGGACTGTAATAAGCAAACCCTATTTTATAACACATTTGACCTTTTTACGAATGTTACCAGTGAAACAGTCCACTACAGGTATGTGGCAACACCACAGTTACTGTACTTCTTGACTGCCTGAAGGCTTTAAGCTGAGCATTGTGCCTCGCACTCTTCCAGAGGCGTGCGGTTACTGCAGTACTACCATACACCAAAGGGTTAATATACAGGGTCAGCGCTGAAGCAAAGCTTTTATGTCTGTATCATTTCACATTGTCAATGGGCATTACTTACAATGTAGGTAATGTGTACCTCGAATTGGGGCTCACTGATACAGCTGTAGCTTTAAATGCTGCACCTAGCAACACAGAATGCCAGTGGTGCAGTGCTTAATTGCCTCATTTTAGGCAGCCTTTTGTGCCAGTGTGCTAGGGGCAGCAGCACTTCTCATTTTTTCAAACATATTTTATCCTCCTCGGACCACAGGCTAGGATTGCCTTCCATTGCCACCAAGCCAAGCTACCCACCCTACCAAGGCTCTGTTGCTGCTACTTCTGCCCCCCCCACCCAACAGACCTCTGTGCTGCTCCTCCCCAAGCTTACCTTCGGGGCTGGGTCCACTTTCTGCTCCTGCCCGCCACCATGGGGCAGAAGTGAAGGCAAGCAGATTTCCCAGGAGTGCTGTAACTTGAGCTCGGTGTGGGCCACCTGCGGTGTATCATCTTCCTGATTCTGTGTGCACTTCTTCTGTGTTCTCCCCACCTCCCCACCAGGGTGCATAGCGCTGTTGGCTGCCACCATGCCTGACGAGCTCATCCACAGGCATGTACCAACGGTCCCTGATCTCCAACTATCTCATCTTGCACCGCCATCCATGGTCACCCAGGTGGCGGACAGCAGCGGATGTGATCTTCCAGAGGAGGGTAGCATTCCCCCAGCCATCCAAAGATCATTTCCAAACTTTAGTGCTACCGCTGTGCTAGCTGGCCAGACGGGGCAGCAGCACTTTTGAGAAGCTCCTTATCAGACTTATCTTTGCAATTTTTTATTTCCTCACTATCCGGGTATCTCTAGCAGGTAGGAACTGTCTGTTTCTATAACCAGGCTTTGTAAATTAAACCACACCTGCATTAATCTGTTTAAACTGGCGAGCCTGATTTTCCTCATTTACAGCATCTATGAATGTCTGGGTGAGTTTGCCATTGTTAATATTCCGTGTGAGATTTATAAGGTATGTAAAAAAGGAGTTTGTTTACTTGCTCTGTATTTTCTCTGCTTGATACCTCAAGTAATTTGGGGTTTTATTTCTGTCTGCTTAAGTCAGTTAGCTCTCCCTGCCATCCCCCAACCTCCCCATGTCATTGACGAGCTTGGTTCTGCCAATGTTCCTGTGTTGTAGCAGCTACAACAGGGCTGGTCACGGGCTTGTGAGACTGAAAGTTTTAGAGCTTTTTGCCATTTCCAGGTTTTGCAGTGTTACTTAGCAGTTGGCCGCTTGAATGCCAATTTCACGCTCCTTCCAACTGCAGAGGGTGAGCCCGCGCACGCCCAAATGCGATTTCAATGTTTTTTTCTATCTAGTCACTAAAAGCTACAGCTTGTTCAAGCATTTCTCTCTCTGTTTTTCACTAAGCCCTTAATTCTAGATGCTTGTGTTGCTCCACACTGCTCAGTACTACAGCGCAGTGCCCCCAACCCCCACCATTTGCAGCTGTTAGGGCTGGTTTAGGAAAGTTAAGGAAACAGTATTTTTCACCTGCACTGGCTAATTTGGGTCTTTTTTCTTTAAGTTTTTACATAGGCACCATAACATTCCACAGACCATTTTCTTTAGTGTAGCAGTACGCTGAGGCATTCTCCCTATGCCTCATTCTGTCCCTTTTGTGCAAGTCAAAAAAACTCAGCATGGGCCCCCCAATACTCTAGACCTCTAGTACCATGGGGGAGGGTACCTATATAGATATTCTAAAGACAGTGGCAAGGTTGGGTTACACCAGTCCCTTTTAAAACAACTGAATTATAGTTTTCATGCTGAAGAAATGCAGGCTGACCCAGTGTAAAGACACCCATAGTGGATCCCTCAGGCCAAAGGGGCACGCAACAAGCATGGGCAGAGGTACCAGAGAATGTCAAAGATGCTTTAACTGATTTGTTGGCATCCCCTAATATTTCTGGACTCAATTCCAATAACCAGCCAGAAAAAAATAAATAAAAATAAGGCTACTGATAAGGAACGTCCTGTCCCAACAATCCCTATTGAGCTGCAGGATGACGATGAGTACTCCTCCATCACAGCGGAAGGGGAGTGGTCGGAAGGCCCTCAAAGTCCTCCATTCCACTTTTGTTCAATACCCAGTTCGCATCTTTCCTAGTAGCTGAATATTGCCCAACACCAAAACCACTGGAGGTTCAGTCTGTGGCCCTGCAACCAATGAACCCAATAATCTGGGGAATGCTCTTAATGGTCTTCCCCGAGTTTTCAACAGTGTGACCAAATGACTAAACAGGAGTGGTTAGATGTTGATAAGAAAAAGCAATCTGCAAAATCCTGGAAAGCATTCTATTATTTTCAGGAATGCTATGCTAAAAAAGGGGGTCCCACCAATCACTGATGCTCCTCTTCTGCAGCTAATCTGGTTAGGCATACCACAATCCCAAGCAAAGAGACATCAACTCACTCAGGTGGGAATGATAAGGTGGCAGATACAGCCCCGTCAGGTTACATTTTTGGCACTAGTGTCCGACAAAAGATATTATGCTTCTTTCTTGGTCTCCAGGGCTCTATGTCACTGAGTGACATCACTCTCAGTTAACTGGAGGATCCCCCAGTGTACAACCTTCCTCCTCTCATCTCCAGCAGGTGCTTCTCCACTACAGTATCGGCAATGAGAGGGGTCTGATTTTGGCATTGGTCTGCAGACTAGACTTCTGAGGCACACTTGAATGGGGTTCCTTTTTCTGGTGATATGCTGTTCGGATCAAAGTTGGATGAGCTTCGAAAACATATTAAAAGACAAGAAAGGTCAGTTGCTAATTTCCAAAGAGAAACCGAGCTCCACTTACCCTCCATGGGGAAGGGGTTTTAGACAGGCTGGATATAACAGAGGTGGTCTTTTGCTCCTTCAAGGCTACAGAAATTGGCAAGGCACAAGTTTCTTTGCCAGTTATAAACTGTCTCAGAACAGAGGCTCCTTCTCGAGCAGATGCTCCGAAGGAGTGGGTAGGAAAGGAGTATTCTCTGCACGAGGATTCATGGGCCCATCTTGACCCTCAGGGGATACAACAGACTCATGGGTGCCAGAGATTGCCTCTCTCAGTTCTGCAGAAGAATTCTCTACCATGCCCTTCAGTTGCTAGTTCTTGCAGTCTCCAGTTTACAAAAACCCAGTGAAGAGAAAAGTAGTGACCTGATCCTGGACCACCTGCTCCAGATCTGGGTAAAGTTACAAGAGGGGACAGGGGGTTCTACTCTATTTTTTTTAGTTTCAAAGAAAGTCAGGAGAATTTTGTCCAATTTTAAATCTGTTAAGTCTGAAGAAGTTTGTAAGGCAAATTAAGGTCAAGATGTAGTCTCTCCGGTCGATTGTCAGGGCAGAACAACTGGGAGCCAATCTGATCTGTAGATCTGCCAAACACCTATCTTCATATTCTGATCTGCCACACTTAGATTTTTGAGGTTTGCCATTCAGGAGCAGAATATTCTTTACCATGCTCTCTCCTTTGGCCTGGCTTCAGCTCCAAGGATCTTCATAAATTTCCCGATAGTGATTGCTGCCTCTATCAGACAGGTGGGCCATCACATTTACCCTCATCTGGAAGATCTGATCAGAGCAGAGCATGTAGCAAGATCCTCTCTATCCCAGATATTACAGGTACTGGGACAGCTCAGTTGGATAGTCACAGAACAGTGCTGCCTTATTCCATCTCAGACAAACACATGGGAGCCTCTTCCTCTCCTCACCTAGAGTGAAAATTATTTAGACAGACATTTTGAACCACAGGACTCAGAATGGTGGTTTCTGCTCACTGCTGCTTTCAAACCTTTGGCCTCATGACTGCCATGACAGAACTAAGTTCCATGGGCTCACCTCCTAATGAGGCCTCTCCAATCCCACCATCAGTCATCTTAGTCTCTGACGCTGGAGCAATATCAGACTTCCACTTGGATTTACCCCCAGTTCATCAGCCACTCTGGTGGGAAGGTTTGAGAAACCTCATGAGCGATCCCTGCTGGTTTCCCTGTCGGAGCAAATTCCAACAACATAATCCTGTCTCATGAGTTGAGGTGCTGTTCTGGACCAGATTGTAGTCCAGGATATTTGGAGTCCGGATGAAAAAGTTCTTTAGTTAACGGTCTTAGATTTGCCCTACAAAACAGGGAACAACATGGAATAGAATGCTGGATCTGTTGGCTGCTTTGTAGTGTTGAGACAGACGACTCCCTCCTTCCATAAGGATAGCGTCATATATTTGCATATTTTCATTTTCTTAGTGGTGTGATGGGACTTCCCTACATGTTACTTGTGTTGTTTTGTATTATATTTGATTATCATCTCAGTATCTCCCTTATGTACTAGCAAACGGACTGTACACATTAACTGACCACAGTACACAGTTCTGTATGTTCTAAATTTTAGTTATGTTTACTGTCGGTTTTTGAATTGTTTACACTGAAAATGCCTTTGTCTCCAGTAAATGTATTCAAATATAAAAAAGATAAAGGTCTTAGAAATGTGGGCAGTGGTTCTCCCTCTCCTCCATTTTCAGGAGGAGCTCAGGTCCAAGCGGCGAAGACTCCCTTAGACAATGTAGTAACGGCTGCATACTGGTGATTGGGGGGGGGGGGTTATGAAAACCAGATTTCCCTGATGGGGGCAGCAGCTACGACTGGTGTGATGCGGCTACTGGAAAGTTTGTAAGTAGAGTAGTGACCCTGAGTGGTGGGAGTGTTGATACAAAACATTTGTTGCACTGGGGAACCTTTAATAAAATATCAATTGAAAATGAGTCTGAAGCCTTGAAAGTCTGTGTCTAACTGTATTGGGTGAGTGTTCATTCCAGTCCTTTTTATCCTACAGAAGGAAGAAATGCTGAACTGTACACATTTGGACTACAGCCCAATCAACCCAGGTCATGTGGGGTACAGTGCAATCTGTGCTAAATACTTAATGGCACCCTTGCCTCTAGGGTCTGCAGGCACCAAGTCAGAAAGGAATATTAATTTCGACTGCTGACAAAAATACCGACAGCCTGGCATTAACAAAACATAATATCTCCTCAATACTGTAGCAACGAGCATCAAAAATGCATGGCATGCCAAAGTATGAATCCAGTCACTCCCACGGGAAAGCCTGGCTTTCAAAATAATAGTTCTAGTCCCAGTTTCTTCAATTTCTTTGAAGCACGGCAATTTATTTATATATTTTTTATTGGTTTTGTATGTTTTTTTTAACTCTGAAATGGGGCATGGCAGCATTCCTCTTAAAAACTACCAGGGATGAAAGTATTAACTATTTGCTAAGAAATACATACAGTATATTCCTCCACCCTGTGTTGTACCTTTAGAGGGCTGCAATCCATATTTCATTCCTTCAACAGTCATTTGTTTCAGCGGCCTGCAATGTACGATACCTCGACTGGGATGCAAAATATGTAGGCTGTGAGCCTTCATCTCCGAAATGTCAGCAATCAGATTACTAATTTGTGGATTTCCTAGCAGAAGTTCTGTGTAGCACAGGACTGGCTCCAGTATTTTTCCAGATCTACACATTAAAATGAGAACTGAGCTTGACTTGTAAGTCACTTTAACAGAAGAAGTTTTTAATATTGGTCAGCTCTGTTACTGTTCCAGCTTGACTGGCCTCTCAGTAACTTCAATGAGTGCTTCTGATTTACATACCGGTGATAACCATTTTAGAATGCTATGATATAGTTCATGTCCTTGTAAAGCTCTTTAATATTGTTGTCACAATACATCAGTGTTCTACAACAGAGCTCTGTGATCGAGAGGGAAATAAATGACATGGTGCAATTCCATAACGGTGCTAACTGCCAGAGTGTAAATCAGAAACACCCACTTTGGTAACCAAACAACCCACAAAGATAGAACAGTAACCAAACTGGATGCAGTACATCAAAAACAGCTTCTATTGGAGAAACTGCTGTACAGTAAAGTGCAGGACTCCTTTAAAGGAGGGGCTGCACAGTGGCCCTTCGGTAGCACGCTGCACTTCAATGTCGGTGACCCATGTCTGTAGCGAACTCGTGAGCCTGCACTGCCATAGGCAGGCTGGTGGGGGAGAGAGAGAGAGAGCATGCTGCCAATGGCAGCATGTCCTAGCTGGGGAATGGAGGCAGCACGTTCCATCATCGCAGCAGCTCTAGCTGGTGGGCAGGGGAGCGTGCCCTCCCGTCAGTCCATACTGCATGGGTCCACAGAATGTCCCCCCCCAATGCTGCACATGCCACCTAGGAAAAAGAAACATGTTGGAAAAACTCTGCAGATGCTGGTGTTCTGCCACACACAGGCCCTGCATCACAGACCACTCTACCTGCCTCCACCAGATCCTGGTCCCCAGAGAGACTTCCAGAAGGGCTCAAGGGCAGGAAGCCCTGAAGGCTCTACCATGGAAGGCAAGCCATGGGGGACAGAGTAAGGACCTGGTAAAGGTGGCTGACAGGGCTGGAGTGCAGAACAGATGGGGGTCAGTTATAGAAGGGGCATAAATAGGGAAAATGGGGGTGCTGCATCATACATGGGAGGAGACAGAGATACTGAGGAGGGGGGGAACCCTTACCGAATGGCAGGTCTGGGGAGAGGGGGAGGCATCACTGGCAGGTGGGGGAGGCTAAGCAGGAGAAGAGGTACCGGAAGTGGAAATCACAGCAGAGAGAGTGAGGAAGCCCTCAGCTCCTTAAGGCGGAGAAAGCACCGGGGCGGATAAATTACATCCCAGAGTGCTGAAGGAACTTGCAGATGTCCTGGCGAAACCCCTGGCAGAGCTTTTCACCATCTCTGAGGACAGGGTGGGTGCCCCAAGACTGGAAGGTGGCGCTATGGTGCCTATCCACAAGGGGGATCAAGGGAGGTGGCAGGGAACTACAGGCCTGTCAGCCTGACATCGGGTGGTGGGCAAGGTGATGGAGGGCATTGTCAAGGAGAGGCTAGGAGGGACGTGATAAGTCAGGGTGCCTGGACGATAGACAGTATGGATTCATCCCGAGGAAATCGTGGTCAGACAAACCTGGTGGAGTTCTATGACTGGGTGACAAGTGCCTTGGACCCTGTAGACCAGTGGATGTCCTCTTCTAGACTTCAGCAAGGCATTTGACTCTGTTCCTCATGTGGGCCTGTTGGATAAGCTGGGAGAAATGGGGTGGGGAACCAGATGATCAGATGGATAGGCAATTGGCTCCAGGACCGGACCCAGAGGGTCGTAGTTGGTGGGATAGTCTCATCCCCAAGGAGGGTCATTAGTGGGGTCCCACAGGGATCAGTCCTTGGGCCCCTTCTGTTCAACGCCTACATATCTGACATAAGGACAGGAATCAGGAGTGAGATGAGTCTCTTTGCAGATGACTCGAAACTGGGGGCGGTGGTGGATGGGGAGGAGGGGAGGGTGGCCCTACAGGGGGACCTGGAGGCTCTGGAAAGATGGTCTAGAAAGTGGAAGCTGAGGTTCAATGCAGGGAAATGCAAGGTACTCCACCTGGGGGCCAGAAACCCAGGCCAAGTGTACACCCTGGGGAGAAATGCTACAAGTCTCGATGGCTGAGAGGGACCTGGGGGGTGGTGGATGTCAAGATGATCAACTCTGAGACTTGTAGGAGGGCAGCAGCCAAGGCCAACAGGATGCTGGGATGCATCGCTAGGGGGATCACCTCCAGAAGGAGGGAAGTGATACTCCCTCTGTATAACTGCTTGGTGAGGCCACACCTTGAGTACTGCGTGCAATTTTGGAGGCCACACTTAAAGAGGGACATTAACCTCCTGGAGAGGGTCCAGAGGAGGGCAACCAAAATGATTTGGGGCTTGGGGGACAGGACCTATGAGGAGAGGATCAAAGAGCTAAATATGTACACATTGGAAGAGAGAAGGGACCGGGGGGACATGATAGAGGTCTTCAGGTACATGAAGAGGGTAAATAGGGAGAACAGTCAGGGTGCTTCAAGGAAGGGAGGAAGGGGCACTAGAGGGCACGGGTGGAAGCTGGAGGGGGAAGATTCAGGGAGAAAGGAGGAGGTGCTACTTCACTGAGAGGGTGGTGGAGCTATGGAATGCTCTGCCTAGGGGCTGGTGGAGGCAGAGACAGTGGAGGGTTCAAAGGGGTGGGACAGGTACAGGGAAGGGTTCTGAAGCAAAATCCAATGCAGCAAGAATATCCGGAACTGGGAAGGGAGAAGCCAGAGAAGGCGAGGGGGACAGCAAGGTCAGCACCCAGGGTGGGGGCTGACCAAACGAGCAGACACGAAAGACCATTAGGCCTATTCTGCTGGCATTTTAGTATGTTAGTAAATACTAGAAAAAAATATGGGAAGCCCAACAGCATTCTCATGTCTCTCTCTTTTTTTTTAATATATACATTTTTCCCCACCCCTGCCATCATCTCTAGTGATGAATCCTGTTCATAAGGATATACTCTGGGTAGGCTTGTTTGGCATCATGAAGATGGCAGGGGACTTTATCCCCTTTACTGCTCCTCTCCATCTGGCATGAGACATGTCCTCACAGCCTCGGCTGTACATCATGCCCCTGCAGAAGGACCAAGCTCCCCCAACATGGCCGCAGGGGTTGCTGAACACCCAGAACCCGCCGTCAACCCTCCTTAGCTGAGGTGTGCTGCCATCCATCAGCTGCCTGTAGCCTGGCCTCCTTCCCGACACAGCGCCCATAGTCCACTCTGGAATTCTGGTCATCGGCACGGCCGTGCTGGGTCACTTCTTAAAGAGACCCACCAAGATAAAAATCCACGCACCTGCACCATCTGTATAGGTGCCTTGCCACCAAACGTTCTCCATAAGAATAGTTCCCCCAAGATGTGTGTGCCGATTTAAAAGTTATTTAACTCAAACTTCTCAATACCCGGTCCAAAGGACTTCCCGGTTGTTGTGTACTGCCCATGGTCCGTCCCAGCACTCACAGACGTGATGAAGAGATGCCAGTGAGAGCATGGGGGCGCACTCCATTATATTCAATGGGCGGCAATTTTTCTAGCTTTTTGTTTGCAATATAATGGCCACTTGGCAATGAAACGTGGGCACCGGTCAACTAACAAGGTGCCTACGTTTCATTGCTAAATGGTCACTGGCGGCTGAAAAACAAACCAGGAAGTCCTTCAGACCCAATATTGAGAGATTTACTAGTTAAATAACTTTTAAATCAGCACACACATCTTGGGGGAAACTATTCTTATGGAGAACGTTTGGTGGCAAGGCACCTATACAGTTGGTGCAAGTCCTCATTCTGGTGAGTCTCTTAAGTCACACTCTCTGACCCGACCTCCCCCCTTTTCTTTCTGTTTGTAATTCTTTTTTGTTTTCAGTCTCACTGGTCTTTAAAACTAGCTCTGGATGCTGCTCACTCAAGTTCTCAGGAACACTTAGGCAGACTAGATGGACCTCGGTCTCCTCCTGTCATCATTTTTTCTATGTTTCTATGTTTCACTAACATGTCATTATAAGGTATCCACTCAAGTCACATCACTGGATACAATTAGTCAATGGCTTCTGATACCAATACTGCTACTTGCAGGGGCTGCCTCATTGACTGACTGTTTTTAATTTATTTTATTTACAGTTTATTTGCACAATATAGCCCCACTGAGATGCAACATCTCATTTCCAGTGGGGTTTTTGTGTGTTTTTGTTACTCATTTCCACAGATGGGTGAACTGGAGCACTGGGACTTTAAGGGGCATGCCCAGGGTCACGCAGCAAGTATCTGGGGCTCTACCTGGGGTTGCAAATTTGATCTCCTGGTTCCCAAGCTTCTGCTCTAACCAGTAAACCACACAGCCTCCACAAAACGGAGCAGCTTCTCAATGTGCTCAATCCTCAACAAAGTAGCAACTGATGTAAGCAGCAGTTATCGGCAGCAGGAGTCACTGACTGGTAGGGACCAAAGAGGGCCCTGGCTGATCATCTGTAATGGCTCAATGGGGTCTACATACAGATGTGGGCTTAAAGACCACAGAGAGATGGAAACCAAAAAAGACAAACGGAAAGAAAACAGGAAACTATAGTGTTTCCTTTTCCCCATAACAATGCCAGAAAAAGTATTAGGAAAGATGGCTGTATATAGTTTGTAAGAAGGAAAAAAAAGCAGATTTTTACAGTTCTGTGAATGAGGCAGCTTTCCAAAAGAGAGAGAGAGAGAGAGAGAGAGAGAGAGGAGGAGGATATTAGCCTTTTCGCTGACATCTAGGTATAGATAAGGAGCACATCTTTAAAAACATTTCATTTAACACAAAGACAGAAGATCCCATTCCTCTGCCTCTCCAAAGGGCCCTGCAATATTACCTTTTATAAACTGACAAATGTTTGTGTTGATCAGTTCTGACAGCCACATGATGAAATGTTTTTCTTTGCTATTCCGAGGGTTAATGGTATTCTGTCAGTAACGTAGTTAAGGAGGGAGGGATGGAGACACAGAAGAAATGAAGGGGAAAAGACTAAGAGGCAGCCCTTGTCATATTTGAGTTGGGTTACTGGGAATAGGAAGAGTGTCATTTGGCAGAGGAGTAGTGAGGTCTCTGCCAGTCAAGGAGCTGAAATATGTTCAGTTGGCTGCTGCCATGTTGCTCTCTACTGAAAGATTAATGACTGTGTCAGAACATGTAGAACACATCTGTACTGTGGACCCATCACCTGAAGAGTAACAGAATCCTTTTATTAGTGGTATGGCTGAGATGAAGTCTTTCAGAACTGCCACTGCGCAGTGACGGAGCTACAGGGAGGCATGGAGATCTTGTAATTCCAGCCTGCAAACCAAGTAATCCCAATTCAAATCTCAACACAGACAACTGCTCCTGTGTTCAGCCAGGGAAGGCACTAGGTCTTCATGTGTTTCAGACAACTGAGTATTACTAAAATGCAGATACACTAGGCAAATCTGCAATATGTATACGGGATATGCTATGCATCTTAGAAAAAAATATGCTGGATATTTTACAAGTGTGCATCCTTCTCCCCCACTTCTTGAGAGGTGGAGTGAAGCGTATCCCAGGAGCGTAGCTCTGAATGCGGTGACAAGAAAGGGGATATGGTACTGGGACCGATCCTCTTTAATGTCTTTATAAATGACATTGGAGAGCACCTGGAAGGAAAAGTATGTCTCTCTGAAGATGACACAAAGATCTGCAGCAGGGTTGATACACAAGGTGGGGTGGAAAGGATGAAAAGGGACTTGGCAAGGTTGGAGGAATGATCAAATATGTAGCAGCTCAGATTCAGTGCAAATAAGTGCAAGGTAATGCATCTGGGAAACAAAAATCCAGGGGAAGAGTACACAATGGGAGGTGAGTTAACAACAACAAAAATCGAAAGAGACCTAAGAGTAATTATATCAGATGACCTAAAGGTGGGCAAACAATGTGAGAAGGCAGTAAGGAGGGCTGGGGACACTGGGATGCAAAGGGAGAGGCATCAACAGTAGAAAACAAGAAGTTGTTATCCCTCTGTACAGACAGTTGGTGAGACCCCATCTGGAGTACTGTGTGCACTTCTGGAGACCCCATCTCTACAAAGACACTGAGTGGAGGCTGTTCGGAGGAGGGCAACCAAAATGGTGCAGGGTCTGCACCAGAAGACGTACGAGGTGAGAGTAAAGCAGCTTAATATGTATACCCCTGAGGAAAGGAGGGAGGGGGGGGACATGATAGAAACTTTCAAGTATCTCAAGGGAATTAAAGTACAAGAGGGTAGCATCTTTCAGAAGAAGAGATGTGCAAGAACAAGGGGACACAATTTGAAGATAGAGGGGGGATGGCTCAGAGGTAATGTTAGAAAGTTTTTTTCACAGAGAGGGTTGTGGATGCATGGAACAGCCTTCCTGAGGAGGCTGTGGAGTCAGGAACAGTGGGAGAATTTGAGAATGCATAGGACAGGCATAAGGCAATTCTAGTTTGGGGGGGGTAGGAGGAAGTAAGCTGTTGATCAACTAGAATCTGCAGCTTATCCATCAGGTAGGGAAATGGGCAGACTAGGTGGGCCAAGCGGTCCTTATCTGCCATCAGAGTCTATGTTTATATACCCCATGAGCCCTCCTAACTACCCAGGCTCATTTTCTCACAAAGTTTGCTCCACCCCTCTACAAGAACACAGCAGATACTCAACACTGCCAATAATGGATACACACCATAAGGCTTGTGTGAGGGAACATGCATTAGCACACTGATGCAACAGCGAATTGAGACTTATGGGGAAAAACATCCCCCAGACATAGTTAAGTCAATATGATGGCCTCACATGCTGTCCTCACTCCACAATCTTTCTCCAAACTGGATTGTGTGTGTGTGTGTGTGTGTGGTGGTGGTGGGGGGGGGAGAAGAGAGCCACCACACCCCATTAACCTCACCATGGGGGAGGGGCACTGGGTCCCTGGAGTTCGATGAGTTGTCTCACTGTTGGAAGGTTGGCAGTTAATGGGAGACAGTAAACATCACTTACTTGCAACTGTAGTGTTTTTACTGTTATTCCTTCCACAGTAACATTAGTTCCGTCCACTGTCAGGGTGGCCATGAAACAAATTCTAATAAGAGACCACGGCTTATGATATCCAGAAGCCACTGGCCAAACTTTGTTGATGACCACTGGGACAGTTAGTGTGTCAAGTGGCCCCTGACGAGGAGGCTAAAAAGGGGCAAAGGCAGGCAGCAGATGATGTCCAGCCTCCCGTCACTTCAGAGAAGAAAGTGACTTGGTGCTGAAGCCCACTCTGCCTTGTCCACAGGGAGGTAGTCATACGGTTTCCTCCTCTAACTCTTCAACTGACATCAACCAAGAAAGGATGAAGAAGAAGGCCGAGTCCTGTGCACAGTTCTTGATGCTTGAGATGATTGGCTGCGAGGTAGTGTTGGGAGACCTGGGTGCCATTTAGAAGCTCCTCAACCTTTGTCCCCAACAGTGCAGACCCACTGAATGGAAGATCCACTACCTGATACTGGGTCTCCGCAGAAAAGTGAGAGGAACACAACCATGCAAACATCCTCATGAACATCTCTTTGGCAAGTTACGAGAGGAAGCATCAGCTTGACGAAGACACTCCTGTAAATGGTGCTTGGTCAAGGACCTCCCATTGCCAATAAGACAAAGCCATGTCGAAATGCTCCACAGGGAGAATCTCACTACCTCCTTCCACAGCAACTAAGAGTAACAGCATATAGCTTGTCTGTAGCACACTCAGCACATACAAATCATACATTAAACTTTTAATCCCTGTTTTGGATTATGGGGTCTCATATATGCTCTAACAAAGACTAACTTATTGAAACTAGATAGATTGTACAATCGTATGGCTAGGTTCATTTTGAAATGCAATTACCTTATGCATCATTGCACAATGTATGCAAATGTAGACTGGTTAAATCTAGAAAATAAAAGAAAGTTAAGAAGGAGATGTTTGATACATAAAATACTTAAAACTGGAAAACATGAGTATTTATTTGATAAATTAATTAAAAGAGAAAATAACTACAACTTAAGAGGTTACATTGAAAATCTTTTTTATTTCAAGACCATAAACAAATATGGAACTATGACTTTCCCGTACATATAATGTTAATTATAAAAGTGGTCTGAGAAATGGAGCTTTCTGATTGGCTGCAAACATTCTAACAGCCTTATGTTAATCTTTTATTAACATACATGTAGAGCTTAGCCATATGCTGAACAAGGTTTAACACTGTTTAAAAACATTTTTTATTATAATAGCAATAAGGCACTCCCAGTGAGTATGTTAATGGTCAGTTAATCACCCTGAAGGGGCATGTGGCACTTGGCTACACCTCGTGCCACAGTACACCCCTAGAAGGTCAATAACAGACCATTAACATAACCCTTGGTCATGCCTCACTGCTTAATAAAGACTGGCCTTTAATTAAAAAATATGATGACACACTGGGGATGCATCCAAAACCTTTTTGTAGACATGTTAAAAAGGACAAATTCCGATGGTTCTTGTTATTTGTTTTTTTATTTTTATTTATTTATTATTTCGGAAAGACCTTTAAGTGCAAGCTGTTTTACAAAGGTTCCACGTCCGGGTAGACAGTAAGACAATACAGTGGTCACAGTTGCATGAGCATTAGGCATCGTGTGCAGCTACATGAAAATTAGACAAGGAAAAAACAGAGCAAATTTCAATTATAATGCAGTACTGTTGCTAACTGATTGCCCTAGGTAGCAGACCCATAGAAAACTCCAAGTCAAGTGTTAACTATGACAGGGTAACTGCAAGGGGTTTGATACTACACCAGAGAGCAAGAAGTGGGGTATCAGTGATAAAAGGGGAGGTGGGTGGGGGGCAGCTCCAGAGGGCTTATTTGACAAGGATACAAGAATGAGTGTTTGAAACCGTCTACTTAATTTATTTGTGAACACTGTCTGGTATAGTTGGTACTGTTCTATCATGTTTTATACTAAAAATATCTGATGGGGTAAACTTTTTATAGCACATTTGTATCTATAGGAAATATAACCTTTTATTGTTTCCTTTTTAATTGTTTTTCTTTTTTTCCACTTTTATAACTAACCAGTTCATGACATTGTGAAACTTCTGTCTCTTGTAAACTTACACAGGAACACCTTGAAAACAGGACTATGTCCTAACAGTTGTATTTCCACCTTCCTGTATAAAAATAAAGATTTTAACTAACTATACATTTTATAACCCTATCGGTCAAGATGCTCTGAAGACTGTTTTTAAGCCGAGCAGAATGAGACCCCAAGGACTTTGCCTTCTGCAGAACAGCACCGGCCATGATCCCCTGTAGTGATCATTGTGGGGTAGAGGCCTTAAATTGCTCAGGTGGGACTGCATACCAATGGTCACAGGGCTAAGGAAAAGTAATGACAGATGCTGTTCCAGATGGTCTTGGTCAGGTCTATAAATGTCTTCTTGCTGGAAGGGCCAAGAAGAAACATCTTCCTCTAATTAGGTATCCAGTAACTCTTAAGCACCTATATGCTGAATTTCCTTCAGAGGAACACCGATTATACTGGGTATCTGCTTGAGGGAATGTGAGAATTATACCAAGTCCTGCAGAGGGGGACACAATGGAGAGTACCCAACTGTGAGCATCATCCGCCATGCTGGTCACGTCCTTACCGGTATCCACAATAAAGGTGTCCCACTTACCCGACCCAGCTGGTGCGTTATTCTTCAGTGAAGGAACTCACCCACCCTCAAGAAACACTGATGCACAAGAGGAATCTACTACCCATCATCCAACCAGAAGCCCCCCACTGGCACAGAATTTGTGGGACAGGTACCACTGGCAACACTGAAGGGTAAAGGTTACTGCCAAACTGAAACCACTGGAATAATTTATCTAGTCTGCACTTTAAAAATACAAAAACACTGAACCAAAATTACAGGCATTTTGTAGTGTATTAAAACCAAAAAAGAGCAGTGCAAAAAAAAACCAGGCTCAGAGCTCATAATAAATTTACTGCTACATGCCAACAGATTTTGTCAAGGTAGCTACCTCTACACATTGCCTCAAGGAAGTTACATCAGTGGGCTGGGCCAGCTAGCAACCAGCACACTTAAAGAGCAGGTTCCTAGTAGCTGCCTGCCACAGCCTGGCTGATAACCGACCTGCTCAGTAGTAATGTTCTGAAGTGTGGCATAAAAGTCCACTGTTGTTAAAAAGTAATTCCACTCGTAAATCGTAATTTCGGCATGGCAGCAAAAAAAACAAAAAAAAACACTGACTTCCTGGTCCTAATACCACGCCCCCACTTCGGCCCACGCAGCCCTGCTTTGTGATGTCACAAAACAAAGGTTGAGTGAGCGCCTCATTGAGTACTATGGGGCTGATATTTCCACCTAATTTTATACCCTTTACAGCTGGGATTTTAGTAAAGCAAATCGATCGATCGACTAATAGGGACCCTATTAGTCGACTGATCGCTTTGCTTTACTAAAATTTTGCGGTCACTGTGCGGAATCACCTTCCGGGACCGATTAACGAAACAACAGGGCCACTGTTCATGAGGTAGGGTCCTCAAAAAGCCTATGTTACAAAGTTGGTGAAAAAATTCCAAAAGAATTACTGCATTACAAGCACACATTGCACAGTTTCAATGCACGCTTGTAACTTCAACAATTTTTTACATTTTCACTCCAGATTTTCAACATTGCCATTTTCAAACCTCCTTATGAACGAAATATGTTTTCGCACCTTTGGCGCACAATGGCGTGGTCGCTGTGGGAAATCAACTTTCTGGACAGATTAGCAAAATCACAGTGTCGCTGTTCATGAGCAGAGGTCCCAAAATGTCTATGTTGAAACTCTGATTAACAATAAAACCCCAAAAATAATTGCAGTACGGGCGTGCGTTGCACAGTTTCTACGCATACTCGTGACTTCAATTTTTCATATTTTCACTCTAGATTTTCAACATTGCCACTTTTGTACACCTCCTCATGAACTGTACAGCTGTCATTTTTTCACATCCTGCCTGAAATGTGTTTTTGCACCTGTTGCGCCAAATGGCGCAGTCGCTCTGCAAAATCACCTTTCGGCTAACAAACTGATAGTGCCACTGTTCATGAGGTGGGATCACAAAAAGCCCCTGTTGAAAATTTGGAGTGAAAATACCAACAAATGCCTGGGGCATTAGGGTTTAGAACCATAACGCCTCACCTTGTAGAGACTGACAGGCGTCAGGGGTGTGACTTGGGATTGTTGGCTGTAATGCTCATGCCATTCCACATCCACCCTTTAGCCAGTGACAGGCATCGAAGTGTGCCTTGGAGTCTTCGGCCCCAAAGTTCATCCCGTTCTCCTATACTGTACCCATCTCAGCATATTTCCTTATGGAATGGGGTGAGTGTAAGGCCCGAAGACCCCAAGGCACACCACAGCACTTTTCGATGTCTGCAGGGTAGGGTGAGGTGAAATGGCATGAGTGTTATGGCCGACAACCCAAAGGCACACCCCAATGCCTGTCAGTCTCTGCAGAGTGGTGGTGGGGTTGGCGTCAGTTCAATACTTCACTGCCATTCGTATTATGCATCTCTCTAACTCCTGCACTACTAATGCCAATGCCAGCAAGACAACATTCTGCATTGACAAATGCTCGTTTCAATGGCTGATACAGCTGCCTGTAGCTCATGAAGCAATTCAGGATACAGTGTCTATAAAAGGTACTATGTAAAACCAAATTCCCGTGTTTCTTTCTTTATTTTTCTGGTGCTGTCCTGGACAAAATGCTAATTAGAATATTGGTCACTGCTCGACAATAACAATCAGTCCGATTTATCCAAACACCCTACCAGCTCTTTCAGTGGGCCCTGTGTATACTATATGGACACTGTTTTAGCAATTGAGAGGATCGCAGCACACAGAAAGACACAGTAGGGAGTAGCCATAGTTTTTTTAAGGAACAATTTATGTTTCATCTTTCAAACTAAACTATTATCCATTTAATTGAAAACTATTAGTTTAAATAACTGTAGCACAATAGTTTAAAAATAGCACAACAGTGCACTATTGGCATTAATACATGTTGTAAACATCAAGTGTTTACACTAGTATGGTGGTTCACCCACTCTGTATCTTTTAGTAAGAAAAAGGAGTTTGAAACAGAATGAATTCATCATTTCAGTTGTCAGCACCCCCCCCTTTCAATTCAGAAGAAGAAAAAGATTCAGCATTTATATAGCACTTTTCATACACAATGAATCCCAAAGTGCATTACAAGCAGAGAGAGACTGGTAGTCAGGTGACTGTGAACTTGTAGTGGCAGCTGTTGCACACATCAACACCCACACGTGGCCTTGGACAAGTGCATGAATCAGTTTTATTGGAAGAGGAATATTGGTCAGGACACCAGAGAACGTCCCCTACTCTTGTGAAAAGTGCCTTCTTTTGCTTTCACCTGGACAGCCCCAGAGATGGGTAGAAGGGGCCTCAGTTTAACATCTCATCCAAAGGACAATACACTACTACAGCACTCGTGCCAACATTTATGGTATAAGCCCAATCCCAGAGTGGGACCAGAATCCATGACCTTCTGCCCCAGAAGTGGATGTGCGACCAACTGAGCCACACCATTAATAGCCCAGAGATGGCCATTTTGCCAAAGGTTAACTGATGGAATGTCTGGACTTCTGAAAGTACTACTGTAGTGGGAAGAGTAGAAGCCAAACTGGACTGATGGCGGATAACATTCAATTAAAGGGAAGGACCCCTCAGCCTTTTATTCTGTTTACCTGTGTAGTCTGTAGGCATGAACAATGATTGCCTCTTTTGCACCCACCTAGTTTCATCAGGATTTAAATGTAAATGATACCACTTAAGTCTAGGGTGAAAACCTGACTGACTCCATTGCAAAGGTCATGACCAGACTCATGTAAGGCATCCTGGAATTTTATTATGTTTTAGTGCTGAAGCCCACAGTAGTTATACTATTTTAGTCAGTATTGCTGCTGTCCACTGCAGTCCCTATGTTCTTGTCTTACACTGGCCATGGAACTTTCCAAAGCTTACCAAGTGCCCTGCTATTTTCTGTAGTTTAAAGTGCATCAGGGTTAGAATAAAATGTGTTCAAAGAATACAGGGTCTTCACAAGACATGCAACAGAACTGAGTGACAGCATATCTTTTGCTGGCTTCCGCAGGTATGCATCACCAACTCCCATGATGCCTCGCATGAGTGAGATAAAGAACTCTGCAATGGAGACAAACAGGTTTTCACACCAGGACAAAACAGAGTGAAGCAACCTCGTTTATTTTTAAATTAGGAGGATTCAAGAGAGGGAGTCACTGTTCATGCCTACAAACTACACAGGTATGCAGAAAACAGGTTGAGGAGTCTTTCCCTTTAAGACATCTGAAAGAAAAATACAACAGTGGGGAAATCAGAGATTCACACAAATAAAGGGATATAAGAGATAATTCATCTTTTACAGTAAAAAAGGTAAGGTCAGGTCAGGATCCCCTTCCCCGGCATAAGCTGCACTGCTGCTTTAATTCCCATCATCCATGATCCTAAGGGACAGTAAAGAAAAGGGCACCTGATCTGCTCAGACAGCAGCGAGGGGAAGCTTATCCGACACTATGAGTGCAGCTGATTTTTGGCACATCGCAAATCACAAGATGTACAAATTAGGCCACTCAGCCAGCCTCGGGTCATATTTCAGCCACTTAGAGGACCCAAAGCAACACTATTGTGCCCACAGTGGCAATTCTGAGCCCAGCTTCAGAAAAAATTAACAAGTTAGCATTTTTACAGCATACATGAGCTCCTGTTAACCCCAGCTTTGCCACAAGACAAATTAAAATGAATTAAAAAAGAATGAAATTAATATTTAACTAGCAAATGGCAGAAGGATTATCCCTTTTCCCCTGCCACATAAATCGGATCGCCAAATTGTTGGCACAACACAGGCTACAATCAGCTGTACAAGGATCACAAGGATGGACTCCCACAGCTGAAGTATACTCACAGCAAAGAGATGCATGTGTGCAATGTCCAGGGCTGAGAGATTCCTCTAATTTGAATGGAGTTTGTTACAGAATAGATATTTAGCAAACCAAAGCCAAGAAATAACATTACAAAAACAAAAAAAAACAGACAAGGTATATGGGATGCCATATTAGTTCACTATATGGATATATGGAAGTATATATATTTCAGTATAACATGTATACATCTCGTGTGTTTTACTATATGGCGTATATACCAGAGGTTCTGAATTATGTCCATAACAGCATCCCAAACTGGTAGCTGCAACACTGCTAGTCAACAGCATTGATGAAATCTACAATCAGACAAACTGACTACACTTGAGACAGGAAGGTTTGTTCAACAGCAACTACAGATAAAGCAGTGCAGTCAAACACAAGTTAATGTGTATGTGAAAAGTATTTTATAGAAATAAAAATCTATAACAGACGTAGTGGAAACCCCAAGGAGGATGGAAGAGAACCCCAGAGGATGAGGAAGCAGCTTCTGGTGGGGGATTCAGTTGTTAGGGGGGACAGATTTGGGAGTAGGAATAGAGGTAGAGAGGGAGGTCAGTTGCCCACCTGGCGTCATAGCCTGGAGGGATGGGAAATGTATCCAAAGGACTGCTAGGACAGCAGGAAGGAAGGGGGAGTTGCATGTCATTATTCATTTGGGGACAAACGACCTGGCTTAGGGATGGGGCTGGAATAGTGCAGGGAGATTTTAGGGAACTGGGGAGTGCTCTTACTGTTGATAGGTGGCACACATAGTAGCTTTTGCTGAGGTGCTGCCTGTCTACAACAGGGGAAAGGAGAGAGTTCTTCACACCAGGACCTTCAACTCACGGCTGAAGGAATGGTGCAGAGAGGAGGAGTTCCACTATATTGGGGACTGGGGGATCCACCTGGCAGGATGTGGGACTATACAGGAGTGATGGCCTGAATCCATCCAAGGTGGGGGAACCACAGTCCTTAGTGAACTGTTTAAATGTTACTTCAATGTGCACTTAAATTAGCTGACGGGGTGGCAGCGGAAGGAACAGGGGAAGAAGAAACTGCCACCCCCCAGCAGCTGCAGTGAAGAGATTCCGAGGGGAGAGAACCCCCGGCTGCAAATTAATAAAGAAGCAAGGTGACAGTAACAGAGGGAGTGAACTGTAACACTAAAAAGAGAGGCAGGAAAGAGTTGGGGCAAAAAGAAAAAGTGGGAGGTAACAAGAAGAGTGCTAACAAAATCTGGGAGGCCATGTATGCGAATGCTAGAAGTTTAGATTCATAGATTCTGTCGGCAGATAAGGACCACCAAGCCCATCCTGTCTGACCATTTATGCTAGCTCACAAAGTGACCAGTGACCCTTATTGGCTTAGCTTTTTCTTCCTACCTCTATCATTTCTTTGTTTCTGTCCCATGCATGTTTAAAACCCACCACAGTATGGGCTGCCACCACCTCCTGGGCAGGCTATTCCATGCATCCACCACCCTTTCTGTAAAGAAGGACTTCCTAATATTTCCCCTTATATGGTCATCCTTCAATCTTGTCATGTCCTCTTGTCGTGGCACTACTGTTGAGCTGAAATTTGTTGTCCCTTGCCACCTTGTTTATGCCGTTGAGGTACTTTAATGTTTCTAACATGTCACCTCTCTTCCTCCTCTGTTACAGCGTGTACAAATTTAGGTCCCTCACTCTCTCCTTGTAAGGCTTGTGATGTAATCTGTTCACCATTTTGGTCACCTTCCTCTGCACTGTCTCTATTTTGTCAATGTCCTTTGAAAGGTGTGGTCTCCAGAACTGTACACAGTATTCAAGGTGAGGTCTCACCAGGGTCTTTTACAGTGGAACCATTACCTCCCTCCTTGCGCTTGTGATTCCTCTTCCAATACATCCCAACATCCCACTAGCCTTTCCCACTGCCTTGGCAGTCTGCCTAGTGGCTTTCATGTCATCTGTGATTATGACCTCCATGTCTCTCTTCTCCTTAGTTACTGTCAGCAGCTTCCTCCCCCTCATCCTGTAGCACGCTCCACGGTTCCTGTTCCCCACATGCATGATTCTGCATTTCTTTACATTAAACCTTAGCTGCCATGCCCCTGACCATCTCTCCAACCATTCCAGGTCTCTTCTCATCCTTTCCACTCCCTCCGGGGTATCCACCCTGTTGCAGATCTTGGTGGTGTCCACAAACAGGCAAACCTTTCCCTCCAGCCCGTCTGCTATGTCACCAGTGAAGACACTGAAGAGAACTGGCCCCAGTACTGACCCCTGAGGTACCCCACTGGTCACCTCCCTTTCCTCTGATTGGGTTCCATTTATCACTACTCTCAGGTTTCTGTCCCTTAACCAATTGCCAATCCAGTTCACCACTTTGTGTCCCACCCCCAGGATGCCTAGCTTGTTGACCAGTCTCTTATGTGGGACTGTGTCAAAAGCTTTGCTAACGTCGAGGTAGGCAACGTCTACTGCTCCCCCCCCCCCAAAGTCTACCGCTTTTGTCACCCAGTCGAAGAAATCCATCAGATTTGTTTGACAGGATCATCCTGCAGAGAATCCATGTTGCCTGGGATCCACCAGCCCATTGGCTACCAGGTGTTCCACAATTCTTTCCTTGAGGAGTGCCTCCATTATCTTACCAACTACAGAGGTTAGACTAACTGGCCTGTAGTTCCCCGCTTCTTCCCTACTACTGCTCTTGTGAAGAGGGATGACATTTGCCTTTCTTGAGTCCTCTGAGACCACTCCAGTATCTAAGGACTCACTGAAAAGGGCTGCCAAAGGGGTTAGCAATTCATACCTCAACTCCTTTAGGACCCTGGGATGTATGCCATCTAGACCCATGGCTTTGTCAACCTTTAACTTTGTCAGTTCCTCTAGGACCCTTTCCTGTGTGAATGGACTGGTGTTAACTCCCTATCTTTAACTCCCCTTAAGTCCAACTGTGGGCCTTGCCGATCCCATTCCACAGAGAAGCGAGGCAAAGAAAGATGGTACCGTCACCAGGACTCGGTTCAAAAGCAGCAATTTATTTGTGCAATTTAGCCAAGTCCAGTAAAAAAAAAAAACAACACAACATCAGCTCACACAAGGTACAAAAGAACCCTAACAGATTCATGTATGTATGCCTCCTCAGGGGTGTGAGTGAAGACAGGGCAGAAATATTTATTCAGGTTTGCTTCCCCCCTCGTCTCCCTTCACTATCTCCCCCTGGCCCCTCTAAGCTTTGCTATTCCCCCATTGCCTTCCTTTTCTTGCTGATGTACCAGAAAATGCCTCCCCAACCGACAGAGCTATTCTCTCCTCAGTTTGCGCTTTAGCTCCTTACCGCCTTTCCTGACTCTCTCAGGTACTTATGGTATCTCTCCTCGTCGTCCTCACTTTTTGTCTCATACTTCCTGAAGGCTAGCCTCTAGGCCCTTACTCTTACTGCCACCCCCCTGAGAACCAAAGAGGCTTTCTTCTCCATCTTACTCTTGTCTGTAGACCTGACATATTGTTCTGTTGCCCCCACTATAGCCTCTCATTTCTCCTCCACGTTCCCGCCTACTCCTCTCATTTGCAGGGTTTCCTTTAGTCGTAGTCCCATTCTGGTAAAGTCTGCCCTTCTAAAGTCTAAGACTCTTGTTTTCGTATGGGTTGACTAGATCCCTTGTCCACCTTGAACCACACCATATTGTGGTCGCTGGACCCCAACAGACCTTCTACCCCAAGATCTGATACCCTGTCCCCACTGGGCAGCACCAGATCCAGGATTGTTCAGTCTAAGGTAGGTTCCTGAATGAGCTCTGTAAGGCCAGCCTCCTCAAGGGAGTCCACAAAGTCTTGTGTCCTTGCTGAGGTCCCTGCAGGGATGGATGAGTCCACTTCAGGCATATTGTTATAACCCATTATGAGTACCTCCTCCTTTGCTACCATGTCATCCACATTTTCCAGCAGCTGCTTGTCAATTCCCTCGGCCTGAGCCGGGGGTCTGTAAACGACCTCAGTGCATATGGCAGTTCCACTGCCTGGCTCAAGGGTGACCCATATTTCCTGTTTGCGCATGCCTGTTTAGAATTTCAGTCACCCTTATGCTTTCTCCAACGTAGAGGGCAACCCCTCCCCCCCTTTTACCTTCCACATCTTTTCTGAACAGGGCATAACCCAGTACACTTATGTCCCAGCTGTGATTGCTGGTATACCATGTTTCGGTTATTGCCACTATGTCCAGATCAGCCTCAGTCATTATTACCACCAGGTCAGGGACCTTGTTCCCCAGACTGCAGGCATTTGTGTACATGATCTTCCATGAAGAACGGCATTTTTTTTGTTCCCTCCTTATGCATCACTCCCTGCTTCATCCTACTTTTCCCAGAGTGTTTTATGTTTTGCCTCCTGTTTATTATGCTATTGGATGCTTGTGGTCTAGGTCCAACTTTTGGTGGTGATATTACGTCCTGAGCGTAGCCTATCCCTCTCTGCATATCTGCCCCTGGGTTGACATCCTGGTCCTGCTCCATGTGTGCACTAACCTGAGGGGATGGGCTGCCTGAATCTCCCTGCACCTGACAACTCCCCCCCAGTTGCTACTTTAAATGCTTGCGCAGGAAGCATGTAAACCTCTCATTGAGGACAGACATGCCGTTGCCCTCCACAGAAGGATGCAAGCCATCCTTCTTGTAGAGGCGTGCATCTTCCCAGGTGGCACCCCAGTCCCCAATGTAGCCGAAGTTGTTGCCCTTGCACCAGTCCTTCAACCATTTATAGAAGGTGCTGGTTTGTCGGTTCCTTTTCCCCTCCTTCCCCTGACTGGTAGCACCTCTGAGAACGTTAGAGTTTGCCACCACCACCCCCCAAGCTCTTTCACAACTCCCTAAAATTCTCCTGAATCACCTCCAGACTCAACCTTTCTTTGGCTAAGTCATTTATCCCCAGATGGACTGACGTCCAGCCCCCAGCCATGGCCTTTTCGCTCCTCTGGATCCGCTCCCCCTCCCTCAGAGCCATGCCTCCTGGGAGGCACATGACCTCTCCCTCTTTCCTGATGTTTGACCCTATATCCATACCCCGATTAATGTGAGTCTTCTACCAGGAGAATCTTCCTTCTCCCCTGGGGTTCTCTGGCCCCCTCTCCTGTGTCCCCCTTCTAGCGGGTCTGCCCATCCCCCAGTCACAACCTTGGGTTCCGTTTCAGGGATATCCCTTTCCTTGAGGACACTGTATCCGTTCCTTAGTTGTACCGGGTGGGGTGTGTGCCTGGGTGGGGGCAGAGGATCCCAGTACTCCTGCCAACTGTGCTCGGACCATGGCAACCTCCTCCCTCAGCCCAGAGAGATGCCTGCAAATGAGGCAGCAGGTTCCAGATCTAGAGGCCATAGTGACAGTGGCTGACCTGGATAAAGAGGCCATTCCAGCGTCATGGTGTGCTGAAAACCATAATTGGGACATGGCCATACCAGGATATATGCTGTTCAGGAAGGACAGGGTGGGAAGGAAAGGAGGGAGTGTGGTGTTTTATGTGAAGGAAAGCATAACAGTAACAGAGATACATAGAATACAAGCGGAGGCTAAGGTAATGTGATACCTGGGAAACGGGAATGGTGTGATCTACAGACCTCCAGCACGGGGGGGGGGGGTTAGATAAGAAACACAGACTTTGACGGCAGATAAGGACCACTTGGCCCACCCAGTCTGCCCATTTCCCTACCTACTGGATAAGCTGCAGATTCTAGTTAACCAACAGCCTACTTCCTGCCATCCCCCACTACAACTGCCTTGTGTCTGTCCCATGCATGTTTGAATTCCCCCACTGTTTTAGCCCCAACAACCTCCCCATGAAGGCAGTTCCACACATCCACCACTCCCTCCGTGAAAAAATATTTCCTCACATTACCCCTGAGCTGTCCCCCCTCCATCTTTAAATTGTGTCCCCTTGTTCTTACACATCTCTTTTTCTGAAAGATGCTACCCTCCTGGACTTTGTTGATTCCCTTGAGGTACCTGAACGTTTCTATCATGGCACTCCTTTCATCAAGGGTATACATATTAAGCTCTCTCAGTCTCTCTTCATATGGTTTCTGATGCAGACCATGCACTATTTTAGTTGTCCTCCTCTGGACTGCTTCCATCATATGTCCTTGCGTAGATGAGGTCTCCAAAACTGCACACAGTACTCCAGATGGGGTCTCATCAACTGTCTGTACAGAGGGATAACCACTTCCCTTTTTCTACTTGTGATGCCCCTTCCTATGCATCCCAATATCCCCCTGGCTCTCCTTACTGACTTCTCACATTGCTTACCCACCTTTAGATCATCTGATATGACTACCCCCAAGTCACGTTCCATTTCTGTTATTGTTAGTACCTCCCCTGCTAATGTGTACTCTTCTCCTGGGTTTTTGTTTCCCAGGTGCATTACTTTGCTCTTCTTTGCATTGAATCTAAGTTGCCATATGTCTGACCATTTCTCCAACCTTGCCAAGTCCCTTCTCATCCTTTCTACCCCCCCCCGTGTATCAACTCTGTTACAGATCTTTGTATCATCTGCAAAGAGGCATACCTTTCCCTCCAGACCCTCCGCAATGTCACCTATAAAGATGATAAGAGGACTGGACCCAGTACTGAGCCCTGAGGTACTCCACTAGTGACCCCCCTTTCTTCGGAATGTGTTCCACTTACTATTACCTTCTGTGTCCTGTTGTGCAGCCAGTTTGCAACCCAGGCTACCACCCTGGGACCCACTCCCAGGCTGGCTAACTTGATTATTAATCTTTTGTGAGGGACTGTGTCAAATGCCCCGCTGGTCTCTAGGTACTCAACAATTCTTTCTTTCAAAAGTGATTCCATCGTTTTCCCTACCACTGAGGTCAAACTTACAGGTCTGTAGTTTCCTGCTTCTGCCTTGCTCCCACTTTTGTGAAGGGGAATCACATCTGCCCTCCTCCAGTCCTCAGGTATCACCCCATCCTCCCATGATTTGTTAAAAGGTACTGGTAGAAGCCACTGGCAAGATGGCATAAAAGCGGGAGGTGATGCTGGTGGGGGATTTCAATCTCCCAAATAAAGACTGGAGCATCCCTGCTGCAGCTTCACACAGAAACAGGGACATCCTGGATTCACTGCAAGGGGCATTCTTCAGGCAGCTATTCAATGAACCCACACATGATGGGGCAAATACTAGACCTGGTACTTACAAAACATGGGCAGTGCTGCAGATGTCAAGGTGGGAGACCACCTAGGGATCAGTGATCACTGTACAGTGTGATTCAATGTAAGGATGGCTGCAGAATCGAACCACACAAGGGCAAGAGTCCTGGATTTTAGGAGGGCTGATTTTATAAAGATGGGTAAATACTTCATGGATGAACTAGCATGGGGGGGGGCGCCCAGGTGGGGTGGAAGAACAGTGGTCGAAACAAAAAGAGGGCATAGTGAAGACAACAATCCTACAACGAACATACAAAACTGCCAGCAGAAAAAGGCCATTTGGTTTATCGAGTCTGCTCGATTTTGCAGCTAGCATCCCTACTCTGCAGCTTCCCATCCCACCCTACCCACTCCTCTTATGACCCTCCCTTTTGTCCTATCCCAGCCCCTCTTGAAGCATCCCACTGTTTTACAGGCCACCACCTCTGCTGGAAGTGCATTCCACTCTGCTACCACCCTTTCTGTAAAGAAATGCTTCCTCATCTCCCTCCTAAACCTTCCACCCTCCAATCTCATGTCATTACCCCAACTGTCTCTCCCCACCCTCCCTTTGAACAATCCCTCCATGCTGGTCCTCTTTATTCCTCTCATGTACTTAAAGGTCTCAATCATATCCCCCCATCCCTCCTCTCCTCCAGAGAGTACATGTTCAACTCCCTAAGTACAACCTCATATAGTAACTCCCCCAGACCCATGACCATCTTTGCTGCTCTGCGTTGCACCCCTTCCAGCAATTTAATGTCCTTCTTTAGGCAAGGGCACCAAAACTGAACACACAACTCCAGGTGGGGTCTGACCAGTGTTCTGTATAATGGCAGAATCACCTCCCTCCTCCTAGACGTTATACCCCTTGCAATACAACCCAGCATCTTGTTGGCCATTGCTGCTGCTTCCCTACACTGCCTTGAGTTGTTCATTGCTCCCGTAATGAGCACCCCCAGATCTTTCTCCTCCTCAGTCACAGCTAGCTGCACCCCCCCCCAATGGTAACTCCTCTTTGGATTCTTTGCCCTGAAATGCAGCACCTTGCATTTTTTGGCATTGAAACTACGTTGCCCGGTGTCGGACGATGTCTCTAGTCATATTAGATCTTCCTGCAATCCTTTCCACCCCCCCTTGGTCATCCACCACTGCTCCCATCTTGGTGTCATCTGCAAATAGACTGATCCTGCTATGTATGCCTACTGAGATGTCTGCAATAAATATCCCAAATAACACCAGCCCCAGAACTGACCCCTGTGGGACCCCGCTCATCACTGCCCTTGAGGATGATAATTCACCTCCCACTACCACCCTCTGTTGCTGCTGTCCCTGCAGCCAGTTCTCCACCCAACCCACCAATTTTGCCCCCAGCCCTGTGCCCCTTAGCTTATATGGTAGTCTCTAATGTGGCACTGAGTCGAATGCCTTACTGAAGTACAGGTACAGGGCATCCACTGCATGCCCTTTGTCCATTTCCCTAGTCACCCAGTCACAGTAGTCCACTAAGTTAGCCTGGCACGATCTGCCCTTGACAAAGCCATGCTGCTGGCTGTCCTGCACACCACTGACCTCCAGCAGGGTCACCAGCCTCTCCTTCAGGATTGTTTCCATCAGTTTCCCCACTATGGATGTGAGACTCACTGGTCTATAGTTCCCTGGTTCATCTTTGGGATCACTCTTATGGAGTGGAATCACGTGAACAATCCTCTAATCCTGAGGTACACACCCTGAGTCCAGAAAGGCATTAAATAGGTCTGCCAATGGGCCTGCCAGGACCTGTGCCAACTCCTTCAGTAAACTGGAGTGTATGCCATTGGGTCCCGGTGCCTTTTCCACCCTCAGTGCCCTTAACCCACCTAGCACTCTACCTTTTGTGATTTCCCCATCCGTCACCCCATCCCCCTCTGATCCTATCCTCCCCCCAACCTTAGGTATTCCTCCCTTTCTCTTTTGCAAAAACCGAGCAGAAGCAGTCGTTAAGTGCTTCTGCCTTTTTGTCCCCTTTTTCCACCCATTCTCCCTCCTTCTTAATCCTTACTATTTGGTCCTTACAACCCCTTTTCTCCCTGATGTACCTGAAGAAGTATTTTTCCCCTCTTTAATTCCCTTTGCCAGCCTGAGCTCCCTTGACGCCTTTGCTGCCTTTACTTCCCTGGTCACCTCTTTTGCTTTCTTCAGTTACTCCTCCCTGTCCTCCCCCCATTCGCCTGCATCTCCTATAGGCAACTCTTTCCTCCTCACCCTGTCTATGATTCCCTTGCCCATCCAGCTAGGTTTCTTCGCCCTAGCCTTTTTACTTTGGGCCTTGCTGCAGAAATTTGTTGCCTCCATTATCCCTAACTTAATGAGTTCCCACCTCTTATTTGTGTCCATACTAGGCTGAATTATGTCCAGGAACCCTTGCAAAACTTCACCCATCTTTTTGAAGCCAGCCTTTCTAAAGTCTAGCACCTTTGTGCCAGTTTCCCCCCTCTCTACGCCCAGCTGCAACAGGAACCATACTGTCCGGTGGTCACTCCCCTCCAGTGGTTCCTCCACCCTTAGATCCCTCACCCACTCCCCATCAGACAGTACAAGGTCAAGGGTATTCCCTTCCCTAGTTGGTTCACTGACCAACTGCATCAGGAAGTTATCCTGGAAGGCGTCTAGCATTGTCTGTTCCCTTCTACACTTGGTGGCAGGTGTCCCTCACTCCACTCCCTGCAGGTTGAAGTCACCTACTATCACCACCCCGCCCTTCTCACAGTTCATCCAGATTTGTCCGCCAATACCCTAGCTGTCTTTTCCGATTGGGAGGGCGCTCACATCCTAAGTGTCAAACAAAACAATGGTTTTTAGATAATATTACTGGTCAGGCTAAATGTTGCTGTGGTCAGTTTTAATAACAGATTGTTCGTATGGTTTTACTGTTAATGTTTGTTGTATCTTAGTGTATTGCATAATGTATTGTAACAAGTCTTATTGTTGTAAACTAACAATTATGGGTCACTATTTCAAATGAGTTTGCTCAATGGTCTAACCCTAATAAAATAAAATAAAAATTAAAAAAGAAAGAAAATAAGAGGAGAAAGAGGCCGCTATGATTCTCAAATGAGGTAGCTGAAAAGGTTAAGGCTAAAAAGCTGAAATACAGAAGATATAAGGAAACGCAAAGGGAGGAGGATAAGGAGGTGTATCAGGAGAAATGGAGAGAAGCAGGGAAAGCAGTACGGAGATCAAAGTCGCAAAGAGAAGAGAAAATAGCCCAAGACGTAATGAAAGGAGACAAGATATGTTTTAGGTATGTTAGTGAAAAGAGGAAGAGCAGGGCAGGGATTGTAGGGTTACGGGAAAGTCCCCCTCAGCCTATTTTCTCCATGCCTGTGTAGTTTGTAGGCATGAGCAATGATCCCCTCTCTTGCATCCCCCTAATGTCATCCTAATTTAAATATAAATTAGGTTGATTCACTCTGCTTTGTCCCTGGTGTGAAAACCTGTTTGTCTCCATTCCAAAGGTCATGACCCCACTTACGCAAGCCAGCAGAAGTTATACTTTCATTCAGTTCTGTTACATGTCTTGTGAAGTTCATGTATTCTCTATAAGCATTTTTTCTTCCAACTCAGATACACTTTAAACTACAGAAAACAGAAGGGGCCTGATACTCAGAAAAGCATAAAGCGAGTGCAGAGGTTTGTGCTGCATTTTGCAATTGCCCAGGAGTCCGAAGATGCTGCATGCGGTTGGTCAGTGCACCGGTGCTATCCGACTGAATACTGGGCCATGTCGGCACTGCGTGAAGTCAAGTAGTGCTGCTGGAACAGGACTCCTGAAGTGGGCCTCAAGAGTGGATAGTGCCAGAGTGCTATCTGCAGTTTTCCAGGGGTGTGATTCAAAGGGTTTTCAGCTGCAAGCTACGGTGAAGGGGGGGGAATACAAGAGGATTGCTGAACCCCAAAATATCCAAAATTCAAGATGAGTATGCACGCAGGGACATCCCTTGATGAAGGGCTATTTGGACTCAAAGTGCTGCGGCAAGTAGTGGCCAGTGAGCATGTCTGGAACTGGCAGGCATTGTATCAATTATTTAGGAAGCCAGTGTTACTGGCATCTGTGGAGTGCATATTCATCTTGAACTTCAGTTTTCAAAGGGACCCATGCAAATGACTCCATTGAGCATACAATGGCTAAGGGGCCATCTGCATGCCCATTATGGTTCCTTTTGCATGGGAAGCAGAGGCAGGTTAGTACAGCGCGGGCCCCCCCTTTCACCAGTTCAAGACATGTAGATATCCCTGGTGCGTAGTGGTCCACTCACCGATTGCTGGCCCATAATAGCAAAAAATAAACCACCTCTTGGATGCTAGTGGCCCCCGATCGCCGGCCCACAGTAAACCCACAACCCTCCATGACATTGGTGGCCCCTCCCCGGGCCACTGACCCTTAGTACCACTGGTTTGCAGTTCCGTAATTCCTGGCATCTAGCAGTCCCCACCACCCTGGCACCGGCCCCCAATCACCTTACTAGTATCCTCGGTGCCACAGGTGCACCTACAGTGACTGGCGCAGCCCTCCTCACACCTCCTCAGCTGGCCACTGTATGTTCAGGTAAGGAGTGTGTGTCTAATTTACAGGACTGGGTGACACGCCCTGTACTATACATAACACACGTGGTCCCTGTCTGGACATACAGAGTCCGGCCGAGTAGGTGTGAGGAGTGCTACGTTGGTTGCTGTAGGTGTGCCCGTGGCACAGAGGATACTGTTAAGGTGAAGGGGGGTGTTCAGTGCCACAGTGGGGGCTGCTAGTAGCCAGGAATTATGAACCAGCACCAGTGGTACCATGGATCAGTGCTGAGCGGGGGCTACTAAGTGCCATGGAGGGTTGAAAGTTTTACTATGAGCTGGCAATCGGAGAGGGGGAGAGACCACTAGCACCAGAAGTTTTTTTTTTACTACGGGCTGGCAATCATGGGGTGGGGTGCCCACAGCACCACAGAGGGTTTTTTTTTTTTATGGGCTGGTGATCGGAGCGGGTCCTCCCACCACCAGGGAGTTTTTTTTTTTTTACTACGAGCTGGCAATTGGAAGAGGGAACAAGCACCAGGGAGGATTTTTATTTACTCCGTGCTGGCGATCGGAAGGGGGGGACCACTAATATCAGGGAGTTTTTGCTAAGGTTTTTCAGAGTAAGAGGGGGTTTTGTTTGACAGTATTTGCGCTGCACAATAGGACAGCACTAAACCCTTTTGCATGGCACATATCTGCTGAATATTGACTTGCGCCAATATTGCTGTCCCTGTACTGCCATTTGCATACCCCTACACATTGTGGTTTGCACAAGTACTAACCCTGTTTGGCAGCGCACCGACCTTTCTGAGTACTGGGCTCCAGTGCAAAACCTGGTTTGCACAGGCAAACACTGGTTAGCACCTGCGCAAACATTTGAATATCAGGCCCCAGGGCACTTATGCCGTGAAGCTTCATGGCCAGCATATAACAAGAACATAGGGACTAGAGGACAGCAACAGCACGGACTTATGCAGTGTAACTACTGCAGGCTTTAGCTCCAAAACATCATAAAATTCCAGGATGTCTTAACATAAATCAGGTCATGACCTTCGTAATGGAGTCAGGCAGTGTTTCACACCAGACTGAAGCACCTTCACTTACATAAAATCCTGATGAAAATAGGAGGGTGCAATAGAGACAAGCACTGTGCATGCCTACAGAATAAAAGGCTAAGGGGTGTGACAAGGTTTAATAAGGCCCTGTGCCCATTTGTTATTCAGAAAGAATTTAAATGCAAGGATCTGTTCTATCCCCTCCTTTTCTGCCTTTTTTCTGTCTGGTTGTGCAACCAACTGTTCTCGTGAGACCTAGGAACTGATCACTCTGACAGTCCTGCGATTCTCTGCCTCTCACTATCTCTCTGCCTCCATTTGCAGTTTCTGTCTTATTCTTCCCCCTTGCAGATCTGTGGTTATAAATATATGGGTGAATCTTTATGTGAGACTGGGATCCCTTGGTTTGAAATGTATATAGTTATACTGTTGAAATGATTACAAAAAGCTATTTGGAATTCAGGGGGGTTAACCTGAGATGCAGTTTGAGCTCCTCTCAAGCTTGCTATCAAACTCTTTTGCAGAGCTGTCAGCAGGAGGCAAGCTTGGGACACTGTTCTATTTGCAAGCCTGCTCTGCAAAGAAACTGACAAGAACTTGGGTACATTTTTTGAGAAACAGAATATCTCCTTAGTGAGCTCAGGATGAAGGAGTTAACTGTCAGGCAAAGACTTGCTATAAAAAGAGCAGCAATATTTTTGCTAGAGACTTTTCTTGGAAACTGGAAAGAAACCCTCAGATGAAGGACTTCTGTTTTCTGTTTGTACTGCCTTGGTATATCGCTATACTGAACAATTTGTTTTTAAATTTTTGTTCTGTTGTCACTGATAATAAAAAGCTACTTGCAAATTTTATAACTGTTCCCTAGTTTTCCTATGCTTCCTGACCCATGCCTCGACGACAGATGGTGACGGACTAAGTGGGATTTACATCATGCAAACTCTAAGCCAGAGGTTTTGTGCGTAGGTACTGGACCTGATACCAAGGAAGCATATCAGAAAGGTACGAATTCTGCAGCAGCAAGCCCAGGAGTCATTACCAGAAGATTGGCAGTCAAACTAGCTGAGACAGTACAGCCAGCATCTGACAGGGTGACCCATGTCATACTGGACACCCTTGGGATAAACTGAAACCAATTCCCCAAGCAGTTTATATATTTTGCATAATGTCCAACATGCTGGTTGGCTGGTTATAAATTAAGTGCTGAAGTGCTTATAATGCTTTCTGTGCATATTAACCTAAAGCAAAACTGTTTTGATACAAGAATAACAAAAACTTGTTTCTCCTTTTTCTGGATGTTAGCTCTCTTCTAAGATATATTTTGCAGCAGACAGCATGATGTAATATGACCTTGCAGGAGAGTTTAGGAGAGCACAGAATGTTCTGACCACGGCTCTGACCTTTAACAATGTTGTGTAAGCAATAAGACACAAAGGGGTGTGTGTAAACCATATTTTACAGGACGGCCAGTGGCGTGGTAAGGCACAAGGCCAACGGCTGAGTGACTTCAGATGCTGGCTGTGCTGTAAAATATGGTTTACATACACCAGAGTGCCATATTGCACTTATAAAATTGACTTTTTTTTTTACTTTTGACTATTGGGAAAATAATGTTTAGATGCAGAAAAATACAGGTTACTCACCTGTAACAGGAGTTCTAGGAATGGTATATGTTGTTCATCCACACTTATTGGCAGGTTCCTTGCCGCTTTAAATCTTGCCGGAAGGTCTTCAAGCTGGCTCCTCCCACCCACCCGGGTGGTAAAACTCTCGGCTCTGCCCCATGACGCCAGATCTGGCCCGCTGGAAGCTCAGGTTGTGCGTCGAAGCTGGGGAGGTCGGGTGGGTCGTGTGGATGAACAACATATACCATTCCTAGAACTCCTGTTACAGGTGAGTAACCTGTATTTCTAGGGACATGGATATGTTGTTCATCCACACTTATTGGCAGACTCCTAGCAGTTCTCCGGGAGGAGGGAGGCAAGGCGCACAACCCCGATACTTACTTGGAAAATAAAGACTGGAGAACCGAGGCCCCAAAACCAGCATCCCGGCATGACTCAAGGTCGATGTGGTAATGGGTAATAAAGGTGTGTGCTGACTTCCAGGTAGCAGCCCTGCAGATTTCCTGGATAGGGACATCCTGAAGCAGCCAATGATGCAGCAGTATGACGGGTAGAATGAGCTCTTATCCCTCTGGGAGGCTCCATGCCCGCCAATTTATAGCAGCGATCTATGCAGGAGGTGACCCACCTGCCTATCGTCCGCTTGGCTGCAGGTCTGCCAGATGTGGCTTCAGCGTAGGTGACAAACAGCTGGCTAACCTCTCCTCGATTTCAGCCGTAGCGCCTTATAATAAGTGAGCGCCTTCTAGGGTCCAGAGTATGGAGCCTATATTCGGCCTCCGAGGTGTGATTGGGGTAGAACACCGCAGAGTCAGCACCTGGTTAAGGTAAAACTCACACCACCTCGGAAGGAATTTTTGGTGGGGCGAGGGGACAACCTTGTCCCTGTGGAAGACCAGGTATGAGACTCGATGCAAGTGCCTGGAGCTCTCCCATCCTTCTGGCTGACGTGATAGCCATCAAGAAGGCGTCTTCCACGACAAGTGAGAGAGTTCACACCTGTGCATTGGTCTAATGGCTTGCCCATGAGCTTTGCCAGTACCAGCAGTAGATCCCACAGAGGTGGAGGATTTCAGACCGAGGGGAAATGTGATCAAGGCCTTTGAAAAAGCCGCCTCACTCCTTTCCTGCCATCGACTGCTTCCCGGCCCGCGCTGCAAGCAGAGATGGCTGCCAGGTGCACCTTAGGGTCGTTGACCTAAGCCCTTCACCAGAAAGGGGACCATAAATAGTCCAAAATGCTTGCCACAGAACAGGAGGAAGGGTCCAAGCCCTTGCCCTGACACCAAATGGAGAATCTCTTCCATTTGAAGGCGTAGCATTTTCTGGTCGACTCCTTACGGGACGCCTCGACAACATTGAGGACCTCGTCAGAAAGACCCAAGGCCTGGAGCTCTAGCCGCTCAGGAACCAGGCCGTCAGGTGCAGGGATTGAAGGTCCGGATGGAACACCTTCCCCTGATTGACTGAAAGCAGGTCCAGGCGAGCTGGAAGCTGCCTCGGGAGCCTGGAGCTGAGGCTGAGGAGATCTGGGTACCAGAATTATCGGGGCCAGTCTGGGGCTACCAGGATCACCTGCGCCTTGTCCCTCCTTGCTTTGAGAAGCACCTTGTGAATCAAGGGAAATGGGGGAAAGGCGTAGAAGAGGCCCGGGGTCCACAGCCTCGAAAAGGCATCCCCCTGCAGCAAGCCCTGCTGAGGGGGCGGGCATGAAACAGCTCAGCTTCGCTCCTCCTGAGGCAAACAGGTCCACCTGAGGTGTGCCCCAGTGGGAGAACAGATCTTGTACTCCTCCGCAGGAGAGACCACTCATGAGATGCAGCCCTATCTGGCTCAGGGCATCGGCCAGGGTGTTGGAGGCTCCTGCCACATGAATGGCTAGGAGATCCACCTCCAGGCTGCGACGAGCGACCAAATGCGGAGAGAGCTTCCTTGCAGGAAGCATGGAGCGGGCCCCGCCCCTGGCGGTTCAGGTAGACATGGTCGTGGTATTGTCCGCCTGACTCGGACCACTTGACCCCGGAGAAACGGAGCAAAGGAGGGAGAGCTAGGCGGACCGCCTCGAGCTCCAGCAGGTTGATGTGGCATCGACTCCCGCAGGGACCAGAGGCCGTGCACTCGGTGTTCCCCCAGATGGGCACCCCAACCCATCAGAGAGGCGTCGGTCGATAGAGAGACCGTCAGCTCGGGGCGGACAAACGGGATGCCCTCCTGCAGATGGAATGGAACGGTCCACCACTGGAGAGCGTTCCACATCTCCTGGGTCACTATCACTAGCTGGTCCAAAGGATCGCAGCGTTGTGACCACTGGCTGGCCAGTGGCCAGTCCCCACTGAAGGGGGCGCATGTGCCAGCGGGCCCAACGGACCACGCTGGTACAGGCTGCCATGAGACCCAGAAGGCGGAGGAAGTCCCGGGCAGGGCGCAACTGCCCAACCAGAAATGATTGGGCAAAGGAGGTAAGAACCTCAGCCCTGTCCGCCGGGAGCTGTGCTCTGGCTCGAAGAGAGTCGAGCTCTGCCCCGATGAACAGGATCACCTGCTTCGGCTCGAGTTCCGACTTGGCCTCGTTGATGAGAAGGCCAACTCGAGAGCAAACCTGGAGGGCCAGATCTCCAGACCGCTCCACCTCCAGTCTGGAGGAGGCTGCTATCAGCCAATCGTCCAGGTAAGGGTACACCCGGACCCCTCGGCGCCACAGGAATGCTGTCACCACTGCCATGCATTTGGTGAAGACCCTGAGAGCTGGAGATAAGCCGAAGGGCATGGCTCAGAACTCGAAGAGGGATCCCTCCACTTGAAAGCGGAGGAATCTCCGATGTGACGGACGGATAGGGACGTGAAAGAACGCATCTTGTAGGTCCAGAGAGCAGAACCACACGCCGTGTTCCAGAGATGGTATTATCTGCGCCAGAGTGACCATCCTGAAGGTTCGAGACCTTAGGAACTTGTTCAGGTCGTGTAGGTCAAGAATGGGGCGCCAGCCCCCCCTGTTTCGGAACCAGGAAATACCTGGACACGAACCCCGAGTCTGAAAGGGGGGGTCCTCCACCTCCGTGATCACCTCCTTTTGGAGGAGGAGGAGAGCGATGTCGGCTCGGCGAGCCGCCAGTGAGGCTGCGGACCCCGAGGCCCCCCGAGGTGCGACGGCTCTGAAGGGCGGGGTCTGCTTGAATTCCAGAGGTAGGCCTTTCCACCACCTCCGTACCCACCTCGTCCGTGGTAACAGCGGACCAGGAGGAAAGGAAGTGTCTGAGCTGCCCCCCACGGGGGGAACCAGGGGTGAGGTGACAGGGATGGGGGCGACACCCCTCAGCCTGTCACTGGGCAGGCTTGGAGGAGGGACCGGCCGAGGGACCTCCTGGGCCTTTACCTCCCTGCTTCCTGTTGGAGGAAGCAGACAGCTTGGGCTTGGCATACCAAGGTCGAGCCTGCTGGCCCTGATGTTGCTGGGCCGGGCGCGCCGCGGGCGCAGAAGGACGAAAGGGCTTAGGCTGTGGCTTGCGGCCTTTGTCCTTCTGAGCGGAAGAGACCGAGTCCAAGGTAGCATTGACTTCTCGATCCTCTGCAAGTGACCTTCCACCCCAGGGTCAAGAGGTCAATCCCAAAAGGGAACATCCGCCAACTTGTGCTGGGTATCCGAGGTAAAGGTGGAATCCTCAGCCAGTCTCGGGATGCATGGCCACTGCGGTCGCCACAGACCTGGCACATGAGTCCTCGATGTCTAACGCAATCTGGAGCTGCTTGCTTAGCCACTGCTCTGTGCCCTGGTCCCGCACCCGCCTGACCGTAGTCCGCAGATCTGCGGGAAGATAAGGGACAACTCATCCAGGGAGCCCAACAGGGCGTGGAGAAAATGTGCCATGAGGACGGCGAACTGGCCTGACGAAGGCCGTCAGAGAAGACGCAGCATAGACTTTTCGCCCGGCATAATCCAATTTCTGGATTCCTTTGTCGGAGGTTTGTCCATATCCCCATGCCTCGCACGCCGGAAAACGCTGTCGGTAACCAACCCCTCGGCCGAGGGATGTTCCAAACCGGACGGGAACCGGTAGGGGACCGCATACTTCCCGCCAACCTGGTCACGCTGGGCAGGAAGCAGGACGCCGACAAAGTTCCAAGGCTGGACCCACTATGGCTTCGCCAACGGAAAGGCCTCCGTGAGAGAATCCCTCGGTCCAGAATCTCCGTGAGGGGGATACCTGGCTCTTGAGAACGGGTTCGAAGCTTCCATCCGTGGGACCCGAGATGAGTCAAGCAACCCTAAGAAGGATGAAGGGCTATCGCCCATTGACTGCCCTCCCGAGGACTCCAAGTCGGCGCTTGGAAGAGGGAGGAACCATCATCGGACTCAGAAGAGTCCTCAAAGAGCTGCTCTGGCCTGAGCCACCCTCCACCTGCCGAGGTTTATCGGGAGTGAGGGTGACAGAAAGCCTATGGGGCAAACCCAAAGCCGACCGAGAATTTTTGGTCGGAGCCCCAACTAATGGCTGTGTAGGCGGAGGTTCCACCAGAATCGGTGGGGCAGCTGGAATTGGCCGAACAACCGGCCTGAGAACAGGCTCCTCGACTACGAGGGGTTGTTTCGGCTGCTCCGGTGACAGCCACTTAATGGCCAGGGAAGACGACTGGGTCGGCTTATTCCGGGTCAAAAGGAGCTGTTGCCACATAAGTTCCTCGTACCTCCAACGCAACTTGCGCCGAAGCCTCCCCTCGTCCGAGGAAGAGGAATAGCGGCGGCGCTGCTTGCCGCGGTGACAAGACCAAGACCGCCTATGACGGTGGGATCGGTTGGACCGTGAGGATGTCTGAGACCCGAGACTGGGGAGTCTCGACTAGGCCGAGAGAGCGAGAGAAGTGTCAGAATCGCACTCCTCGGTTCGGACGATCCCACCGGGTCTGAACCGGAGGCACAGACGAGCCGACGGGATCCTCAACTCCCCACCGGGGAACTGGGAGAGGGATTCTCGCTTCTCCAGCCAACAACCTGCCTAACAGGTCGTGAGAAATCTCGACCGTGTCGCGGAGTCTCGTCCACTGGCCTGACGGGGACACCGTGAGCCGCATGTGAGCCGGGAGGTCACCAAGCCACTGCCCGACAAGGGAGAGGGATCTTCCGCCCCCAAGAGCGCCAACGGAGAAACTTACTTTGCTCTTTTGGACCTGGAAAAGGTCCCAATAGTTGGACCCTCACCCTTGGTCGAGAGGGTCAGACAAAGCTCCTAAAAGGAAGCCAGCACGAGCACCGAGAGAGGCGGGACAAATGCCGCGAGCGAGGTAGAAGCGGCCCGCGCCTCCTCTCTCGAGGGCAATCATCTGCTCGACTGATCCGCCGAGCACCGCAGTCAGCGACACCGCCAATCGGGCCTCTTTAGATTTCACCGTGGAATTCTTTTCGGGCGCCTCAGCTGTAATTGGGCATTGCGGTCTTCAGGGCGTGGCCGAAAAGGAAGAGCACAAGTCGCAGCCTGCGGGCCGTGCTCAAGGCCCAGGCAGAGACGACGGGAGTGCGGATCCGCCTCCTAGGACGCCTTTCTGCCCGCAAGGGCACCTCCAAAAACCGGGAGTCGATTTGTCCATCGCGAGCCGCGAGGAGAAGAAGACCAAGTCTTTAGCAAAAATCGTAATTTCAACTTTTCAAGAATTAGGAACCAGTCTTAATCGCAACGCTAAGGAGGGAACCCGAGCTCCAAGCGGTAAGGAAGATCTGGAGTCATGGGGTGGAGCCGAGAGTTTTACCACCCGGGTGGGTGGGAGGAGCCATCTTGAAGACCTTCCGGCAAGATTTAAAGCGGCAAGGAACCTGCCAATAAGTGTGGATGAACAACATATCCATGTCCCTAGAAATAGATTTACTTTGTGCATTCATGATAAAATAATCCTTCCACCCACTGCAAGTGATGTCATTGATGATGTCATTGTATTGTTGCCTACTTTCTTCCTGTTTTTTTTTTCTGTTTTTCTCCACATTCAAGATATGGAATGTTTACCATGGAATACATGGATTCAAAATTCTGCTCAGTTCCACTTGTAGAATGTCTCTCTCCCAACACACTGTACACACAGACAACAAAGGCATTTGTTTCAGCCAGAGACTCAGTTATCTCACTGTCAGGGCAAGAAGAAGAGAGTTCCCTGATGAGCAGGTAAAGATAGAAAGGGGATTGTTCACTGTCAGCAAAGAAACAGTAGTAGTGAAAACTATAAACAATAGTTATTGTTTCTAATGTGTTTATGTATGTAAGGAGTGTGTGGTAATCAGGGAAACAGCATTTAATTCATTTGTTTTATTTTATATTTAAGGTGGTTTTATTTTTAGGGCCCAGTTGAATTTTTTTTAACACAGTGTAAAGGTAGCAGCCATGTCTGTGGTGGAAGATCAGTTCTGGCAATAGAGGGCTATCTAAAATGTCTGTGTTCCAAATGCCCATTGATCTATGCTGCAGACTCCTCACTGCTGAGCAGTCTTTTTTTTTTTTTTTTTTAACTATGTGTAAACCATATTTTACACATAAGAGCCAATCAGATTACATGGTGTTACCCTGCCATTTTATAAAAACAAGTTATGTAATGTGTCACAGGTGCCAAATAACTGTTCTCTGTGATGCAACAGTGGCACCTAGTGGCTAGTTTTATATTATGTTTGCTGTTAATCAAAAGGCAGGGGAAACTGTTTTTCCAACTTTTAGTGAGCTTATAAAAAGCCCTACCTCAGTGCTGGAAGGAGAGATAGATAGATAAGAAGGTGAAAGACCTCCTGGTAGTGTGTGCTTTCACACCGATTCATACTAGGCTGAAGAAAAGCCTTGGAAACTGTTTAAGCTAAGCAGCTGTCTAACTTATTTTGCTTTCTGTATATTTTACTTTATGAAAATAAAATGATAAATGCCACCATACGTTTTTATGCACCTGACTCGTGGTCTGCCTGAAATTGTGTTAGCCTAAACCCACGCCCGGTGACATATGGTGTCAACTGTGGGATCTGCTTGGACATCCAAGGAAACAAGGGGGAGTCCAGTCAGTTGGTACCAGACGTGGTACCTACGATACACGGCAGAGGTGCATGGTGCCAGGTGAGATAAGGACCACGCATGCTGGAGATGGTGACCTGGGCAAGGCACCATGGATGGGATGAGGTGGACCCGATGGCCAAATGGAAACCCCTAATACGGCTTCTTCACTGGATGAATGGCAGCTAGTTGGAGGCTGATCAACACTGGAGAGAGGTGTAGTGCAGACGCCAGGAGCTATAAGAGGTCCCACTCAGAGGATGTTGAGGAAGAATCAGTGGAGCAGGATCCATGGGCTCTGGAAAAAGAGGACCCCCCCAATGGAGCATTTGTGGCTGCCTTTGTCAGAGATTCCTTTGCTGCCTGTTTTTCCAGGCTACTACTTGGTGGAGGATGGCGAACAAGAAGAAGAGACCCCAGGTAAGACTGACCGGCAGTGTGTTACTGGGGGAGAAGACTTCAAGCAAGATGGAAGACAATGTTTTGGCTGAAGGGACTTTTGCATATTTTGAACCTCCTCCCAGAAAAAATATTGTTCTCCAGATGTTGACTGGGAAAAGTTGCAGGTAGGGGATCCTGAAGAAACTCAGGTAAAGGAGTATGTAAAAATCAAGGATGGGAGAAAGGTTAATGGTGGCGTGGGGGACAGGTTATGGTGGTGTGAACTTAGGAAGGAAGTTCTGTATCATATGAGGCCCAACCTCGGACGAAGCAAGTGGATGCCCAGGTAGTGGTGCCCGTGGCATATATGAAAAAGGTGATGGAGGATGCGCATTCCAGTCACTCAGGGCATCTGGGCCATGGGAAAATATTGGCTAGATTAACCCTGTATTTCTATTAGCCAGGCATGTACAGGCAGGCAGCAGCAGCATACTACAAGATCTGTTGTAAGGACAGACAGATAGCGACCACTGATAATGATGTGGGAGGAGTAATCCAGAGGGTGAAAAACAAGAAGTGGCATCCTTGGGGGGACTCCCACATACAACAGGGGGACAAGGTGGTGGCCAACACCACTTCAAGTGTATAAGATCTGATATGTAAACCCAGAGGTGAAGAACAGGCTGTTAGGCATACAGCATGGTATGTTACTAAACTACCTTTAAATGTCTACGTGGGGATGGAGCAAGGTAGTTCTCCTCCTGAAGGCAGTTATACTGGGTGCTGTATGGTCCAGCCATTTGAGTTTATCTGGTCAGGGAAAATCAGTAGATGGCATAAAACTGCCGTTAGTAGTTCTTTCTCTCGTCTGCTTTGCTGCATGTCTGCCAGGTGAGCCTTCAGCATAGGTGACAAACAGCTGGTGAACCTCTCCCCAAACATCAGCTGTATGTTCCTTGTAATAAGAGCATGCCCATCTCGGGTCTAAAGTATGGAGCCTGTACTTGGCCTCCGAGGCGTAACTGGGGTAGTACACCGGAAGAGTCAACACCTGGTTTAGGTGAAATTTTACCACCACCTTCGGAAGAACTTCGGGTTGGGGCGTAGGACAACCTTGTCCCTATGGAAGACCAGACAGGGAGACTCGGAGAGCACCTGGAGCTCCACAATCCTTCTGGCTGATGTAATAGCCACCAAGAAGGCAGTCTTCCACGACAGATGTGACACCTCACACCTATGCATCGGTTCGAATGGCTTGCCCATTAGCTTTGATATTACCAGCAGTAGATCCCATGGTGGTGGTGGTTCACGTACCGAGGGAGAAATGTGGTTGAGGCCTTTAAAGAAATGCCAGACCACCTTCTCCTGTGCCACCGTCTGCCGACTGGGCCGCACCTGATAAGCAGAGATGGCTGCCAGGTGCACCTTAAGGGTCATAGACCGAAGACCCCCTTTGGAGAGAGACCAAAGGTAGTCGAGAATGCTAGCCACTGGACAGGATGAAGGGTCCAGGCCCTTGCCCTGACACCAAATGGAGAATCTCTTCCATTTGAAGGCACAGCACCTCCTGGTTGACTCCTTCCTAGATGCCTCAGTATTATTAAGGACATCATAGTAGAGACCCAAAGCCTAGAACTCTAGCCACTCAGGAACCAGGCTGTCAGGTGCAGGGACTGAAGATCGAGATGGAATACCTTCCCCTGATTGATGAGGAGCAGGTCTGAGCATGCTGGAAGATGCCTCGGGAGCCTGGTCCTAAGGCTGAGGAGATCTGGATACCAGAACTGGTGGGGCCAGTCTGAGGCTACCAGACTCACCTGTGCCTTGTCCCTCCTGGCCTTGAGGAGCACCTTGTGAACCAAGAGAAGGCATAGAAAAGGTGAGTTCTGCTGAGGGGAATGGGCATGGAACAGCCTAAGCTTTGCATTCTCCCTGGAGGCGAACAGATCCACCTGAGGTTTGCCCCAGTGGGAGAACAGGCTGTGTACTACCTCTGGATGGAGAGATCACTCATGGGACATCTCGCCCACATGGCTGAGGGCATCTGCCAGTTGGTTCAAAGCCACATGGATGGCCCAGAGATCTGCCTCCAGACAGCTCGCGAGGGTCCAGATGCAGAGCGCTTCCCTACACAGAGGCCAGGAATGCGTGCTGCCCTGCTTGTTGAGACAGTACATGGTCATGGTATTGTCCGTCTAGACCTGCACCACCTGACCCACAAGGAATGGAGCGAATGCACTCAGTGCCAGCCGAACTGCTCAGAGCTCCAGCAGGTTGATATGACACTGGGATTCCTGGGGGGGTTCAGAGCCCACGGACTCTGTGATTCCCCATGTGGGCACCCCCCAGCCCGTGAGAAAGGCATCGGTCATTAGAATGACCGTTGGCTCGGGGTGGACAAATGGGATCCCCTCCTGCAGATATTCTAGGACAGTCCACCATTGGAGAGCATCCCACATTTTGAGTCACAGTGACCAGCTGGTTGAAATGACTGTCACTGAGTCCACTGGCTGTCCAGCTCCCACTGAAGGGGATGCATATGCCACCGGGCCCATCAGACCACAGAGGTGCAGGCTGCCATGTAACCCAGAAGGTGCAGAAAGTCCCGGGCAGTGTGCAAGTGCCCAACCAGAAATGACTGAGCAAAGAAGGATAGAACCTCCACCCTGTCTGCCAGGAGCCTGGCTCTGGCTCGGCAAGAGTCGAGCTCTGCCCCGATGAAGCAGATCACCTACGAAGGCACAAATTCTGACTTGGTCTCATTGACTAGGAGACCAAGTTCGATGCAGGTCTGAAGAATCAGATCCTTGGATCTCTCCACCTCCTGTTTGGAGGTACCCGCTATGAGCCAATCGTCGAGATAGGGGTACACTCTACACCCCCCCGACGCCGAAGATGGGCCACCACCACTGCAATGCATCTGGTGAAGACCTGGGGGATGGTGATGAGAGGCCAAACGTCATGGCTTAGAACTCAAAGAAGGCTTCCTCTGCTCGGAAGTGGAGGAACCTTCGGTGTGATGGACGAATCGGGATATGAAAGAACACATCCTGCAGATCCAGTGAGCGGAACCACATGTTCTGCTCGAGAGATGGTATGATTTGAGACAGAGGTACCATCCTGAATGTGCGAGACCTGAGAAATTGGTTCAGGTCATGCAGATCTAGAATAGGGCACCAGCCCTCCATCCATTTCGGGACCAGAAAGTACCTGGAAGCGAACCCTGGATTGACAGGGGGATCCACAACTCTGGCCACTACCTCCTTGTGGAGGAGTTGGGCGATGTAATCTCAGAGATCTGAATGAGTGTGCACAGAAACCACTTGGTGGGTACTGCTCGAACCCCAGAGGCAGCCCCTGGCCAACCACTTCCAAGACCCACCTGTCCGTTATTACAGTGGACCAGGCGGAAAGGAAGTGGCAGAGCTGGCCCCCCATGGGAGGACCAAGAGTAGGTATGATGGGTATGGGGTTGGCGACCCCCATCCCGTCACTGTTCAGGCTTGGAGGAGGATCTGGCTTGGGGACCGCTGAGAACTTTCCCTCCAGGTTTACGAGCCACCGAGGACCCTGGCTTGGGTAGAGGGCAACATGGTTGAGCCTGCTGCTGTTGCTGCCACCGACTGAAAGTGGGGCTGCTTGGTTGTAGGGGTAGAAGGCCGAAAGGGCTTTCTCTTCTGCTTTTTGGAACCCTGGGATTCCTTCGGGGCAAAAGTTATGCAGTCCAAGGTGGCACTGGACTTTTCCATGTGCTGGAGGTGACCATCCACTCCTGGACTGAAAAGATCGGTGCCCAGGAAGGGAAAATCTGTCAGCTTGTGCTGAGTGTCCACTGTAAAGATCGAGACCCTCAGCCAGGCCCTGCGGTGCATGGCAATCGCGGCCACCACCGAGCAGGCTCAAGAGTCCCAAATGACCATAGCCATCTGAAGCTGCTGTTTGGCAACCGCCCGACCCTGGTCATGGACCAGCTTGACCGTGGTCTGGAGGTCTGTGGGGAGATGAGAAAGAACCTCATCCAGAGCCCAAGAGGGCATGAGAAAAATGCTTGCCTGACGAAGGGCAAGCGGAAAAGCAGCATAGACTTTCTAAGCCAAGTGGTCCAGTTTCCTGAACTCTTTGTCCGGGAGTCTATCGGTGTCTCCTGAATTACCCAAGCACTGAAACACAGATTTTTGTCACCAGCCCCTTGGCCGAGGGGTGCTCTGTGAATCCCGAGAGGGAGCCGATGGGAACCGCATATTTACAGGCCATCCGGGCTGAGGGTGCAGGGCAGGAGGCTGGGTACTGCCACAAGTCAAAGGCTGGGCCAACAATGGCCTCAGCCACAGGGAAGGCCTCTGATGCAGAATTCCCCTCGTTTGAGGATATCAGTGAGGGATCAGTGAGGGGATATTCGTCCCACTCCTGAACGGGCTCCAAAGGCATCCTCGTAGGTTCGGAGATGAGATGGAAGATGCCCATGAAAGATGTGGGACCTTCCACCGTTGAGAGACTCCTGTTGGATTCATTGTCCAAGGGATGAGAATGCAAGTTTAAGTCCTCAGACCCAAGGAGTCTGGGTAGATCGGATGGCCACCTGTGTCCTCTTCGACCTGCCTGGGACAGTCAGGAGTAAGGGTGACAGACAGCCTATGCGGAAGGCTCTTGACAGGCTGAGACTCCTTGGAGTGAGCCCTGGAGGTAGGCTGCTTACATGGCAGTTCCACCCGAATTGGTGGAGAGGCCGGTTTCAGCTGAGCCGGGAGGGTCTTAACCATCTCCGCAGGTGGAGGGGCAGTATTGACCAGCTCCTGGGGAAGTCGGTGTCAGCCTGGAGGGTGACAGCCAAGTGATGGCTGGGTGGAAGCTGGAGTTGATCTTGGTCCAGCCATAATCAATTTTTGCAATTAATTTTAATACCTTACTATTGCTGTAATATTTAACTGATATCTGGTTGTTCCTGTCTCGCTCCCACCGGCATTTTGGAACCATGCGGCATGCCCAAAACCACCTCGGGCTGTTTCAGTGTGACGTTGACACAGGACAGGGAGCAGCTGGGGTGGGTATCCAGACAACTATATAAATGGATCTATTAGCAGCCTGGCTCCAAAGTACATGTTCCAGTGGTATACCGAAACCAGGTGTAGACTGGCTCAACGCTGCCAGTCTATACCACCAAGACATGATCTTTGGAAACCGGAGCTATTAATAGCTCCATTTACTATGGCTGTCTATGGATGCACCCCACTACTGCTCCCCATGTCATATGTCACATTAGAAAAGCTGCAGGTGGTTGTGGGCGTGCTGCACGGTTCCAAAATACCAGCGGAAGGGAGGCAAGATCAACCAGATACAAGTTAAATATTGCAGTAACAGTAAAATATTAAAATTAATACAATTTGCAAACCAACTTATCGGGTCATGCCTTACACCCAGGCATGACCAGATTACTGATGGTCGTTCCCCCTTTATATGTATACACAGATATTGTTTTTGTTCTCCTAGGATTTTAAACAAGATTAGTTTTTCTATCAAACTTTAACCCTCACTCATCTCACTGTGGAACACAGGCTAGAGTGTGTGTACACAAGGGTGAAGGTTTTTAAAAAATGTTTTAAAAAGGAGGCTTTGGCAGGAGATGTTAGCAAAACTGGCACTTCTGTGTGTTTTGTAAAAGAGTTTACCAGTAGTTTGTGCTTTCCTGTTGGCTTGCTTCTAAACCTGCCCTCATTCCTTTTAAGTAGTGTTGTGTTTGTGGGTCTCTAGAGTATGTTGTTTTGTTTTACTGTGGTAAGTTGGCAGGTTTGTATTGTGAGGACCACAGTTGTTGCCTTGAGTAAATAAACAGGATATTGTTCAGAAAAAGGAGTGGTTTCAAGGCATGGTAAGCTCCCCTCAGAAATTGAACAACTGCTGATGATCAAACCACCGAATCTCTTCAACAGAAACTGGCAGTTTCTCCTATGTACCATCTTTCAGAGAAGAAAAGCCATGAGTATGTTAAAGCTGTTTATTTGACTATATGACTAGCACCAAGCAGCAGGGACCATTACTAATTAAAGGCATAGTGTGGATACAGCAAGTGCCAGGAAGGCAAACTGTTGGTTCGGCGTTGTGCTCTGTTGGGGCTCCCATGCAAAGGTGCAAGTTTCAGGAGTCTGGCAAAGGTGTGAATGAGAAGATTCGCTCAGGACTACGAATGCATCGATAAAAAAAAAATATATATATATATATATAAAATGGGTAGAGAACTTGGAGACATTCCTTAACTGCATTACAATTAATGCTAAAAAACAAGTTCCCCCAAACTGGCCACATCACCACACTAAATCTATTTTTCTATTTTAAAGCAGCAGTGCTATGAAACTAGGAAAAAAAAATTGGACCACTACCTTTTTTTCATTACAAAACATTTCAGGCATCTTCCAGTGTTATTTGGAGGTAGAATGTTCTAGTTCCACCAATATTTGAGTATTTTATAAATGTTTTAATGTTTTTTTTTTCTCAAGAAAAAAGATGGCGACCACATCTTGCTTAGAAATAGCATTGTAGACTTGGCAAGGGTTAGGATCAAGGGAAAAAAACAAAAATAAAAACTGTGTGCAGCATAGGAGATACCTAGATAAAAAAAGATCTGACAGGTATATTATATCTGTAGTTGAAAAGAACAGTTACGTACTAACTGTAACAGTGGATCTTCAAGAGAATCTCTCACCAGACCACACTTATAGAACTTACAGCCGTCAGGCACTAGGACCACAAAAACACTTTTTGCAAGCAGTCCACTAGGTGCTGCCCCACAATGACATCTGATGTCAGCACTCTGATATAACATGAGCGGCCCATTCCCTCATCAGTTAACCGATGGAGATCATGCTTGAAGGACCTCCCTGTAAGGAACAAGGAGAGAAGCTATGGCTCTGCCGACCAAGCGAGGCAGAGAACAGCAGATAAACCCTTATGGAGAATGAAACAGCACTTAGAGTCCTAAGGCCCTCAGGGGGATGGAGGATGGGACAGCATGGCCTGATGAAAGAGATCGTCTTGAAGAACTAATGTTAAGGTAAGTACATAACTGTTCTATTTTCTTTGAGGATGTCTCTCATCAGGCCACACCTATGGAATGAGTACTAGGCAGTACTGACAGTAACAGTCTGGGTGGCTGGCATCAACAGGCCTAAGAAAGGAGGCCCTGAAGCACAGCTAGGCCAAATCCAGCTCTCGTCCGTGAGGCAATGTCCAGACTGCAGTGTTTAGTGAAGGTGTGGACAGCACTCCAGGTGGCAGCTGCACAAATCTCCGCAGCAGACACATTTTTGAAACAGGCAACAGAAGTGGCCATGCCTGTGATGGAAAGACCATGAACAACACCATGAAGCTCCTTACCGTACTTCCTGTAACAGAAAGTATTACATTTGGCTACACATTGTTTAGAAACAGGGGCGCCCTCTTTCCCAGGGATGAATGAAACTAAAAGCTGCGAGGACTTCCTCCAGTCCTTAGTACAGTGTATTTAGTACCTGAGTATTCTGTGTATACTTAAGAGTATAGAGCAATGCTTCCCCTGGATTGGCATGCTTAGGAAAATAAACTGGCAGGTGGATGGTTTGATTTAAAGAAAACTCACACACCACCTTTGGTAAGAACTTAGGACTGGTTCATAAAGATACCCTGTGTTTGTGAAAAATCAAATAAGGAGACTCACACATTAGAGCCTGAAGCTCTGAAATCCTTTAAGCAGAAGTAATAGCAACTAAAAATAATGCTTTCCAAGAAAGGAAGCGTAGGTCACAAGTCGCAGCTGGCTCAAGAGCAGCCAAAGTAAACTTTTCCAACACAAAATTCAGGTCCCAAGGTGTGGCTGGATTACAGACAGGAGGTTTTAAGTGCAGAATGACTCAAGAACCTATGGGCCACCACCAGCTGGGCAACCATATGACCCTCAATAGGCACATGTAAAGCTGAAATAGCAGCCAAGTGCACTTTGATAGAAGAGTACTGTAGGCCTGCATCTGACAAGGAGAGCAGACACTCTAGAACCTGATTTACTGGACAGGTAACTGGATCCAAGCGATGAAAAGTGGCCCATAAAGCAAACTGCTACTGCTTCATAGAATAAGTAGCTCTGGTGGAAGGCTTTCTGGCAGCTACCAAGGCATTAACCACTTTTTGAGAAACCCCAAATCTAGCAATGGCTATGTTTTTATGAGCCATGCATGTGGGAGAAGAGGCCTGAGATCCAGATAGACCAGGATTCCCTGCTCCTGTGACAGCAGGCCCTGGCATGAGGGTAGGGGTACTGAGGGCTCCACTGCCAATTGCTGCAGAAAGGGGGAACCAGATCGGATGAGGCCATACTAGAGCAATGAGCATCAGAGTTGACTCCTCCATTTGAACCTTGATTAGCACCCACGGAATTAAGAGGAAAGGCATACAGGAACCTCCCCTTGCAATAGAGGGACAACATGTCTAGCCAGAAAATTCCAGGCCCTGGAACGAGTGGGCAGAAAGATTACTCACTTGTAACAGTAGTTCTAGGAGTGGTGTATGTTGTTCATCCACACTTCTTGGCATGTCCCTTTACCCTTTAATTATTGGTGAAAGGTCAAAGCTGGCTCCTCCCACCCACCTGAGTGGTATACACCTTGGCTCCGACCCATGACGCCAAATCTTAGCCTGCTGGAAGCCAGGTTGAGCGTCGCAGCCAGGAAGGTCAGGTGGGTCAGTGTGGATGAACAGCATACCCCACTCCTAGAACAACTGTTACATGTGAGTAACCTGTTTTTCTAGGGACGTGGATACGTTGTCCATCCACACTTCTTGGCAGACTCCAAGCAGTTCTCCAGGAGGAGGGTGGCAAGGTGCACACCCCCTACTTAGGGAACAGAGACTGGAGAACTAAGGCCCCAAAACCAGCATCCCGGCGTGACTCAAGGTTGATGTGGTAGTGGGTGATGAAGGTGTTTGCTGTCTTCCAGGTAGTAGCCAGACAGATTTCCTGGATAGGGATGTCCCTGGAAGCAGCCACTGACGCAGTGGTATGGCGGGTAGAATGAGCCCTTAGCCCTACGGGAAGCTCCCTACACACTAACCTATAGCAGAAATCAATGCAGGAAGTGATCCACCTGCCAATCACCTGCTTTGCTGCAGGTCTGCCAGGTGTGGCTTCAGCGTAGCTGACAAACAGCTGGTGAACCTCTCCTCGAATGTCCACCATTCTCTCCTTGTAATAGGAGAGAGCTCGTCTCAGGTCCTGAGTATGGAGCCTGTACTCTGCATTCGAGGTGTAGTTCGAGTAGAATACAGGCAGAGTCAACACCTGATTAAGGTGGAACTCTGACAGCACCTTCAAAAAGAATTTCAGGTGGGGGGCGCAGGACAGCCTTGTCCCTGTGGAAGACCAGGTAAGGAGACTCCACCGAGAGTGCCTGGAGCTCCTCAGTCCTTCTGGCTGACGTGATAGCTATCACCGGCAGAGTCAACACCGGATTAAGGTGAAACTCTGAGACCACTTTCGGAAGGAATTTCGGGTGGGGGCGCAGGACGACTTTGTCCCTGTGAAAGACCAGATAAGGGGAGTCCACGTAAAGCACCTGGAGCTCCCCTGTCCTTCTGGCTGACCTGACAGCCACCAGAAAGGCAGTCTTCTACAAGTGTGAGAGTTCACACTTGTGCATGGATTCGAATGGCTTGCCCATGAGCTTTGCCAAAACCAGCAAGAGTTCCTACGGAGGTGGAGGTTCACGCACTGAAGGGGATATGTGATCCAGGCCTTTGAAGAAGCGCCCGACCACTGTTGCCTGTGCCAATGTCGGCTGACCGGCCCGCGCCCAGTAAGCAGAAATGGCTGCCAGGTGCACCCTAAGGGTCGATGACCCCAGACCCCCTTTGGAGAGAGAGACCAAAAGTAGTCTAGAATATTAGCCACAGAGCAGGATAAGGGGTCCAGACTCTTACCCTGACACCAAATGGAAAATCTCCATTTGAAGGCATAACATTTACTGGTCAATTCCTTGTGAGATGCCTCCACCACAGTGTAGACATCCTCGGAAAGACCCAAAGCCTGGAACTCTAGCCGCTCAGGTACCAGGCTGTGAGGTGCAGAGATCGAAGGTCCGGATGGAAGACAATCCCCTGGTTTAATAATACCAGGTCCAGGCGTGTACAAAGCCACTCCGGAGGCCTGCAGCTGAGGCTGAGGAGATCTGAGTACTAGAATTGACGTGGCCAATCTGGGGCTACCAGAATCACCTTTGCCTTGTCCCTCCTCACCTTGAGTAACACCTTGTGGATCAAGGGAAATGGAGGGAAGGTGTAGAGGAGGCCAGGGGTCCATGGCCTTGAAAAGGCATCCCCCTGCAGCGAGCCCTGCTTGGGGGGGGCATGGTACCGACTCAGCTTGGCATTCTCCCTGGAGGCAAACAGGTCTACCAATGGTTTGCCCCAATGGGAGAACAGACTGTAAGCTACCTCTGGATGGAGGGACCACTCGTAGGATGTCTGGCATAGGCGGCTGAGAACATCTGCCAGTTGGTTCGAGACTCCTGTCACATGGATGGCTAGGAGATCCGCCTCCAACCGGCTGATGAGGGTCAAGATGCGGAGTGCCTCCTTGCACAGCAGACAGGAGTGCATGCTGCCCTGTTTGTTGAGGTACTACATGGTTGTGGTACTGTCCATCTGGACTTGAACCACTTGACCCCGGAGCTGAGGAGCGAATGCTGACAGTGCCAGTCTGACTGCTCTGAGCTCCAAAAGGTTGATGTGGCATCGGGACTCCTCAGGGTTCCAGAACCCGTGGGCCCTGTTGTCCCCCATGTGGGCTCCCCAGCCCAAGAGAGAGGCACTGGTCATGAGGAGGACTGTTGGCTCGGGGCAGACAAACAGGATCCCTTCTTGCAACCATTCTGGGACGGTCCACCATTGAAGAGTGTCCCACATCTTCTGGGTTACCGTAATCAGCTGGTCGAATTGACCAGGGTGCTGAGTCCACTGGGCAGCCAGCTCCCACTGGAGGGGGCGGATGTGCCACCTGACCCAACGGACCACTGAGGTGCACGCTGCCATGTAACCTAGAAGGGGTAGAAAGTCCCATGAAGGGTGCAAGAGCCCAACCAGAAATGATCAGGCAAAGGAGGAAAGAACCTCCGCCCTGTCTGCAGGGAGCCGAGCTCTGGCTTGACGAGAGTCTAGCTCTGCCCCGATGAAGCCTGTCACCTGAGATGGCATGAGTTCCGACTTGGCCTCATTGATCAGGAGGCTAAACAGAGCAGATTCTGAGAGCCAGATCCCTGGATCTCTCCATCTCCTGAAGTGAGGAACCCACCATAAGCCAGTCATCGAGATAAGGGTAGATTCGAACTTCGACGCCGAAGATGGGCTGCCACCACTGCAATGCACTTGATGAAGACCCCCGGGGCCGATGACAGGCCGAATGGCATGGCTCGGAACTCCTACAGGGTCCCCTTGACCCTGAAGTGGAGGAACTGCTGGTGAGATGGACGGATTGGGACATGAAAGAATGTGTCCCGAAGATCCAATGAACAAAACCACATGTCTTGCTCCAGGGATGGTATGATCTGGTTCAGAGTTGCCATCCGGAAGGTGTGAGACCTGAGATACTGATTTAGGTTGTGGAGATCTAGGATGGGGCGCCAACCCCCCGTCTGCTTGGGCACCAGGAAGTACCTGGATATGAAGCCTAGGTCTACAGGTGGATCCGGCACTGGAGCTACCGTCTCCTTGTGGAGGAGCTGAGCTATGTCGTCTCGAAGAGCTGACTGCGTGCGAACTGAGATACTTTCCTCCTGAGGGGCGCGGGCTCGGCTGGGCAGGTGCTGCTCGAATTCCAGAGGCAGCCCCTGCCTGACCACTTCTAGAACCCACCTGTCCGAGGTGATATTGGACCAGGCGGAAAGAAAGTGGTGGAGCTGACCCCCCACGGGAGAATCCAGGGCAGGCATGACGGTGTAGGGGTGGCAACCCCCAACCCATCACTGAGCAGGCTTAGAGGAGGAGAAGGAAGAAGCTCCTGGGCCAGCACCTTGGCCTCCTTTACAGGGCTGTTGAGGGCCCTGCTTGGGCCTAGGGTGCCAAGCTTGAGCCTGCTGCTGCTGACCTCCTTGATAGGAGGACTGCCGAAAAGGCTTCCTTTTCCTCTGGTTCTTGCCCGAGGAACCCTTAGCAGAACTGGCATCCAAGGTGGCACTGAGCTGCTCATTACGCTGAAGATGGCCTGCCACTCCTGGACCGAACAAGTCAGTACCAAGGAAAGACACAGCAGCTAACTTGTGCTGGGTATCTGCCGGAAAGGAGGATAACCTCAGCCAAGCCCTGCGCCGGGTGGCCACTGCGGCTGCTAAAGAGCGGGTACAAGAATCCCCTATGTCTAGGGCCATCTGGAGCAGCTGTTTGGCGACAGCACGGCCCTGATCACGGACTTGCTTGACCATGGTCTGCATGTCCATGGGGAGGTGAATAAGTACTTCATCCAGTGATCCTAGGAGGGCATGGGAGAAGTGTGCCATGATCACAGCCGAACTGGCCTGACGAAGGCCCAAGGAAGGGGCCGTGTAGACCTTACGGGCAGAGTGGTCCATGTTCTTGGACTCCTTGTCCGGAGGTCGGTCACTGTCAGCCGAGCTACCAGTACGTCTAAAGACAGAAGCAGTCACAAAGCTCTCACCAGAGGGATGTTCCGTGAATTCTGGTAGGGATCCCATAGGCACCGCGTACTTACGGGCCATACGGGCAGACGGTGCTGGGCAGGAGGCTGGATGCTGCCAAAGGTCAAGGGCTGGCCCAGTAATGGCTTCAGCCACTGGGAAGGCCTCCGTCAATGTATCCCCCTCTTAAGGATATCCGTAAGGGGGTACTCTGTCTTTTTCTGGCTAGACTCCAGGGGCATTCCGATGAAATCAGAAATGAGACAGAGTATGCCCTGAAAGGAGGAAGGACCTTCCTCCAAGCCTGCTGAGAGTGACTCCTTATCACCCGGATGGGAGTGCAAACTGGTGGCATCCGAATCCAAAGAGTCGGGATACAGCAGTCTCCCACCTATGTCCCCCTCGATACGCCGAGGGCGGTCAGGGGTAAGCGTGATGGACTTACGTTGGGGAAGCCCGGTGTCTGGACGGTCTCCTTTCGAGGGAGCCCCAGAGAGAGGCTGCTTAGGCGGTGGTTCCACACTTATTGGTGGTGAGACTGGTAAGGACTTATCTGGAACAATGGCCAGCCCCACAGGTGGAGGAACTGAAGATTTCAGGTCCGAAAGGGTCGGCGTCGGCCCTTGAGGCAGAGGCTAAGTAATGGCCGGGGTGGACGGCATAACCAGCTTCTGCCCGGCCAAAATCAGCTGTTGCCACATAAGCTCCTCACAGCATAGACAGAGTTTCCATTGAAGCCTCTCCTCATCCAAGGAGGATGAGGACCTGTGGCAGCACCTCTTTTTTGAATGCCAGTGGCCTTTCTTCGGTTTTTCCTGCCAAAAAAGGCAGTCCTCAATAGAGACCGATGGTGATGGCTAGAATCGGGAGAAACCAGGCTCGGGGAAAATCGAGGCTCCGGATCAATTCCTTTGATGGGGACACCCGAAGGAAGTGTCTCGTCATCGGGGAAAGAAAGGACTGGGGTCCTTTCTAAAGAATCGTCAACCGGAGTCGGCGAAATCAGCTCAATCAGCTCAAGAACAATCTCAGCCGGATTAGCTGATTCCTCAGTCTCTGCCTGGCCAGACGGAAGTCCGTGAAGCCGACGGCTGAGGAAGCGATCTTGACCGAAGTCAAGGTCGCAGTGTCCTGAGACTCTGACCTCTCTTGGTCCCAGGAACATCTCTTTTTCTAAGACGTTGGATTCTTGTCCCTCTTCCAAGGGCGGGAGGAGTGCGAGCCCGAGGGTGCCTCACCCCTGGTGGGGAGAGACTGGCACAGCTCCCTGAAGGAACCTGTGAAGGAAAAACCGAGGTTGAGAGGCACAAAGAAACTTTGGCTGGCGGAAGCTTGGGCAGCTTCTTCTTCGAAGGCCTTCATCTGCTCTAGCTGCTCGGCGGGTCCCACAGCCATGGAAACCGCTCATCTCGCTTCTTTTGATTTCACGGGCGGGTTCCTTTTCTCCATTCTCCCCAGCTTAAGGTGTGCCATGCGGTCGTCAAGGACGTTGGGCTGGAAAGCTAACCAAAAGGTACAGGTGGTGATGTCATGACCGACATCTAGGCAGTACACGCAGGTAAGGTGGGGATCGGTGTGTGTGACATATTCTGGCCGCACGAACACTGGCGTAATCCAGGAGACAACTTGTCTTCCATGTCCGATGCGCTATTATCAGAATTGAAAACTCTGACGAGTTTGAGCGATAAATTCGGTAAAAACCGACGATGCGAATCTAGGGCCTATGATGGCTAAAGTTAGCACGAGGGAACCAGATTCTTCCAGCGGAAAGGAAGATCTGGCATCATGGGGTGCAGCCAAGGTATTTACCACCCGAGTGGGTGGGAGAAGTCAGCTTGAAGACTTTCTGGTGAGATTTAAAGGGAAAGGGACATGCTAAAAAGTGTGGATGAACAACATATCCACGTTCCTAGAACAGGTATTGCCACGAGATCTTCGTAAAGTCGACAGAGTTTTTGTCAAAGTCTCTCCTCATCCGAGGAGGACAAAGACTAATGTCGGTGTCGCCTCTTCTTTGAGTGCTTATGCGCCTTACCTGGCCTATCGGTCGAGAGAATCAGAGACCTCTACCTCGATCGGACTGGCCAACTGGGTTGCTTGGGAGAACTGGTGATTTTCCCAGATCAAGGACTGGGATTGCCAGCAGGCTGCGTCTCCTGATAGGAAGAAACAGAACAGGGATCCTATTAAGAGAGTTTTCGACCTTGTAAGGTGGCAACAGATCGACAGGGTCAAGAGTGATCTTAACTGTGTTGATCGAGACTTTGGTCGGCTGACCAGACGGCAGGACTGAGAAGCTTGCGTCTGAAGTCGCAATCTCAACCAAGGTCGAGACTGGAGATTCCTGGGACCGACATCGCTCTTGATCCCAAGAACATCTTCGTAGAGACAAAGAATCTCTAAGTTCCTTGTCCTTTTTATGGGACCGGGAGACATGCATGCCCGAGGGTCCCTCGCCCTTAGTGAGGAAAGACTGGCACATCTCTTGAAAGGAGCCCGAGGAGATGGAGCCCAAATTGAGTGGAACAAAAATCGGCTGAGAGGAGAGTTCCGTGGCTCATGCTGCTTCTGCCTCAAAGGCCTGCATTTGCGCTAACTGCTCGGTGGACCCTGTAGCTGCGGAGACCACCCACCGGGCCTCCTTCAATTTCATCAGTGGATTCTATTTTTCAGGCCTGCCCAGCTTGGGTCATGCGAAACGATCGTCGAGGATGTCCGGGTGGAAAGCGGGACAAATCGCGCAGGCCTGGGTGTCATGGCCGACACCCAAACAGTAGACACATAGTATGTGGGTCTGTGCATGACATTTTCTGGCCACATGGGCACCGATGAAAACCAGGGAGGATTTATCTTCCATTAGTGAGACACAATGATCGAAATCGCTAGCTCGAACAAGCTTAATCTTCAAAGAATCCAAAGGAAACAAAGCCAGGGCCTACAGAACACGGGAGCGGAGAGGAGGCAACCTGTATCTTCCAGCGGAAAGGAAGATCTGGCATCATGGGGCGCAGCCGAGGGTTATACCACCGGGGTGGGTGGGAGAAGCCAGCTTTAAGACCTTCTGGCAAGAATTAAAGGGGAAAGGGACATGACAAGAAGTGTGGATGAACAACATATCCATGTCCCTAGATGCGTCAGTTTTGCATTGCGTGGGGATGCAAAAAGATCCAGCTCTGGATGACCCCATCTGTTGAACAAGTCTTCAGCCACAAAGGTCAGCCATTCCCACTCGCGCAACCTGGACTATGACCGGATTAGCCTGTTTGCCAAGACATTTTTGGTGCTGGCAAAATGTACTGCTGACAGTTGTAGACTCTCACTGCCTCCCTGCACATGGGGTAGGAATGAGCTCCCCCTTGCTTGCTGAGGCAATGTATCACACTGACACTGCCTGTCTGTATTAAGAGGACCAGGGAATAAATGGGTCTGGAATGCCTGTATGCTGTACAGAACCACCCTTATTTGTAGGATGTTTATGTGGAGAGTACTCTCCACTGTGGTCCATGTATCCTGTGTCTGGTGGGGCCCCAGATGCGCCCCCCACCAGCCCATGCCCAAGACATCTATAGTTAAAATCTGGTGAGGAGAGGGGGATCAGGAAGGGAACCCCTTACAACAAATTGCTGGGTACCATCCACCACAGGAGCACCATGTTGACAGGAGAGGCTACCAGAACCTTCTATTCTAGATTGTCTCTGCACTGATCACACTGGACTCTTGGTGTCCACTGAAAGAGTCTCGTATGCAGTCTGGCCAGTGGTACTGTGACAATGACCACTGCCATCAGGCCTAGGAGCCTCAGGAATGTCCTGGCTGTGACATACCTGCTGTTGTAGACTAGCTGGGCCTGTGCAATCAGACATTCCGCTCTGTCCAATGGCAGGACAGCTGAGCTCTGGACTGTCCAAAACTGCCCCTATATACTGCAAACACTGGCAAGGGGTCAAGACAGACTTTGGTACATTTACAGTAACCCCTAGAGCACTGAACAGGTGTCTTATGTGAGCTAGGGTGTGTAAGAGTTGCTCTTTAGAGTCAGCTTTTAGTAGCCAGTCGTCCAGGTAAGGAAAGACAAATGCCTTCCCTGCAAACTACTGTAGTGGGAGTAGGCCTTGCATGGTGCCCATCCTGAACATTTTGTACTTGATAAAAAAGGTCAGGTCCCTAAGATTCAGAACAGGTCTCAGATCTCCTGTCTATGCTGGGTCTAGGAAGCACAGAGAATAGAACTCTGAGTTCCTTTGTTCCTGGGGAACGGGTGCTATGGTTATTTTCTGAAGCAAGTATTGTACTTCCTCTAGGAGCAGAGGAATATAATCCAGAGGATAATATGAAGGCACCGAGGGTTGGATTGAGGTAGTTCAAGAAGTTCCAGAGCATGGCATTGCACTATTTCCAGCACCCAGGCATCTGATGTCACCTTCCTCCACTGGTCCAGCTGGAGGGAGAAAGACAACTCCTCCCCCCCCCAAACAACTACTCCAGGAGGTAATGATGGTTGGGCATGGCACAATCAGTCAGGCAGAGCCAGATGGGGTGGCTGGTGCCGCTCCGTCCCCTCTAGGGGATTCTGAGTGGGCACCTGTGGTGGCTCCTGTGGTTGGCAGGGCTCCTTCTCCCCTACTCTTACCATGTTGTCTGGCAACGGTACGTGTCTAGCACTGGCTGGGTGAAAAGGCACCCTCTGTCTACTCCTTGGCTGGGTATGATAGAGGGAATATATTGACTTCAGGGTTCTGCCTGAGGCCTGCAGTGTACAGAGAATATCTTGAACATCTGCACCAAATAATTTATATAATCTAAAGGGGGCACTGAGAATGGATTGCTGGATGTCATTCACAAAGGCAGCCACTGTGAGCCAGGAGTACCTCCCGAGTTATATTTCTGAGGCAGCTGCTCCAGCTGAAGCATCAGAGATGTCACAGGCTGTATGCAGCAGGCATTTCCCTACATCTTCCCCAGCTGATAGACATATAAGAAGCTCTTGTTTAGGTTCACCACCTGCAAGAGCTTGAGCAGTTGCTTTAGCTTTCCTCTGGACAGTATTAAGGTATTTGACCATATGGGCCTGGTCATTTGCAATTCTAACGAAAAAGAGGCTGAGGCACAGGTTCTTTTGCCCAAAATATCTAACCCTCCTGGATTCCTTATCAGGAGGCAGAGAGCAAAGATGTTTTGGTGCCTTCGATCTGTCATGAGCAGAATTTATGATGACAGAATCTGCCTCAGGTTGGCCTGCAAAGAAAGGTCATCCTGAGGGATCCTAGTACATCTTATCTGCCTTTCTTGGAATGGCAGGAATCATGCTAGTCCTATGCCAGGCAGCCAGGGTGGAAACTTCCAGAGCAGGGGGATAACAATAGGAAGGGTGTCAGGCAACTCCAGGAATTCTACCAAGTTCTTCTTGATGATGTCCTGTTTCTCTAAGTCAAACCCCATGCCAGCCTGCAGTTGATACATTATGGTCATGAAAAAGGAACCCCAGGAGAGGACCAAGGGATGCAAACCACAAAGTCTTCACTACCTGTGGAACTAGTCCTTTTATAAGGGCTTTCCACATAATCCTCAGCACACTCCTCTTCATCCTGCATCATAAAGTCAGGATTATACTCTAGGTCATCACTTGTCTGGTCGACTGGATGAAGGGAACATGCTGACAAGATGCTCAGCACTTAAGGAGGTGGCTGGGGTACAGCCCTAACAGGTGTTGGTGTGGGGGTCTGACTTGTGGACCCCGTTGACGTGGCTCCCGATACAGGAGGAGGAGGAGGAGCAAGAAGCAGGCGCTTCAGTGTGTCCGTAAAGGACAAAAAGTACCACCTGAATATCGGCACCCTTGTTTTTGATGGGAACACCAGCAGGAGTCAACAGGGGAGGCAAGGTCCCCAATGTCGATTCTGATGCACCAGCTGTGCTAGGCCTGGTGATGCCTACAGCCTGCCCAGACCAGTCAGTTTGGGTGGTGTAGCCGTCAGAGTGGTCAATGGCGCTGATAATGTCATACCTGAGTGGATGGGTGACCTGGAGCGGACCAGGGAGTTCCTTGCCTTTTCTCTCTCTTCCTCTTCTGGTACTTCCGCTTGTGGGACCAGAACGTCCTCTCCCAGGACTTGGAAGCCTTGGATCCCAGAGAATGGGTCAGTGATGCTGTGGGGCTCTTTTGCTTAAGATCGTTCTCCATGTGGGCTAGCTGCTGTTTTAGTAGGTGCTTTTCCAAAGTGCCTTTACAGCATCATCGGGTGGCTATATTACACCCTTTACAAATTGAGCACATCTGAACATTATGGTCTGGGCCGAGACAACACACACAGACACTGTGTGAGTCTTTAGAGTACATCTTTTCACTGCATTCACAATAATGGAACAGTTCTGACGACTCCAAATTAGACATACACACCACTGAGAATCACTTTGGAAAAGTGATTACTAACTATGGTGAAGAAAAACAGTGACTGTGACACAGCGTTTCAGTGCCTAGTACGAGAAGTATGGTTGATGGCAGGAAAAGAACTGAGGAGGGAAGGGGCAATCCATGTTTATATGGGACAGCCGACGTCAAACATCATCGTGGGCAGCCCCTAGTGGACTTCTTGCAAAAAGTTTCCATGTGGTCCTAGTCCCTGGTGGCTATAAGTTCCATCGTTATGCGGCCTGATGAAAGAGATATCCTCGAAGATTTAGCTTTTTGGAAAAAACATTTTCCATTGCACTGCTACTTTAAAGACTCCTCTTGTTTAGTTGGTAGCAATTTCTAAGTTCCTGCACCTCATGAAGTATATTTTCCTTCCATCACAGCCACCCATCCCACATACCATTGTAACTGTTTTTTATAATACATACCTATAAACTGAAGAATTTCAGCCAGCCAATCAGGAGACTGGAAGAAGATTCACAAGAAATAGTCTAATTCTTAGTATAGGTATTGCGTGCACAGTGTAATCTTATGGTTTAAAACCACTTAATCCAGTAGGGGAGAGGATATTCACTATTTCTTAAAAAAAAAAAAACAGGAGGAGATGCATCCCCCACCTGTATCCCACAAGATAAATAGAATCTTTAAAAAAATATATAAAAAAAAAAAGAAAAAAAAAAAAAGACTACGGTAAAAGCCCCAAAAGGAGGCTATGAGGGAAGTCAGTAGGAGCAAGTTATGGAGAAGTTCCTGGAGGCAATACAGGTAAGCCAGCAGGGAGGTGAGGGGAGACCAAGGCAGAGACAAAACTCTGGCTGGCAAAGGGTGTGAAGCAAGGGGAAAAGGCATTCTTCAGGTACCTCCAGGAGGAGCGTAAGGTCAAAGGGGATACTGTGAGACTAAAGAATGAGGAAGGGTGGGAGGAGGGACAAAGGAAAAGAAGAGATACTGTACACATATTTTTGTTATGTTTTAATCAGAGGGAAGGATGTGCCACTAACAGAATGTGGAGTTAAAGGGGAAGGGAGGAGAGCAAGGGCTCAAGTGACATGATCAAACTATGGGAGAAAATGTTTTGGAAAAGCTTACAGGGTTGAAAGTAGGTAAATACATGGGTCTTGATGGCTTAAACCCAGTGATGTTAAAGGAGGTAGTAGAAGTGATAGCACAGCCACTTGTAGCCATATTTAACAGCTCACTGGTCAACTGGATGGTCCCCCGGGACTGGAGGACAGTGGACGTGGTCCCTCTCTTACAGGAGTAGAAAGAAGGATGAGCCAGGAAAATACAGACCAGTCAGCTTGATGTCTATAGTGGGAAAAATTATGGCATCTGTTCTAATGGAGATACTGGTGGACTTCAAGGAGGGAAATGGGCTACAGTACCCCACACAACATGGGTTCATGAGGGTAAAGTTTTGCTAGACAAATGTGGCTGACTTCTTCTACAGGGTGACCAGGGCAGTGGATAGGGGACAGGCAATAGCTGTGGTGTACTTTAGCAAGGCTTCTGACTCAGCTCCCCACAGGAAGTTGATCAACTAAGGGACTCAGGGGGATAAAGTGGTAACTTGGGTGGAGAACTAGCTGAGGTGAAAAAACACTAAGGGTTGTAATCAATGGGGACTTTTCAGAAGAAAGGGAGATAACAACTCAGTGGTCAGTGCTGGGTCTGGTCCTTTGCAATGTATTCATTTGTAACACAGAGGAAGGCATCAAGGGCAAAATTTGCCTCTTTGCAGATGACACAAAGATCTGTACAAGGGTGGACACGGAAGAAGGGATAAGAGAACTCAGGGAGGATCTGGGCTGGTTGGAGAGCTGGTCAAAGATCTGGCAGCTGGACTTCAACGCAAAGAAAATATACCGTGATGCACCTTGGGAAGCGGAACCCATGCGTGCAATATTTTTTTTTTTTCATTTAGCTTTTTGTTGACCAGGTAAGTGCACTAGACAAATCCTGCCTATTTTCAGGCACGATCCGGGGAAGGGGGATACAGATGAATGCCAACAGACCTTGAACCACATTAAGCTATTGGTGGTATTTTTTTTAGCTAATGAGGGTAATTTGGCCAGGACACCGGGGAAATTCCCCTACTCTTTTCGATAAGTGCCATGGGATCTTTAACATCCACCTGAACTACCACCAATCCAGGCAGATGGGGCCTCGGTTTAACGTCTCATCCGAAAGACAGCACCTCAGAAGTGCAGCACCCCTCTCATGCTGCACTACAGTGTCAGTACTGGGATATTAACCCAAGTGCCAGATGTGGGAACTGAACCCACAGCCCTCTGATCTCCCGGCCTCAGAGGCGAGTGTGCTACCTACTGAGCCACTGACACTGACAATATGAATATGAAATGGGGCAGTGGTAGAGGAAAGCACTACAGAGGAAAAGAACCTAGGGGGTCAGGATATTGGAGAGCCTAAAAACAGCAGCACACTGTAACAGAACTGTGGGCAAGGCAAACGACGCTGAGTTGTGCAGGAAGGGGGTAAGAATTCAAAGTTGAGCAGTGATCCTCCCGTTGTAGATCACTTGCGCGACCACAACTGGGATATTGCTCAAGGTACTGCACTCCAAACCGGTGGAGAGACTACGACAAGGTGGAAGCAGCACAGTGCAGGGCAACCAAGATAGTCAATGGACTAGAGGGCAAAGAGAAGAGGCTGCAGGATTTGAACATGTACACCCTTGAGGAAAGGAGGGAAAGGGGAGACTTGAATGAGTCATACAAGTATCTACACGGCATAATTAAGATGGGCACCAAGGAACTTTTCTCCTTGAGTTCAACTACAGGGACAAGAGGTAATTCAAACTCGCAGGGTGTAAGAGATTTAAAAGGGATATCCGTAAGCAGTTCTTCATAAAAAAGACTGGTGGATAAGTGGAACAAGCGGCCAGAGGAAGAGGTAGAGACCAAATCAGTAAACAGCTTTAAGAAGGGATGCGACAGGAATATGGGGTTAGTTTGGGGGGGGGGGGGTGGACAGAAACAAAGGAAGAGACTACCAACAGCTGATATTCAAAACAGGAACATTGCAAGGTGAAGAATAGATACTGGATGACACATGTCTGTCAATGGGGCATCAAGGTAACTACAGGGTTTATTATTTATTCAATGAAGAGTTTCTATAGCAATTAAAATGGAGATGGTAGCATCTGCACCGCATGGAAGTAGCTCTTATTACCAGAAAGGTTAATCCTACTTGCTCTCCAGTGATTATGTAACTCTTTTAACCAAGGTACACCTAAAACAGGAATTCTATGTTGCTGGAACAGTCCTGGCTGCAGACGACAGTAAGGATGTGCCTACGTGCAGTACTTTCTCTGTACCAGACTGTAGTGCATATATAAGGTAAATGTGTGTTATAGTGTATGGTGGAATGCTGTTCTCGCTCGAAATGCCACCATACAAAAATGCTGTTCATCCACACACAAAAATGAGTGGAATGCTGTACTGACCGTACGTGCAGAACAGCATTCCATTCATTTAGATTGCGAAGCTCGAATACTTTTTTTTTTTTTTTTAAAGCTGAAACTGAAAACCACCACACCAGTATTTCTCAATCGCATTGTAAATGGCTGTGGCAGTTTGTCAGACGAGGGACCACTGAATTACTAAAAATTTGAAAAGCAGAATCAACCATTTTTAATCTTTAAAAAACTTTTTACTCACAAATTTCGGCAAACAAGTTTTTTTCTCCCACTAAGCGAGACGTCCGGCCACCATGTTTTATTTTTTCTGTAAATCCCACCCACACAGGAATGGCAACCAGTGGGAGTGTGCGCTGCTAATGTTGGGACGCCCAGTCCCTAGAAACCACACAACTCACCATGTTATCAAGCGGGAGACGAACAAAAATGCAGTTTAAAAGCCAAAAAAGAGACTTTTTTAATATTTTGAGGGGTACCATACACTATAAAAAAATACAGGATGGTTAACCCAATGCAGAACCGTGTGTTCTGCCACCTCGGGGTCTGATTTCCAAGGACCGTCACAAGGAATCAGACCCCTCTGTGGCAGAACACACTGGTTCTGCATGGGTACCCATTCTGTATTCTTCTATGTACTGTATACCTATATAGACACAGACAGTGATGGCAGGAAAAGGCATGTTGGCTCTTCCAGTCTGCCCACTCTACCCAACTACTCTGCACTGGCCAACAAGTCAATCCTTTTTAAACCTAAAAATGAATACAACTGTCTCCTTCCTGTGACTCGTGTTCTTTTCCTCTAGCAGAGAGCACCAGGAAGGTCATTCTGAAACGATTACATAGAACATGGCTGGCGGGAGAAAAAATGTTCCACAAATAATGACAGTTTCAAGGTAAAGGAATCTAATTTACTGCCATGTCCTGAACAATAAACAACAGACACAGGAGCTGGTGCAGTGAAAGCACTACAACTCATGATGTCTGACTCTGGTTTGGTAAGAAGCCCAAGCTGCTGGGGTTGGGGGGGGGAGGGGGTTGGCCGAGAGGAGGAGTACTTAGCATCCCACAGAATGCTTTCCGCCCCAGGGGTGGGGAAAGGGTTGCCAGTTCCTGCTACAATACTGCTACCAGCATGACCTCAGGTAGCAGCGCAGTTTGGAGTCCATGTGGGAGGGACCTTGCCAGATGGTACACTCAGGCATGCAAATCAGAGCTGCGACATCGCAGTGCTTGGGTGCCTCTGTGGGTACAGGAAGAATGAAAGGAAAAGCGGTCCCAGATGCAGCAGGATGAAAACCAGCTACCATCGCAAACTCCACACTGCTCACTATGCTGCGGACCCTACAGCGGGGGCATCAACCCCCCATGATGGTTCCACCATGGGGCCGGGGGGGACATGATGTTACTAGAGAAAAGGAGATAAGACCGGGAGAAAACGACTTGAGAGGGCTGGCGGAGTGGGCAAGATGGATCAGGCTGAAGAGAAGAATGAAGACACAGAAAGCAAAAAACACAAAACACACTTCTCTTATGTGGAAACCTTACAAAAAGGTGACAGCTGTAGCAGACTGAAAACAAAAGGTCCCTGTAAATTTCTCTGATCAAGTCAAGTTTTATTTGTGTAAGTGTAACCCCTAGATGGCGCTATCCCAGGGGCTACTACCCCTGCCTGATTTGCCACTAACAGGTTGAGGGGCTGGATCCAATGGCGGGTGCCTCCACCCAGAGGTCAGGGTTTGCAATAGTTAAACTTACTTAGTCACAGCCCTCTGGGACACTGCAACCCCCCTTTCTTCCCACTAGTGGCCCACACAATATATCAGAATTACCTTCACAGTATACACTTACCCCCAGGGCTGGTTCAGGCACTGGGACCTCCTGTAAAATAAGATACAGTGCAACAATCACAGTACAATACTTTAACATAGACAAATACCTCAGGCAGTATAACTTTGCTGAAACAAGCAGCTCGGATTTATTTAGGGGAATATAACAAGGACAGGGAGAAATCAGGTTAATTAGCTTATCACTTTACTCATCTACCTATGGCTCTGTGCACAGGCCTATCCCTATCAGTTACTGTCCCTGGGTACCCAAGCCCTAGTGGCTAGTCCAAACCGTGGCAGCTGGTAGGGGCCCTTTCCCACAGAGAAAGGAAAAATTAGTTTAAACAGTGAGCAGTACAGTGATTCCATTTGGATTCAATGTGGCAATTCAACAGGGAGCGACCCTGAACTAGTACTCACGACCTCCAAACAAGATAGGGTCCTTCAATGTCAGCAGGGCTACTCTTGAGCTCCACGAGACTCCTCACACATTTATATGGCAAACTGCAACAGGCAAAAGTCCTTTAATGGCAGCAGGATTCACTTGAGGTACACAAGCCTCTTCACAAATTTATATGGTAAAACAGAAAGTACTATACCAGGCAGGCTGCTTCTCTATCCCGATCGCAATTACTGCACAATACCCGGGAGAACACACAGCAGATTCAGTTCCTGACCGAGTGCAATTCAGCAATTTCTCCAGTCTTCTACAGGGTGAGCCTGGTTTCTACTCTTCAGATATCCTTTGATTCTCTTCACAGGATGGATTCAGTCCTAACAAGCAGTTACACAAGCTGCAGACCGGAACTCTGGGCCTTACACACGTTTCCCGACTAAAACTGCACACTGAAAAAGCACAGGGCTCCTTCCTTCTTCACTGCCAGAGCTCAACTGAAACTCCAACAGACAAAACCGGGCACTTCCTTTGAGTTCCTCCCAGTTCTTGACTGGATTGGCTGTCACTCACAATAGACTGCTCCTGTTGGTCCAAAAGGCGCGAAGTCTAAACTACATCTCCCAGAGTCACTGCCCATACAATCCTCTTGTGGCTGGCTCAGATTATGAGTCCAAGTTCTGATTCGTCCAAGGCACCATTTTAGAGCTAGCTTACCCCACACTGATTGGTCCAGTTCAGCAGTTCAAAACCAGAATGGGAACTAGGCAGACACAGTTCTGACTGCAAAGAAAGCAGGTTAGACAAACTGTAATTTCATTATTACTCTAAATGATTTCTGGCAAACAGTTACATCTTTCAGATAGGTTCCTTTGCACTCCTAGTGACTGCAAAATGGAGTGAATTAGCAGCAGCTCGAGTGGTACTCAATCGAAGAAACACACAGTCCCCCATACAAACTAATTATGTCTGCAAGCAGACAGCTCTTAAAGAGACAGTACCAGAGGTTCTAAAAACACTCACTGATAAATGGCTTAAACGCCAAACACCATTCAGGCTTGGAGCATTCAAGCAAGCTCCTGGAAGTCTTTTGGGAACCCCCATTTGCAGGGGGGTTACATAAGCACTTATCCAAACAAACGCTATGGAAGTCGTACAAACTGCACAAGCAAGGAATTCACTAAATGCGTGTATTTTTTGTTAACTTGCTACTGTTTTAGGATGATTGTGCATGCATTGTAATTTTCATACACAACTGCTGCCATGGAGGGTAGAGACCAGGGACTCATGAAGGGTGTGTATGGGATGGAGAAAGAATTCTACAATAGCACCACTGTATATTGTATGTGACTGCGCTGTGTGTGTATATTCTTGCAAAACCCAATAAAATATTTTATATATTGAATTACAAAAAGCATAGAACTCAGGACAGGTCCGTGTCCCCTCAGCGTAAAGGATCGCATACGTTTTGTCCTATTTTTAGCTGTTACATAAGCTAACATTTAGTCGTAATGTTTCTCTCTCAGCTATCATGTTTCTTTTATTTCATTCTATTTCTGTAGGTTGTCTGTTGAAATAACAAGAGAACATAATGGTTCAAGACAAGTTCACACCCTTGTGCAAGGAAGTATGCAAGACCTTCTAATGGACAGTAAATAAATAAGTAATATAGATCTTTTCCTGCGATGAAGGTCATCAGTTTATGATCTGCTGGTCTTAACTGATTTTTTTGCAACTGAAAGTGTTCCGTAATGAATTATTAAACCATTAATAACGTGGAATTCCTTTTTGGGAACTCTGATTAATTATGTGTTTAAGTACTGCACTGCTGCCTGTGTGTAATTTTTAAAAATTTTGATTACTACTGCACTGTCTCTTTAATTGCACAGTTGAACTGCAGAGTTCGGCAGCATCCAGGGTCCCTGAAGACACACTATATGCGAAACCAGTTGGGCTATGCAGCATGCGTCCTCCCATTTTCTTTTGCTGTATGTGGTTGGCAATTTGGCAGTTCTGTAAGCACTTCAACAGGCACCTTAATACATTTGCTTTGCTATAAATGTGGATGTTTTGTGACTGTTTTTCTGCTCTTACCTTGCTTTAAGAGACAGATCTTCAGCATGAAGTAAGCCGTTCAGATTGCACAGGGAATGGCGTTCCAGCACAGTGATCTAGTCACCACACAAGTGCAGGCTCAAGTAGATTTTAATTTTGAAAGCAGGAGAGCTAGAAGTAGTAAATGTGCTTGTAAACAACCCCTGAAACTGACCCCCCTCCGCCACACAGGCATTCGGTGCAGATCAGGCAACACACATGTAAACATATTCTTACCTTGTGGAGGACATCAATAATCATGTCACACTGTTCTGCACCAACTGCCAGCATCGAGTCCCATTTTCTTTTTTTTTTGTAATTTCTGTTTATGCCCCCTCATCTTGGCACTGTCACCTGACTCTCATCGGACACCGTTCCCAGAGGACCCCCAACACACACATGGAGCCTTAGCTATACCACCAGGCGGGATGATTAGGGGCCTCCTCCTTAATCCTCGTACCATCATATCTCGTCGGGGTCCTCCTTGTGGGTCATGTGCCGGTGGGTGAGGGCTAATCTCAGGCCCCTCTCATCAGTGTTGTGCCGGGCAGAGCGCTTTCTCCGTAGTCCCCCCCGAGGCATGACAGTGCTAGGACACCAAGGCACATGCTACCATCAGTCATGCCTCTCCCTCGAATCAGACTCAGGCTTGCTTTATCTTTGGCTGCCACCAGAGGCTAGGCAAGCACCAAGCCAGTGGCCCCATTTCCTCCCCGGAGACTAGCAGTCCCTCGGATGCTCAACCTCCCGACTGGCTCAATGACCCAGCTCGCCTCTAACCTGGGCCGCCGTGCCGCTAGCAGTAGGGCTACCGCTGCGCCGGTGAGCCGGCCATCGAATCTCATTTTCAGGTAGGCTGACGAACACAATTATAAGTCTAACCTTGATAAGACAAAAGTGTGAGTCAGCTTCTTAAAGATGGTGAATAAAAGGTAAAGTTTCAGTGTACATGGTTCTTAAATGGTAAAAATTGTACACAGCCAAGTGCAAACCCCAGGTTTTGTACCAACCTTGCTCTTACCATTGGCATGCCATCAAGACGAGTAGCTACGGTGTTGGCCCAATAAAGGAGTGGTTGCGTTTCCGACCCCGTACTTGCAACCCGGGTTCGGGAACAGACAGGGTTGCTCAGTGGGCCGTCAGTATGAGGAAGGATCACGCGCCTGATGGCAGCTCTCATAGGTTTCATAGGTGTATACTAAGCTGGTCAGACCTTCGTCCATAGTGCTTGCTTGAATCTACCATTTGCCCTGCCTATATATATCTTAGCCAGGTTTTGTTTAAAACTATTCATGGTCGGGCATCTAACTACTTCGTCTTGCAGACCATTCCACCTTGCCCCCACACGCTGGTTAAACCACATTTTCCTTTTCCAGGTTTTGCAGTTTTCCCATTTGAGTTTTAATGAATGGGCTCTTGTGCTATAGGTTTGCTCTCTAAAGTGTAAACCTAATCTTTCCTGTAAATCAGTATCCTTCACTCATCTGTATAGTAGACACAGATCCCCTCTAGCTCTTCTATACTCCAAGGGGAATAGATCAAGTTCCCTTTGATGATATAGAGACCAATGTTGGGCTCCATATTCCATAATAGGTCTCACTAGTGAGCTGTCCTCCCTTGGGGTGGGGACCTCAGTTCCTGCTGAAGAGACTGCCTTCTAGCAGAGGCTGGGCAGCAGTGCAGAGGGACAGCATGCAGAGGGGAAGAGCTGGAGCGTGACGTGCTGGCGCACATGTCCTTGCACTCCAGCTTGGGAAGAAACCCAGGAGGAAAATGGCTAGGCTGCTACACGCTGGCACCCCCTTCCCCACAGGCTCTCGCACGGCTGATGCAATTGGCCATCCACCACATAGTGGTCCTGTGCAAGTGGTGGATAACTGGTAAGTCTGTGAGAAGGTCAGTGATGGGGTTTTGGGGGGGGCATCAGTCAGACCAGGGACAGGAGCATAAGATACTGACTGGAAGAAGGATAAAAAATATGGTTAGCTTTAGTGACTGAACAACTTTAAAAGCTTTTCTGTATCTGGCTCAGTGGTGCCGAGGACTAAGGCACCTAGTGCCTTACCTGCTGCTGCGCCGGCGATCCAGGTTCGGGAACGAACTTGGGTAGCTGGAAGCTGACCATGGTAGGAGAGAACTGAGTGGCCCAGAGACTGCTCTCTTCTCCCAGGGAGGGGTGGTTGACCTTCTCAGCCCATAACTGCCAGCGGGTGGAGGCCCAATGGTAGTACAGGACCCAAGAGGCTCGAAAGGCAAGGCTGTGCTTTTGCCAGGCATGCGCACCTCCATGCACATGTCCTGAGGTGTCACCACTGCAGGATCGAGGGAACATGGAAAATTAAGATGGTGGACTCCATGAAGACCTGCCCACTCTCCTGCAGTACATGCTGCTACCTGCCTATGGAGCCAATCTGGATAATGTACTGGAGGGGGGAGGATGGCCCTCCCACGTCCTGGCTCTACCATGGGGAGGGGACCCAGGGGAATTCTGCTCATGTGGGTCACGGGAGGAAGATGCCAGCTGTGAGTAATGGGGACAGGGACAAGAAGTCTGCTCACCTTCCCAGGAAGAAAAAGGAAATATGGAGGGGGAAAAAAGGAAAGAAAAAAAAGCTTTTTTACTGAGAAAATTATCAATATGCATACACCAGGTATTACTTAAATTTTTTTTTTTTTTTTTTAAACAATACATATCTGTATAGTCAGTATTTAACAGACATAATAAATCCAACAGGTAGCCATTAACAGTAAAGTTACATTATGTGACTTGTATGGTAGGTCCAGTATCATCAGAATACCATATTGGAGCATTCCAAAGTCTATACTTAGAGCACTTATTCACAGTTTGGGGTGGGGGGAGGGTTAGGCAGATAACACTGAGCTCTGGCTAGGTTCCCGGAACACCTTTATTGGCTACCTGGTAGTGCATGCATGGGGATCCCTTCGAGCACCCACCTGAAGTAGTTACTCTCTGCGTGATGGTCAAGAATGGGGTCCAGATCCTTTGGAATCTGGACAGGGAGTTATTTGCCATGTGAAAGGGTCTTTCATGCTTGGCTAATTTGGACACAGAGTCCATCCATTCCTACAAGGTGGGTGGGGCGTTAGTGCACCATCTGAGCAGTAATTGTCTATTAGCCTCAATGGCCATTGCCAGAAGCCATTTCCAGGTACAGGGGTCCACATATGAGATGGCAGTTTTGTCCCCAAGTATCCATACGGTAGGATCCCTAGGGAGGGATAATTCCAGCACCCTACTGCAGAAATCTTATGTGTTGCCAATAGAGGATGATATTTGGATAACTCCAGAGTGTGTCTAACAGAGTGACTAAGGGCTGATTAGATCTCCAGCACAGATTATTCAAAAGGAGACCCATCTTATGGAACACATCTGGCATTCAGTACCATTTATGTAAAATCTTTTTCTGATTAGTTCATATCTAATGTCCCGGAAGGCCATGTGCACTTTTTGTAGCAACCTCCTCCAACACTCCTCAGAGACGTTGCTGTCTGTTTCTCTCCCCCAATCTATTTGTTCCTTCATTAGGGTGCCTATATGGGTTCCAGAAGGCAGCTATAAATTCTGCCTCTCAGTCTTTTTGGAAACCTGGTCCAACTACTGATCTGGGAAATCAAACTATCCCATGCTTGAGTGGCAGCAGGAAGAGAGCTACGTGATATGGCATGCCTAAGTTGTAAATACCTCCAGAAATCTTCGATGGGGAGGGAGAAGGACTCCTTTATTTCATGGAAAGCTACTACTGTCCCAGAGTCCTTCTCCAGGAGTTGCAGCAGGGTTTGTATGCCCTTGGAACTCCAGGTTGGCTACCAAAGGGTACTGCCTTCTATTTGGATATGAGGGTTGTGCCAAAGCATCTTGCATCCACCCAGAGTCACATCTTTCCAGGTTTCCTCATTAACTAGCAGGTTCTAGGCCTTCCGTGCAAATATACAAGTAGGGGACCAGGCATATACTCGTTAGTGGTTTTGAATGCTTCTGGTATTCCAAGGAGGTATCGAGAAGCTATGCCTTTCAAGGCGCACCCATACAGGAGAGTGAATGCTTTGTGGTAAAAGCCAGTATAAATTCTGGCAGACACCAGACACCTGATGGTAGGCCCATAACCAGGGAAGGCCCCATCCACCCCAATTTCTCCCTGGTGTGTGGAGTTTCTGAATGCAGAGTCTGGGTCTCTTCCATTCCTATAAGTATGTAAGAAAGAGCCTCACCAATCCGTGGAATAAATTATTTGTTATTTGTAGGGGGAGGTTACTGAAGCAGAAAAGGATCCTGGAGAAAGTCATCTTTATGAAGGTTGCAATTTTGCCTCCGAACATTTTAACGTTTTTCCATTTGCCAAGGTCCATTTTGAGGTCCAGGATGGCTTTTTGAAGATTTTTGTGAACCATCTGGTTCAGGTGAGGGGTAAGGGTCATACCCAAATACTGTACGTGGTCAGGAGCCCACAGTAGCCTGAAAAGCATTACCAGTTGTGGGGAAGATGGTTTGTTGAGTGGCAGAGCCTCTGTTCTGGACCAGTTGACCTTCAGGTCCAAGATTTGGTGGAAGTGAGAGAGGGCATCTAGCACCACTGGGAGAGATCTGTTTGGCTAGAAAGGAGAAGCAAGTTGTCCACATACGCCAGTGTTCTTGTTGGTGCCAAACTGAATCCCGTGTATAGTGTTTAGCTGCTTTAGCTTGCATAGTAACGGTCCCATCACCAGTAGGCATGGTATAGGAAGAGAGGGCAACCCTGCCTGGTATCAAGTCGCAAACTAAACTGCACTGTGATATGCCAGTTTGTTGGACCTATAGACATATTCCTCATAATCTGGTAGTGGTAAACCCACTCTACAGAGTTGAACTCCTTCTCGGTAACATCACGCATGAGGAAAGCTGTGTCTATCTGGGATAATGCTGTTTCAATGACGTTAATGACAGATCTCATGCTGTCCATGGCCATATACCCTCTGACGATACCAGTCTGGTGTTCATCTACCAATACCAGGATAGCTTGGGTAGCACTATTAGGGCTTCCAGCAAGTTCTCTGATTCAATGGCTTTTGAGTAAGATTGGAGAAGCCTGCTTCAGAGTTGTGATTGGAAGGCCTCATAAAAAGGTAAGTCCAGCCAGCAGCAGCTGAGTGGGAAGGCACCAGTACCATCAAAGTCCTGTTTCCACCTCCAGTCTGCATTTGTATGCAGTGCTGTGAAGCTGAAAGGGAGAACATGTCTCTCACACAACTATGTTCAGCTTACACATCTTTTTGTGCAAGGATGACTGGGCATATCTGGGATACTCAGAGTGCAGCAGTCCTATGACCAGGGCTTCAGATGGCATCTCTGGCATGCTCGTTTGGTGCCAAAAGATGCTCGACAACATCAGCCGCTAAATCCGGCATTGGAAATCTAAGCATTATCGAATGGACATTCTAAGCTAGGTCGCAAGGCCAGCAAGGAGCATACCAGTCACGCTATTCCCTTGGCCCTAGTTGGGAGAACCCTATCTTCCCTGTGACAACCCAAATGAAGCGAGAGTTATCACCCACATTTTCGGGGACCTTATTTACTGTGATGCCTGGTAGTTTGACTGTTTGATGCTCTCACCATTACACATAATCAGTGCCGTGATGTCAGCCTGCTTTCTACTATGGCATAAAACCTGGCCAGTGGGGAAGTGACCAGGGGAGTGGGAGGTGGAGAAAAGGTATCACAGTGAATTGGGTCACCCCGAAACTATACACAATGTTTTGTAAGAGGGTGAGATTGGGGGTTGTCAGCCTAGCTACAGGTGGCAGTAAGGGTGCACACAGGCATCATCTCCCCTAGGGATGGTGAAGCCCAGCATGTGCCATACTTTAAACTGACAGCTAACACTATAACCAGAAATGCACTTTAGTGATGGAGAGGGAGTACAGCACAGTGTATGCTAGCACTCCCCGTTAATAGTGTGAAGAGTTAAGGGTGGTGCTGGTGGGAGGGACCAGTCTCGAGGCTCTAAGGAGGCTTTTGTGTCTGCATCAGCGGGTATCCAGCTGCCTGCATCATGGACTAGCTAGTGCTTGGAGTCCACCTAAGGCAGGGATCACAGCGCAATAACAAGGCAGTCGCTGAATGCTAGCCAGCCAACCATCTAACCTCACAAAACAGCCCCACCCCCCCCGGGTCAAAAACCATCTCCCATCATTTCCAAGCTTAGGTAAACAAATAGCAACCAGGAGTTTACTTATTAGCAGAATAACATTAAGGCACTGACAAATAGTAATAGTCAAAGAATACTGTGCTCTTAGTTGAGCACTCTGTCAGAACTGAGGCAGTGCCTTAACTGGAGAAGCCATCTGACAGTCTGAAGCTATCGGAGTCTCAGGGATGGGTCTGCCTGTTGCACAATGTCTGCCCATTAGGGCACTGGCAGTGTCTGTTTGAGCCGTTTTCTGTGTGGCCTGAATGGCAGTCAGTTCCTTAAATTGCTGGAGAAGTGCTGGAGGATGCATCTGACGCGCTTGAGTCCTGTTTAGTCAAGACCTTGTTTTTTCGCTCATGGCTCTGCTTCACATATTTAAAGGGGGGGACCCCTTCACAGTGGCATGCTTTCTCTTTCTCAGTTTCTTCTGCTGCCACTGTTCGGGGGAGTGGTGGTGCAGAGCTGGTGGAGGGAGCAGGGGAATAAGGGTGCGTGTCCATATCCTGGGGCTCTTCTCTGCCAGTGTTTTGAATATATTCTCCCTTGCTTTGTGACTGAGCCAATGGCAACTGAATGTCTCAGGCTTAAGAGGTAAATGCTGCAGCTTCTTGGAGCACAGCAAATTCATGCCCCCCCCACCCCCGTTTCTCACCCTCTTAACAACTGCCTGATATGTCATTTTATATTTAATACCTGCCCTCAGCAGCTGGTGTCTCAAAGGGGTAATGGCAGTTCTGCATTTATTGGTAGGCTGAGAAGTCGTATAGCGAGATGCGGTGTCCTTCCACATCAAGGGACCCTACTCCCTGTCTTTTTGAAGAAGTATATCTGACGGAAAATCTACGAAACATCACTAGCAAGTCCAGGGTCTTTCACATGCTTTTGGCTTCAGGGCAAGGGATCTGTGCTCCCTTTCTACTTCCAGAGGGGTGCTCTGCAAGCCAAGAATTTCTGAGAGAAGGTGCTGAACAAAGGCTGGTACTTTTTTCCCCTCTGCCTGCTCAGGTACCCCAATTATTTTAGTGCTGTTTTGACTACCTCTGCTCTCAAGTTCATTGAGTTTGTTCCACACTAGCAGGCATCTGCCTATCTGTCCAAGGTCCTGTCCTGAGAGTATTCTCATTATCAAAGACCCTCAAATTGAGAGGCCCCATTTGGCTTTCTAAACACTACAGAGATGATTTACAAGAAGTTATGTTGAGTATTTTAGTGCACATATTATGAATAGCCACCCAGATCTCTGCCAGTCGGCACCATGCCCACATTCACCATCTCGTCTTTGGTGCAACGGTAGAGGCCACTCTGAAATGTGACTGAAGAAACTCTTCTGTGGTCTGTTTTCTGCACAGAATTCGTTACAGGCATCAAAGTAAAAGAAAAAACAGCAAAACAATAAATAAAAAGCTGAAAAGTGTTTTTAAAATTATGCTGTTTACAGGTTTGATGCCCAAGGAGTGGAGTGATCACGTTAGGCGGCCATCTTGGTCAGTGGCTCAACTGGAACTAGTGAGTTATCAACTTCATAACTCATTCACTCCACAGGAGCTCTATGAGAGTTCTACCACTGGTCACCTGTATACTGCATCCTGGGCCTTTCTAAGCAAAATCAAGCCATAATCAGCATGCCACAAACAAATGTGAATACCTCATGAACCATAAGTGCTACAAACAAAGTACAAGTTGCAAAGTTGTTCAACACAAAATTACCTTTCCAATGGTGCTATGCAATTATTTATAAGCAATTTTTGTTTTCTATACTAGTCGAAATAGCAAAAACAGTGGTTTTTTGCAATAAGAAAGTCAACGTAAACCATTTTTGGTTGGAAAATATGTAACATATCAACACCAAATTAAGCAACCATACATTAGATAGATATCCGGTTAGACTGGCGCTACAAGAATGGCACCAGGCAAGAGAGCGCTAGTCCCAATAGCGCTACCACGGACAGCAAGCAGGGACGTAGAGCACTTGTGATATGAGCTCCCCTGGTCGCTGTCCATGGTGCTGCCACAGGACAAGGGTAGCAAAATACTGGGGGCTGGCCAAGCTTCTCCCGTGGCGTGGAGGGCTGGTGCATGGAGCAGCTCGGCCGGGAGGCTGTGGAGAGCGGGGTTCTAATCCTGGTTTCCAACTGTGTTGCTCAAATTTGTACTTTTTTTTTTTTTTTTAAAACACACAGGGGGCCATGGAAACAGTATTCCACAGCCCCACAAATTTAACTTGCCCTGTGATCCGCTTACCCCCCCCGGAGAAAGAATATTTAAGTCTGGGGGTGCGAGGGGAAGAGCCCCCTGCGTTGGCAGAGCCTCCCATAAAAATAAAATCAAAGACATTTTAGTTGCGCTGTTCATGCCATTGTGGTCGGCTATGTTCCGACCCATTGCCCATGAGATGCAGGTACAAAATAAATTTTGTGCTAAAAAGGAATTTTTCAAATATAAAACATATTTTTTTCAACTTTGTTCAAGGTGCTTAGGTGAGGCTTGAGAGACAAATGTCAGCCATGCACACCATACCATAAACAAATGCGAATAACTCCTAGAGTATACATGACAGTCACAAAGTACCAGCGGCAAAGTTGTTCAGCACAAAATTACCTTTCTAATGGTGTTATGCAATCAACTGTAATCAATTTGGGTTGTTTTTATACTAGCTGAAATACCAAACAAGTTTTTTTTTTTTTTTCCATGTGCTGATGACTACAGAAGTGTCCAGGTCATACAGGAAGTCTCTTGCTGCCAACTAAAGTCATTCTGGGAGACAAGGGGGGTGAGTTTGGCTGCTGCCTACAGGTGTTTCCTGGAGGTAATTAACACCAACTCAAATGTCACTTCTGCCCTGTCTGAAATGGAGATGGTTAGTGTCAGACAGTAATGAGAAGAACGGAGTATCATCTGCATAACAATGAACGTTTAACCCACACCTCCCGTTGATCCCAGTGGCACACTATACAAGGAAACGATTAAGCCCTGTGGCACTCCATCGGTTAACACAGTGGTAGAAAAGGAATTACTTTCCATTATGACCTGCCAAGGGCTGTTGTGCAAGGAATTTAGATGAACCAAGTCAAAACATTTCCTGTGTCCGATATTACACTGAATATGTAGCCTACCCTGCTTAGTCCATTATAAATATACTAGCTATATGGACAGAGAGCTGCAATGGGGAGTAGAAAAGAGTGAGAAATAAGCAGACATGCCAATCTAACCAAAGGGGTAAGTGCACAAACACACTTACTGTATCTCGCATAGCGACAGTGCATGAGGGATATCCAACTTTTATAATTATACATAATCTAAGACTGGTGGAGGTTAGGCAAAGCAACAGACCTGAAAGGACATGTTGGTACTGGGTGCATTCTGTTTTCCCCTTTTTTGCATTTAAGTAGCTAATCTATGAACATTTTAGTTTTCAATTAAGTGGAAATGGTACCCAAGAAAGATCAAGGGGCTACCAAATGGATAGAGCAATATTTTAGAATTAAGAAACCAAGTATTAACCAGCCCAGTGGTGATATGGGCCGAGGCCCTGGTTGCCATACCACCCACCACATGGACGACCCGGGTTTAGGAATGGACCAGGGTTACATGGGGACCAGCTGGGGGGGGAGGGGGAGAAGAAGGATCGAGCATCCATACACTGCTCTCCTCATTAATAGGGGGAAAGCATAAGCCACTGCTTGCCCAACACCTAGTGGAGGCTGGGTGGTACAGCAACAGCACTCGCTTCTCAGAGGGATGGGCGCAGATGCATGAGATGCGTGGTATCTACACACCATATGCCTGTGCAATTGCGTGTGCACCAACCTCAGGGAGGAGGGGAACTGGAGGAAAACCCCCGAGAAACAGAATGAAGGCCGATGACCCGAAGGCTGCGCCACCAGGGTAAAGCACAGGACGGGGGTAACTGGGCTTGTGGCTGCACTGTGCCGTCGCCAATGCAAAAGGGGATAAACAGACACACAGAATAAAAACAACAAGCATTTTCTGGCCTCATAAGGCCAGAGGTGCAGGTTCTCACCCTGGGAATAGGGCATCAGGTGGGTTGGACCAAACAGGCCTGAACATCCCAGATGATGCTGTCCTACACTGGGGAGGGAAGAGTTCCTCTCTATGCACCTGCCACCTGGGTGACCACAGGATGTGTTGCAGTTGCAGATGCTTGCTGTGCGCAAGGGGACTGGCAAGTACACATGGCCAGTGTGTCATAGTTGTCTGTATGTGCACTCTAAGACAGGGGAAAAAAGTTGGTATAGAGGTAGCTGATGCTCTGCCTGCCCCTCCCCTCCCTTATATCCATCACAGGCTCACTGCCTCCACCCCTGGAGGAGGTCTCGGGTGTCTTGAACTCACAGCAGGTGACTGGGCTCTCAGTACCACCTGCCATGGTGCAGTAGGCAGGGCCTCACCTCAGGGGGCAAAGTTGGGGTGGAAAGCAACACTATAACTGTGGTTGTATGCCATGTCCCGAGGTGCCACTAGAATCAGAAATAGCAGGAGTTCCAAGGATGGAAAGGGGATCCTGATCAGCAGAGCCACCCACATATCTCCACTGGTCATAGTGGGCCACTATAGTTCAGACCTAGTGATCCAGCATAATATTTACAATTGTAAAGAATATGGAGAAAGTGGCCAAAACTAACCAGAAGTTGACCGATGTTGAGACTCAAGTATCAGAATTTGAAACCAAGCTGCTGCAAAGGAAAAATACATTACCTATGCAACAAGATCTAGCCAGTGCCGATATGGCTGCAGCGAGCTTGTACGAGCGCCGCCGCTGAACAGGTGCCGCCGAATACTTGTGAATGCCACACACAAGATGGCTGTGCCAACAGAACTACACATGTGCCGTACTCGCACATGCGTAGTTCTTTTGACTGGCATATTATGCTATTCCCAAGATGGTGTCGCCGACAGAACTGCGCATGTGCAACATGTGCGCATGCGCAGTACTTCACTGAATACATACGTGCCAGAGCAGCCATGGAATAGTGAGGCCATGGCAGACTGGTACAGACCGTTTTACACGTTCGGAAAGATCATTCTGAAAGTCCAAAACGGAAGTGTTCCAGGGCCTGGTCCGGCTGCAGACTCTGCCTACGCAGCTGTAAAAAGCAACCGAACATAAAGGGGGCTCAGTGTCAGGGCCACTGGTGGATAACATTTATTTAGCTAGTTTTTAGTCACTAGGAAAGCACACTAATCAAATAAAATGCCCATTTTCAGGAACAACCTGGGAGTTGCAAAGCAAACCAACAGGTAAACGATTACATACCAAAAGCAGTGACAATCAATTCATATCCAGTGCAGTACTGCACTTGAGAGCATGTAATACAACTGCACAGAGACAAGTGCAGGTAGTCAAGGCACAGTGGTGCTTAAGAAGAGTGAATTTAAGTGAAAATGGGTTTAACTCTCTCCCAAATAAAATGGAAAATGCTGAGCACTAACTAATGAAGAGAAATGTGCAAGCAGCAGGTATTAACGGTTACTCAGAAATGCACAGATTTGATTCTAATAATGAAAAATTATTTTTGGAGATCTCCAGTGGTTTGACCCATAGTTGGATTTTACTTGATATAGCACCTTTCTACAAGCGCAAGGTGCTGAACAGCAGGAGTGCAAAGACATTTAGAACATGAGGAGGGAACAGTCATGGTATACTTTATAACAACTTCTTAATGAAAATCGCACAGCAAGGTAACATACACAATTAAGAACCTGCACATGTGCGATTTTGAAGAAGAGTACAAACTGCATGTCAGCTAGCAGTAAACAGTAAGGCACATGATCTTGGGAAGGATAAACACAATTACAAAAAGGCTTTCTCCAACAAATACTTTCTCAGCTTCCTCTCTCTTTCTTTATTATTTATGACCCCTGAGCTCCTAGAACGGCCCCCTTCTGGAAACAACTACCCAACCTCCTACCACTCAGTTTACTCTTAAGGCACTCAAGTGATACGGAGAGACGAAGTTCAAGGGGATGCAAGTTCCAAAGGATAAGGGGGACCCGACAGAAAGAACGAACATCTGCTTTTTTTTTTTTTTTTTTTTTTTTTTAATCTAGGCCATGGCACTCAAACAAATCCTGGTCCAAGGACCTTGTAGCCCTGGCTGCTGTGTAGGGAATGGAAGACTGTGGATCATTACATACTTTGACAAGGATGGGCCCTCTGATGTGGTGCCTATGGAAACTAGATTGGCATGGCTTCAAGGTGTTCAGCAATGCTCCTCAACAATCTTAGCCAAAACTGGCAGATTAAAGAAAGCTTGCAGTACCTGTCGGATCAAAACTCCGCTTACTGAACAAGTGCCTTACCATGGCACCCTTCAAGGATAAGAGGCAAAGAAGCATTGACAATTTAACTAGAGGAGGTGCCCCATTCTCAGCCTTGAGCAGCTGAGACAGAGCAGGGTCCAGACTACAGATGGTTCTTGTGACAGGGAGCTCCTGTCACTCTTAAGGACCAACCTTTTCTTAAATCTGTTGCAACAATTCTTCTATTTCTTGGCCTAATCTATCCTTTACAATTTCTAGTCCATAAGGTTGGCCACCTATGGGCACCCCTTCCCTTTCTTGGCTATGCTATAGCGTCCTCTTTAATTTTCCTTTTCCCTCTCACGTCCTCATACAGGGAGGTTACTGTGGTGGCCTCCAAGCATATGTAAAACAGGTCGTGTTTATCGTTGTTGGATTTAGCATGTAATAGCACTATGTCATAAAATACTTTGATGTATATACCTTATGTTTATGAAACCTGTAAATGTTGAAAATACCATGGCACTAGGCATTTCTGATAATGGTAAAAAGTACTAGGTGACTATTACAGAAATTAAGTTAGTTGTGCTATTTAAAATGCATGTAAATTGCTGTAGGTTGAGCAAGTCTGAAATGCCATGGTGATTTACAAAAATCCCATGATGCATTGCATTATGGAAGCATGTGTGATGTTGTGTTTCTTTGAAACTTGGCTTATTGTCAATGCTCTTTGGGGTAACTCATGTTTCAGTGCTTCTGCACAGAGGTTCTTTGTCTTTAGCTTGTTTTGTTTTTTTATTTGAGTCCCCACTACCCAAGCAAACAAGGCCCGCATAGTGGCGGAGGCTGAATCTCAACTGCTAAGCAGATCAGAGATCAGTGTCAGTAGGTGCTGGGTAAATGCAGAGAAAGGACATATACAGTCTGGTGCTGCAAACTAATGTACTGAAAAAGAGATATGCCATTGCTTAAGGTTATCTACTGTATTTTGATTAAAACATCACACAGTGTGTGTGTTGAACCTGAAGTTCGGTGTCTGGTCCATCTGTAATCCCACAACCCCTCCACAGTGCTCCACAAACTGGTCACCACATGGCACACTGCATCTTTGCAACACAAGCCTTTAAGGATTCCACAGCATGACAAGGACAGGAACAGAGATCACAGCCTCAGACCCAGCAGAAAACATCCAAATCTTAAGCAGCAGTACAAAAGAAGGATGTTTACATGAAAGGGGCCAGAGCTATGCAGTTCCTAGCTATCTTTTGTTAAAGGCAACTGTGACAGAAACGACTGCTGGACAGTGAAAAGGGAATAAATCACCACTTAGCTAATACTGCCAGCAAAACTGCATGTGGTGCAGAGAGGCAAATGATACTGGTTTACGGACCATGAAGCTCCTGTACGCATGCAAATCCATGTTACATTATACAAAGAAAACGAAGATAACGAAGGCACTGAGCATTATTCAGAAATCTTTTTTTTTTTTTTTATTGCGGATATGCTATGAAGCAGAATTAATCTTTGTGTATACTATCAGTAATATACAGATGGCCATCTTTCCCCATAGGGAAGAGTCACATTCAAATCCTGAAATACTACTGATATGACCATGGAAATTGATAATACTACTGCTCCGACATCAGATCAATGATATGTTCGCTGATGACACAAAGCTCTGTAACAGAGTAGACACACCAGAGGGTGTAGACAGAATGAGAAGGGACCTGCAGAAACTTGAAGAATGGTCAGGGGTTTGGCAGTTGAAATTCAATGCAAGGAAGTGCAAGATAATGCATATGGGGCACAAAAACCCTGGCACAATATATCAGTTGGGGGTGAGGATATAGCATGCACCAAGCAGGAAAGGGATCTTGGAGTTATCATCTCTGATGACCTCAAGGCAGGGAAACAGTGTGACAAGGCAGCAGGTAAAGCAAATAGGATGCTGGGATGCATAGGCAGGGCATCACCAGCAGGAAAAGGAGGTCATAATTCCACTATACAAGACACTAGTGAGGCCCACCTGGAGTACACTGTGCAGTTCTGGAGACCTTACCTACGTGGGACATAGACAGGGTAGAGAAGGTTCAGAGGAGGGCAACAAAGATGGTGCATGGATTGCATCACAAGTCCTATGAGGACAGGTTGAAGGCACTGAACATGTACTCCCTGGAGGAGAGGAGGGAGAGAGGGATATGATAGAGACATACAAGTATCTTACAGGGAGGAACAGGGTGCAGGAATGCACTATTTTTAGCGAAAAGATGTTCCAGGACTAGAAGGCATGGGATGAAGTTGGAGGAGGCGATTCAGAGAAAGCGTGAGGAAGAATTTCTTCACAGAGCGGGTGGTGGACAAGTGGAACACCCTGCCAGAGGAAGTGGTGGGGGCTGAAACAATCACGGGATTTAAGAATGCATGGGATAGACATAAAGGAATTCTGGAGGTCAGGGGTAAGGGGCAACAGACTTCCTGGAAAACATAAACTGAACTTACAAACTTAAATGGGCAGACTGGGTGGGCCATAGGCCCTTATCTGCCGACACTGTCTATGTATCTATGTATTATAGGATGGAATGTTCAGAAATTCTATATCTCACAGAGGATAATGTATGGGCAGCCATACACAACACGCTTATGTCTGCATAGAGAGGTTTCTGTCGCAACCAGGATCCTCAAGAGTGAAGCTCCAGAGGTTCCCTTGTTGACACAGAAAATGAAAGATGAATACACAGTCTTGTCTGTGTATGGATGCTCATACATTATCTTTCATAATGTATGGGAATCTGTGTGCATTTCAGACACACTGCTTCCTTTCAGTGAACTGGCGGGTGGGGAAGGGGGCACTAGATGGATGGTGGCGGGTTCAAATTACTGATTCAACATACGGCAAGCCACTGTAGCTTGACCCGTTTCTGTAAGTCTGTATAACACAGAACCCCCCCCCCAGCTTTCAGCTCTACTGGCAAGAGAGGAAAGCACTTGGGCGGTGGCATTCTTAGCTGCTTTGCTGCAGCACAACATACTGATGTCACTACTACAGCATAACAACTCTATTCTAGGCATGAATTTCCATGCAGAACAAGATTCCACCATACACTATACAAAAATTAACAGCTCAGAAACCATGCATTTAAGTCCATCTTTGGATTCTCATCAGAATCCCTTGATGGAATTACGCCCTTGTTACTGATGGGTTCTTATCTACTATACAATGGTTCATGAAAATCCTGTAACCTCACTGGTCAAAACACATCACATGACAGTGGGTAAATCCTGTAATAACCCTGGGCTGAGGAATGACATTTATAAAAAACAAACACATTTTAAATTCATTTTACACATCGGTCCATTGTATAATCGTGATAAGGCACTCCAGGGTTTGGGTTATTGGTGGATTTACCCACTTCTTGTGTGGTTAAGTCACTCAGCTGTGCCTTCTGACACAGACACACCACACAACACATGGGTAAATACCCCAATAACCCACACCCTGTCATGCCTTATTGCTTAATTATTCTATTTGGCATTCCATGCTTGCCTATGGAAATCTGACAAAAGTGACCGGAATCTTAAGAGCTTGACACAGACAGCTGAAGGTACAGTAGATAGATTAGATAGGCTAGCAACCATACAATTCCCTCAGTATAATGCCCAGCTACAAGAAAGTACCAATGCCAGCCTGCCCCATTACCTACAGTATCACTGTGCCCCTGTTCAGTCTGATTTCATTTTCACTCAGTAATCTGCTGAAGTCTGCGGTTCGCACTGCCAGAGCCATAGTAAAAGATGGTGGTTGAAACTGTAACTGTCCTGGTCCTCGAAGCTGACAGTGAGGACTAGGAAACAGTACACTTTATTCACTCCTGGTCCTCAGAGCAGGAACTGAGGACTGGGAAACAACCACCAGCAACGGCCAAAAGTCGCAATGAGGGACCTTAAAAAGGCAAACAGGTCACACATTCCATCCCGGTGCTCAGTGCAGGCAGTGAGGCCTGAGAAACAGCAATCAAGAATGGCTGGAAGCCGTGATGAGGGACAAAATTGCAAACAGTACTCGCATCCTCTCCTTACAGTCCTCAGTACAGACAGCAAGGACCAGGAAACAACAACAAGGGACAATGTTTATTATAATGATAATAATACTAATAACGGCCGACCCTGTGGTGTAGAGGGCTGAGGTGCTGGACGCCTTACCTCTCACCATGCTGGTGACCCATGTTCGGGAACAAGCATGGGTTGCCAGGGGTCTGGGGGTTGGGGGATGGCTGGGAGTAGACAGAGCAGCTGCCAGGCAGCTCTCTTCTTCCAGATGGGGGAAGAGAGGCCTTTCCAGTTCTTGGCTACCACCAAGTGGAGGTTCGATGGTATCAACTGGCAAATGGGGGGCTGGCATTACGCCAGGTCGTGGATTGGGGCCGCTGTCAGTTCTGGAGAACATGCACACCTCCACCTGCATGCATGACCATCCTGGTCGAGGCCCCAGGGAGTAAAGGGGAGAAAATTGGCAGGAACACACACTGGAGATAGGATGAAGATTGACCCCCACAGGCCCCACATCAGTGGCCAAGCATGATGCCACAGTCCTGCGGTAGAGGACACCAGTGTAAGGTGAGTCCCGGAGGAGCTGGGTCATGGGGTGGTGAGGGGTCAGTCAGAAGGGGGTGACAGGGAAGGAAGAAGAATAAAGTACTAATAATAAAAAAAAAAAAACGGTCCTCAAAGCAGTTAGCGTGGACCAGGACTCAACTACCTAAAACGTCCGGATGTGGGTCCAGAGGCTGCAATGAGGGACAAGATGTGAAAAAAAAAAAATCCACACAAAATAAATAAATAAATAATCAACACAGGCAGTCACTCACTCCCGGTCCTCAGAACAGACAGCAAGGACCTGGGAGACAGCAGTACACTTGTCAATCAAGTACATTACAGCCCCCCCTAGTGATGGCTAAGGGAGGAACTATATTACTTTCACAAGCATTCTTTTCCTTTTTTTAATTCTTTAACTAAAAATACCCAATACCCATTTTATAAGTGCACGACAACACTCCAGGGTGAGCCTTATGCTGAGATAACGGCCCTTCACCAGTGGCATTGGGCCTCACTACACCCTTGGGCGGGCAGTTATTGCAGCATAAGGCCCACCCAATCGTGTCTTACTGCCCGCTTATCCACTATACAATACAAACATCCAAACCAGAATGTTTTTACCACAAACCTTCTGCTCATTTCAAAAGGCCATGTTAACAGAACAGAGAAGTGAGCATCCACTATACATTAAATCACCATTTCCATGTTAAAAAATATTTGGCATGCTTCCCTTTGTTATAAATTCCTTTTCAGCTTCCGATGTTGATCCCCGCTGTCCATTTCTGTTTCTAAAACTATTTATATAATGCTGCATTTCATGTTTTGTTTGCCAGGACAGGGTTTAAGATTTGTAGTATGGAGTTAGTTCAGATGTTCCAAGTGTCCCATAAGGTCAGGCAGCAGTTTCCGTTGCATGACAGTTCATCTTGAGTACAATAGCTTTGTTAAAAAAGGCTTGTTCCAGAGAGAGCTCAGACTTTCCACATGGATGCCCAGGGATGGGGGGCACCTCTCCCATCATTACTCCTAGTGGCAGCTCTTTTAGGGGCATGGGTGACCACATGCCTCCAGGCAACACCACCACCACCAGGATGGTGTCCAACAAACATCTGTGGAAGGGAGGGAGTGAAGGAGAGCACCAGCAAGAAAACACACCCACATCCATGGCCACTCTGGACGGCTGCTTCAGTAGCGTGTCCCACCATTTCAAACCCTCTACAGTATATGGTTTGGGTTTATTGTGTATAGAAAACGGTGGCTTTCATTATCTTGTTGTGAGACAGTTCAAATGTTACTGAAAGTTGGTGTAGTATCATTCAGACGACACAACGATACTGCAACAACTTCTTCCCCTTGACCTGCCAGCTGACTGGCGGAAACAGCACTCTTCACAAAACATACACACTAAAATGGTGCTGACGCGTAGCGAGAGGTTAAGCGAGTAGCTCAGCAAGACTGGTTGAAAACATGGAGCAGAATATGGCAGTCCGAGTCCAAACTGTCAGTTTTTTTTTTTTTAATAACTGCCACTGTTAATCTTCAGGGTCAGGAGCAGAGCAGGACTGCAGCAAGGACTGGGAGCAAGCGTCAGTGTGAATACAAGGTATGAAACCTTGTGAAATTAAAGTTTCTAAATTTCAGGGAACCATATACTGCATATATAAAACAGCGTATGGGTGACCATACACAACAAGGCTATGTTTCCATCTCAAGGTCGACAAGCCCAACAGGAGCACCATGGAGCTTGTGACGTGACCTTCGACCATTTTCGGGTCGACCAAAGTTGAGTGCTCGGCATGCGTTGAGCAGTCGGGGGAGTCAAAGGAACACGAAAGAGTGTGATCTCTCCTGGTCCCAAGACCTTCAGTGGCCGAGTTTCTTGTGTTTCTTACTGTGGCAGGCAAGGCTTTCCCTGAAGGCCTAGAGGGCCTAACACATTTCTCAGATTTCACCAGCGAATGATGCTCTGAGGCTGGCCCCAGGGGGGAGCACTGCCTAAGCCGATGAGGTGCCCACCGCAGCCTTGTCTGCCACCTCGTCCATGGCTGTGAGTTGAGCCACTGAGCCTGCTTCAGCAAAGGACTACTTAGTTTTGGATCCCAACTGGCCAGCTGGTCGAGGAGAAGCAGGGCTGCGCAATCCTCCAGGGAAGAAGGGAGCACTATCTGACACAGGTCGGAACTCAAAACATTGTGTGCTGTCCCAGGCAGTAGAGGCACAACACACGTGGGTCCGTCCGAGACATCTTTTGTTGGCATGTGACAAGAATTTAAGCCGCGAGTTGGCTTCAGTTCTTCGTGTTTCATCTTCCATTGCTGAGGCTAGAGCAGAACAGAGGAAAGAAGTAATATTCAAAGAAACATTCAAAAATAAGGAAATTCACCAATAGCGTACTTTAGGCCCTGCAACGCGTGAAACTGCGAAGGAGGAGATCAAACTTCTGGTGGAAAGAAGATCTGATGCCATGGGGTGGAGCCAAAGCATATACTGCCTGGGTGGTAGGAAAATCCTAGTTTAAAGATGTTCAGATGAATCGGCACTGCCAGTGAACTGCCAACCAATGTGTAGATAGTGAACTACAGTCACACCACTTGAACAGAATACAAAAAAGGAAAAACAATGTTTAAAACCAGTTGAGAATATTGATGAAAACACTGCTGCAGCCATATTTAATGATGCTCACCATTAATCATTTCAGATCTAAACAAACGTTCACATGAACTCAAGACAAGGTAAAAAGGGCATCTTACAAGATCAGCGAAAAAGGATAATCTACAATGGAATAACAAGGTAATTCCAACATTTCCATCGCATGCATTTCTGTTTCAGAATGGTTTTGTAAGGTGAAGACATCCATTTAAGAAAACTGACTAAGGGCCATCCAGGGTTTTAAATAATTGATTAGCAGTTTTTTTCTTCGGACAATACTAACTGTTCAGAAAGTATTTATATAGGTTTTCTAGAAGTGTTATGTTTGTTAAACACAGTGAGGCAGGTGCTATGCATTTTCACAATGTTTTAGCACTTTTATGAGCAAAACGCTAATCAATTTTTAGAGTTAAATAAAACCCTGCCATCTCAATGGCAGCACGTTGTGCTGGCGCACAGGTGGCCAAGTTTACTAGTAAGCTTGGGTCAGCGCAGCAGAAGGCTGACTTGGCCACAGCAGCTGCTGCTCGGCAAAGCGTTGTGGTCGGGAAGGGAAGGCATTGGGCTCCAGTGCTACAGTGACCTCTGTGATGGACCAACTGAGATTGCTCCCTCCACAGGACATCGCTGTATGTAGCTGAGGCTGTCAAGAGGCTAAGTCTACGCTTGAGGTGCTGGGGAGAAAACTGTGTTGAAAATTCTACAGCTGTGTGTACGCTGGCCTAGGCTCAGAGGACTCCACTGGGTTCTAGTGCCAGTTGGCACTGCCTCGGGAGACAGACCTCCCCCAAGGGCCTCCACTGGGTTCCAGTGCCAGCTGGCACTACCTCGGGGGGGGGGTGAAGACAGACCTTCCCCAAGGGCCTCCGCCAAAGGGGCAGAGATGGGTCCTGAGGAGAACAAGAGGCTAACAGGCTGATCAGGGCATTGCCCTGTTACTGGACCATCCAAAAATGGAAAAATGCTGCTTTATGCTCTTGGAAGAGTAATACTGACCCTTCTCAATTTTCTGTTCATGGATCTTAAGCAATGTATTAAGCAATTCAATTTATTTATTTATTTGAAATTACTCCAGCTGGGATAACCCAATGAGATGCAGCATCTCTTTTTCATGGGGGTCTCTGGGAGAACAGCAGCAGTCAACAGGTTAACGCAGTCCAGCAGAAATAGTTATGTACAGGCTGAAATACACGGGAAAAATAAACTCTAAAAAGTAATCCAAACTAGCTAGCAAAGTGGGTTCAGTAAGCAATAAGACATCACAGGGTGTGCATGGAACATATTTTACCGCATGGCCAGGGCGTAATTAAGGCACGAGACCTTGGCGAGTGTGCCTTTAGCTCCCTTACATGCAGTAAAATATGTTCCATGAACACACTGTCTTATTGCGCTTTATAAAATGGTCATTTTAAAAAAAAAAAAAAACTTTTTACACTTAGAAAATTAATATTTATATGTGGTAAATAGCATTTACTTATGCTTATTTAAAATAAAATAGTCCTTCCGCCTACTACAAAATGTCATTCTGCTGTTTCTAGCTCTTTGGGAAGTGGATGCTCTCTACTGTGTGTGTGTGTGTGGGGAGGCTGCTGCATTTGCTAGATTTAGAGGCTATTCTATTTGTTACAGTACTCAAAATATACACTGACAAAATGAGGGACTGTTTCTTAAACCCACATCTCTGTAACACTGTCGCTATGTGCATATAAACGCAGTGAGCAGCATGGCAGCCGAGCGATGTCTCAAAGTTAACCTAACTTAAAAAGAATTAAAAATGGCTAATTTATTTCAGTTTACCAGAAAGATGAACTCGAGCTACTCTTTTATCAGAGCCTTTAGCAGAGTCGGTAAACCCGACATAAGCTCCTTCTCCGGCAGGGCGGACAGGCTATGAAAATGCTCGATATGTACGCAAATAATTTTCTGGGCGTATGCCAATGTTTCTTAAAAGGAACCTCAATCTCAAATTGAGAATTCAGTTGCTGTTTAGTTGTGTGACTTCTGGAGTGGATATGTATATCGGTAACTGCCGCGTTCATCTGTTTTTCATGCAGGGGAAGACTGCTTTTAGCGAGGAAACAACGGCGGCATTTTTAAATGTCAACGTTCTAAGGCTTAATGATTTTAGCCTTTTTACTGCCATCCTTTTTTTTTTTTACCCATGCATGGAACATATTTCATGCATGGTGAGTTTGATCTCTGATTGGCTGGTTTAGCCTACCCATTTTATAACTGCAAACAAAGAGCATGAACACTGCTAAACAATGTAACAGGGATGTCACGGTATCTGAAGTCACGGTACTGATACCATGGGCAATTTCTGATACTGCGATAACAGTGGTTCATGGTATACCGCATATTCAAAACTTTAAACTAATTTTTTGTATTTTCAAGGACAACTGTCCCTTTCATGCCAACTATCCCTGATGCAAGGGTTTGAGGTGGGTTCTTTTTTGTATAAAAATTGCTTCTATAGCACCTTGGTACAATTGTAACTGCAGTACTACATGTGACAGTTATAGCATCAGAATTCCATATCCTAACATCACTACAACATGATCAGGGTCAGTGAGATGGGGATTCTGGATCAAAATGAATACAGGGAGTTCTAAGGTGGCTGGAAGGACGGGACTTGAACACTTACAAGCTAGACGCATTCCTCGGCTGGAGAGGGAGTTTTTTAAAATGTGTCCAGAACATGTGAGGTAACTGGATAGGGGGCTGTACAAAATTACAAGGACTACTGTATGTGGGAGAGGGGCGAACACAAGGTATCCATGAAAATATTCCACAGTTAAGCGAAACTGAAAAATACATTCACTCACCCACTTGACAGATAGTAAAACTTATAAAAAATGTAACAAAAAAAAGTGTCAGCACCAGGAACATGAGTGTAGGCCAACGTTCTTAAGAAAAATGTCTCACTCAGATAACGAATGGAGAACTAAGTGTACACTGAAAAAGAAAAGGGAAGAGCTGCTGTGGTTTACCCAACATGTCTGACATAATGGGAAAAAGATGAAGGGAGAAGAATATGATTTGAACAAAAATCATAGCTCAAGAAATTCAAATCTGCCCCTAGGAGAGATTTATTCAACAGAAATAGCAGCTCCCAGCTGCAGCTTTTCCCACTTCAGACATTTTCCCTCCATACAATCCTACATCAGGCCTGTGGCACAGGCCCGGTGGTGACTTGCCCTATGCATCTCTGGGGGCCTCCTGCAGTGCGATGAAAGGGCACACTGACCTGCATGCTAACCCTGCCTTCTGTCTCTTTAAGCAAAGACTGCCTAGCCTGAATGTGGTGCTCACTGATGCAAACTGATATCCCCAAATTACTGAAACACCAGGGTCTCCCAGCTCATTCCCTTTGTGATCACAGCAAGGATTCGAGCTCAGATCAATAGCTCTTGACTGTCCCTGATTTTTGCCTCAAAATTTTCCTCTATCCCCTAAAATGTGGGTTTCTGTGACTAAACAATGGAGACTGTAAGGCAGAAAACCATGTCAAACATTAAATACAGGCTTGTTTCTTTGCCAGAAAATTTATTTTACACTAAGCTCCTTAACTATCATTTTCTTAAGAGGACATTGCCAATTTGTAACATGTGATGTGTCATTGATGTCGATCCTCTTCCCCCTGATTTTTTTAAGCCTTGTCACTGATTTATGAGGCAGGCGGTTGGGACGTATGCTCAGCTCTTCAGTAGGGAGAGACAAGAGGATGCTGAATCAACCGACTTAACTACACAGCAAGACTAACAATGTTTTATAAGTGAGGGCTACGTGCAGATTAACCTTTAGGCTGCCAACAGAATTAGAACGTACAGGAATTCAGGACTGATAAAGCACGAAAAAATGCCAGAAATTCCTAAAGCATCTTCTCCCTTGCCCTGATTTGTATACTGTTACCCCACAATACTCTTACTTTGGGGACTTCCTGCTCTGAACAACATATATTCATAAAGTCAGTGCTGCCACTAGGCAGTCTTTCTATTACTCCTAAATCCAGACAGGACTTCCACTCTGCTTACAAAGGCAGATATGGAAAGCACCTACGACATGAAAATTTGCAAGAAAAATTTGGGACAGTAAATCTTTCAGATGAATATGGAAGGTAATGAAGCGTTTCCCTTATTCTCCATTTCCCCGGAATATCTTCAAATCAAAAGGCACTCCACAACCGTCAACCAGCACCTCAATATGCCATTCTAGGCTACTCAAGTGTTTTATCCAAATTAGCGAGGAGATTTATTTCTGAGAACAAGTTGCAGCCATTGCAGCGTTTATAGAGAGAAACCAACAATTGCACCGGGATAATCAAGACTGCCAGCCAACCGTGCACTTTATTAATGTTGCTAAACATTCCTCAATCTAACCATATGCATTTTTCTCCATATTTTTTAATAAAGGAGGAGAAAATAAACAATAGCATAGCAATCCAGAAATGAAACCCTTTACAATTAAACTAACAAATTGCCTGATGTTGTTCCTATTTATTTCGTCTGGCTCCTCAGGGAAGCGATTCTGGGATTGTTTAAATTGCAAGGATCCGTTGGCTAAGCGCACACTATATTAATCCAGTAGCACTCCTGACAGTCATCTCTCTCTTTATTATCATTCATTTTACTTTAATTCCATCAGCTAACCCGCTAAAGAATCACTTTCATTTACAATCAAATCCCTTCCCGCTCCCCCCTCTCTACTCAGTGCTCGCCTTTCCAATCAAAGTGAAACAATAGCACTTATTAAAAACAATTAGTCCCGCTGATATTCGGTGCCAACACTGTGGTTCATTCTTTTCCTTTTTTATCATGTGCTGGGCATTTGGTCCAGCACAGCTTCTGATGACTCACAGCTTTTTGTCAATTTTAAAGAACAAAAACCTTTTTATAAACAAATTAAAGCCAAACATCTGTTTCACAGAAGACTCAACATTAAAACAACTGCTGACTCAACAAGAGCAAAGGAATCAAAAATTATGATTTGCAGCTATACCGCAACATAATGCCAGGATTTCTTCCAGCCAGATGCTGCTCCGTTGTTACAGCATAGCACAGTACCTGTCCTTTATCCCCCCCATTGCAGGCAATTGTTCATGATCCCAATATGTTGCTTTCCATCAACAATTTCTGCATCTGTGACATCCTGCCAGCCCTTGCTGGGCTTCAGCCTCCAGCCCCGGGCATCACCCACCCTATCCAGGACTTACCCCACCTCCTTCCAAAACCACTACGTGGTGGGGGGGCTGCCTCAGTCAGTAGTGTGGGATGTGCCGGGTCTCATGCCAACATCCTACTTGCCACGGTGGTTTATCGTCCTACATTTTTCCTTTCCAAGTTTCCCTCGGCCCAGAGTCACGTGTACTGACGCATGCGCACATTACGGGTGTCTGTGTCGGGTCCCCTTCCCGCGGAGCCAGCCGGTTACACCAGCTAGCCACTTCTAGGCTTTGTAGTGCAGCCAGACTCACTAACCCCACTCCCTGGAGAGCAGTCCATGGGACGCTCGATCCTCCTTCCTCCAGCTGGCCCCTGAGCCACTCTGGTCTATTCTTGAAATCGAGTCGTCAGTGTGGCAAGCACTGAGGCAACCAGTGCTTCAGCCCGCCATGCCACTGGGATTGCTCATGAACCTAATATTTACATTGTATATTTTTTTAAAAAACAAAAATATTGTTGCCCCATCAAGGAAGAATTTTCAGAGGAACAGATTTGTCTCTGCTTATCTTACAGTCATGGTTTTTGTCTAGAATAAGCAGAGGGTTAATGAACCTCCGATTTGCCATGTGCTAGCCATGAACTAACACAGCACAGCACAGTGGCATCAGAGCAGCTAAGGCACCCATTTATTTTAAAAGGAGAGCTCTAGTCCCCACACCCTTCAAAATCGGGGGGGGATCCCACACTTAAAACATTTTAAAAACGGAAAAGATACATAGGACAGGTTTTCTTCTTAGCAAAACTACGCTGTAACAATGGACCAGCACTTTGCATAGTGGTTTCTTGTTACCTATGTAATATGTGTACTTTGTAAAAAGTTTACATGGGGGGGGGGGGCTTCATATAAAAGCAGTCAGTATCACGTAGCTTTAGAGGCATAGTGCTCCACATTGACACTGTCACTGGCATTATTACACAGTCACTAGTAATCCATGATGAGGTCATTACTCATCCACCAACGCCTGTTGCCTCATCAAGCTTTTTCTCGATGACGCACCCTCCCAGTCCTCAGGTGACCAAGTAGCTGACACAACCATGAAACTTTCAAAACAGTTTTCTACACAGAGACTGCTATAAGACATAAGAACATATCCAGCAGATGGAGACCTCGTAGTCCATCTTGTCTGCTTGAATAGTAGTGCAGGGTCCTGGCCTTAAGTTTACACCTGTGACCCTGACACCCCCCATATCTCCTTCCCTTTTCCCGGTCTTGGTCCTATAACTTTCCTTTTGCGTTTGTACCTGGCTCTTTTGAAAGATCTCACTGACTCTGTCGCCACTACCTCCTCTGGTAGCTCGTTCCATGCAGACACCACTCTTTCTGTAAAGAAGTGCTTCCCCATGCACCTCTTGAATCTATCCCCCAGTGTTAGGCTATGTCCTCTGGTAGTAGTGGTGGTGTCCCTTTTATCGAAGAGACCCTTCCATTCCACTCTGTTAATTCCCTTCAAGTACTTGAAGGTCTGTATCATATTCCCCCTCTATCTCCTCTCTTCCAGAGAGTACATCCTTAGGCCTCCTAGCATCTCCTGCTGCCCCTTGATCATTTTAGTTGCTCTCCTCTGGACTTTCTCCAACATATTAATGTCTTTCTTTAGGTATGGATGCCAATATCTTACTCCATATTCTACATGTGGTCTTACCAATGACCTATACAGTGGCAAAATAACCTCTTTCTGCCTCCTACTGAATCCCCTCGCAGTACACATCCTAGCATCCTATTAGCCTTTGCCACTGCCTTTTTGCATTGAGTTGACTGTTTCAGAGCACTAGAAATTATCACCCATAACATCTCGGTTTACTGTTAATTCTGGGAGACAGATCTGTACAGCAGATCTGCAGGATGTCCCTACACTGATGTTCCTTAATTACTGTATTCATCATACTGTCCAACCAGGAAGGATGAAAGTCTAGTCTAGTCTTCTAAGCATGGCTTTATAAGGGGCTGATCATGCCAAATCAACTGTATTACATTCTACAAGGGCGTGACCAAGAAGGTGGAAAGGGACAGAGCTTGTTGACTATTTACTGGAATTTTGGAAACAACCTTTGAGTAAGAACTCTTTTACAAAGGGTCCGCATCCGTTAAACAGTAAAAATACAGACAAAATTTAATTCACAGTAGAAATACAGACATAGTTGAACTATCACTACATAATCAAATTCACAGTACAAATACAGACATAGCTGAATTATCAGTACAGGAAGTAGCAAAAAAAAAAACCTAGGAAAACAGCCAAGAGTTTCTTATGAGTTTCATTAAGGGTTTAATAATAAGTGCTGTTTGGCATAAGGAAGTATATGAGAGAGAGGAAAACGTAGGATGGGGAGAGGGTGGTTAGTGAATAGAGTGTGTGGACAGAGCAGCCCAGAAAGAGCATTGTCACACTGCATTACAGCTTTGGAGCTGGGGATGGTGCATGTGAGAGTGTGTTGTAAGGTGGGAGAAGGTGGTTGGGGGAAGGGGGGGAAGAGACCGTGGGGGAGGGGTGGTATCATGAGAGTGGAGATTGATGGAGAAAGGGGGGGCAGAGAGGCAACGAGGGGCGAGACAACAAGAGAACGCAACTACTAGCTGAATAAGCACTACGGAGAATGAGGTGCCAGAGTCTGGGGAGCAGGGGTGGACCATGTGAATGAGTCCATGAGTAGTTGATGATAAGCAGGATTGGTGCAGGCCCTGGAGACCTGCTCTGAACAGTTTAGCACTCTCAGATATTCTTTTGCAATAAAAACTGCTTAAGTTTGGCTTTGAAGGTTCTAGGGTTAACAGCATTTAGAGTGTTAGCTGGGATCTCATTAAGCTTAAGCCACAGTGGGGCATGGTAGGAGAAGGATCTTTGACCAAGATCTGTCCTTTGAAATGGGACACAGAACGGGTGAAGTTCTTTATTCTTGGTCCTGTACATGGAGTTGGTTAAGGTAATCAAGTCTGTGATACAGGGAGGAGTTCGGCCTAGCATGGCTTTCCTACCTAGGAAGCACTTTAACAAGTTCTTGGACACTGCAGTGCATATCCAGCTTCTGGGCAAAGAAAACCAGTGCAGTATACATGAGACATGCACAAAATGTACTGCTAACTGACACTGGGTCAGGAAGCAGAGGGTAGTGGTGAACAGGACAGTACTCCAAGTAGAGGGGAATACTCAGTTGGGTCCCTGAGGTATGGGGGCTGGGGCCACTGGCTCTTCATCTTTATCAAAGATCTGGAAGCTGAGGTCTTGGGGACGTTACTTAAGTTAGCAGATGACACTGAAGCTGGTTAGGGTGGTAGACTCTCTTGAGGATGGGGACGTACTTCAGGAGGACATGAACAAGCTGGGTGACTGCTGCGACTCCTAGAGCCAAATGCAAGGTGCTACTTGTGAGAAGGGAAAACAAACGTAGGACCTACACAATCTCTCCCCATCCCAAATTTGCTACTCTAACATTCTGTGGAAGCTCTTTTGAATTTTTACAATTAAGGGCACTCAAAACTACTACAGTTGCCTTGAATGTTTTGCTTTATTTCTGTAAATGTTTCTGTACAAAACAAAAAAAAAATCACCACCGCATGAGTGGAGCAAGGTGGGGTGGGCTGAGGTAGTGCTTAGTAGCAGGCTGGTCAGTGGACTACATAGCAAAAATAGGGGAATAGCACAGGAAGAGATAGTGAGGCGAAACAGGAGGAAGAAAACAATAAAGCAAAGTATGCTTCATTCTAGCCTGCAGCTAACATCCTACCAATCTATAAATCACATCACCAATATACTACTTTAATCAAAATTGAATCAGAGAATAGGATAGTAGACTACCAAAAAATGGAAGACAGCAATAAAGAGGAGGGGAAACGCTTCACTGTTGGAATGTGGAAGAAAACCCACTAGAGACAAGGCAGTTTGGGTTTTACTTTAGCAATGATGCAGGAAGAGCGGGTTCCGTACCACACTTCTGCATCAGAGCTACAAAAAATACTAAGAGCGGAGGAGTAAATGCTGCAATTCATGTTAATGGAAGTCCTCCTGTCACCATTATTTTACCTCTGCTCAGGAAAACGAAAAAGGAACATGGGAAAAACCATTACAGAGGATCTCCTTTAATTATGACAGGCCTGTGAATGTCTGCCCCGCACAGAGTCCCTGCTGTTTTGCAGCAAACGTTTTACTGAAAGCAGCATCTCAGAAAAGGCATGGAAAGGGGTCAGCCAATTTACTTGTTTAGTGACAAGGCCCACCCTCAGGACCAGTTTTAGGATTTTGAGAGCCCCAAGCAAAATTAATGACAGGGCCCCCACCCAGTTATCTTTTTACACATGGCCAGAGTTTTACTCAAATTTTATGGAATTAAAATACCAGTGCACGCTTAGGTACTAAATCTCATTTTTAAGGCTAGAAACGAGTCCTTTGATAAATGTAATACCAGAATTGCGATGCACTGATGTCTGGCAACTTGGCATCTGGACTTATGCCTCAACACCCCTGGGACACGCACCACAAATGCTTTGACACACACAATCAGGTATTTTCGCCTACTGTAATAAGAACACTGCTTACTTATTTCATCCATGCTTAGGAATCAGGAGGGCCGACGTGTATCCAGAATCCCTTTGGACCTTAAAACAGGTGAACAAAGTAGTTGACCCAATATTTATTGGTTACAAATTTTTTTATTTAGTTGTTTAACCAGGAATAGCACACTAAGCTGAAAGTTTTTTTACAGGAGCGACCTGGGAGCACAAGGAAGTTAAGTGACTTGCTCAGGGTCACACAGTATGCAAGTGGAAGTTGTGGGATTCAAACCCAGGTCTGGTCTGCTGGATGTCACCAGATTTGCAGCTCAAAGCCTTGGACCACTGTGCTATACTGCCTCCAATTACTTACACTACGTTATAAAAATGAATAAATTTTACTGTGACCAGTTACAAATAAAAAGTGAACGTGGTGAAACACAAATTGAAAGGAACAAAGTACTAACACACACACACACACACACACCCACACACACACACTACCCCAGGCTACAAATGCACAGTCTGAGGTAGACCTCACTTAACTCCCCGCCCCCAAAAAAACACCACCACACGAGCTAAACCCCATGTATCTGTAGTCTGAGGTAAAGCTGCAGGAGTCAGTCTTTTGTTTGTATGCAATCTTAAACCAGGCATTTAGAGACTTTCGTGTATGAGCCCTAGGACTGTCTTGCTTGGAGCCTAATAAATACAATTCTTCAATGAAACAATGAAAGAGAAGATTTTTTTTTTTTTTGCACAAAAGCCTGAGACCGAATTTTTGGAACAGACTTGCACTGGCAGACAAAACGAGCTCTACAGCTGTGTGTAAAGAGCGGTCTGAATGCCAAGACAAACTGAGCAATTGCTCTGCTAAGAAATGGTGGGCTACATTTTTTAAAGAGGTGCCTCAGCCCGTGTTGGGCTTTTTTTGAGGCGCCTTCAAGAACACAAAGTTGCAAAGCTAATCCTTTCAGATAGGAAGGATTTATGGGCATCAACTCTTCAATGTGGCAAGCTGTCCATACAAAGATCCTGTTACCTCATTAAGGAAAACTACACCTTCATATCTTGCAAATGTTATTTGTTTCCTCATCAACAGACAACTCTTCCAGTAGCAGATGGGGATATATGTGTTTGCTTTAGTTTGTTTTCACTGTTCATGCTAATCCACCGTAACTATCCTGGGGGTTCTCCATTTTCTGGTTGTTGAAATCTCACTGTCCATGACAGCTGCATTATTTATTTATTTAGTTAGTTTTTATTGACCGGGTAAATGCACTAGACAAATTCTGTCTATTTTCAGGCATGACCGGGGAGGTGGATACAGATGAATGCCAACTGACTTTGAACCAGATTAATCTGTTGATGCTATTTTAGTGAATTGGGGGAGGGAGGATTTGGCCAGGGCACTGGGGAATTCCTCTACTCTTTTTTTTGAGAACTGTCATGGGATCTTTAACATCCACCTGAACTACTACCAGAACAGGGAAATGGGACCTCGGTTTAACGTCTCATCTGAAAGACGGCACCTCAGGAGTGCAGCACCCCCCTCATGCTGCACTGCAGTGTCAGTACTGGGATATTAACCCAAGTGCCTGTTGTGGGGCTAGAACCCAGAGACTTCTGATCTCCCAGCTTCAGAGGCGAGTGTGCTACCTGCTGAGTCACTGACATTGCTCCATATGAGAACATGATGCCACAGCACCCATTTATACCATGCATCTCAGTGCTGAAAGTACAAATATCCCAAAAAAAAAAACCCTCTGGAAACACATAAATTGATACCAATTTACAGGGGGGAACTCTGTATGACAAATGTGGTATTACACACCTTGCTGCAAATTGTTTTGTTGAAATCTAATTAAGGAAAGGAAAGGGAAAATTGTTTAACCAGGAAAGGCACACTAAGTAGGAACTTGTTTCCAGGAGCAGCCTGTGAGCACAAGGAAGTTAAGGGACTAGCTCAGGGTCACACAGTATGCAAGTGGGGGTTGACGGGATTCAAACCCAGGTTTCTAGGTTTGCAGCTCATGGCCCTTAATCAATATGCTCCTTCAAGAACACAAACACATTAAGCAGACAAGCATACTATGGAGTCTGAAGCGTGCATACATATCATAGAAACATAGAAGTTGACGGCAGATAAGGACCTCAAGGCCCATCCAGTCAGCCCATTTCTTTTTCAACCTTATAAATGTGCCATCGGCCTTTGCTCTGTCAATGCCTATCTATTCATACTCATCTGTATTGCTCCCTTATGCCTATCCCATGCTTGTCTGAAGCCCTGTACTGAATTCATATCCACCACTTCCTGAGGTAGGCTGTTCCATGCATCCACCACCCTTTCTGTGAAAAAGAACTTCCTCACATTACCCCCTAATCGGCCTCTTTCTAATCTCACGCTGTGTCCTCTTTTCCTGCTATTTTTCTTATATTGAAACATGTTAGACTCTTTCACCTTGTTAATGCCCTTAAGGTGTTTGAATGTTTCGATCATATCACCTCTCTTCCTACTGAGCTCCGTTAATCTGTCCTCATATGTTTTCTGATGCAGTCCCTGCACCATTCTGGTTGCGCTTCTCTGGACTGCCTCAATTTGGTTAATGTCCTTGTGAAGGAGTGGCCTCCAGTACAGCACACAGTACTCCAGATGGGGCCTAACCAGTGTCTTGTAAAGAGGGATTATTACCTTCCTCTTCCGACATGTGATACCCCCTACTAATGCACCCCAACATCCCCCTAGCCTTACCTACCGCTTTAGTGGTCTGCTTGGATGATTTCAGGTCATCGGTGATGATGATGCCCAAGTCTCTTTCTTACCTTGTGACTATGTTCTCATATGCTAATGTAGCTCTCGGAGACAATGAGATTTCAAAAGCTAGATAATGCAGACCCCCCAGGATAGTTACAGGGACAAGTATGAACCGTGAAAATAAACTAAAGCAATTTCCCTAACAGCATACCTCTCAACCTTTCTTCACCATGATGTACGACAAATGAGCAAAATGTGTGAGATATCATCTAACATGGCACTGGAAGCTCAGAACACTACAGCTATCAGTGCATTAATGTTCATAATGTTTTATATAACTGAGCATAATAGATTATTATAAATTTCTGTGTAACCCCTAGATGGCGCTATCCAAGGGGCTACTACCCCTGCCTGATTTGCCACTAACAGGTTGAGGGCCTGGATCCAATGGCGGGTGCCTCCACCCAGAGGTCAGGGTTTGCAATAGTTAAACTAACTTGGTCACAGCCCTCTGGGACACTGCAACCCCCCTTTCTTCCCACTAGTGGCCCACACAATACATCAGAATTACCTTCACAGTATACACTTACCCCCAGGTCTGGTTCCGGCACTGGGACCTCCTGTGAAATGAGATACAGTGCAACAATCACAGTACAGTACTTTAACATAGACAAATACCTCAGGCAGTATAACTTTGCTGAAACAAGCAGCTCTGATTTATTTAGGGGATATAACAAGGACAGGGAAATCAGGTTAATTAGCTTATCACTCTAATAATCTACCTATGGCTCTGTGCACAGGCCTATCCCTATCAGTTACTGTCCCTAGGTACCCAAGCCCTAGTGGCTAGTCCAAACCGTGGCAGCTGGTAGGGGCCCCTTTCACACAGAGAAAAGGAGAATTAAACAGTCAGCAGTACAGTAATTCCATTTGGATTTTAATGGCAATTCAACAGGGGCGACCCTGAATTAGTACTCACGACCTCCAAATAAGATAGGGTCCTTCAATGTCAGCAGGGCTCACTTAGGTGCACAAACCTCTTCACATCCATATAAAGAAAGCACTATACCAGGCAGGCTGCATCTGTATCCCGACGCAATTACTGCACAATACCGGGAGAACACACAGCAGATTCAGTTCCTGACAGACCGAGTGTAATTTTCAGCAATTCCTCCAGTCTTCTACAGGGTGAGCCTGGTTTCTACTCTTCAGAGATCCTTTGATTCTTTTCACAGGGCAGTTCAGTCCCAACAAGCTGCAGACGCCGGAACTCTGGGCCTTACACACGTTTTTGACTAAAACTGCACACTGAAAAAGCACAGGGCTCCTTCCTTCTTCACTGCCAAAGCTCAACTGAAACTCCAACCGACAAAAACGGGCACTTCCTTTGCAGTTCCTCCCAGTTCTTGACTGGATTGGCTGTCACTCACAATAGACTGCTGCTGTTGGTCCAAAAAGGCACTGAAGTCTAAACTACATCTCCCAGAGTCACTGCCCATACAATCCTCTTGTGGCTGGCTCAGATTATGAGTCAAGTTCTGAGTAAGTCCAAGGCACCATTTTAGAGCTAGCTTACCCCACTGATTGGTCCAGTTCAGCAGTTCAAAACTAGAATGGGAACTAGCAGACACAGTTCTGACTGACAGAAAGCAGGTTAGACAAACTGTAATTTCATTATTACTCTAAATAATTTCTGGCAAACAGTTACATCTTTCAGATAGGTTCCCTTTGCACTCTAGTGACTGCAAAATGAAGTGAATTGGCAGCAGCTCGAGTGGTACTCAGAGAAGCACACAGTCCCTCCATACAAACTAATTATGTCTGCAAGCAGACAGCTCTTAAAGAGACAGTACCAGAGGCTCTAAAAACACTCACTGATAAATGGCTTAAATGCCAAACACCATTCAGGCTTGGAGCATTCAAACAAGCTCCTGGAAGTCTTTTAGGAACCCCCATTTGCAGAGGTTACACCCTTCCTAGCCTGGGAAAGCTTGGCGTCGATCGTCAAGCAAGTACTATAAGTTTTAACTGCAACCGTATACATTTGCATTAGGCTCGCACATGTAATCATCAGTCAATATATCATTTTACCAAGAACACATTTCTGAAACATTGCAGTACGTCACTCTTTACACAGTATTACATACACATTGTACCATAACTCAAGTTATTACCTCTTGTACATGAAACCTGAAGAGAGGGGCCCTTCCTATCAGTTACCTTGGGGCTGGATGGGGCAAGGGCACCATATAGAAAGAGCAACACAAGTAACTTGGGTTAGCACTGATGCTCAGTTTGGGCAATGAGCTCGGGGGTTACATACACTCCTTATGGACAACATTGAGGGCAAGTCCACAGGCCTCCCAAGTGAATCATAACTGAGAGGTGCACCACAGGCTTTAGCTCGACCAGTCTTTCTAGGGGAACTGTTATAGTCTCTGCACTCTGAGCCTCATTTTCAGCATTGTCCTCACTTGTCAGGGAGTCTCCATGGGGTAGAGAGGCTAGAACTTGGGGCACTTTCAGCTCCAGGAGTTACAGTTTCTGAGTCCACAACATTTGGCTCGCATGGAGAGCTTTCGGACACTGGCAGTGGACTGTCAGGGCACTCAAAATACTCTTCTTGTTAGGTGTATCACCAGTCTGCCCCAATCTATCATTTTCTCCCTGAAAGCTCAAACAGTTCAACCATGCACAATGATTCCATTTCATCTGATCTGATGCTTTGCACTTCACTTTTCTGGGAGCATTGGCTCCAGGGATGAAGCTGGGGGCTTAGACAGTCAGAAGGCCCAGCTTCATCTCAGTATTGACTAAAGGGAGAATTGCCCGAAACAATTGACTCAGTTAATAAGAAGGATAGTATTCAAAGTCACTCTCACTTTCTTCCGATATGGACTGACAGTCATGCTCAACTGGGACTTGTGGAGGAACACTTTAACTTTGCTTCTGTAGGTGGAGACTTTCTTGATCTTTTCTTAGCAGCAGCTCTAGTCACTGGTCCAGAGGGCATCTTCTAGGGGCTCAGACTCAATTAAGATTTGTCCAATGGGCAGTAAATGATTTCTATGCATTGTTTTACATCTTTGAATTATTCTCAGGCCTTACTTTGTACACTGGCAGATCATCTAGTTTGCCACTACAATGTGAGGGAGATGGTGCCATCTGTCAGCAATCTTGTGCTTGCCATGCAGTCCCAGATTTCTTAGCAATACCGATCTCCCTCCTGGGTTCCTGTGCTTTCACCTTTTTATCATACCTTTTCTTTGTTGGCCAGATTTCTTTTTGGCAGCCATGGTTTGAAGCCAGTTAGTGCGCGCATGAGTTAGCTGGGCCTTTAACTTTGCACATACTGTAAATAGTTGTCAGCTTGAACCCCATCAGGAGAGACCCCAAAACACACATCTACTGGTAGTCGAGCTTCTCTTCCAAACATCAGGCGGTGGGGAGAATCCAGTGGCATCACTTTTGGTGCAGTTATAAGCATGTACCAGGGTGCTAATTTGTTGGCTCCATCTGGAATGTCCTTTGGGTGCAGGGTGCCTAGCATATCTAGCAAAGTCGCGGTTGAAGCGTTCAGGCTGTGGGTCCCCTGGGGTGGTAAGGAGTGGTTCTGGACTTTTCGCACTCCCCACAGAAAGCATCTCTTTGATCAGGCGACTCTCAAAGTCTCTCCCTTGATCAGAATGGATTCTTTGTGGAGCCCATAGTGAACAAAAGTTTTCTACAAGTACTTTGGCCACAGTGGATGCTTTCTGGTCTTTGGTGGGAAAGCTTGGGCATATCTAGGTGAAATGGTCAGTGACCACCAGCACATTATGATTTCTTGATCTGACTCCAAACTCAGAAAATCAATACAGACCAGCTCCATGGGTGCACTGGTGGTGATGTTAACAAGGGGGCAGCCCTCTGGAGGCAAAGCTTTCCTCGTAGCTTAGCGACTACAAGTTCAGAATGTGTTGCTCCACATCAGCCCCATCTTAGGCCAATAGAATCTGGATCTCACCAAGTCAAGTGTTCTGTCTATACCAAGGTGCCCCATGTGGTTGTGCAGAGGACCTCAGTACTGAGTCTCGAAAGGCAGTGGGCAGCACTAGTTGTTGTTGTCTACTTGTCCCCTCTGTCTACTGTTTCTCTGTATAACAGTTTATTGATCAGTTTCAACTTAGGACCTTCTTTGTATAACAGTGCAGTTCTCAAATCAGTGGGCGTAATTTGGACACATCTTTTCCTGCATAGAGGGCTTCAAAGCTGCTTTGATCATGGGATCGCAGGGATTGAGCCCGCGAGATACTGTCATTGTCCAGCTGAGGCAGTGCACCAATGTCTATTGCAGAAAAGTGGCAATAAGCCAGCAGGTATGCAATTCTCAGAGGCTCCCAAGCAATCCACCATGCAGTCCACTGTGTCCGTGGACATTTGTTCCTCCTGTCAAACTTCTGGCACAGTGCCTGAATGTCAGAGTTCTGCCAATCGGACCCAATCATTCTGGGGAACAGGCCTCCGGAGAGCATCAGCATCTATGTGGTTCAGACCTGCTCGGGTACGAGAGCATAGTCATATGTAGATAATGCAGAAAGCCACCTATGGCCAGTGGCATCCAACTTAGCTGAGGTCTGCACATAGGTCAAAGGATTATTGTCAGTTTTTACTAGTATTTTAGCCCCATACAAGTACTCATGGAATTGGTCAACAATAGCCCACTTCAAAGCTAGGAACTCTAACTTATGTACAGGATAGTTCTTTTCGGATGGGGTCAGGCTTCTACTGGCAAAGGCCACTGGTCTCAGGCCATTCTCGTGCTCTTGGTACAACACAGCTAACCCTTACCAAGCTAGCATCAGTGTGCAGGGCGTAAGGTTTTCTTGGATGACATAGGCCAGCACTGGAGCATGGGTAAGTTGATATATGATCTCATGAAAAGCAGTCTCACAATCAGGAGTCCAGCGGGCCCCAATACTTCACTCGGATGAAAATACACTCTTTCAGTCTTGAGGGCGCTGACTTTTGGTATTTTTGTGGGTTGGGGATACCCTTGAGTAAGGTTAAAGTAAAGGGGCGGATCACTCTGAATAGTCCTTGATGAAGCGCCGATAATAACCACAGAATCCCAGGAATCTTTGCAGTTCTTTTAGATTTTTGGGCTGTGGCCAGGTGGTCAAGGCCTCAACTTTACTTGGGTCGGTCTCTATTCCCTCTGTGGATACTATGTGTCCCACATACTTTACTGATGTTTGAAAGAATTGACACTTATCAATGGACAGTTTAAGGCCAAAGTCCTCCAGTCGGTCCAATACCTTAAATAATCTGCTCTCATGTTCCTCCAGTGAGCTGCCAAACACAATAACATCATCTAGGTATACCAGGCACTCTAGTAAGTTCATGTCCCCCACTGCCGCTCCATCAATGCTGAAAAGTGGCTGGGGCACCTGAAATCGCAGGCATCCTCATGAATTCATAGAAATAGCGGACAGATAAAGGCAATCTTCTCGCGGTCCTCTGGGGCCATCAGGGATCTGGTAGTACCCTGCGGAGATCCAGCACAGAGAACCACTTGCTCCCGTTTAGGCAGTCCAAAGCATCCTGAATGCGGGCATTGTGTACTGATCGAGGATAGTCCGCCCGGTTTAAAGATGCGATAATCCACACACATCCTTACTGTTCCATTCTTTTTCCTCACTACCACAATGGGGGAAGCATAGGGCTTCTGGATTCTTGTATTACACCAGCAGCTAACATCTCTTGCAGATGCGTCTCACATCATCTATGTCAGCAGGTGCCAGGCGATGAGACCTCTCACGAAATGGTCTTTCGTCATGCAGCCGATATTGTGCTCAGCTCCTTGCACGCATCCTACATCCCATTCCTTTAAAGAAAACACCTGATCTCTCTGGGCAAGCTTCTCACTGATCCTCACTTTCCATTCAGCTGGCAGCGAGTCAGCGAAATCAAACAAGTCAGGCGTTACTCTGTCATTCTTCCTTGAACTCTTGCTGCTGGGTAGCACTGCAGTGTCTGCACAATGCACATTAGCAGGATGCAACCTCTGTTTTCGAATGTCTCTTTCAGACACATTATGAACTTGGACCATTACCCTTCTGGCATAAGCATGGGCTCTAGCGGGCAAAATACTAGGCTTGACCAGCAGTCCCTCTGGCAATTTTCCATGCAGCCTGGTGCATCCAACATTAATATTTTATTCTTAACATCCTTTCTGATCTGGGACCTCTCCCTGTAAGGTACACTGGGCATTTGGCTGGGATCAGAGACTCAGGATCCTTCTTCATACAATTCCGACCGGTTCCTCTGGTTCTGTTTTTTCAGCATCTCTGTGCCTCATAGGCCTTCTTAATTAAAGCCGAACTCTTAAAGCTCTACTAGTCTTTGACCCCTGTTTTCATAACACAACTGTGCCAGCCTTCCGAACATGAGCATTTGTTCCAATCAACAAAGGACACCATCATACAGTCCAGTGGGGGACACACTAAGGCTAGAGGTCTCTACTTGTTCAGCCACTCCAGCCACGGAGGTGGGGAAAAGACACCAAATGGATATACCGGAATGAGGGTAGGCCTTCTCACTTAACCCCCATACATGCAGTCCTTCAATGGTTGTAAGGTGCGTCTGACAAATGCTTCTGATACGCAATCCTGGAACATAATTGTCACTTGGGAGCCACTGTCTAATACAGCTCTTGTAGACACTCCATTCACCTACAGGTGGTCTCCATGGAGGGACCCACTATTCCTGGACCAGTCTGGAGAGGTAGTGGGGGGCCTGGGCAACTGACCTTGCCACAAAGGGCGTGGATTAGCATTTTTGGTGCCCTCACTGGGATCATGTCGTGCACCTCTTAACCACTGATTTCTTCTCCGAAGCTCTCCTTGTAGCTTATATGCAACTTTGTCAGTGTCTTTGGGGACTGGCATTCCCTTTTCATGTGCCCATCTTTCCCACAATTATAGCAAAACATACTTTCTGGAGTTTGAGCTGGCGGGACGCCACACTGGGAGCCAGGGCGGGGTATTACTAACTGGAAACCTGGGTGCCATCTCTGTCTCTTGCGTGATAAGCATTTGGAGACATCTCGTCAGTTTCTCACTTCCATGGTCAGGAAGTGAGTTTGGAGCTGTTATCAGCAGGAGATACATGGGTGAGTACCCCACCCCATAGCAGATGCAGTCGGATATAGGTCAGGCCCGTACTTGCAGGCGTGGCCTTCATAAAGGACTGTTTTTGAATTCCGGATCTCTCAACAGTTAGCCCCATTGTGGCATACCTTTTTCCTTGTCAGAGCACTCATTGACTGTCAGCCTCTGCCCTGAACTTCATTGATGGGTCACCCTCAGTCACTCGATTAGTAGCCACAGCTGTTGGTGCAGGTACCTCCGAGGTGAGCCTTTTCTCAACTCCTCAGATTTCTCTCATTAACTCATCATAGGAGTGGTGGGATTCCAGTCGATTTGCCAGGCGTAACTGAAGCAACAGCAGTTCTGAGAAGGGCAGACTTAAGATTCTGTCCAGTCTGGTTCGGTCCAGTTCAATCGCTGGCAAACTACCCTTTCTGAGGCATTCTTGCAACAATTTTCCAGCCAGAGACATACACAGACAACAACTCCCTTGGTACTGTTGTGCATTTCTTACTCTCCACCATAGGTCCTCATCAGAATCTGGGCTCCCATACACATTCTCCAAGGCCTCAAGATAGGCCTGTGCAGTAAGCTTCAGGGTTACTGGCCCGTTTAGCACGGATGGTAGCCGGGGCAGGACCTCGGAGGCTCTCACTAACCCTCTTTGGCTTTTAGCCTTCCGAGCATTGCCATTCTAGCACTTAGGGGGCAACATAGTCTATCCAGGTCTCCCAGTCATCCTCCCTGGGGGTGGGAGGTGCCAGAAAGATCCTCAACCTTCGTAAGAGTCGTGACTAATGGCAGGTGCAGAAATAGGAGTCTCGCATTGGTTCAGCCACCATTACGGGCACTGGAGCAGGAGGGTGTTGGGGAGGAACACCCCAGGTGGCAAGAATAGTTTCTTCAAGTCCTCCACAGTTTTCCCCTCCCAGCAACCATTCAGCAAATTTCTCCTCAAAGTTTCAGATAGTGGTGGGGGCTGATTCCCCCGGTCTTTACTGTCCTTAGTTATCACTCTCCAAGCAGTGAGGGCTCCCTCTGGGGTAATGGTCTGTGGCACTTTGGAGCTATCTAGGGATCCTTAAACTCTACTAGGGCCAGGAAAGTGTGGGTGAGCAGATTAGCATGCCGACCCACCACCACAGGGTTGTAAACCTTCCACCTTGAAAGTACTCCCTGCACAGTGTCCGTATTGATACCAGGGGATGTCCAGGATAAGCATAGCATTTTGGGTCGATCTCCTCCCCAGTACACCACTCCACCAGCGGTGCACAGCCACTTCTGTGGGTACCCATTTTTTCTTAACAGTGGTTCATAAATATGGCCACTAGAGGACACACAATCCCAGCAGTGAGCCTCCAAGATGTAACCCTAGATGGCGCTATCCCAGGGGCTACTACCCCTGCCTGATTTGCCACTAACAGGTTGAGGGCCTGGATCCAATGGCCGGTGCCTCCACCCAGAGGTCAGGGTTTGCAATAGTTAAACTAACAGTCACAGCCCTCTGGGACACTGCAACCCCCCTTTCTTCCCACTAGTGGCCACACAATACATCAGAATTACCTTCACAGTATACACTTACCCCAGGTCTGGTTCCGGCACTGGGACCTCCTGTGAAATGAGATACAAGTGCAACAATCACAGTACAGTACTTTAACATAGACAAATACCTCAGGCAGTATAACTTTGCTGAAACAAGCAGCTCCTGATTTATTTAGGGGATATAACAAGGACAAGGGAAATCAGGTTAATTAGCTTATCACTCTAATAATCTACCTATGGCTCTGTGCACAGGCCTATCCCTATCAGTTACTGTCCCTGGGTACCCCAAGCCTAGTGGCTAGTCCAAACCGTGGCAGCTGGTAGGGCCCTTTCACACAGAGAAAGGAGAATTAAACAGTCAGCAGTACAGTAATTCCATTTGGATTTAATGTGGCAATTCAACAGGGAGCGACCCTGAATTAGTACTCACGACCTCCAAATAAGATAGGGTCCTTCAATGTCAGCAGGGCTCACCTAGGGTGCACAAACCTCTTACACATCCATATAAAGAAAGCACTATACCAGGCAGGCTGCATCTGTATCCCGATCGCAATTACTGCACAATACCGGAGAACACACAGCAGATTCAGTTCCTGACAGACCCGAGTGTAATTTTCAGCAATTCCTCCAGTCTTCTACAGGGTGAGCCTGGTTTCTACTCTTCAGAGATCCTTTGATTCTTTTCACAGGACGGATTCAGTCCTAACAAGCTGCAGACCGGAACTCTGGGCCTTACACACGTTTTTTGACTAAAACTGCACACTGAAAAAAGCACAGGGCTCCTTCCTTCTTCACTGCCAAAGCTCAACTGAAACTCCAACCGACAAAACCGGGCACTTCCTTTGAGTTCCTCCCAGTTCTTGACTGGATTGGCTGTCACTCACAATAGACTGCTGCTGTTGGTCCAAAAAGGCACTGAAGTCTAAACTACATCTCCCAGAGTCACTGCCCATACAATCCTCTTGTGGCTGGCTCAGATTATGAGTCCAAGTTCTGATTCGTCCAAGGCACCATTTTAGAGCTAGCTTACCCCACACTGATTGGTCCAGTTCAGCAGTTCAAAACTAGAATGGGGAACTAGCAGACACAGTTCTGACTGCAAAGAAAGCAGGTTAGACAAACTGTAATTTCATTATTACTCTAAATAATTTCTGGCAAACAGTTACATCTTTCAGATAGGTTCCCTTTGCACTCCTAGTGACTGCAAAAATGAAGTGAATTGCCAGCAGCTCGAGTGGTACTCAGAGAAGCACACAGTCCCTCCATACAAACTAATTATGTCTGCAAGCAGACAGCTCTTAAAGAGACAGTACCAGAGGCAGTGACAGCGCTAGGGGTTTTAAAACATGGGTCAAATTAGACCCATAGGTGTAAAAAATGTGGGTCAAAATGAGAAACAACTGGGCCCAAACCTAATCGGAAGTAGAAATTACACTAGTATAGAAGCTTAAATTTGTTGAGTGAAAATACTTTTCTATTGTTTAGTTTTCCATCTTTCAGCTATTGTTAGAGACAGGTGCACCACTTTGGACCCACTGTCCTGTGGAAAGTGGGTCATTTCTGGGCAAGCTGCAACTTTTTCCCTTTTTGCCCTATCTAGCGCTGTCTCTGACCAGAGGCTCAAAAACACTCACTGATAAATGGCTTAAATGCCAAACACCATTCAGGCTTGAGCATTCAAGCAAGCTCCTGAAGTCTTTTGGAACCCCCATTTGCAGGGGTTACAAATTTCTGCTTTAAAGTCTCAGTGAGGAATGTGGAATATCACCTTCCCCATGATGGACAAAGGGTTTCTGAGAGGTAAAATGAGTGACGTACCTCATAATGTGTGACACTTGAGAGGTATGCCTAACAGCTACAGGAAAAGAGTTGTCTGTCGACATGGAAACAAAATTTACAAAATATGAGGCTGTAATTTTCCTTTAACTGAGGTCCTGGGATGTGACAGCCATACTAAGGTCGCATTTTAGCAGACACTGTGTCCCAGCATACTGACTTTTCTCCTCAGGGATATAGTATCTAATCTGTCCCAGATGAAAGGAGGTGAAACCAGGCAGTGAATGAGTATTTATTAATCTACAGTCCCATCGGACATATGATGTTAAGTAACTGCATTCTGGGATCTTGGATCACAATCTCCACCCTGAGTTTTTGAAACAGATTCTTGATGATCAGCTGCAAGCATGAAAACAGGTCTGCCATGAGGTCCGTTAGCCTTGCTGAAAGAGGCCCCCCCACACACATTATAAACAGCCTATGAGGAAAAAATGCATGAACTTTACTGAAATTTCACCAAGGGCCTCTGGGTTCAGGAAGCCACTATCTAGACTGAATATGTCTTTTGTCTTAGACCGATGGAGAAGTTGTTGCTATGCCGAGGAGTTGTTAAACACTTGTTCAGATTTAGTAGCCTTTGCAGACAAATGGGATAAAGTCGGCATGTAACACAGCCAAAAAGCAGTTTCTGGATCTATAACCTTTGGTGGCAGAAGGGTTTGAAAAGTGGGAGGGCCAAGGATGTAAAGGGTGAATCTCTCCCCCCCCCACCCTTGAGTGGGTTCACCCACTCTCTCATTTTTTTTTTTTCAATCAAATTTGTAATATGTGGAGTAACTACCCTCACTGACTGGCAGCATCTCCCTGTGCCTAGTGCTTTGATACCCACCCCACCCAAAAGCCTGATCCTTTATTTTCATATTAAGCTGGACCACTGGGCCAAGACCCCAGCCCACCCCATCAACACTACTCAGGCCTTCACTTTCCAAAATTCTACTGACACCATGAAAGCAACAAGGGAGTATCTAGGAACACTGTTTACTGCATATGCTGCATTTTTTTTTTTTAATCACAACATTATTTGTCACCTCCTCCACGGCCTCTGCATGGGCTACAACTCCCAGTACTTCCTCTGGCTCATCGGGGCCATCATGGGTCCTGCCGGGTCCCAGTATTTTCCTTCATTTTTTTTCTCCCCTGTCCCTGTGCAATGGGTGCAGCAGTCGCTTCCACATCCGTAGAGGTGGCCAAGTGCACCTGGGTGCGGGTCAACCCCCTCTTGTGCCAGTGTACACAGCCCCACCCTGAGGAAGGAGAGCAGTCCTCCAGATGCTCAATCCTTACCTCCCCAGCTGACCCCCAAATGACCAGAGTCCATTCCCAAACCTGGGTCGCCGGTGTGGCGTCCAGCACTTTAAACCCTCAGCACCACCGGGCTGGGACACATGCTGCATTTTAAAGGCACAGTCCTCCCTAGTTATGCATTACACCATGATCGTAAAAACTGATTGCACCAGGCCTTACCACTTATGTAAGTGGTAGGGCTGTGGCCATAGCGGGCCCCCCACCCTCTTCTGGCACCTACGTCTAGAACACTGCCACATGGTCAGAGGTTGGCCTCATACACAAAAGATCCTCCCACACACGTACACACACAGGCTCCAAATGCACAGTCCTAGGGGAAGGGCTCCTATACAAAGCTTCCAAATGCATGGTCTTAGACTGCATACAGTCAGACCTGGTTAATCCAGCACATTTGTGTTTGCCAATTTTGTTACATAATACAAATCTACGTAGTAACCAGACAGTGATAATAAAGAGGTCAATAGTCCCCCAAAAAATCCGTATGTAGTGTTTTTTAATCGGATAGTCAGACATATGGATTAACAAGGCACGGATTAACCAGGTCTGACTGTACAAACAAAAGATCCACACACCTTCCTCCTCTGCCCCACAGCCCACCAAGCATCAACCCCAGCTACAAATGCACAGTTTGGGGTAGGCCTGGCCTCATATGAAAAGAATCCACACAATCCCCCAGGCTACAAATGCATGGTCCGAGGTAGGCCTCACACCCCCTCCCCATGACCACACAAGCTATACCCCATGTGTTTGTAGCTTGACATAAAGACCGTGGTGCCCTGGGAAGATGTGTAGATCTTTGCTAGTATGCCATCTAAGACCATGTGTTTGGAGATTTTTGTGTATGAGGCCTAGCACTGTGTTGGTAACCTCTATGCATGATGTGAGGGGGGATCCTTTGAGTAGGACACCAACCTCAGACCATGTGCCTGTAGGTACAGGCAGACGGTCGGAGGAAGGCCTCCTAGCCAAAGGATCGATACACACATACACAGTCCTAGGGCTCCTGTACAAAGTTTTCAAACAAATGTCTTAGACTGCATACAAACAAAGGTACATCACCACCCCTGCCCAGTGCCCCACAAGCTTTAAGTCAGGCTACAAACACTGTTTGAGGGTAGACGTGAGCAAGCCAGGAATTTTTCACCTACAGCCAAGCCAGAGTCGTGCCAGGGGTCTGTGGCTCGACTCTATGAGCCAAAGCATGAGCAGAATCGTGGCTGCCGCAGCCGGTCCTCTGCGATAACCAGGGTCCCTCGTGAGTTTTGGCCACTACCCTAACTGCTCATATTTAGAAAAAGAATGCTCAGCGCTCAGAAATCCATGTTCAAAGGTGCATAAGTGCAATTTTATTCTGACAAGATGCCAGGCATGAATCTAGCCCCAGCGCTTCAACCCTACAGCGGGCCTTCCTCAAGGGACAAGTCTCAATAAATATCTCATGTAAGCTGGCTGCTTTTTGTTCATGCACTGCCCTTTCCTGAGTGCGCCATACCCTAACCACTCAGTCTGACAAAAAACAGGCTTGCTTTGACATAACTGGCTTGGCTTTGGCTCTCAATTGCTTATAGAGGTCGAGCTGAGCCAGGCTTGGGCCTGCTCTGGCTTGCCCACCTCTTTTCGAGGGCTCCTAAAACAAAAATACCAAAAAAAACCCACTACAAACAAAGTCTTAGACTAAAAACAAACAAAAAGATCCACCCCCAACCTATACCCAAGGCTCGAAACACTTCTGTGTCCCGATACAAGACATGGTTCCAAATTCCATAGCCCCTCTCTACAAACATCAAGCTGGCGTCACATGTCTCCAGCATATATCTATACAAACAAAATATGCCTGAACCATTTTCAGTCAAGTTAATTAATTTCCCTAAGGTAGCTAAACACCCCCACCCGTACACTCCCCATGTTAACAGTTACGGATCACCTGGGAATGGCACAAGTCATAAAAAAAGAGGGGGGGGGGTCAGGTTCACCTAACACGATGGAGCATTTCTTTCACACTGCGTGGGGGGGTACGCCACCATACAGTGAGAAGGGATGTTCTTTTTTTCTCCCTTTGACTGCACTCCATGCCTTTGTGCAGATGTCCCCTCCTATGTTAGTCACTTTATTACCCATGGTGGTCGCTCCATAATGACAGATGAGTGAATAGTATGCCATTTGTCAGTGGGAAAAGTTCTGGCTCCAGCGGAGGGGCAACACTCCTACCTTCTTCCCCCAGACCATCTCCTTTAGGGGATCTTGCATCGAATTATTTTCTGATGCGCCCACGTCCTTCTCTGTGCCCCCACATGCGGCCATCTGTTTCATTTATTCTTCTGTCAGGCATCAGCGGGTGTTTATCACCCATACATTCAGGCATCAGTTATCGCACAGTGGCGGTATGCCAAGCCTGACTGTCCTAAGAGATTCAACAATTACCAAAACAATTGTGCCGGCGAGCAGGCTGAAATAGAGCTGGTGCACAAAAAAAAAAAAAAAAAAAAAAGAGGTGGCCAGCCTCAAAGCTGCAATTAAGTTTAAATCCTTGCTGCAGTACAAACAATCACAGCAGCTGCAGTAAGTGAACAAAACCCTGCGCTTCGACTCCCAACAAGAGTCTTCCTTAGACCCCCAAGGATTTAAACTTAATTCTAGTGCTCTATTTGTGTACCAAAATAATTTTTTCAAGCATTTGCTCAGTAAATGAAATGATTTTCTAAGTTTGCAGTCCGTGTGCCACTATTCCTTTTTGGTTTCTAAGAGATTCAATCATGGTACAGGATGAAATGTTTGACCCTAGACTGGGACTGCTCCAAAAGGGTATTAACCCCCTAAACTGGGAGATGTCACTTGCAGCTAGATGGGGTGCGCATCTAGGGACACCTCTCTGTGAGAATGGGACCCCCTGGCTAGAAGCGCTTTTATTTTCTTGGCGCTGCCTGGGGTTTTTGAGCTGCTGCTCAGGTTTACAACTATTGGAAGTCAATAGGTTGTTGTTCACCTTATTGTTGCGTTTCAGGTTAGTTGGCCAACTGCCGTATTTTTTTATATATTTTTATAGTTATCGCTAGTAACCATGGCTCCAAAGGTGTGGGGGTCTTGCACCCGCTCCAACATGAGAAGACTGGACAGGGAGAACGATGGGGGAAGCAGGGCATCTGTACCTGGACACACAGTCAGAATGTTTACGCACAGCAGGGATATGAAATTGCATTGTACTTATGGTTTATTGGATACGAGAGTACCAGGGCATTTGCATTTTAACTACTACCTTGTCACTGTACCTTCCTTCCACCGAGCTTACAAGTACAGGGATACAGCTATACCAGATGCCGGAGCGTCAAACAAAATACTCTTGTCTGGGGGACAGCAAGCGGTTCTTGTTTGGGTTTGCAGGTCAAGCTAGCCTTAGTTTAAGTAAAGTTCAACACTCACACACTCATGGCATTCCTAAAGCTCACATCCTATAATGTCAAGGGCTTAAAACAGCCCTATAAGCAGAGCCCAGGTCCTGTCCCACCTTAAAAAAAAAAAAAAAAAAAAACTAGAAACACGGATAGCAGCAATTCAGGAAACTCACCTTAACACTGGTACAGCACAAGAAGCTCCGTTGGCATAGGGTGGCTGGGGTTTCTGCCTCGTCTCACCGGAAAGGCAAGGTAAATGGAACAACTATTTTAATTAAGAAAAACTCCCTGTTCATATCAGAACAGCACGGGGTGGATTCGCAGGGGAGGGGGGGTGTTGGGGAATGGCTCCTATCAGGACATGTAAGTATCTATTTTAAACATACATGCCCCTGAGCCGGCCCAGTGGCACTGAGAGTTGAGGCGCTGGACGCAACACTTCACGCTGCGCCAGCGACCCAGTTAGGGGAGGCAACTCAGGCTGCGAGGGGAGCTGGCAGGGGAAGGAAAGAATTAGGCATCTTGAGACAGCTCTCCTTCCTTGGGTAGGTGAGGGACATCGTCGCACTACAGCGACACCGGAGGCTGGGTGTTTGACAGTAGTGGGTGCAGCTAATGGGGGGAGAGCCGGTGGACGTCTGCACATAGGTGCACTGACGTCATTGCACGTCTGGCTCTCCAGCGGGCGAAAACAACAAGAACATCAGGGGAACCTCCACCTCTATGAAGCCCTCCCTGGGCTTCGATCAGCCTCTGTCACCGGATCCACCAACCAGATAATGGTTCCGTGGGCTGTATAAGGGGAGCCAGTTCTACAGCCCCGCCCTCCAGAGGGAAAGCCAGGGGGTGATCGGGGGGGAATCACGGTTCAAGACAGAAGGTGGAAGACCAGGGGCTGTGACCAGGGCTGAAACCTGGTGGAAGGAGCTCCGCAAAAAAAAAACAAAAAAAACATTTGCCCCCAACCTTGCCTTTCGCACCTTTTTCAAGGTGGTGTTTCAGGTTGTTACAGGGAAAACCCAGGGGCTCTGTATACATGTGGGGATTTTAGCTGCATTATGGATCCAGGAAAGGATTCCTCTAGATCGCAAACTGACTTTCCCCCAAAAAATCACCAGTAGCTAAAACTCTGGGGGTGTTGGTGGCAGAGGTAGGTTTTCAAGATGTGTGGAGGTGGCTCCACTCCTTGTAGTGAAACTATACCTTCTACTCTAATGCACACAAAACTTATAGCCGTATAAACAGGTGGTACATACCCATACCCCATCTGTGTAGAGTTACAACAGCTAAGATTCATACGATCAGCTTATCAGATCATGCACCAGCCACCTTAGAACTGGAATTGGGCTCCCAACCTTGAAGAGGTTTACGGTGTTTAATTGTGGGGGCACTAGTGGATGACTCCTCCTGCTAAATGCTTAAAGAAGCATTGAACGAATAATTCCTTTTGAATGCTGATGATTCCATTGCCCCCACTACTCTCTGGAATAACACGAAATCAGTACTTAGAGGGAAGATTATTGCATATCTAACACACCAAAAGAAAGGGTTAAAAGGCAGTTAAACAATGGGGGGCTGAGGGAGCAGTAAAGGCTGGGGACGGAGTAACAGATGGGGTGAGCACAGAAGGTAGAGTGCTGGAGGGCTTGAGAGTGCTGAGGGTGGACAAGGCACCAGGGCCAGATGGCATTCACTCCAGGGTACTGAAGGGGCTAGCAGAGGTCCTGGTGGGGCCCTTGGCAGGCCTGTTCAATGTCTCACTGAATTTGGGATGCGTACCCAAGGACTGGAGGTTGGCTCACTTGGTTCCCCAGCATAAGAGCAGCCCCAAAGATGAACCAGGGAACTATTGACCGGTGAGCCTCACGTCCATTGTGAGGAAGCTAATGGAAATGATCCTGAAGAGGAGGCTGGTGCCCCTGCTTGAGTTCAGTGGGCTGCAGAACAGTAGACAGCATGGCTTTGCTGCAGGCAGATCCTGCCAAACCAGCCTGTTAGATTACTATGACTGGGTAACTAGGTAGATGAACATGGGCCATGCAGTGGATGTCCTGTACCTGGACTTCAGCAAGGTATTTGATTCGGTGCCGCATGGGAGACTTGGAATAAAACTTGAAGGCACAGTGGCGGAAGCAAAAACTGTGGGATGGGTGACAAACTGGCTGCAGGGAAGGCAGCAAACGGTGGTGGTGGAAGGGGAACTCTCATCCCCAAGGGCAGTAATGAGTGGGGTTCCACAGGGCTCGGTGCTGGGACCAGTGTTATTTGGGATATTTATTGCAGACATTTCCATGGGCATCAAGAGCAGGATCAGCCTGTTTGCTGACGACACCAAGATAGGGGCAGTGGTGGATGACAGAGGGGTGGCAGAGTTTGCAGGAAGATCTGAAAAAGCTAGAAACCTGGTTGGACACTTAGCAGCTGGGGTTCAATGCCAAAAAGTGTAAGGAGAAACTACCAACTGGAGGGAAGAAAAAATTACTCACGTTAGTAATGTTGTTTCTTCTAATGGAGTCTTGCTATATTATGACAGTAGCAGTTTGTCCCACCACTAGAACTGCTCCGGAGGTGAAATGGTTAATACCATTCCAAAATAGAACTTTGAGCACGAGCTCTAAGCAGCAGCTCTATCTGTGTAATTTCAAACCTGAACTGTCAGATCTTTACGAGCAAAAACTCACTAAGGTCTGTGTGGAAGCTGTAACCTACACTAGCCAAATGGCTACCTAAATATTAACAACCATTGCTGGTCCCAACACTCAAGACTCAAGTCAGGGGACCAGAACTACTAACACAATTCTAACAACATGAGAATAAAACAACAGTATAATAAAACACACACACACCCCAAACTCCCAAAAGGGGAGAAACGCTAAAAGGGCATAAAATAGTGCCCACACTAAGTTGCCACACCCACCCAAGTAGAAGTTCTGAGAGGGGCAGGCTGGGGAGGTCATAATATGCAGAACTCCATTAGAAGAAACAACATTACTAAGGTGAGTAATTTTTCTTCAAACAACATGAAGTCTTGCTATATTATGACAGTAGCAGACTACACAGCAGTACCTCCATGGAGGAGGGCAGAACCTACTTAGGGAATAGGCTCTGAAGAACAGCTGTGCCAACCGAGCATCTCTCCTGGCCTGGACATCCAGGGAGTAATGCTTGGTAAAAGTGTGTACCGTTCTCCAAGTAGCAGCCTGGCATATCTCTAATATAGGATGTCTCTGGCAGCAGCTAGAGGCTTGGCTGTACCCTGGTAGAATGAGCCCTCAAGCCAGAGGGGATCTCTGCCCAGTTTCTGATAACAAATTGGATACAAGAGACAATCCACCTGACAATTGATCTCTTAGTGGCAGGTTTGCCTTTCCAACTTCACCATAGGTAAGGAAAAGTTGGAGGGATTCGAACCTGTGACCTTTGGTACTCTCGAGATAGTAACTAAGAGCTCTCTTAACATCCAGGCTGTGCAACCTCCTCTCACCAGAAGAGGAGTGATCAGTGAAAAATACTGGAAGGGAGATAGACTGGTTAAGATGGAAATCTGAAACCACCTTAGGTAAAAACTTCCTATTAGTCCTAAGGACTACCTTAGCCCTGTGGAAAGAAATAAAGTCAGTTTTCACTGACAAGGCTTGCAACTCACTTATGCATCTAGCAGAAGTGATAGCCACCAGAAAAAACAGTTTTCCAAGTTAGATACTTAAGCTCTGCAGAAAACAGAGGTTCAAAAGGGGGTTGCATTAACTGGGCAATACAAACATTAAGGTCCCAGGCAGGGGCCGGTTCCCGAAAGGGTGGATTAGTATGGAGTAATCCCTTAAAAAACTTGGAAAACACAGGGTGAGTGGAAAGAGGGGATGACTTTCCTGCTGACACAAAAGCAGATACAGCTGCCAAATGGACTCTCAGGGTAGCTGGTCTGAGACCCAAGGAATTAAGATGGACCATGTAGTCTAATACAATGGGCAAATCAGCAGATTCTGGGAAATATTTTCCCAGCACACCAAATGGAAAACCTTTTCCATTTAGAACTATAAGTAGCCCTAGTGGAAGGCTTTCTGGAAGCCTTTAGGATTTCAAGAACACCTTGAGAGAGGTGTAAATCAGCAAACTCTAACTCCTCAAGAGCCAGGCCTTGAGGTTGAGAGATTGAGGTCGGATACAAACCCTTCCCTGGGCACAAGTTAACAGGTTGTGAATCCTGGGGAGGCAAAGGGGAAGATGGATTGTCAGTGACAGAAGGAGTGGGTACCAGGGCTGCCTGGCCCAATCCGGGGCAAGCAGAATCACCCTGCAAGGCTGAGATCTGAGATTTTGACTAATACTTTGAATAGGAGAGGAAGGGAGGAAAGCATAAAGAAACTTCCCCTCCCAATCCAGGAGAAGGGCATCCAGGGGGACTGAGCCCAACACTGGAGGCCTGCAACAGAACAGAGGAAGTTTGCGATTGTCTGGGGCTGCAAAAAGATCTATCTGAGGGGTGCCCCATCTGGCAAAGACTATCCCCAGCACTTGAGGATCCAGGGACCATTCGTGATGGCCCTGGGAAATCCTGCTGAGAGCATCTGCTAGGACATTGTCCTTCCCTGGAAGATGAACTGCTATGAGGGAAGTGTTCGGGGAATAGGCCAGAGACCACAACTTCATTGCCTCGGTGCACAAGGCCGAAGACCGAGTGCCCCTGTTTGTTGATGTACCACATTGTTGTGGTGTTGTCTGTTCTGACTTGTATCACCTTGTTGTGGACAGATGCAGAAAATGCTTGAAGAGCTAAAAGACAGCTCTGAGTTCCAGCAAATTTATGTGGAGCAGAGATTCCTGGGGACCACACTCCTGGAGGGAAAGGTCGCCCATGTGGGCTCCCAACCCAGAAGGGAAGCATCTGTAGTGAGAGTCAAATTGTGAGCAGGGGGAATGAAGGGGACCCCAATCTTAAATTGCTCTGATCCTGCCACCACTGGAGGGCCTGGATCAAGGTCTGAAGTCACTGGGACCAACTTGGGAAGGGGTCTCTTCTCTGAGACCAATAGGTTCTCAAGTGAAACTGAATGTCTCTCATCTGAAATCTTGCTCCCTGCACAACAGCTGTGGATGCAGCCATGTGTCCCAGGAGCTGCAGAAGTGTCTTGCTGGTCGAGAGACCTGCAGGGTGAAGGAGGAGGCCAGAGTCACTAAATTAGTCACCCTTTCTAAGGGAAGAAAAGCTCTGGCTAGCTTTGTGTCCAACTCTGCCCCTATAAAGGTGAGTACCTGGACTGGTTCCAGAACCGACTCTGGTAGATTTAGCAGAAAGCCCAGGGAGGTGAGAAGCTGCTGGGTAACTTGCAGGTGAGATTTTACCTGTTCTGGGGACTGGCCTACAATGAGCCAATCGTCTAGATAGGGAAAAACAGCAATCCTTTGCCTCCTTAAGTGAGCCACTGCCACTGCTAGACACTTTGTGAATACCCTTGGGGCAGAGGTAAGGCCGAAGGGCATTGCTCTGAACTGGTAATGACCTGAGGGTAGTTCGAATCTGAGGTACTTTCGATGGGAGCTTCTGATTAGGACGGAAATAGGCATCCTTGAGGTCCAGGGAGGCTAACCAGTCCCCTGGCCTTAGGGAGGTAAAATCATTGCCAGAGTTACCATTTTGAACTTTGGTTTCAAAAGATGCTTGTTCAGATATCTGAGGTCTAATATGGGCCGCCATTCTCCTGTCTTTTGGGGTAAGGAAGTATCTGGAATACAGACCCTGCCCTGGTGCAGGGAGGAACCCTTCCACTGCTCTGAGAGCCAACAGGGTTGAGACCTCTGCTTCCAGAGCAAAGGTCTCTGAAGCACTTGTAGGTAGAAAAAGTCTGGTTCTCAACTTGGGAAACTTTTGAAGCTGAGAACCAGACCCTGGCTTACTACTTCCAGAACCCACTTGTCTGAGGTTAAAGAAGCCCAGTACTGACTGAAGTAAGCCAGCCTGCCCCCACCGTAAAGGAGAATGGGCCCTGGGCACCCCATCAGGGTGCCTGCTTAGCAGGAGCTTTAGGCTGAGGGGTGGAGCAGGCCTGCCCACCTCTGTCTGCCTCTGCCTCTGAAGAAGCCCCTCTGAGCATAGGCAGAGGAGGCCTGAGTCTGGTAAAAGGTCTGTGAAAAGGCCTACCCCTACCCCTGGGGTATGCCTCTGAGGAGTGGCTTCCGCCCTTAGCTTGGGCACTTTGTAAGTAGTCCTATATTCATCCATCTTTTCATGTAATTCTCTGTCTGCTCCCCAAACAGAGAATTTCCCACCACAGGAAAAATCCATAGCCTTAGTCTGGGTATCCCGTGACAGACTAGTACACCTGAGCCAGGCCACCCTACGAAAAGCTACAGATGTGGCCATGACCCTAGAGGAAACATCAACAACATCCACAGCAGCATGAAACTGTACCTTAGAAGCCTCAATGCCATCAGCAGCCACCTGTTCTAGTTCGCTAGCCAGCTGGCCATGGGCTTGCTTGGCTAATTCCATAACAGTATCCCATCTAGATTTCTGATACCTAGCTACATAAGCCATATAATTTGCTTGCCTGAGTCCCAGAGAGGCTGCCATATACTGTTTTTTCGCCATGGCATCAATCTTCCTGGAATCCTTGTCAGGAGGATGTGAAGCCAGGGGATATTAGTTTATCACAGGCTGCAGCCTGAACTACCCAACATGACTGCATTGCTGAGAAAGGAATTCTGTATCAGGACCTGACAATGTGTACCTTCTGTCCATCTTTTATCTACAGGAGGCACAGAATTAGGAGCTTTAAAATTTTTATTGTTTGCTTCCTAAAAGACTTATGCAAAGGAATAGACAATCTCCTAGACTCTGGAATATCCATCATTTCTACAAAATCAGGCTCCTCTTGCTCATCCACAGCTTCTTCCAAGGGAAGCTGGAGGGTTTCAGCAACTTTTTTGTAAAACATAAAATGAGATGGGGACTCAGATAGCATAGGGGGAGATTCTAGAGGTCTGTCTGGGGAAATGTCCGGTTCAATGGGCACACCCAGACCTTCCCAGCCACATTCATACTGTTCATAATCATCCTCCCCCTCCTCTGGTTCATAAAATTCCTCAACATCATATTCCTGAACCACTGGAACCGGACGAACCGACCTTTTGCCAGATAGTGGCGGTTCGGATGGAACCTGAGACAGTGACTGGACAATTTGTATGGCTTTTGCTATCTCTGCAGCAGTTGGAGAAGGGGTTTTGGACTCCAAACCTGCTGACTTTCTTGTTTTCTTTACTGGAATTGGTTCCTCAGAACCAGCTTTTCTTTTGCCCGAGGAAGTCTCGCCCTGGTCAGAGGGCACTCCCTCCGGTTGGCACCGAACCAGGCTGGCCATCCGGGTCAGCGGACTTTTTGGCCTCTCGTTCCCTGAGCCTGCCCAATCTCTTTTCCAGGGTGGCTGCAGGGAAATTCTTACATATCTGGCGGTCTGAATGGAGGTGGTCAAACCCCAGACAATAGACACATGTGGTGTGTGGGTCAGCCTTGGCAAAGACTTCCCCACAGACATCACAGTGTTGAAACCCAGTGGGCCCGGTTTTTCTTTTGGGTTTCTCAGACATAATGCCAGCCTAACCAGAAAAACTTGCCCTTTAAAACGGCAGTGCCAGGCAAGACACCCTTATCGGTTCCTAACCGTGTCACGGGTATTGAAAAAAAACATAATAAAATCCGTTTTTTTTAGAACCAATAAGAACCGGGAACCGCACTCTAAAATGTTAAACTTTAAAGTTAATAAGTTTTAAACCCAGCTGATCGGTTCAAAACCGAACCGATAAACTTACAAGTTTCACACAGACAAAACCTTTAATTTACTTGCGATTACCACAGACAGAGCTTGAACTGAACGGTTTTGCGGTTAAAATAAAACTATTCTCGGTTGAATCGAACCGAGAAAACACTGTTTAAACCGAGAAATGAACCGAGCAGTAGGAGAAATCTCCGGAGCGACTGTTCACTGAGGCGGAGTAAAGAATCTGACAGTTCAGGTTTGAAATTACACAGATAGAGCTGCTTCTTAGAGCTCGTGCTCAAAGTTCTATTTTGGAATGGTATTAACCATTTCACCTCCGGAGCAGTTCTAGTGGTGGGACAAACTGCTACTGTCATAATATAGCAAGACTTCATGTTGTTTGAATGCAGCTGACGGAGACTGAGGAGGAGAAGGATCTGGGGTGGTCATCACGGGCTCAATGAACAACTTGGCACAGTGCAGGGAGGCAGCAGCAAGGGACAACAAAATGCTGGGTTGCATCACAAGGGGAATAACGCTGAGGAGGAGGCAGAAGATTCTGCCGCTGTACAGATCATTAGTTAGACCTCGTCCCGAATACTGTGTGCAGTACTGGTGCCCATATCTAAAAAGGAACATTAAATTACTTGAAGGGGTGCAGCGCAGAGCAACTAAGATTATCCAAGGACTACTGCATCTCTCAACTTTGTCACAGGCAGAGGGACAGTTCAGAAAAACCTGTGGAAAGAGCAGAAATCAGGCTAGTAATAAAAAGTCTTAAAACTAAGAAAGCTGCAGGGGATGATGGATTCCCTGCCAAATTGTATGAACATTTTATATATACCCTAGATGCAGCTCTGCACAAGGCAACCCTACTGTGTACAAAACCACACTTTTCCACAAGACTGGCAATCAGCTTGGATAACACAGATTCCCAAACCTGGGAAATTGTCCCATCACCCCATTTCTTTACTCAATACCGATGCCAGAATATATGCCAAAATCATGGCTAACAGAATGCAGCAATTGGTCCCCAAGTTAGTGCATCATAACCAAACAGACTTTATACCACACCGAAACTCATAATAATGTCCGTTGTCTACTAAATGCTATTGTGGGCACAAAAAGCGGTAAACACTGGTGGTTACAATACACGAAGAAAAGGCCTTAGATAGGCTTAACTGGCAGTATTTGGGGGAAGTTTTGACCACTTTTTGTTTTGGTCAGCATTTCATTTTGACTCTACTGGCCTTATATGAAGGTTTGACAGCTAAGGTGGGTGTAAATGGGGATTTCTCACACACGTTTCAGCTTAAAAAAAAAAAAAAAGGGACCCATCAGGAATGTTCCATGTCACCATTGTCTTTTTGCTTTGGGTATCGAGCCGTTGACAGCCCACATTAGAAAGGACGTAAATATTAAAGGCATACAAATTGGTCCCACAGCACACAAGATCGCACTCTATTCCAATATACCCTGTTGTTCATAGAAGATATCAAAATGTCATTCCCCTACCTTCTGAAGACTCTCGTAGAGTTTGGGACTATTTCAGATTTTAAAATTAATTTTGATAAAACCACAGCCTGTCTTGCTGATGAGGCAAGGGAGAATGGTCCATTGCCCAAACCCTCTCCCAGTGCTTATGCTTGTGCAGCCCCAATGTTTTTCCTGGGACTTGGAAAAGTGAGAGCTCAAGGAATAGGCTGGCAACACAGTGGAGCTCTTCTCCTGGAGCGCTCTCTCTCTCTCTCTGTCCTGGTGACCTGCTGCTTCAAGAGGTAGTTTTCCAAAGTCTTCTCTCAGCATCGCAGGGTAGCAGTATTAAATATTCTGCAGATCTGCCAGGCCTTCACATTATGGGTCGAGCAGAGGTTGCATAAGCAGTCATGCGAGTTGCCCAAATACATGTTCTCACCACACTAGCAGTACTTGAATAGCTTTGATGGCTCCTTAGTCCACATCCATGATGTAAAAAAAATCACTTTATAAAAAGCGCTGATTAACTAAGGTTAAAAATAAATGGAAAATAGTCTACAGTAATGGCAGTGCTTCCGTAGAAGGACCTACAAGTATGGCTGACAGTGGGAAAAGAATGGAGGAGGGAAGGGGCCTCCCACATTTATATGGAAAGCGCCGACGTAGGACGCTGTTGTGGGCGGCCCCTAATGGACTGCTTGAAAAGTTTCCATGTGGTCGTAACACCTGGTGGCTGTAGTTCCATAAGTGGGGCCTGATGAGAGATACCCTCGAAAAAGGTCAGCAGATCCAAGTCCTTCAGATGGAACTTAGGGGAGAAGGGGGGACACTCAAAGCTAGGCCTTATGAAGAAGGGTCACTAAGGCATCTACCACACAAAACGTGGCATCACCAAAGGACCATGTCCACCTGTCGCCCCATGCCATGGATATTAAGAATGTCCCACTGGCACTCTTCCAGTAGCATAGAACATAATGGAACACTGCATCAGACACCAGGCCCGAGAAGGGAAATTTCAAAGACAGCAACAATCTGATGGGACTGCATATCAGTAGTCTGTACTTTCTAAGCAGTTCCTGGCATTAGATAGCCCCATAAAAAAAGCACTTGCAGTATAAAGAGGTGACCACTAATCTAAGAATGACCACCTGTCAAAGTGCGTTAACCTGGCCATGATCTTTAGGCAAAGAAAAAGCTTCTCCTAATTATCAAGACTGCTGGCACAACCATCCCTTAGGAAGGGGTCAAATCAGCAAAATGGTTTCTTCCCAGTGGACAATGCTGTCACACCTCTGGTACGCCCAGTAGGGATGCTCAAGACCCCTGAAAACACCCCCTCTCCTTACCTCATTAGGACTCCTCTGTGAGGACATAGCTGTGACATGGAAAGCTGCACCTGAAGATGGCCCTTTATTCCGGGACCAGAGGCCCTGTTTATGTGGGAATACACACAGGGGCATCAAAGGGGATCGAGAGAAGATTTAGTCTTAGTGATGATCCTTCCAGAGACACTGCTGGGGCATACAAAAGGGATGGAGAACTAGTACAAGTCTGGCACAAGTGGCAGAGAACAAGTACAAACAAATGCGGAATGGCTGTCTGATGCAGGCCTCCTGTTATGCAGACACAGTAAGTTTTTAAATAACATCATCACACACTGCAACACACTGACTAGGAGGTGGGATTCTAACACATACTGCAATAATTTTTTTTTTTTTGTAAAGGTATTCCACCTCAGAAAATTCGACTCCTTGTCTACTGTCTGCCCAACTACTGTCCTCCCACTTGCATGTCTGTTCTTTTCACAACCAGCTTCCCTTCTTTAAGACCACAACACTTTACGCACAGTGCAAGCCATCTTGCTAAATTACAGAATAAAGACGTTCCAAATAACAAAAACTGACAGAGGTACAGTACATCACCATACAAGCATTCTCCAGCAGTCAAAGGGGCGTGGCACACCTTTCATAAGTAACATGCCAGCTTTAAAAGCACAACAGCTTGTGCAAAGACAAACTAGACAGATGAATGCTTTTTTCCTCTAAAGAATGAACAATGCTCCTTCAGTGCCTGTGACAGGAGGTTTTAATTACCCGTCAACCTTGCAATATTCTGTTAAATCAGATTCTAGTTCATCAGGTTACAATTTTTGATCTCTCCATGTAACCCCAGGTGGCGCTGTCCCAAGGGCTACTACCCCTGCCTGCTTGACTACTGACAAGTTGAGGGGCCTAGGTTCTATGCCTCCACCCAGAGGTCAGGGTTTGTAGTGGTTAGACTAGCTGGGTCACAGCCCTCTGGGACACTGAGACCCCCTTTTATTCCCTCTAGTGGCTCACAGTACACAGGAGTTACAGCCCCAATATCCCACATATACACACTATTCACTCATAAAGTACCACTTACCCTCGAGACTGATTCTGCAGCACATCTTTGAGGACCCCCTGTAAAATAAGGTTAAACAACATACACAGCAAAATACAATACTGTTTCCTTAAGTACCAACACCACAGACAGTATACAGTATAACAACAACAAATTTTATTTAGTTAGGGGATAGTAACATGGGAGGGGGCAATCAGGTTAATTGGCAGAATTAAATCACAGCACTGTGCACACATACAGGGTCTGAAAAGTCACACTCTGGGTACCCAGGTTGGGGGGGGGGGGGCTAGCCAGGTCCTTTGCCCGGGGTTGGCCGGCAGGTGCAGATGGACAGTGCCCTGTAGAAGAAAATATATGCACAACACCCAACTGTAATCCGGAGCCGGATGGCTCAGTCCATGAAGAAGTGAAACAATAATTAGATGACACACTTGTAATTGAAAACAGGCTGCAGAGGAATACCTTGATTTGGACTCACAATACCCAAGCTGAGAACCGGATGGTGGATGTTCTTCTGGGTTGCCAGAACAACAGGGCATGGAGACAAGGTCCTTGTGACTGGACCCCACTGCAGTAGATAGCAAACGGATTTTGTCCGAGACAAGCTGGGGTTTGCTTCCAGCTTCAACACACAGCACAGGGGATTGGAAATAGCGATTCCCCACAAGCACTATGCACATTCATATGTAAAAGGAAAGTACTATACCAGGCAGGCTGTTCCTAGATCCCGATCGTAATTTCTGCAAAATACCCAGAAGCACACACAGTAGCTTCAGTTCCTGACAGACCGAACGCGATTCAGCAATTTCTCCAGTCTTCTACAGGGTGAGCATGGTTTCCACTCTTCAGACTTCCTTCTTTCTCCTCACAAATCGGATTCAGTCTGAACTGGCACTTACAATGGCTGCAGGCCAAACCTCAGGGCCTCACATGCGCTTCATGCGTGAAACACCGCAGAAGCACAGAGCTCCTTCTCTCTTCACTGCCACAACTGATCTGATCTTTCCAGTCACACAGCAGGGCATTTCCTTTAGCTTCACACCATTCTGTTGGTTCAGCTGTCACTCACAATGAGCCCCTCTCTGTTGGTGAAAAAAAGGCGCCAAGGTCAAAACTACATTTCCCAGAGTCACTGCCCATACAATCCCCTTGTGACTGGCTCAAAATTGAGAGTCCAAGTTCCGATTCGTCCACAGGCTCCATTTTAATGAACCCTTCCCCATTGATTGGTCCATTTCAGCAGTTCAGGACCAAAATGAAAGAGCTACACTGAAACAGTTTGTGCTGAAATGAAGACAGGTTAGACAAACTACATTTTCTCAGTCACTCCAAATGATTTCTGGCTAATAGTTAAATTTTTCAACAAGGCTCCCTCTGCACATGTAGTGACGGCAGAAACGGAGCGAATTGGCAGCAGCTCGGGGTGGGATTCGAGCATTAAATACACAGTCCCCCCCATACAAACTAATTAAGTCAGCAAGCAGACAGCTCTAAAAAAGACAGTAAGTGGAGGCTCAAATAGCACTCACTTGGAACCACATTTAAACAGCTTAAACACTGAACACCGCCCAGACTTGGAGCATTCAGGCAAGCTCCTGGAAGACTTTTGGGAACCCCCATTTGCAGGGGGGTTACATCCAAGCACCCATTAAATGTCTCTGTTATGTATCAGAATTTTTTTTTTTTTTTTTTGGGAGGGGGCTTCATTTTTAATGGCAGTAGGGTTACCACCTTTTAAGAAGCCCAAAGTGGGACATTTCTTACTGAAACATGATTTTTCGCAGGACAGTATGAAACCTCAACCAATACAACAGACTTGTTTTCTCTATATAATCAGAATTAAAGCTAAGAATTGTAGTTTCTTAGTTGCTTCTTTTGTTACTTATCATTTTAAGGTATTTTAGTAAAGGTATGATAGTTTTTTGCAACATTTAGTGGAAATTTAGAAAATATTTTTACTACTATAAAGTCAGGACATGCAGCATTTTCATGTTTTTTTTTGTAGGACACAGTTGCCCAAATCAGGACTGTCCTGCGAAAATAGGAACAGGTGGTAACCCTAAATGGCAGTAGTATTCTTAAGCAGCTTGCTGTGCGAGTGAATCTTCCTGCATGTAACTGTGTGTGTGAACACGCGCACACTCTGAAATGATCACCATAGAGACTGAGTTACAAAGAATTGTGTGCTACCCTTTCATTACCAAGCATGAGTCACAATCCTAGTCACAAAGAAAATGTGTTTGTTGGCCTTGACTTAGGCCCTAGTAGAGTGTAGCCTACAACGTATCACATTCATCAGGAACAATCTGATCCGATTTGGCATGATATGCAACAAGAGGCGCCTCTATGATGGACAGGGAGAATAGATCTAAAAATGCAGCAGCTCTACAATTAGAAACTGAAGTATAACCAGTTTATTGACAGCTCATTAAATAAGGAGAATGGACTACTTGAGCAGACAGGCAGGGGGCTGTGGATGAATGTTGGCAGTCGTCTTTCTGTATACCCCAGGAGCACTGGGGGAGAAAGAAACAATAAAAAAAAAAAAAAAATGGATGTGGCACTGCACAGATTATGCACCTGCCCTACATTTTATTTATTTATTTGCTTTTGTTAACCAGGTAAGCACACTAGACAGCAAAGTGCCTATTTTCAGGAGCGACCCGGGAGAGTTACAGGGTGTCCATGAACACAAGATATAGGGTAGGGGTAACATGCAGGAGCCACGGGGAGCGACATGCTCCGTCATAGGGTCATGCCTCATATGGCCATTTTGGACTTAGCCCCACCACCTGAGGTGAAGGTGTTCTCCCTACAGGCTACAGCAGCTTTTCGAGGAGAAGTGTGGCTGAGCCCAGTCCTGGAAGGGGGGCAGTAAGCCACCAAAGGGTGTGGAAGGTTGTGGAGCATGCATGTGTCCATGGCTGTCAGTAGGCATACTCAGTATATTTTGCGGAGTACAATAAAATCTACAAAATCTAGGGCAACATATGCCTCAGGGCAACAAACTGTTTTTCCCCTCCTTGGGTGCTTCAGTGCAAGTTTGTGAATGATCTTTGGAAGATGTGTGGGTGCTAAACTTAAGAGGCCATGATCGTATGAGTGACCAAGTTGATTATGTATGCATGGGTGCTGGTGTGAACGGACTTTTGCAAGGCTGGCTATCTTTATGTGGTACAGAGACTTATCACAGTGTTTCCAAAACACTAACTAAAAGCTAGTCAGTTTCTGTCTGATTGGCAGAGGGTGTATTAGATAAAATAAAATGTGAATCTATTAGGATCATTGGCTTACTACATACTGAGGACTGAAATGGGGGTGGCAATGTTTATGTAACAAGGCTGCACATCTCTTGATTTGTGTTTAAGTGTGGGGGAGGGGGTGCAACAGTTCTGTCAACTCTTGAGTACAAGTTTAAAATTACTGTCTACACCCCTCAATGGGTCATAATGAGTATGCAAATAGTAGCACCATCACTGGCATTCCAGGGAATATGAATAATTCCAACTTAGTCAGGTGGTAGAGCTGGAGAACCTGGACGGACTGGTTAACTTAATGGGCAACAGGTGAGACAGGCTGTAGATGGAGGAACTTGGCACCTGCCTAAAAGCTAAGAAAAAAAGGATAAATGATTATTTTAAAAGTTGGTTACATATAAACTGGAACATGTGGATGCCTCCTGAAAGAATGCAAATTTCATGGTAGACGATTCTGGGTCAGTCTTTGTGCCTATAGCCCAAGTTTCAAGAGTGTTATCCCAACTGTTTTACAGGAGGACATCCGGGAACCTACTACCCAAAGACATGAAACCATTAATATAATTACCAGTGAGCATTTTTAATGCTTGGATAACTGGTTTGCAAATATGGGTTACAACTGCCCGGCTGTAATCACTCCCTGTCAATCAAGATCGCACTGTTAGTGGCGCAGCCACTAGTCAGACAACTGCCACAGTAACTTAAAATTTTCACTAGTAATAAACGAAGACATGGGTGGGTGCGTATAAACCAGAATTTTATCATTCCCTTTTATATAAAACATCTTGAGCTTCGCTCTTGGGAGTTTATGAAGCATCTCACATCTCGGATGTGTGCAAAATTCTGGTTACACACACACTTTATTCTATATATAATCTGCTCTATATATTCTATAAATAATCTGCTCTATATAGTCTATATATAATATATATAAAGTGGGACATCTAGAACGATTATAAAACTTCCAAGACCCAACAGCAGTTCTGCTGCATTACAAGAGAACACATGAGAACTTGCAATACAAAGCCTCAGTAAAACTACCGGCAACTTTCTGCCCTGTAAATCATCAAAAGCAGAGACAATACTGAGGAGCAACTGCAGCCTTGCAATTATAACTGTAACCCCCCTGCAAATGGGGGTTCCCAAAAGACTTCCAGGAGCTTGCTTGAATGCTCCAAGCCTGAATGGTGTTTGGCGTTTAAGCCATTTATCAGTGAGTGTTTTTAGAACCTCTGGTAGTCTCTTTAAGAGCTGTCTGCTTGCAGACATAATTAGTTTGTATGGGGGACTGTGTGCTTCTCTGTTTGAGTACCACTCGAGCTGCTGCCAATTCACTCTATTTTTGCAGTCACTAGGGTGCAAAGGAACCTATCTGAAAGATGTAACTGTTTGCCAGAAATCATGTAGAGTAATAATGAAAATACAGTTTGTCTAACCTGCTTTCTTTGCAGTCAGAACTGTGTCTGCCTAGTTCCCCATTCTGGTTTTGAACTGCTGAACTGGACCAATCAGTGTGGGGTAAGCTAGCTCTAAAATGGTGCCTTGGACGAATCAGAACTTGGACTCATAATCTGAGCCAGCCACAAGAGGATTGCATGGGCAGTGACTCTGGGAGATGTAGTTTAGACTTAGGCGCCTTTTGGACCAACAGCAGCAGTCTATTGTGAGTGACAGCCAATCCAGTCAAGAACTGGGAGGAACTCAGGGAAGTGCCCGTTTTGTCTGTTGGAGTTTCAGTTTTAGCTTTGGCAGTGAAGGGGAAAGAAACCCTGTGCTCTTCAATGCACAGTTTCAGTCCAAAAACGGTGTAAGGCCCAGAGTTCCGGTCTGCAGCTTGTGTAACTGCTTGTTAGGACTGAACCGCCCTGTGAAAAGAATCAAAGGATCTCTGAAGAGTAGAAACCAGGCTCACCCTGTAGAAGACTGAGAAATTGTTGAATTGCACTCGGTCTGTCAGGAACTGAATCTGATGTGTGTTCTCCCGGTATTGTGCAGTAATTGCGATCGGATAGAGAAGCAGCCTGCCTGGTATAGTACTTTCTTTTTTTTTACCATATAAATGTGTGAAGAGTCTCGTGGAGCTCAAAAGTAGCCCTGCTGACGCTGAAGGACCCTATCTTGTTTGGAGGTCGTGAGTACTAATTCAGGGTCGCTTCCCTGTTGAATTGCCACATTAAATCCAAATGGAATCACTGTACTGCTGACTGTTTAGCTAATTTTTCTTTTCACTGTGTGAAAGGGCCCTACCAGCTGCCACGGTTTGGACTAGCCACTAGGGCTTGGGTACCCAGGGACAGTAACTGGTAGGGATAGGCCTGCACAGAGCCATAGGTAGATAGTAAAGTGATAAGCTAATTAACCTGATTTCCCCTGTCCTTGTTATATGTCCCCCAATAAATCCGAGCTGCTTGTTTCAGCAAAGTTATACTGCCTGAGGTATTTGTCTATGTTAAAGTATTGTACTGTGATTGTTGCACTGTATCTTATTGTACAGGAGGTCCCAGTGCCTGAACCACCCTGGGGTAAGTGTATACTGTGAAGGTAATTCCGATATATTGTGTGGGCCACTAGTGGGAAGAAAGGGGTTGCAGTGTCCCAGAGGGCTGTGACCAAGTAAGTTTAACTATTGCAAACCCTGACCTCTGGGTGGAGGCACCCGCTATTGGATCCAGGCCCCTCAACCTGTTAGTGGCAAATCAGGCAGGGGTAGTAGCCCCTGGGATAGCGCCATCTAGGGGTTACATAACATTTCAGCACAAACAAAATTACAGTTCTGCAAAGTGACCAAGACCAAAAATGCTGATAGATTTTGTGACAGACTAGTAAAATTTTTCTCCGAGTAGCCCAGCAGGCTTGTACTGGAGAAGGTAATAAGCACACTAGTTGGGCCACTTGTAAAGGTCTGTGGGACTAGTGAATTTTCCCAGTTACTACTACTAACCCTGCTGGCAAGTTGCTGCAAAACCTCATTTTAACCCTTGCCTTCACACATTCAGGTCCTGCAAGTCATGTTCATGCTGCGAGTCAGGCCAGGCTCTGATATAGTCGGATTCAGCCTAAAATATCAACATTCGACAAAATCTGTAATAAGGCAATTTCTGTTTTCATTCATTTACGCCCCCTAATGATAATGGCAGTGGAGTCCACCACTACTGAATCTTTCCCTGGCCAGGACAGCAGATGAGCAACTGCCAACAACTGGCACTTCTGACCGCACAGACACACACACACAGACACACACACCTAAGAGCCACGTTCATGACTCACTGTACATTGACTCCTATTTCATTCAGTGATGGGGGGTTAATCAGATGGCAGCAAGGGAATAAATGTCGAGCAGCCTATGTGCTCCTCAATGCACTCCGCTCCCAGCTGACTTCAGTGTGTGATTCAACAGCTCAGACCTGGACCACAGCTACCGTGTCACTGGGCTCGCAATCATTTCAGACTTAGGATGGCAAGAACATGCAACAGTTTGCCGGGGTGGAATCCAACTCTCCATATACTTTTCAGAATGGGTGTAAAAAGGCATATGACAAGTATGTTAAAGCTCACAAGTTGATTGGATGGGGGAGGCATTCTGTCTCTGACCATTAATTTTGTTTACTTCTGCTGTCTGATAATCCATCCCTACTGGTGTTATAAAATGAATGCTGTGCTCTGTTTGTGGTAAACATAGAATAATGCATGGGTAGGGGTTATAACAAGGATTTTACACCCCCCGGGGTGGGATGCCACATAAACCTCGAGAATGAAGCTCGAGGGGTTTATTAAGGCATCCCACCCCCGAGGGGGTGTGTAAAATCAGAGTTTTAAACCCCCTTCCTAGTCTGTATTTTATATAATTGCTGGGTCGCCTTTTTTTTTTTTTTGCGCCACAGCAATTACATAAAATAAAACTGCCTTCCTGTTCAGCCGCAGTCCCATCTGGCTTAAGTGTGGCCCGTGACTGGTAAGGCTTTGTTTTGTTTTTTCATTTGTGAAGTGCCTTTGCACTCCAAGACCTGTATGGATTCAGGGTTACAGTTGTTTTTCTTTATTTAAAATAAAATTTATTTACTGCTGAGAGTGAGTGGCAGTCCGGATGGTGGTGCAGTGTTAAACAGGAACACGGCCGGCTGACACATGCGCAGAGTGAGGAAAACCCAGCGTGTGCAAACTTATAACCGGGTTTCCCTATGGGAAAAAAAACACGATCTGGTAATTATATAATGATTAATTCATAAAACCAAATAGTGTGCTTTTGTTCTTATTATGCAGTTCTGAATATATAATATAGCCTATACAAAAGGCCTTGGTGAAAAATTAAGACAGGGCTACAGCTGGGGGCTGCAAAGGGTTCTAAGTTTGCACATTTCTGCTACCTACACCACTGCTTTTAAAGCAGCAATACTAGTCAGCAAAAATTTCAATAATTTGGTTGGCAGTTTCAACAAACAAAACATCAGTATACCCATTTTCTTTTTGCTTTATTTCATTCCTGAGGCAAGAGAGAGGATTTTGAAGTTTGTAAAAGTTCTTGCGCCTTTGCCAGGTCCACCATCACGGATGTAAGCAGATCAGGGTGGTGCTGTGCTGTGGGCCATCTGGATAATTTGCTGGCAACACCCTGACATATCTGCCTTATGAATATAGTGCATGCACATAAAATTTGACCTCCAGGGAGGAGATTTTTAAAAGGTACTGGGGGCTGCCATCTTTATTGTAGATTCACGCAAATTACACACTTAGTAATACAACTGTCTTTTTTTGCAATTTTCTGTTTATTACTTTTGTATAAGTAAAAATACACTCAATATTCTCATGCAAGAGAAAGCAAGTTATATAGGAAACACTTGATATAACAGTAGATATCTCTTACTTCTGGCACAGTAGGAGGGGAGGGATAAAAAAAAATGTCAGCAAACATATGCTTAAAGTCCATTAAAGTCCACAGAAAATGCCAGCCGCTTCATGGCTAAGGTTAAAGTCTTTAAAGGGAACAGAACTAGGTAGTGAACCTGCACTACTTGAAAGTGCCATTAACCTTTATATTCCGATAGGTTATAACTTTAACTAGGTCCCTCCTAACTCCATCCGTTCACCCTCCTAGCCACTCATTACCAATAATACTATAATGGAAGTAACTATATCTTAATCTAGGCAGAATTATAGCATTTAATACTAGTATTATGAGCAACTGCATCATTAATAAACATTGCTTTAAGAGTAGTAGGGAAACATTTATGGCAAAAGTAAATAATAACATCTTTAAGACTCCCTCTACCCTTATCCCCAACTGATTCCCTGCTCTTATAAAAAACATCCAAACCCCAGATCATACTCTTCCATTACAAAACGAATAGTCAGGTGATAATCAAGCAGAAAAATAAAGTAAATTAAAGTCACTCAATCCTCTTCTGAATCAGAGCTCACTCAACTGCTTCCCTTGGTGGCTGGGCCTAAAACTCCTGTTCTGTCTTCTCAACCCACCGGCCTGCATCCTGAGGATCGCTGAATTGCCAACATCTTCCACATAAGTGACTCAAGTCGCCCGCAGCATAAAGGAATGAATTATACCCAAGCGTCGAAGCCTCTGTCGTACTGCATCAAATTGCTTGTGACGAGCGCGGGTTTGAAACAATAGATCAGGGAATAATTTCACATCTTGACCATGAACGTTCAGCGGATAGGCCGCACGTGCTGCTCCTATTAGTGCATCTCGAACCTCAGGACCAGTAGTTTTCAGGACTATCGTGCGTGGTAGGTTGGGGTCTGAAGGTCGGATTCTGGGTTTAATACGGTATGCTTGTCGCAGTTCTACCCACTCGAACTGCTCAGGAATTCGGAGATTCTCCGCCAACCAGGATTTCAAATATGTTAGGAGATCAGCTCCCTCAATCCCCTCAGGAAGGCCTACTATGCGTACATTTCCTGCCCGCATGGCGTTTTCCACTGCTTCAAACCTGCTCCTCAATTGCTGGTTTTCCTTCACTATCTGGGCAGCAGTAACTTGCGCGGACAGGGATCTCTTGTCCACTTCTGCAACTGATGAGGTCAGCTCTTTAATCGCTGCATCCTGAGTCTCTAGCTTCTGCAGCGTTTTTTCTATTTTATTGTCCATTGCCCTCACTGAATCCAGTATGGTTTGCCATGGTGGTTCTTTTGTAGCCGAAATAGCAGGTCGATCCAATAACTCCATTCCCCTGCTCGGCGTATCACACGTTCCCGCAGGCCGTTGCACTCCTGAAGTAGAGGTTGGGTATTTTTGGTGCGCCCCATGATAAATTTGGAATCGTTGTAAAGCTGAGATCGAGAGGATTCTATTAATATCTCTCAAACGTCGATTCAGAGCCTTTAAATATTGTTTTAGTGGCAAAAAAGAGTTTAAACGTCGCGGAGCTGTTGAAGGCACGTCCTGCTCCGAAGCCGGCCCTCTGGCACCCCCAATACAACACTGTCTTAAAATAGTGAATAGGATTTAAGATATCCCAGTAAGGAATCTAGGATTATCAGAATACATTACTGCTAAAAAATGGCAGGATGACAATTTTGGCCAGTTAACTAGTAGTGCTGCTTTAAGACACATCTGCACTGAATATTTTTTTTTTGTTTACTACTAAGAGGATTAGTGGAAACGCCCATCGGTTTGGCTTGAGGTGGGGGCGGTGGAGACACAGAAGACTCTATAAGTTTACCTCTTTCAGTCCTGTCTAATGATGTACTGCAGCTAGTATTCCTGAATTTTATTTACACTGCATAAGGTACAGTCATCATCTTTTAATAAAACGCTCAGTTTAATTTTGACTCAAGGCTCTGTACAAGTGAGAAGATTTATATAAACAATTAAAATACATAAAATACAATCCTAATTGTTCATACTGGATTTGCCCATAGGGATCAATATACAGTGTCTTTATTCTATGTGTAACTACTATTAATTGAACAATGTATTTTTTTCTATTATTTTATTATCCCCCCCTGAGTTATGATGTACTGTCTTGCTGTCATGCTATGCTACTATGCATCATGTTGAGTATGTTGTACAAGGGACCTCCTTGCAAATGAGCTTGCTCAATGGAATTCATCCCTTCAATAAACTGAACTGAATTCCTAAGTAACAGTAGTTGCTTGAAATTAACAGGCTACAACTTAAAAAAAAAAAAATATATATATCAGGGGCACAGTCGTGCCCCTATAGTTAGGGTTGAGTAGCCTGTTTAATGTTAAACCTCAAATTTTGCCCTTTAATAACTTTGCAACTGATCAAAGGATTTGCACAAAATTTGGTATGCACTGTCCTGTGGGGTAGACCTTTTGGTGTGGCAAGTTTTATTCCAGTTGGATGTGTGGATTCTAAGAGCCGGATAGTGAAAAAAGTCATAAGTCACCCTTTTTAGCAGTTTGTCAAGAGTGGAGGGAATTCAGAGCATCCACGGCATGCTTTCCTCCCAGGGGGTTGGGGTGGGCAGGGCCTTGGCACATGGGTGTGGATTGGGCGACGTGCTAGGAGCGTGAAGCCTCGACATGCCCCCCCACACGTCCCCACCTCAGGTCGTCATCCCCACGTAGGCCCAATCGAGGTGGAGTGAGAGGGCCAGAAAGTGGAAAATTGCCCCCCAATCAACCGGATGATGCCACAAAGCCCCGAACTGGTTGCACCTACCGGCACTTCTCCCTCGGAAGGGGAGGGGGACCTGTCCAATGAAGGGATATGTCAGATTTCCAAAGGGAGGGCTGCCAATATGCGGGCGACGGATGGTGAAGGGGATGGAGTGACGGCAGGTGCACCTAGGGAGGCTTGAAGGAGTGGCTAGAGGTGCTCAGGAAGAAGCAAAGACTGTTGAAAATTTGGTGTCAAAACTTGAAAGTTATGAAGGAAAGGACGTATGCATCTGTAGCTTCTGCAGACTTAAGTAGTGTTGCAATTTTGGTATCATGGATTTTGTGGCACCTGCTCTTCTGCAGCCAGAGGTCGGTGTGTATGTCTTACACCTGTGGCTGCAGAAGCGCAGGCCCATTAAGTGTGTGTATGTTATACAATGTGACGGAGTACCTGAGTCTACAGAAACACTGGTCCCTTAAGGGCTGGTGCTTCAGCAGACAAAAGAACTCTTGTAATTTGGGTATCCTGGATTTGTATCTGTGGCTGCATGGTCTTGTGCTTCTGCACACAGAAGCAGTGTTGTGATTTCAGAACTGTGGATTTGTATCTGCAGCGACAAGTGAGTGCGTATTTCTTGCAGTGTGCATACCACGGATACAACAAATTCATGAATGAAGCACATCAGTGCTACTGCATTTGCATCATCTGGAAAACAGCTGTATGCTGCCTGTCTGACCTGATGATGGCTATCTGTGGTTGCTTGTATGGTGTTGTCCTTTTGCTTCTTATCTGGGGGGAGGGTTAGGGTTGGAAGCCCCAACACCACATTTCACTACTTTTGTTTCTTCCAAGTTGAACCCTAACTGGTGCATTAATGCAGTGTTTTGCAATGACTGTGGTGTGTGTGTATATACATATATATATAAATATATATATACACACACACATATATATATTTATGTACATACATGTATATACACACACACACGTATCTATTTAGAAAATGGGTAATGAAAATCCTGTAACCCAACTGGCCTACAGCAGTCACAAGGGGTGCAGGTAATAGCCCAGGGTTTTATTTAACTCTAAACACTGATTAGCGTTTTGCTCATAAAAGTGCTAAAACTTTGTGAAAATGAATAGCTCTTGCCTCACTGTGTTTAAAGGAAAGCTGTGCAAAACACCGTTTCCAACTCCCAAGACTGCAGAAACACCCGTTTAGCACTACCTGTATGTGGTCACGAGCCTCCAGCTAAGCTTTCAGCATTAATTTGCCCCGTTTCTGTGCTCCTGAGCTCTGCGATCAAGCTGCCATTTGGACACTGCCACCGCACCGGAAGACAGAGTGTGCGCTCTGTTCAGCAGTTTGAACTCATGTCTGAACTCAGAACTTCAACTTTCAGCTACAAAATTTAACCAGTTACCATGCTCCATTTTCAACGGGGCTTACTTCTAAATGTTCACTTAAATCAGTAGTACATGCCAGACAAGTTCATTTCTCGGTGAAATGGTTCGTCCTGACGAGCGTTCTAGCACCGCGCAGGAAGGAAACTGCTGAACAGAGTGCACACTCTGTCTTCCAGTGCGGTGGCAGTGTCCAAATGGCAGCTTCATCGCAGAGCACAGAAACGGGGCAAATTAATGCTGGAGGCTCGTGACCACATACAGGTAGTGCTAAACGGGTGTTTCTGCAGTCCTGGGAGTTGGAAACGGTGTTTTGCACAGCTTTCCTTTAACAAACACAGCACTTCTAGAAAATCTATATAAATACTTTCTGTACAGTTAGTATTGTCCCAAGAAAAAAACTGCTAATCAATTATTTAGAACCCTGTAGCCAACATTGCCGGGAAGGGGGTAAGCCAGTTTGCAGCTCACATTTTTAAAGTGTAGTTTATGCTGACAATGACAGCCATCTGCTCTGCTTACCACTGCCTCTACTATGCTCCGCTTGCAGCACTTTAAAACCAGCATAGTAAGACCCTTTGGGACGTGCGGTATTGGTGGATACCTGCACTTCCAGGTCTGTAAGGCTCTCCACCTGTGCTGTTGGGTCTCAGTACACCCTGTGCATGCAGGTATCCCCCAAAACCATATACCCTGCCGTGTGTTACCACTTACGTAAGCTATATATATATCCATATCTACAGAAAGCTAGATATATGCTCATATCTATCCATGACACTCGCTCGCTGTATATATAGATACATATATATTAAACTCCCAACATGATGCCATGAGTTCTCTCCTCAGAGTTTAAATACCAACTGTAACAATTTACTAGTTCCCCATGACCATCGAAACAGTTAAAGTCTATTTTCAGTGCTCCAGAATAAACAAACAAAAAAAAGTCAATTCCTAAATACTGGAGTAGTAGGATTTTCAATCTTTGGTACTACAGTGCATTAATTCAGTTTGTAACATGGCAAAATAATAGAGCCGGAAAAAAGCAGCAATAATTGGAGGAAACGTACCACATGTGATACTTTGGTACTTCACTTTGGGGATGGCATTATTGTTAAATTAATGCCGTCTCCAATGTAAGCCACAGAAGAAAACTGAGCAGTAAACAAATATTGGTCTCCAAAGTGTAAAGAACGCTATCTGTCCTTCCCACCACCCTCCCACCCAAATAACCGTCATTATTTCACACTAGAAAAGCATAATATTGTAAAAAAAATATAATAAAAAAAATGTTGAAGTCAGTAATACTGCAACTAAAAACAAATCGGCAGTATCAAATGGCAAGACATGTAAAATTCGCACAACAGTACCTCTTCGCATGCTGTCAGAAGGCCAGTCACGTCTCCCAGAAATGACCAGCAAAACAATCTGAGCAGCACTAAAACTATTTCCGGAGTAGAACACGCCAATAGCATCCCCGTCACAACAGACTAATTCAGAATTCAGCGTGTAATGTCAACTACTTCAATATGCATACAACAGAGAATTGCCACGACTGGAGAGACAAACCAAGTGGTGCTAATGACAAATAGCTATAACAGTCAAACCCAAAGTTTCAAACAGTATGCCACTGAATGACGGAACCTCTGCATAACAAAGCTGCAATAGTTGACTTCACACCAGAGTACAGAGGAAGCAACAAAACAGAACTTTGGCAAATATGCAAATACAGTGGATCAGTGCAGATCGTGGTACGCATATATTCGCAACTGGTGGACCTCCTAATTACTTGATAAAAATAGTAGCCGTGCACAATGTTCAGAAATGTACAAAAAAAAAATGTAACAGTTTATGATTAGAAAGATCTGCTGCTGTTCTGTCCACATCAGGATATACATAAATATAATTGTTGTTTTGACAGTGCTTGTAAAAGTGTAGTGAACATTCTCAAAGAAACACATCAAGGTCTGTCATTTTTGTACCATACCAAGCAAAAGAGAAACATCAGTTCAAAGCAAAAATGACCATGTTACAAGAGCATTAAGCCACTCCGAAGGTGGCATCTAATGGAGAATTAATGCATGGTTGGGTGGTTGTAGGCACTCGGCCGAACCCCCAATCATGCATTAATTCCCCATTAGACGCCACCTTCATTGTGGCTTAATGCTTACTCATGCGCCTTCACTGCTTCTGGCATGCACCATATCAAGTTGAAATGAGGTGGGGGTAGGCTAAAGGTTTATCAATGCCTTCATTAATACAAACTATCACTTTTGTGATTCACAAAGCCGAAATGTGGATGTATTTTTATGTACAGTTGGTATTCATTAAAGTAATTTAGCGACTGTTGAAAAATATTTATTTGCCGTCTCATTTCCATACAGATTATATACTGCCTAATTAGTTAGAAGACGTAGGATCTACACTAAATTATCTGTTATTTTAAATAAAGGTCTCCCCTGCAACTGAAATTAAACTGTTTAATAGTGTAGAAATATTTTATATGCTTTACTAGAATGGTATGAGAAGTCATTTGTACATCAACATTATTTTTTTTCACTGTTCAAAAATGCATCCCCAGTATTCAAGCATATGTCAAAAACCTTTTTGGTATCCCCACTACAAAACAGATAAAGAAAAGGCAGAAGTGCTTTACTGACGTCCAGGGGACACCGCATTTCCTCATCTCAGCTTGTATGTGCTGTGGGAGAGGTCACGGACAAGGCCAAGAATTAGTTCATGAGAAACTGACAAGACACCTTGACCATGTTTGTCCTTCTGGAACACAAAGCAGCATATTTGTTAGTAAGAAAAATTCATCATATTATTTTGTAGCAAAAATGTATTTGTGACATCCTTACTAATTTAGTAACTAATGACTCCTGTCATTAAAGATGGCTGCCAAAAGTAATTTTTTAAAACTCTTCCACTAAAGTTACCTTCTGAAAGTACACACTAGAGTCATACTGTGGATTATTAGGATGGTATTACCATGTTTCTGAAAGTAAACAGCACTGCATCACACCAAAATGTTACATTTTTTTTTTCCATCAGGGACATTGCAAGGGAGCAGGAAACACTTAAAATTTCAATATCCTGCGTCTCCGTTCAGGACTGAAAGAATGAAAAGAAAAATGGGTATACTGATATTTTTGCCTGAGGAACATTATTGTTGAAGAAGACTACAGGGTGACTAGCAAATACTGCTGCTTTAATAGGAAGGGTTACTAGCCAGCACCTGCAGCTCACTCACTTGCATGATTGAAGTAATCACCACCAGGAAAATAGAGGTTACTTACCTGTAATCACAGTTACTATTGGTATTTGGTTCACATTCACGCTTCAGTAGTTCCAACAGGGAGTAGCAGAGTCGCTCGACAGCTTCAGCTTCAACCCCTCCCACCACCCATGGTGTCATCCTCTGACTCCACCCTCATGAACTCTGATCATGCATGATGAAAGCAGGGATCAATGCGCTGTGTGGATGAGAACTGAATACCAACAGCAGAACTATGGTTACAAGTAAGCAACCTCTATTTCTACCAGCTTTGGGCAAGCCACACACTCCAACTATTTGGTGAACAGAAACTGAAGAACTGAGGCACCAGATGCAGCATCACGATGATTGAACACAACATAGAAACATAGAGGTTGACGGCAGATAAGGACCACAAGGCCCATCCAGTCTGCCCATTTTTTCTACCTTATGAATGTGCCACACACCTTTATACTGTCAAGGACCTATCTATCCATATTCGTCTGTATTGCTCCCTTATGCCTATCCCATGTCTGTTTGAAGCCCTGCACTGTATTCATAGCCACCACTTCCTGAGGTAGGCTGTTCCATACATCCACCACTCTTTCTGTGAAAAAGTATTTCCTCACATTCTCCCTTAATCGGCCTCCCTCTATTCTCATGCTGTGTCCCCTTGTCCTGCTATTTTTCTTATATTTAAACATGTTAGATTCTTTCACACTGTTAATGCCCTTAAGGTGTTTGAATGTTTCGATCATATCACCTCTGTCCCTCCTTTGCTCAAGGGTATACATATTGAGCTCCGTTAATCTGTCCTCATATGTCTTCTGATGCAGTCCCTGCACCATTTTGGTTGCCCTTCTCTGGACTGCCTCAATTTGATTAATGTCCTTATGAGAATTTGGCCTCCAATGCGGCAAGCAGTACTCCAGATGGGCCCTAACCAGTGTCTTGTAAAGAGGGATTATTATCTCCCTCTTACGACTTGTGATACCCCTACTAATACACCCTAACATCCCCCTAACCTTACCTACTGCTTTAGAGGTCTGCTTAGATGATTTCAGGTAATCGGTGATGATGATGCCCAAGTCTCTTTCTTCCTTTGTGACTGCCAGCAACTCCCCTCCCAGCCTATAGGTGGCTTCAGGGTTTCTCTTCCCTATGTGCATGATCTTGCACTTCTTTGCATTAAACCCCAGTTGCCACTCTTCTAACCATTTTGCTAGTTTATCCAGATCTCTTCTCATTCTGCCCACCCCATCTGGATCTTCTACTCTGTTGCAGATCTTGGTGTCATCTGCAAACAGACAAGCCTTACCCTCCAGTCCATCTGCAATGTCTCTAATGAAGATATTGAAGAGGACTGGCCCCAGGACTGATCCCTGAGGTATCCCACCTGTGACTTGCATCTCTTCTGACTGTATACCATTTACCACCACTCTCTGTTTTCTGTCCGTCAACCAGTTTGCCACCCAGTTGACCAACTTCTGACCCACCCCAAGCCTACCCAGCTTATTTATCAATCTTCTATGTGGAACAGTGTCGAAAGCTTTGCTGAAGTCAAGGTAGGAGACATCAACTGCTCCCCCTTGGTCCACCACTCTGGTTACCCAGTCAAAGAAATCTATGAGATTAGATCGACAGGACCTTCCTTTTGTAAACCCATGCTGTCTTGGATCCTGTGCCCCTATGGATTCCAGGTGTCGCACTATCCTGTCCTTAAGGAGTGCCTCCATAATCTTGCCCACTATTGAGGTAAGACTGACTGGTCTGTAGTTCCCTGCCTCCTCCCTGCTACCACTCTTGTGGAGCAGGATCACATGAGCCCTTCTCCAGTCTTCTGGGACCTCTCCTGTGCTCAGAGACTCACTAAACAGTTCTGCTAATGGTTTTGCTAGTTCCACCCTTAGCTCCTTAAATACCCTGGGATGTATGCCATCAGGTCCCATTGCCTTGTCCACCCTGAGCTTAGCGAGCTCTTGTAGGACCCTTTCTTTTGTGAAGGGAGTAGTGCTCACTTCCCTCCCCCCTGTGTACATGGTGCTGAGCTGTGGGCCCTGCCCTACCTTCTCTTCAGTAAATACTGAGCAAAAGTATCTATTCAGGATATATGCTTTTACAGGGTCCTCCTCCTCACATGCCCCCTTTTCTCCTTTGAGCTTAGCAATACCCCCTCTGGACTTTCTCCTTTCACTAATGTATCTATAGAAAGTCTTGTCACCTTCGTTTACTGTTCATGCTAGTGTTTCCTCAGTTTGGGACTTTGCCTGCCTTACTGCCTTCCTTAGGGCAGTTTGGTATGCCTCCCTATCTTCATCCTGCTGAGTTCCCTTGTATTTCCTGAAGGCCAGCCTTTTGGCTCTGACCTTTTCTGCTACTGTATTTGAGAACCAAAGTGGTTTCCTTCTTTTGCACTTCCTTTTCTGTCTAACACAATGGGATGTTGCTTCAAGTATTGCATCTTAATGCTTGCCCACTTTGCTTACCCCTCACCTGTGTTTCTTTTTGCCAGGGCTAGCTTAACTCTGTTGGCCATCTTATCAAAGTCAGCTCCTCTGAAGTCCCATATTTTTGCCTTGGAATGGGATGATTTAGATGTAGTGGCCAAATTGAACCATACCATGTGATGGTCACTGGCCCCCAGGTGACCTTCTACCTGGAGATCTGTGATCCCTTCCCTGTTAGTCACTACTGGATCTAGGATAGCCCTGTCTCTTGTGGGTTGTTGTATCAGTTGTTCGAGGCCCTCCCCATGCAGGAAATCCACCATGTGTTTAGTTCTGGCAGATGTTCCTGCTGGTATTGACCAATCTGTATCCGGCATGTTGAAGACTCCCATTATCAGAACCTCTCCTTTAACTGTCATGTTTTGTATATCTTCTAACAGCAATGTGTCTATGTCCTCCCCTGGTCTGGGGGCCTGTAGACAACCCCAGTTCTTATGGCTGTCCCATTTCCTGTTTCCAGGGTGACCCACAGTTCTTCTGGCTCCTTATGTGTATTCTGAATTTCTGTAGCTTTGATTTTTTCATTGACATACATCAGTGCTGTAACAAGATATGAATGCATGCACACACACTGGAGTAGGTAACAGCCCTGCAAATCTACTTGATTGGGATGTACCTGGCAGCAGTAACAGTCAGTAGTACATTTTGTGGCATGATCCTTCAACCCATTGGGTGGCGCCCTACAAGCCAGCTTGCAGCACAGATCGATGCAGGAGATTATCTGTTGACCAATCATCTGTTTAGTCTGCCCAGAGCAGCTTCAGCATAGGTCACAAACAGTTGGCAAGCCTCACTGCAAACCCCCGCTATGCAGCCCTAATAGAAGACGAACACCAGACTCACACTCAGAGAATGGAGCACACACTTGGCATCTGAAGTAGGCTTCAGAAAGTAGACCAAGAGATATATTGTCTGGTTAAGGTGAAACTGACATTCCCTGTGGAAAGCCAGATAAAAAGACTCCACTGTGAGTGCCTGAAGCTCACTCACCCATCTAACTGAGGTGACATCAACCCAAAATGCAGTCTTCCAGAACACCTTGAATGGTTTACCCATCAGCTTAGCAAACTCCAGCAGTAAGTCCAACAGAGGCAGAGGCAGTGACTCTTGAACTAGAGGCAGAGGAAATAGGTAATCTAGGCCTCTGAAAAAGTGCCTGACCACTTTCTTTCATGCCACCGTCAGCGTACCAGCCCGCACCTGGTACGCAGAGATGGTCACAAGGTGCACCTTTACCGATGTGACTTGTAACCCTCAATGCAAGCAGGACCAGAGGTAGTCACGGATCCACACCACTGGGCAGGTGAGAGGGTCAATCTTCTTGCCTAAAAAACAGTGCAAAAACCTCATCCATTTGAATGAGGTTTTGCTTGTCTACTTCACAAGGGATGCCTCCAGCACCTGGAGAACATCTTCCAAAATTAAACCTGGAACTCTGTCTGCTCAGGTAACAGGCTGAGAGGTTCTGGGACTGAAGGTCCAGGCAATGGACCATTCTCCCTTGCCTTATTAGCAGGTCCAGACAGCGAGGAAGCCATCATGGGGACCTGCTGCTGAGGCTCAGAAGATCCTGGTATAAGAACTGTCTGAGCCAGTCTGGAGCTATCAAGATCAGATTCCCCTTGGACCAGCATGCCTTGAGCACTACCTTGTGAAATCAAGAAAGCTTGGGATCCAGGGCATGTAGAAGACATCCCCACTGGCATTTCCATCTGAGGGGGGTGGGCACATAAGTGCCTAAGTGTTCTGTTTTCCCAGGAGACAAAGAGGTCCAGAGAAGTGTCCCACCAGGAGAACAGCTGTGTCACCACATTTTAATGCAAGGACCACTCTTAAGATGTGTATCACACTTGGCTAAGACCACCAGCCAACAGGTTATCCTCACCCACCACGTGCACTGCAAGGAGATCTGCCTGCAGGCTGAGTATTGGACACAAGGTAGAATGCCTCCTGACATCAGAGTGGAGTACATTCCTTCTTGCTTGTTCAGAAAGAACAAGATGGTCATGTTTTTTGTCTGTCTAGACTTGTATGACCTGACCCATGATCCATGAGCAGAGTGAGGGTCAGCTTTTGGCAGACAAAAGAATTCCCTCTGTGAGGTTCTTGGGGCATATCCACCACTTGATGGCTTCCCACAGTGGCTGTGTCACCCTAACCGGTTGGTCTAGGTGATTCTGGGGATGAAACCGCTGGCTCCCAGGGTACCACTGAAGGGAGAGCATGTGCCAGCAGGGCCAAAGGAACACACTCAAGATCACTGTCACCATTAACCCCCACCCCTATTATCTTTCCTCTTCCTCATAGTTTCCTACAGTATTTGTGTTTGTTCCCTGTGGGCTTTTCACCCTCAGGATTCCCACTGCTGACCCCTGTAAGCATGTGTGCGTGTGTGTGGTGGTGGGGGGGGATAGACTATCTTCCTGCCTTATGCCATTTCCCTCCTTGGCTAGTTTAAATTTTACTAATGTAGCATTGAAACTGTTCATTAAGGATCTCAGTTCCCCTCCTGGAGGGGTGTAGGCTGTGGACCCTGTACAGGCCTCTGTCCCTCCAGATGGAGCCCCAGTCCCCAGAGAATCCAGATCCCTCTTCTCTGCACCATTTCCTCAACCATAAGTTGAAATCCCTGGTGCGGAGCCTCCTGTCATCGCTCTTGTCATGGACAGATAGCAACTCTGAGAAAGTAACAGATTGTGCTACTTGCTCAAGACCCTTCCCCACTTTCCTGGACTCTTCCTGAACTGCATCTAGCCATGGCACCAGGAAGGTACCTTACCACCCTCTCCTCATCCCTATCTGTCTGCAACTGCATCCACCTAACTACAGAGCCCCCACCAGGATTCACTTCCTCCTCTTCCTCCTCTGCGGTCCTCTGTAACCCCCCTTGGGGTCTCCACCGTGAAGGACCCCACATCCGTCCCAGTCACTAACTTGGGTGCCTCTGTGGGACAGTCCCTCCCTACCAGTATGGCATAGGAGTTCCGAAGTGGTATGGGATTTGGGATGTGCTTATGTTCCACCACCATAACCCTCCCCGAGCCCATCACTGTCCAACCGCTCCTCACACCCAGCACCCTTTGAGGAAGCAGAGGTAAACTTGGTGGTGTCTGAGTGATAGAATAAGTCCTCCAAACCCAAGCCATCTTGGCCTCGAGTCTGGCAAACTCCTCCCTCAGACCAGAGCAGTGCCTGCAGATGGGGCAGCACCACAGTCTCCAGAGAGTCTCCATGAAGGCTGCCGCCCCACAGCCGATGCACTGCATCACACCCATCATAGTCACTCCCTATATCTCGACCTTATGTGCTATCTCCTGAGAATCTACCTGATCCAACGGTTAACCTACCCCCTAAAAATGTACCCAATCCGGTAGTTAGCCTACAGGTTAACAAATTTCAGAATCACTATTTTCACATACACACACACACACACACACCCTTTAGTGCTGCCTACCCCTAAAAATTCACTTGATCCAATTGCTAACCTACAGACCAACTCTCCCAGAAGCACTATTTGCACAAACCCATTTAGAGCTGCCCACTGTTTTTTTCCCTTTTTCCCTCTCCCCTTCGCTCTCCCTACCTCCTTCTTCCAAATCAACTAATGTGCCTTGGTGGTATCCACCTTCCTTTCTCAGAGTCAGACCTCCAGCAGCCAGGGGAAGGGTGAGCTACTCTTTTCCTTCAAGGATGGCAAGTCTTAGGTGTCTTGGTGATCCCGCCCTTCCTGCTCCCAAACAGGATGTTCCTGTTGTCAATCAAATCCAGTACCTATAAAAGTGGAACTGGCTAAGGGTGGAAGGGCAGATGGGAGGGCAATAGGTAACTACAGGGAAGTCTAAATGCAGACACCTGGTTTACTTCTGCCTAAGCCACCTCCCCTCCAAGTTACAGCTCTCCTCCTCACCCAGCTAAGTGCAAAGATAACAGTTCCTTTCCCCCAACTCAGACTAGCACACTAACTCTTGTGCTTTTTTTTTACCCTAATTGAAGACTGCAACTGACCTTGCAGACCCTACACTTCTAATAAATAATTTGTTTGCTTCCCCCTAGTCAGAGGTGTCCAAGCAGAAAGTTTCTAGCTGCCTTAGTCAGCTGCTCCCTGGCCAAAAGTCAACTACCCAGAGTAACACCAGGATTCTGAGACTTGCTGTGAGGCACATTAACGCGACTATTTTTGCCTTTCGGGCATAATTCTATCGTATACAGGACACATTTGAAACAAATGTTGGACTCAAAAATAGTTTATCCTGTTATGTCTGCGTATACATATCGATACAGATGTAAAATGCACAAGCATTACCCATTTTTTGGATGGAATAGTTTATCTGGTATTTTACCAGTCTATCTGTTGGGTGGGGGTTATGGCTTTTTTTTAGCCTACTGTGTGCTAGTAAGTGGTTCCATATCAAACACTTAACTTTAGGGGGTTAGCATGACAACTTTCTGTCCCATTTGGGATGTCAGTCTCTCGACATTCATCCCGGACTTTAATACTAACACCATTAATTATGTTGCTCACGGTTTCCTTGTGAGCAAAATTATAATCTTAGAGATTGTATTTCGCTTTTCCCCTCATATCTCACACCAAAATGTGATTAATGCACCTGTCTCCTGTGATTAAGGAGGGTGTACATACCAGACATACTGATGTAGTGGTCTGCTGATCATACGTTACATCTATCAACTGTTTTTGCAGTGTAGAAGCTAATAAAACATAAGTAAAAAAAAAACCAAAACAAGAAAGGGGCTCAGTGATGAATTGGGGCATGAACAGTAACTAACAAACAAAAAAAAAAATGCAGTGATCGGTGGGAACAGGAGAGACCAGTTACAGGGTTGGGCACTGGGCACATGATCTCTGGTGTCAGTAGTGATGGGGAGGCAGGGGAAAAAAGGAGGGTCCCCCCATGTGATTTTTATTGGACCTTTTCTTCGGAGGTGGGGGGAGAGATTACGCATGTGCACACTCTGCTGTTTAAAAACACTTATAACTTTTTAATTTGGCCTTTTTAAATCCTGAAACAAATAAAAGGCCCTATTCTGGTCCAATATCTAATGAATTTAAACACTTCAGGTTTTAAATCCGTATACATTTTTTTTCTATTATTTGTGCGCAAAAAGAACGTCTTAATACAGGAGCATTTTATATAAATTGCACCATCTATAACTATAAAACTACCAAGCCATTTTTTTTTAGTTTGTTTTTTTAATAAATCCTGTGTTTTATCCCCCTACTACTTGATAGGCCCCATCTAACTACCATACTATCACCTGCCATCTGAAGGTGCTTAACCAGCCTTTGTTCCTTTATTTTGTTTTGGAGCCCCCAATCCTCTGTTCGGCAGTCAGACTAGCCCCACCAGTCGTCCCCCCATGCCCAAGCTTACCCCCTGTGAGACCACATGGAGGCTCCCCTCAATGGGCCACTGTAGGCGGGCCCAGCCCCCAGGTCAGGGCCACAGGAGCAGGATCCCGCCAGCAGACATCAGAAGATAGTGGAGATGGCAGCGGGGCAGGTCGTCATGCTGGGGGGGCCAGCATTTTTTGATGCCTATTGGATCCTGGGTGCAGGGATGTACAAGGACGTCCAGCATCCGCCCTGTCCCCTAAGATGATGGCACCCAGCTGCTAATGGTACCCCCTGCTTCCGCCAGGGGTCTGGAAAGCACCAGACATTCTTCTCCCCAGAGAAGAAGAGCAGTCCACAGGATGCTCGATCCTTCCCCTCCCAGACGGCCCTCTGACTCCCAGGTCCGTTCCTGAACTCGGGTTGTCGGCGTCGCAAACAGAAATCCAACTGCTGCGCTGGCAGGCCAGTTTCCCTTGTTTCTTTATGGCTTGCCCCCCATTGCAGGGCACCTGATTAGGTCAACTGTTACTGGCTGGGTCTAGGACCTGGTCCAGGAGGCAGGTACCTGGTCAGCAGAGCCTACAGAGGGTCAGTCATCACCCTGTGGGTTCTCACCATTTTCTTACGTAGGGCTCCCCAGAGTGTAATGACTCGATGCAAGTGTGTGCAGTAGTGTGCAAGCATGTATTGGTGTCTGGCAGCAGCCCCTTAACCCTTTGCCAGCCTCCATCTGCGCTAGCACATAGCCTCCGCTAGGTGACAAACTACAGAGAACGGAATCCCCCCTCCCCAGATGAGGAAAGTTCTTCACAGGGACACTCATCACTCCTTCCCAGTCAGCCTCCTGCAGCAATAGCGAGTGGAAGCCCTACTGCTCCACTACCAAGTTGGCATCAAAACCAAATTAAAAAAAATCATTTTGTAGAAAATTAGCGCCTTGGACCAAGACAGCACATGACAAATTTGCACAGTCCTACAGGCTAAGATGGCTGAATTATAAGCCGTCACAAACAGGATCCAACACAAACACTACCTCAACCCTAATATACTGGCGGTACTGTGCCAGTATTCAGTAACATACATACACACTCACATGCTTGTGTACGTACGTTTCTGCATGTATGGCCATTATTTCTACTTAAAATGTGCATAAAAAAAAATGGTTACTCTTCCAGGAAATACAAACATTCAGGGAACAGTTTATTCCCTCTGGCCTAATGGCTTTCTCCTCACTTGTTTAAGAAGCAAAGAAGTACTGGCAAGCAGAAACACAAGCAGGTGAAGTGTCAATCAAAAGCTGTCAAACCACAGAGAGATAAAATACCACTGAAAATAGTATTCAGATCATCAAGCCTGTGTCTGCCATGGTAGACAGATGGATTGAGAGCTGGATGTGCATGTATTTTATTTAAATTAGTGAAACTGCATGCAAGCATTCATGCTCCTGATAAACTCGGAGTTCTTTACACGCGTCAGCCCCTTATCTATGGTAAGGATCCTCTAACAAATGTATTTTTCTTAACTTTTTTCTCTAGTTGCCCGTTCCAGCACTGCATTTTCTTTTAAACATATCTAACCTGTCCTTCAGCCTCCATGATGAATATTACCCACCATTTCCTCTGTCACCCTTGTGACAGGTATTGCAGATTACCTATACTGACCAACTTCCTTCTACTGCAGACCAGCTATTGTCCACTTTAACCAGACTCCATCTGATTACAGATGTTTCAGCTCCAGTCACCACCAAAATAGCTTCTCATTCTCCTTGTCCATGCTAGTATGCTGTTCTCCTTGACAAAATTAATGTTACAGGCAGGTGACGAGATCACAGGTGCAGACCCTCCAACAACTTTTCTCCATATTCTGTGTATACCCCTTTGGCCAGGACAAGCTGGGCTCCCTTCAGCCTACCCATAGCCCTCACCCTCAGCATCCCCAGGACTTCAACAATAGCCCGAATATCTGGATCCCGTGGAGGTTTAGGAGGAGGGCCATCCCCACCCCACCATCATGTACAAATCTAGTTCTCAGCCTCCAGATCCTGGCGATGCAGTGGGCGAGGGATCGATGTCCTGCAGCCATTTTTTCCTCCATCTTCTTCCTTCCACACACTGGGGCATGCTTGTCAACATGCACGAGTGAAGGCACACACACACGCTGTGAGGTCCCATCCTGCACTGCCACCAGGCCTCCACCCGATGGTAGCTATTTAGCAGAGTAAGCAGTTTTCCTTCCCCAGCAGAGGCGAGCAGTCTCTCGGACACTCAGTCCTCCTCCCCCCGACCAACCCATGCTCATTATTGAATATGGTTCGCTCACGGCAGCAAGGTTGTGTGTCCAGTGTCAACTCTCAGCACCACCAGTCCAGCATCAACAATTTTTTCTGTATGTATGGAGCACATCTGGAAGTATCAGACCACCTTGTCTTCTATTAGTGCAGAATATTTTCCAACTTAATTGCCATTCTTTTATATATATGTGTATATATATATGTATATCTACAGATAGAGGTTTTATCCCCCTTTCCAAAGCAGCCCCCCATCAGCACACTGACCAAGCTCCCAGTCCCATCCTCACCATCTCCATCTCCTACCCTGCTCCCTCTTACCCGAAGACTTACCCTTCCAATGTAGGGCAGTGGGCAATTGCCCATACTCCCCCACCCACTATATAGCTCTGGGGGGCAAGTGGGCAATCAGCGAGTCAGCCCAAGAGGCTGGCAGTGCTTCAGCCTGCAATGCTGCATGCAATTTTAAGTTTGCTTGCACGCATGTGCAAGAAACATAGTGCCACCATATGAGTTTTTTTTAGGTGTGCTTCCCACTTCCAATGCCCTGTTCTTTTTGCTGCTGCAGCTGCCAATGAATGTCCGAGCTGTTTATGAATAGCCGCCTGATGCAGTGGCGCATAGTTCTGAAAGAAACACCACTACAATCATCAATGGTAACATGTAGGCACTGCATCTGAACTGTCAGACAGTCCCCCCAGAACACTCCACGTGAGCATGCTGGGAGCTCACCCCAGCATGCCCAGCGCAACCCCACACACCGCATGGCCAACGGGGGTGCCCAATTCCCTGTCGCTCCGCTGCCCCACCCCCCAAAACAGACTTCCAGGTGCCACACTGGGAGCCCTCCCCAACATGGCAAGAGTCCGTATGGCAACGTGGGTGCCCAATCTGTTAGCTCCACTGTACCTCCCCACAAAAAAATTCACTTTCAGCTGCCACGCTGGGAGCCCACCCCAGCATGGCAAAAGTCCCACGTCGACTTCTAGAAAAAAAAAAAAACACCTGTAAAACAAAAAAAAAAAACACAACGGTCCCTCATTGACTGACTTGCCCTCCCCAACTCCCTCACCTCTGTTGTGCACCCACCTCCCCACCCCCTACCCCGATACTTACCTCCTGAGCCCAGCGCGATGATCTTCAGTGGACCGGGAACACGTCTGCACTCTTCAAAGCTGACCACGAACTGAAGAAGTGCTGGTAAGCTGTATAATGGTATAAATTATTTTTTTTCAGCTTTGGCGCATATCTCAGCCATTTTGTGGAATTTTTTCACTAAATTGTCAACATGGGGTTCTAGGGGTCCCACCTCATGAACTCAGTCACTGTCATTTTGTTATTCGGTCCTGAACGGTGATTTCGCAGTCATTGCGTGGAACCACCTTTTGGGACTAAGTAACGAAACGACAGTGTCACAGTTCATGAGGTAGGCCTCCTAAAACCCTATGTTGAAAATCTGGTGAAAAAATTCCGCAAAATGACTGTTTTACGAAGGCAGTGTTTCTCACGCACGCTTGTAAGTTCCCCGAATTTTTATTATTAATTACAGATTTTCAACATTGCCATTTTTCCACACCTCCTTATGAGCAGTACAGCAGTCATTTTTCACATCTCGACCAAAATGTGTTTTTGCGCATGTACTGCACAATGGCGTGGTCAATGTGCGAAATCAATGTTCGGGACAGGTTAAGAAAATCACAGTGACACTGTTCATGAGCAGAGATCTTAAAAAGGCTACGTTGAAAATCTGGTGACAAAAGTCCATAAAATGACTGTTACGAGCGTGCAATGCGCAGTTTCCACGCACCTGCATAAGTTCAGGAATTTGTAATATTTTCAGTCCGGATTTTCTACACTGGCATTTTTCCACACCTCCTTATGAACCGCACAGCTGTCATTTTTCATGCCCTGGATGAAATGTGTTTTTGCACTTCCGGTGCAGAAATGCGTGGTCGCTGCAGGAAATCAGTGTTCGGGACAGATTAAGAAAATCACAGTGACACGGTTCATGAGCGGAGGTCCCAAAATGCCTGTGTTGACAATCTGCTGTAACTAATCCCCAAACTAGTTACATCACGGGTGTGAGCTGTGCAGTTTCTATGCACGCTTGTGACTTCACCAGTTTTTTTATATTTTCGCTCCAGATTTCCAACATTGCCATTTTTTACACCTCTTCATGAACAGTACAGCTGTCATTTTTCATATCCTGTTTGAAATATGTTTTTGCACTTGTGGTGCCAAATGGCGTAGTCACTGTGCAAAATCAGCTTTTGGCTAACAAATGGATATTGGCACTGTTTATGAGGTGGGGGTCACAAAAAAAAAAAATTTGAAAATTTGGAGTGAAAATACCAATGAATGCCTGGGGCGTTAGGGTTTCCGGACATAACGCCCCACCCTGTAGAGACTGACAGGCATCAGGGGTGTGACTTGGGATTGTCACCTGTAATGTTCATGCCATTCCACCCCCACCCACACCCTGCAGCCAGTGACAGGCATCAAGGTGTGCCTTGGACTCTTCGTCCCCAAAGTTTACCCCATTCTCCTATACCGCACCCATCTCACCGTATTTCCTGATGGAATGGGGTGAGCATAAGGCCCAAAAACCCCAAGGCACACTGTGACACTTGTCGGTGTCTGCAGGGTAGGTTGTGGTGAAATGGCGTGGCTGTTATGCCTGACGACCCAAAGGCACACCCCAATGCCTGTCAGTCTCTGCAGAGTGGTGGTGGGATTGGCTCCGGTTCAATACTTCACTGCCATTCCTATTATGCAACTCTCTAACTCCTACACTACCAATGCCAATGCCAGCAAGCAAACATCTGGCATTGACAAATGCTTGTTCTATTTTGATTTCTGTCCCCATCCACTTGGAGATGCCAAGCAGGGCTAAGCATGAGCATATGCACCTCGCTAGTCAATCAGCATCCCTCCCACCCAACTAATACAACCCCCTGTGGCCACCTAGCTGGTGTCAAGCAGTGGCTACAGGATCCCTTCCATCCAGAGACGGACAGTCTCCTTTGGGATGCTCAGTCCTCCTCCCCCAGCTGGCCCTTTGACTACTCAGGCTTGTACCCGAACCCCAGATCACTGACGTTGTGAGCGGTACTGCTACCACTGCGCCGACGGGCCAGCTCTCAGTTGCCATTCTTAAGAGATTTTCTAGTTTCCATCAAAAAGTATCATTTTAGCCGGCCCAGTGGCACTGAGGGTTGAGGCGCTGGACGCCACACCTCACGTCACGCCGGTGACCCGGGTTCGGGAACGGACTCTGGTTGCCGGGGGTCGGAGGGGAGGAGGAGGATCGAGCGTCCCAACGGATGCTCTCCTCCTCCAGGGGTGGGTTCCCGGGGTGCTATATGCACCCAACGCTCCAGGGCCGGTGGAAGCAAGGGCACCAGGGCACAGGCAGCCGAGAGCCGGGAGGAAGGGACGCCAGGCACTTGACAACGGGCGTGCGCCAGCATCGTCAGCCCGTCTGGACGTCTGTCCCGGCGTGCCGACGCCCTCTGTAGGGGTAGAGGGAGAAAACGGGAAAACCCCTTGGTGGTCCTAGATGAAGAAGGCTCCACCCAAGACCACCGAACCCAGAACAGACCCCAATGTGCAGAAAGGAGGGAGGAGAGAGGCACTCTAGGGGCAGATCCTGGGTAAGTGGCGTAAAGGGGGATGAGCAGTCTGAAGGAGTGGACACCGGGGGCAGGAAAGGAGGATAAAGAGGAGGGTTAAAATAAAATAATAAAAAAAAAAGTATCATTTTTGGCCATCAGTCGAATTCCACAACACAACATCCCCACAGGATCTTCTATTATTTCCAATACTCAAAACAATTACTATAAAACAAGATCTGTTTTTCTACTTCATCCATTCCTGTTGCTTACACCTGCACTTAAGTCATAATACAGCTTCTCCTTCTTTCCTCCCAAATTCTGGAATTCCCTTCCAATGTCCCTCCACCACTCCCCTTCTCACTTGCACTTCAAAAGAGAAAAACAAAACAAAAAAGGGTTCCACACTGGATTGGTGGTGTTCCACGACAGAACAGCAACTTTTCACACTGCAAAAGTCAGGCACTCTCCACCTCGAATAATATGGACATCAGTCAGTGGATCAACCTACGTTGTCATTTATTAGAAGTAGACAATCATACAGCACAACACAGTTGGCCTGCCTGATGCGTTTCAGATTGTAGGATCCTTTATCAAAGGATAAAGGGATCCTACGATCTGAAATGCGTCAGGTGACTCAACTGTGTTGTGCTGTATGACTGTCTACTTCTAATAAATGACAACGTAAGTTGATCCACTGGCTGATGTCCATATTATTGGAGGTGGTGAGTGCCTGACTTTTGCTGTGTGAAAAAAAAAAAAACACTTCAAAAGAGAACCACACAAATTCTTGAGTCCATCTAATACTTGCACCTGTACTTGATACCTTGTTTAGTGCTTCTTCATTGGATTATCTATAGATATTATAAAATGGGTTGAGAAAGCCGAATGAAATCCAGTAACTATTGGTAGAGAGTGGTAACATGACCGTTGATTAATCCCTAGTACACAGACAGTTTGCAAGCAGCGACAGACTTGCTACAGAAAATAAAATCAATCCACCTGCACATCGAGCCAGAGAGCTCTGCACATCGAGTCACAGAGATGGAGAGCAAGAAGCCAACTGCAGCAGCTATGGAATGCGCTGCCCGAGGAGCTGGTGGAGGGGTTTCAAAAGGGGTGGGACAGATACAGGGCAAGGGTTCTGGATGCAAAGTCCAGTGCAGCGAGAATATCCGGGACTGGGAGGGGGGAAGTCCGAGAGGGCGTGGGGGGCAGCAAGGACAGCTCCCAGGGTGGGGGCTGACCAAACGATCAGACGCAAAAGACCGATAGGCCTATTCTGCTGGCATTTTAGTATGTTAGCTACACAGCGGTTAAGAAAGAAGGCAGAGCGAATGAGCTGCACAGCAGTCTTCCCAATCGCCGTCTCTCCTGTCATCAACGGCTGTAGTTTACTTCCTTGGCAGAGTGAAACATTCACACATTTGGCTTCTTCCCGATGGGGGAGACGAAGTATTGTTAATGTATAGAACTGGACAAAACGTTTTGGTGGGGTGACTAGGATGGTAAAATGCTGACGGCACAGCTAACCTATTCCAGGCAACATAGCAGAGAAGGAAAAAATAAAATGTTCTCCAGATTTGCCTTTTAAAGCTCAGTGAGCCTTGATGTTACCCATATTAAAATATCCATAATAACTGCACTGTGTTAATTTTTTAGTTAAAAAAAACAGTTAAGGTTGCTCAATAAATGTTGACCTGTGTTGTACTATGAAACTACTAAAATTATCACTGATTGTCTGGGACTACTTTAGAAAGTGGCAGGATACCACAATATTTCTCCTATTTTAAAAGGATTTAAATTTTTTTTTTTTTTTTATGTGAGAAGATAACCCACTCAAGAGTATGGATGTACTGGGCATTATTGCACTTCCCGGGTGGCTGGAGGTCACTCAGCCTTCAGCTTTGTGACTTACAACACTCCCGGGGCATGTATTAATGCCCAATACACCCATGCACTTGAGCAGGTCATTGCTTACCTTTGCCACAGCCATATGACTGTGTTACTTTGTCTGTATATCTACTGTTTCTCTATCGTTATTGTTACTTTGTAATCTGTAACACTGCTGTTGTGCTTTTGATAATGCTCATTTTGATTTCTGCTTGTATTCTCCAGAGTCATGCCTGACGATTTATTTAGTTAGTTTTTGTTTACCAGGTAGGTGCACTGGACAAAGATTTGCCTATTTTCTGGTATGACCTTGGAGGTTACAATCAGGATGATAATACAAAGGTGCTTTACAGACAGAATAACATTAACATACACGAAAGCACAGAAGTACAACAATGACAGAATGGTACAAAAATACAATGCTATATCTATTAACAGGTGAATAGGACCGAGGCTGCACAGACAATAAATTCAGGGTATCAGTTCTTACTAAAAGTCAAACACATAAAGATGTTACAAAAAAGTGGGCCTATCTAATAACAGGAAGAGTTGTAGGCATTAAAGAGCCACTGACGCCTTGAGAAGAACTTTCAAAAACATAATATTTGAACACAAAGCAGCTTATACTTCTCATCAGCTCAGTATTTCTTAGTCCCATTACTTATTACTGAGGTCATTTGCTTCAAAAACAGGATAAATGTTTCTTGAGGGTTCATCAGTTCCTATTGCTTCTTCCCAACCTGATGTCATAACACACCGCTTGTGACATCACAGTTATTCCCACAGCAACAGACTGATGTCACAATAGGGCATTATGATTTCAAGTAGGTAACAAGCTACAGCGACTGATAAACTCTAAGGGATAAATGTCTTATTTTTGTGGGAATTTCTTCAGTAATGAATAACGGAGAGGAGAAATATGTAGAAGGTATATGAAACACAAGCTGACTTGTACGTAAATATTATGTTTTCCAAAGTTTTCTCAAAGGAATTAGCTGCTCTTTAAAGTTAGGGTCTACAATAGTTGCTGTGGAAACCCTGGATCGTTTGGCATACAATATGTCTAGTGCACCTACCTGGTGAACAAAAACTGAAAAATAAACAGTCTGTATGCGACTTCACAATCTGCTGCCACAGAAATGCGTCTGATGCAACAAGCAGGGATTATGACCAGGGCCAACAGAAGCAGCAGGGACACATGAGCCGAAGGGTCAAACACCCTGTTTTCATGGAAATGTCTCGAGTAATAAAGACTGGAATGCCAAGAAGGTTGATTTTTTTTAATCTGTAATATTGTGAGAGTTAACTCCTGCTTGGTGCCAACTTTTTTTTTTTTGAAGTAAACTAGAAAATCGCTTTAAAAATCAGCCAGCACAGTCTGTGTTATTTTAAATTCTGTGGTGATCAGCTTGCCAACGAGTGGTAAAACAGAATAAGGCTGTCGAGTCTATATCCCTCTGCCATTCAAAATAAACTAACCTAACCTAGTGATAAAAGCCACACCAGTAATGAAATTATGACAAAAACTCTTCACTGGAAATGACGAATACTGCAACCAAAATGATATGTCAAATGCTGATAAGGATTTCTCAAGACAGACAACAGATGCTTTAGTTTTACATTTGAAACTTGATGGAGGACAGCAAGTTCCTTAACACCATCTAAGCAATCAGGGGACTAGTTCACGCAGAAATCCACAATTTTAACAATTTCCAGTCCAGAGAAGATGGATATTATTACCCAGGAGAAAGATCCTCATGGGTGAGCATCTAAACACCTGGCACTAATCAGTGCATTTTAAATCAAAGACAAAAGAGAAACAGAATACCATCAGGCATAGATTCTAATCCTCTCGGCTACAAGAGACAATCAGAAGGGGGGCTTTGATACTGGTGTTCAGAAATCTAACATTATAAGTGTTGTTCTGAATTTGAACAACACAGCCTCTGATAATAAACAGAATTGCCCACATTTTACAGACAGATGAAGATTATCTAAGGTTTTTAGTCCAAGGTCCTTTTGGGGGATACATGACATGGGGTGTTAGAGGGGGGCATGCAGCCCATCATTTTGGGTTGGCTCCTCTGGAATCTTGAATGGGTTAGCTTCCCAGTGGCGACCACTGGGAAGATAGGGATGGGTCATGCATCTTCATTTGTCTCTGTGGCTATGAAAAGCCTCAGTGAGATACGAGTCATACTACTACTGTAATTGCTTCTACTTCTATATGTTTCCTATTGTGTATGTTTACACAGAATACGATTGCAGTTATGTGTTTTCTGCCTACCTTGAAAATATTAAAAAAAAAAAAAAAAACTGTTATCCCATTATCTGAACATTTCAGAATATGAAACAGGTTTCAAGTCCCTCCTCCTTATTAACATTTTCTCAATGTGCTTGGCCTGGCAACACAGCCAGCAGCATGCTGTGCTGTTACTGCGAAAGGTCCAGGTTTGATCCACAAACCTGACTTCCACCCCTGGCTCGGTGGAGATCCATATTTGCAGTGGGGTGAATGAGTTCCCTGGGGAGGTAGGTACCTCTGCTAGGTATGTCAGCACTCATGGCTGTAGAGTTCAAGGGCCTTTAAATCAGATGTGATTACATCAGAACATTGCACGCCCCAAAAAAAAACAAACAAAAAAAAAAAAAACAGGCAGTATCAGATTCACTGGGGAAACCCTTGCCATAAATGACTGGAATCCTTACTCCTGAACTCCTGCTCTGGCAGCTTTGGAATCAGAGTTCCCTATGGAGGCCCCACTGTGCATTTGTGGGGTGGGGCAGGCAGAAGGATGGGATCCAGGCACTTAAACAACTTGCATGCAACAACATATTACCATTCAAAGCCATCAGTGCCAGTCCTATTGCAAGCACAGCTGCCCTCTGGTGTACCGCATTGTTGGAAAGTGCACTTTGGCAGCAGCACTACCCCAAGCTGCAATGGAACTAATCTAATCTTGGGTTATATCATTGTCTGATCCGCAACATGTGGAGTTCAGTCCTCTACATCAGTGACATTACAACTAACCAAGTTTTTGACCACATATGTCTCCTGTCTGTCACCACCCAAAAGATCAAGGACACAGTGGCATGTATTTAATAGGCCGGGGCTGATACAATCCCCTAGGTTTCTGATATTTCAGATTAAGTACCATTTATCCAAAGGGGTAGGGGGATAGAGCACATCAGGGCAGTAATTCGCTGGGGTGAGGCAGTATTGTAAAGGCCAACTCGATGGATCTTTGGTCTCCTTCTGCTGTTAAATTCTATGCTTCTATGTAAAGAAATATTAAGAACAACCACTCGTCTTAAAAAATAAATAAATAAATTAAACATCCTAAAGCAGGCTGCCCTATGGCCCAACCAACTAAAAAAGTACCTAGCAGTACAATTATTGGGCTGGGGGATGGGGCGCTAGTCCCTGCTGCAGTCGCCCACAAATTGTCCCCCTACATCCTTCAGTTAGTGCAGCCATATCGATGCTGCTGCCTAGTTGCTCAACTCTGTGAACCTGGAGACCCAGCAAGTCATTTAACCTCACTGTGCTCCCAGGATGCAACCTAGAAATTACATTTTGCTTAGTGTGCCTTCCCTAGCCAAAAATTTAAAAAACAAATAAAAGCACCCCCCCTCAAAAAAAAAACCCTGCTCTGATGTCCACAATCTATGAGATTTCAATGTTGAAGGTGACAATGATGGCACTTGGTATATCTGCCTCAAATCAAAGTGTTGTTTAACACATTACACCTTGAATGGTCATGAAGGAAATCTTATAATAGAGAAATATACTTTGGAAGTAAACTACTTAGACTGCTGACAGAATTAGAACATACAGGAATTTTGGACAGATATAGCAGTCCGCAGCACAGCAAGGGTTAAAATTACTGTTGAGCTGTACTAGCTTTTTAAAGTCACAGGGTGTAAAAAACATCCAGTGACCAACTGACCCATCAGTGCTATGGCAGCTGCTGCATGCTCTGCCGGTAACCCAGGTCCAGGAACAACCATGGGACAATCAAGGGTCGGCCAGCAGGAGACAGAGGATCAAGCATCCCTGAGAACGCCTGTCTCCTCCGGGAAGGGAGGGCTGCATCGCCATGCTCAGTCACCACCACCTGTGGGAGTACAGGCAGTAGTACAGCTGACAGGGTGAAGGGGATACTAGGGAGTGTGGGGCAGACGCATGGGCTGCGATTCTGCTGCCACAACTGTCCTGGTGCCAATATCCCTATGGGGATGGGACCAGCAGGGAGGGGCAATTAAGGGGTAAATCCCCTACGTTCCACTTCATGGCAGCTGAAATGGCTATAAGGCACTACATCCATCGTTCCGAAGGAGGATTTTAAAAAAAAAAATCCAGTGGCCAGGTGGCCAATAGATCTGTAGCAAAAACATGTTAGTGGCTATTGAAATCAATTTTTAACCGGACATATGGTCGCTACATTCTAAGTGTTCATCCCATACAGTTACAGGAATTGGCTAAAACTGCATGTGCTTTGGACACCAACCATGAAATGGAGTTCCGACACCATTCAGAAGATGGTCGGGATAACCACCCTTTGATGCCTCACATCCTGAGCACCAAGGCAAGCCAATGAACTACAGACCATCTCTCTCTCTCTGACCCTAATATGTTCAGATCCCAGGATAACATCATCTGCAGGATCACCCTCTGACTAGAGCAGTTCTATTTATAACAGAATCCATAGTCTTTTGATTTCTGAAAAACACTACCTAATCCCCAGCTCTGATCGTCTTTTATAACCTAGAAGGTTTTTTTTATCTGGACTTCCAGGAATTCTTATTAGTCTCTGGTGTTTTGACTTAGAATGCCCTGATCAGTGCCGAATGTTTGCATGCTCATCCATGTGGATCATTTTCCTACGTAATAACATCCATCTCCTGGATACAGTAGGATGCGCCTATTGTGGACGCTGCATTTTAGGGAAATCAGTGACAATTACTCTTATGGTTCCAACTGAATTTTTTCCCCCATTCTGTTTTTTTTTTTCCCATTTATATTTTATGTCCCGTCTCCCATGCTCCTGGAACCTTCTAGCACCCTCTCACCAGCTCCCACCTACCTTGCTGTCCACAAAGTCTTGACATACCGCCAGGCAGGATATGAGGTGAAAAGGATATACCCCTGGAATGCACACAATGAAAAGAGGAGCAACGAGGAGGCGGGTCCAGCCCAAGTCACTGGCAAGCCAGGGCTGCTTTCCACGTTTCTACCCTGTTCCCCTGGAGGATACCAGCGCATAAGAGGGGGACCAGTGTGCATGCTCACACAATGCATGACTGTGCAAGTCGCTAACTGGTGTCCTCCTTCTCCTCCATCTCGGCACCATGCTGCACTGCCACCTGTTGTCCACCAAGTGGCAGCAGTATAGTGAAGACCACCCCCAACACACCCTGGGCTCATTCCTGAACCCAGGTCCCAGGTGTTGTAAGCAGTAGCCCTACTGCTGCATTTGTGGACCAGCAGCTTTTCCACATTCTTGGTTTGTGTACCTCTGACCCCTAGCCCTGTGGCACTCTCCATCCCAACCCCACCCCCACAGCCCCATTTCTGATCTGCTCTTGTACTACTGTTTTTTCACCAGTTACACAGGACCACACTTGGTGGTAGGTGGCCTGTGGCCTGCCATGTTGGTTGTGCATGGGCCGGGCGGAGAAGAGACCAAACTGGGGCATTTTCCTCTGGATTTCTCACTCATGCATGGCACGTGGGTGGCAGTCCCTTCACTGCACTGTGTGCTCACTTGTGCTACTACCTGACCTCTGCCAGGTGGGGGTCAAGCAGCCAGACGCAGCCCCCCCCCCCATGAGGTGAACTTTTCCTGGGATGTTTGAGCCTCCCTCTTCAGCCCCCCCCCAAAAAGACAACTGTGCTCATCTCCAAAGCTGGGTCACCAGCACGACGAGCAGTAGTGCTAGTGCTGTGCCAATCAGCTGGTTCCAACTGCTATTCAAGTACTGTGTAACCTGCATACAAAGGCCATCTTGATATCATTGGTAGATTCAGTGGTCCACAAGGAGTCCTGAAATGACAAGCGGCACCATATTTTATTTGTACCACCAAAGTCTCCTTATAAATATTTAGTACAAGGTACCAACTGCGATATTTGGATCCTTACCGATTTTCTCTTGAATTTGAAAATTATTCAATTTGTACTGTACATTCAAAGTTTTTAATGTATTCTGCACCCACTATCTCTGCTAAAACACAAGAATACTGAAGGACTGTTAAACTTTCTTTCTTTTCTTTTTATTTTGTATTCCTCTACACTACCTCCCCTCCTCCAAGTACTCGTCCTCTCTGCGAGTTGGAGACCGTCCATGCAGTCAGTTTCAGGCCTGCTGACACAGTCATCTAAAGACATCTGGTTGATTCAGCATTGGCGATTACATTGCGACGCACCATGGAATGTGACCTTCTCTCTCCCCCACCCCTCCCAAAGATCTGCTTTTACAAATGGCACGGTATGCTACATTCAGAATAAGCTTTCTGTTCCAGTTTCCAAAATCAATCTTTCAAGGCAAAGGGACTCTCTTAAACACTGTTACAGTCCAGTATAGTGTGGCAGAGTAGGGTGGCAGTCACTAGGTCCAGCCAAATTTACATTTAATGAGAAGAAAGTGGGGATGTGGGAGATCAACCGCTTTTTCTTTAAGTAAAACATTTAGGCCGGCACAGTGGCATGATGGGCTGAGGCACTGAGTGCCACATCAGCGACCCAGCTTCAGAAAGGGACTAGGGTAACTCAGGGGATGGCCAGGTGAAAGGGGGGGGGGGGAGTACAGCATCCAGAGATAGCTCTCCTCCTTCAGAGTACAGAGCTAGTGCGTGCCACTGCTTTGTTGCCACCTAGTGGAAGCTAGGGGTAGCGCAGCATGCGTCCACCTCTCTGAGGGCTGGGTGCAGGCATGCAGTATGCGTGACATCCTCATGCCACATGGCCAAGTCATTCCACGCATGCTGACCTCAGGGGACAAGGAGAAAACTGAGGAGGACCCCCCACCGGCTGACTGGATGACTCCGACCACCCATGGTCCCTGTACATGGTGAGTAAAATGACACCGGAACATGGTAAGTCCTATAAGAAGTTGAGGAGATGGGGCTGGGGCAGCTGGCATGATAGTGCTCAAGGAAAGTAAATCTATAGGAAATGGAAGCAAAAAAAGGAAACAGAGCTTCTAGCCCTGCCCAGTGGTGTGGTGGGCAGAAATACTGGTTGCCACACTACCTGCAACACTGGCAACCCGGGTTTAGGTGAAAACATGGGTCACTTGGGGGCTGGCGGGCGCCCAGAGGACTGAGCATCCCAAATCAGCTCTACTCCCTCAGGGTGGGGGGCTCACGACTCCTGCTAGGCAGCTGCCTCCTGGAGGAATCAGGGTGCCAGCACAGCAGGACACAAGGGAAAGCAACCTCACCTGCAGAATGCCATGGGGCATCTCTGCAGAGGCAGGGTACGCGCACAACGACTTCTTACATGTACTGCGGGCCTCAGGGAAAAAATGGTGGAAAGATTCTCAACTTCCACCAGATGACGGCTGGTCCCCCACATGCTTCACACCGGTGACTTGGGCACCTTTGGGTCCTGTGGCAGAGGACAATCAAAGTACAAGGTAATCCCCAGATAAGCTGGGAAATGGGGCTTGGAGGGGAGGGGTCTGGAAGGAGGCGGGTCGGGTAACAACATGAGATAAAATACTGATTAAACAAAAAAAAGCTTCCAAAAAAGGAGATATACTTAAGATTGTGTATCAATTTCATTTATTTTAGATCACCTGAAGTTGATACATAAGCTTGGAAGTTTTTTTGTTTTGTTTTGTTAAAGACAAAGTGGTTGAGCTACCCTATCCTCACTTTCTTCTCACTGGATAGTAGCCATACTGGAGTTTACTCCTACTCACTGAATCAGTCAGAAAGTTCTGATCCAGTTTCCTGCAGCACTCCTGGACTGTAGTGAAGTATACATTTAACTCCACCTGCACTGCAAGTTCTTTTTCTTTCCATTCAGTTCTGTCCCAGTTTCCTGCATCACTAAGTGCAAAACAGTGGGCCGCAGTTCCATTTCCTCACCAACTTCAATGGCTTCCGTGGGAACAGAGGTCAGTTTTTAAACTTGCCATCTAAACCAACTGTAAGTGTCTAAGGCGTCTGCTCAAGCTGCCAAGCACAAATTGCTGAGATTTATCTGGGGTGGTAATGCTTTTTCCAGCAGCCATTACAGGGTAATGATATTTATTCACTGCCTCTGATGCTTCCTGCATACCAAGCTGGTGTGAAGCTGTATAATCCTGAAGCAACCAGCCGGTGTCCCCTTTTATCAGTGCTCTACAATGAATCCGTTCTAACAGCACCGTCTAGAAATCAGAAAACGCCAGCTAACAGTGAAGTGCACATTTTAAGTACAACAATTCTATTCGTATTACTAGGAGGTTGACAATCTGTTTCTTAAAAATCTTTTTTTTTTTTTTTGGAGGGGGGGGCACCCAATGGCCTAGTGCGTAGCGTGACATGCTCCCACTATGGCAACCAGGGTTTGGAAGCAAACTCATGTAGCTAACTGGGGGGGGGGGGTGTAGGTGCTGTCATGTGGCAGTGCTCCCAGTCAGGGAGGTAGGGTTGCCAGGTTCCACCACAGTAGCAACCTCTGTGGTAGGTAACAGGATAAAATATGTTCTCTGGTCGCCATTAGTGACGGCAAGCCAGTACCTTCAGACCCTTTCCCCTATGGATCCCTATGGTGCGCTATAGTTTCTTAAGGCTATGGCTACCACGGTAAAAAAAAATACAAAAAAAAAAAGACAAAAACAGAGCTAAAGCAAACTCAAAGTGGTGAAAATAGTAACATACAAGACAGCAGAAAAGGGGCGATTTGAAACAGAATGAATAAGCACAGGACAAGACTTCTGGTGACGTCATGACTGGGGCAGCAGCTTCACTGAAAACTTCCCCACTTCCCGAGACTCGAAACTCTCCCCTTTCAACAGAAAACTCTCTAAAAACTAAAAAAAAACAATGCTAGGTAAAGATGAAGGGGAGTGCAGAGGTACCAGATCACGATCCGCAAAAGGTAAAGAAGCTGAGTATGGAAGCAGATACCATGCATTAAACTCCAACCGCAGCATTTCTCTGGCCAGCACCCTGACCCAAGGGCACTCCTACAATGCAGACAGGGAGGAAAAACACCTCACCAGAAACTGCTTCAAATTCTTGCTCCAGGAAATAACAGTCTCACACCAGGAAAACAGAACAGAGTTTAAACAATGAAATGAGCATCTCACCAGAGAGAAAAAAAACGGCTAGATAAAGCAGAAGAGAGAGTGGCGGTTGTGAAAGAACAGGGCCCTGCAGCTGAGGCTGGCCCTCGACTCGCATCTGTACTAGACAGAGATTCTACAAGAGAAATGCATGGACCTCAAGGATCATTCCAGGAGAGACAATTTAACACTTGCGTGTCTGCCAGAAGGAGCTGAAACTGACAACATGTGCATCTTTCTCTACAACCTCCTCAGACACGCCCTGATGCTCCCTGCTACCCTCAAATTTAGTACTGAACAGGCCAACAGAGCACTCCTTCCAAAACTAGCAGACCTCAACACTTGACTGAGGCTACCAGACCAATGAAGAGATCCTAACACTCGCCTGCCAAAAGGGGGACATTTGATACAACAAAGCACGCCTGAATTTAGGCATTCTGAGGAGGAGGCTAAAATACCTGGACATCAAGGCCCTCTGTCAAAAAGAGATTCAGTTCTAAACTCCCTATCCCACATGAATGCATACTTTCTGAGAGGATGGAATCTGCATGTGTGACACCCCAACAGAGGCAACTGCAGCTCTCAAGCAACACAAGCCACCATAGCAAGTCTGCCAGCAAACTATCCGGGCCTCAGGACACAAAGCACTCCAGCAAGCCAATCAGAAGGCCTCACAGCCCTCAGGATGACACCAGCAGACCTGATCCATGATCTTGGAGAACAGCAGGGGACTAAAGGATTCCCACGGAACATTCTGGACTGCCACGGACAGTGACAAACTTTCTTGATCTCGTACCTGAAGCAACCTGATCCACAGAAAACACTCGCTGCACCCCGCCCATTCAGCCTTTCACGCCTTATGCAGAGATTGATGGCCCACTTACTGGGCTTCTGTCTGCTTCCTTCTGGAGTCTCTCATTCTCCTCTTCAACTGACAATGGTCGTGGCTGTAGGGGTAGACTGAGCAACAGAGCAGCCTATTGGTAAGTACCAGAAATACCAAGCACTTGGACTGTTGCATTTACTTGTGTGAGGGAGTGGTAATTAGGTAAATGTCTCCATCACTTAAAAGCAATGGGTGTATTAATGGAAGTTTTTTTGGGGGGAATGCACATCACAGCCTGAGACAAGGGAAAGAACAGTTATGTAAGAACTTGCCGTAACAGTAGATCTTCAAGGGGATCTCAGTCATCAGGTCACACTATAGGAACGTCACCCTCAGTAAAGCAGGATCTACACAGAAGGAGGCAGTATAGCGCAGTGGTTTGAGGCTCTGAGCTGCAAACCTGGAGACCTGGGTTTGAATCCCACAGCCCCCACTTACATACGGTGTGAGCCTGAGCAAGTCACTTAACTTCCTTGTGCTCCCAGGTTGCACCTGTAAACAAGCTTTCAGCTTAGTGTCTCTCTCCTGGTAAAATGAATGATAAAAAAAAAAGGTTTTCAGCAGTACAACTGGGGCTGCCAACACCGTCAACCCTATAAAGGCATGAGCGGCCAAGCTCCCTCCCTCAGTTCTTTCTCCCAGAGACAGAGGGAGCATAGCTCTAGCCATGGGGGACTTAGGAGAAAGATGCCTAGACCAAAATGAAAGGCTGGATAGACCAGATAGCTGGTTCCAGTACAACAGCCCCAAGAAGGGGGTTGGTGGGAGGGAAAGCAGACCTGATGACAGAGATTCCCTCGAAGATCTACTGTTATGGTAAATTCTTACACAACTATTCTATCTTCTTTGGGGGTATCTCAGTCATCAGGTCACACCGTAGGAATAAGTCCCAAGCAGTTACAGGTGCAGACAGACAGTCTGGGAGGAAGACCAACCATAAACTTAAGACAGGAGGCCATGCAGCATAGCCCTGCCAAAGCCTGCACAGGCTCTTTACGCAATATCCAGACTGTAGTGCGTGGTGAAAGTATGGGCGGTACTCTAGGTGATAGCTGCACAGAAGTCAGCGTCTGAGGCCCCTTGGAAACAAGCCACAGATGTAGCCATTCCTTTTGTGGAATGAGCTTTAACCGCTCTAGGCAATTATTTGCCGTACTTGTAGCAGAACACAATGCAATTTGCCAGCCATTTGGATAAACATTGCTTAGAAACTGAAGTGCTCTACCTGGGGCAAAGGAAACATGATTGCTTTGACTTTCTACATTCCTTGACGTGAGGCAGGTAGTACTTCAAAGTTCTGTGCACATCTAACGTATGGAGCAGTGCTTCCCCTGGACTGGCACACTCAGGAAAATAAACAGGAAGGTATATAAATTGGTTAGGTGTAAACTCAGAGACCACCTTAGAGAGAAACTTGGGATTTGTGCGCAAAGACTCCCTGTCTTTGTGAAAAATCAAATAAGGCTCCTCGCACCAGAAGGCCTGAAACTCTGAAATTCTTCGAGCAGAAGAAATGGCAACTAAAGATAACGCATTCCAAGAAAGAAAGTGTAGCTCACAAGTTGTGGCTGGCTTAAAAGGAGACAGGGTCAACTTCTCCAAAACAAAATTCAAATCCCAAGCCAGGACAGGAGAACGGATTGGGGGTTTCAGATGCAGGATGCCCCTTAAAGGTACGGGAGATATCCAGCTGAGCTATCATGCAGTCACCCACAAGCTCATGAAAGGCCGAACTAGCTTAAAGGTGCACTTTGAGGGAGGAGTACTGGAGACCCGAGTCAGAGGTCAGGTAGTCCAGCATCTGGCTCACCGGACAGGTGAAAGGGCTCCAGATTATGTTTGGCAGCCCAGATGGCAAACCACTTCCACTTTATGGTATACGTGACTCGAGTGGAAGGCTTCTGGGCATCCACCACTCTGTTGGAAACTCCAAACCTGGCGATGGCTATGTCCTCAGGAGCCAAGCATGCAGATGGAAGGACATGAAGTTGGGATGGACCAGGGTACCCTGAGCCTAGGTCAGCAGGTTCCTGCAAAGGGGGAGTGAAACTGGAGTTTCCTCCGCCAGCTGCTGTAGCAGGGGGAACCATATCTAGCAAAGACTGAATGGAGCTACCAGAATCATGCTGGCCCCCTCCATCTGCAATTTGATGAGGACCCTCTGAATTAGACGGAACAGAGAAAATATGTAAAGAAACCCACTCCAAAAGAGGGCCAATGCATCTCGCCAGAAAACTCTGGGCCCTGGATTGAGCAAGCAAAAATTGGGCAGTTTTGCATTACGTGGGGACGCAAACCGGTCCAACTCTGGACAACCCCATCTGTCGAACAACTCTTCTGCAACAGATGAGAGGAGTTCCCACTCATGCATGCTGGACAGAGTCTGGCTGAGGCTGTCCGCCAGAATGTTTAGCACGCATGGGACATGGACCGCTGAGAGTGTCAGACCATGCACTCACACCCAATACCACACTCTCATGGCTTCCCTGCATAGGGGATACAAATGACTCCCCCCCCCCCCCGCTTCTTGATGTAGTATACTACACTGAGATTGTCTAACTGCATCAGCAGCTGACCCAGAGCAAGGTGGTTCTGAAAGGCCTGCATGGCGAAGGGCACCACCTGCATCTCCAGGACACTGATATGCAGGGAGGTCTCAACCTGAAACAAAGAGCCCTGGGTTTGAAAGGTACCCAGGTGAGCTCCCCAGTCCAACCCAGAAGCATCCGTGGTGAGAATCTGCTGTGGAGAAGAGACCTGGAATGGGACTCCTTGCAGCAAGTTCCAAGGGTCTATCCACCACTGGAACACTTTGCGGACGGGGGGGGGGGCACCAACTGACCTAACTCATCTGTGCGTTGGTCCCATTGCACTCGGAGAGTCCACTGGAAAATGTGGATATGGAGTCTGGTCCAGTGGAACAGTGGGAATGGCAGCTGCCATTAGACCTAACAGTCTCAGGTGCACCCTGGCAGGAATAAAATGGCTCTGGGTCACCTCCTAAGCCTGGGCTATAAGGCATTCTACTCTGTTCTGAGGTAGAAAAGCCTTCCCCTTCACCTAGTCTAGAATTGCCCCTATGTACTGTATTCTTTGGGATGGCACCAGAACTGACCTGGGCAGATTGGCTATAATGCCCAAGGAGAGGAACAACTGTAGAGTCCATTTCATTTTATTTTTTATACTTGTAAGCACAATGAGCATTTTGCCCATTTTCATACGTGATAAGTTTTCCCCAGAGTCCGCAGGAGCTGCTCCTTGGAAGAGGCTTTTAGGAGTCAATTGTCCAGGTAGGAGAAAATGTACAGTCCCTCCCATCTGAGGGCTGTAGCTACTGCTGCTAAGCACTTAGTAAAGACCCATGGTGCAGAAGACAAGCCAAAGGGCAGCACCTTCAATTGGTAATGCTCACCCTGAAACAGAAAATGGAGAAATCTCCTGTGAGGAGGGAAGACTGAAATGTGCAGGTAGGCATCCTGCATGTCCAGTGAACAGAGCCAGTCACCTGCCTTGAGAAGAGGCATCAGGCCTGGCAAAGTTACCATCCTGAACTTTCTGTACTGGACGTACAGATTGAGATCCTTTAGGTCTAAAATGGGCCTCAGGTCTCCAGTCTTTTTGGGGACCAGGAAAAACCCAGAATAGAACCCCTTGTTTCTCTGGCACCCGAGTACTAGCTCAATGGCCTGCTTGCGCAGAAGAGACTGTACCTCCTCCCGGAGAACAGACAACTGAGCAAGGGGGTAAGGGGAGGGGTTTCTGGGGGCTGCTCGATGAGCTCCAGCGTGTGATCCCTTTTTATGATTTGCAGAATCCAGGCATCCGAAGTGATGGTTCTCCATTGATTTAGATGGAGGGAGAACTGACCTCCTATCACCACCTCTTAGTCGGGGACCAAAAGAGGGGGATCTGGGAAGGAGTTAAGCAGAGGCGGATCCAACCGCTGGAGTGATCCATTACTTCTTGAACCCTTGGCCGCGGCTCCTGCATTGGAGGGGCCGGGCAAGGCAGTGGAGGCTCTTATTTTGCATTGAGGCTGAAAGACTGCACCGGTCTATTGGACGCCCTGCGAAAGGAAGGGCACCGTCTACCCTTAGGCTGCGTATGATAGAGGGAGTGGACAGATTTTTATAGCACTGTTGGATGCCTGCAAATCATTAATGATGTCCTGGGTTGGGGGGCGCTAGAGAGCCACGTTTTGAACTGGACGTTTTTTCCTGCAGCTCAGTAGTTCATTCTAACGAAACTTTTAAAATTTATTATTGCCTCACGAACTTCGGCGCAAACAGAAGGCATCCTTCGAAACCGGAACCGATAAGGAGCATAACGATACCAAACTTAGTATGCCTAGGCCAAAGGGAACAACCGGAGGGCACAGTCAAAAACCACACCAGCAGCCAATGCAGACCCTGCAACTAGGCATAGAACAGACTGCAGGCCCGAGTGGCAAGCCAGACACACCGCCGTGGGAAACTGTTCTGCATGCAGTGCGAGAGATGGATCAGAAGATTGAAAAGGTACTGGATCAGCTAGGGGCCCAAGATGCCAGAATCGAGGTGGATACAAAAATGGCAAATGAAGCCAATGACCGATCCCAAAGGATGCAGGCGGCCTTTTCAAAATCAGTGAAAGAGATGAACCACCTCAAGGCCTGAATGGAATCGATGGAGAACGCAGACCGATCCATGAACCTGTGGATGGTAGGGGTCCCACAGCACATAGAGGGGGAGAATCTACTACTATATATTAAAAGCTGGATTCAGGATTCTATCCCCCAGGAATACCAGGTTGATACAGATGTCTTTACCCTTGCCTTCAGAATTAACCCACGAAGGGCCCAAGCCAATCAAGACATTCCACGCATGATCATGCTGGTCACTACAGGATCGGGAACTCGAGACCGGGTCCTACAGTGGGCAAGAGACAGATATCCTACTAGCATGGAGGGACATGAAATCAAGATCTTTCCAGACTGGTCCTTCGCCACGAGAACCAGACGCAAGTTGTTCGACCCAATGAGGAAACAACTTCGGGGACTGGGGGTGCAGCACTCTTTGCTGTCTCCGACCCGTCTCCGCATTACATATGGTGGCAAAACCTACCAGTTCAACGATCCAGAGGTGGCTAAAAAAGGATGGAAAAGACTGTTAGAATTTTGGAAGAATCCTACAACAGGCCAAGGACTACCAGGGAAGTCAGAAGATGATGAAGAGGACTAGACCAGAACGGTGTGTTATTTTCTTTCGGTCTTTCCCATCTCCTCTACATTGGCTTAAAAGTTGGTTAGATTTAAATTGAGAATCCCAAGGTGATCCATTTAATGTACTTTTTACATAAGGACCACAGTTTTGCCCAAGATATGGGTAATGTATCCTAACAGGGGTTACTCATTTTCTACTGACTTTGGGCCTCTCATAAACAATCACAGGACAGCAAAAGAAAGGCCCTAAGTGGCATTGATCACGAGATGCCTAATTGTATCAAGGCCCTAAAGTATGAGTGTGTGTGTGTGGGGGGGTTACTTCATTCAAATGTCCTCCTGTAGATACCCAAGCTAAAGGTTTTTGATTTCATAATTGATATGTTAAATGTTATGCTCTGTCTCTGGCTCCAATAGATGGAAAATACAGGTTACTCACCTGTAACAGGAGTTCTAGGAATGGTATATGTTATTCATCCACACTGTCTGGCAGGTATCCTGGCCGCTTTAAATCTTGCGGGAAGGTCTCCAAGCTGGCTCCTCCCACCCACCCGGGTGGTAAAACTCTCGGATCCGCCCCATGACGCCAGATCTGCCCGCTGGAAGCTCAGGTTGTGCAAGAAGCCGGAGGTCGAGAATGTAGGATGAACAACATATACCATTCCTAGAACTCCTGTTACAGGTGAGTAACCTGTATTTCTAGGGACATGGATATGTTGTTCATCCACACTGTCTGGCAGACTCCTAGCAGTTCTCCGGGAGGAGGGAGGCAAGGCGCACCCCCCTACTTAGGGAATAAAGACTGGAGAACCGAGGCCCCAAAACCAGCATCCCGGCGTGACTCAAGGTCGATGTGGTAATGGGTGATGAAGGTGTGTGCTGACTTCAGGTAGCAGCCTGCAGATATCCTGGATAGGGCGCCCCTGAAGCAGCCACCGATGCAGCAGTATGGCAGGTAGAATGAGCTCAGATCCTCTGGGAGGCTCCATGCCCGCCAACTTATAGCAGAGATCTATGCAGGAGGTGACCCACCTGCTTATCGCCTGCTTGGCTGCAGGTCTGCCAGGTGCGGCTTCAGCGTAGGTGACAAACAGCTGGCGTAACCTCTCCCCGACTTCAGCCATGCCCTTTATAATAAGCGAGCACCCTTCTAGGTCCAAAGTATGGAGCCTGTATTCGGCCTCCGAGGTGTGATTGGGGTAAAACACCGCAGAGTCAGCACCTGGTTAAGGTGAAACTCCCACACCACCTTGGAAGGAATTTCGGTGGGGCGCAGGACAACCTTGTCCCTGTGGAAGACCAGGTAAGGAGACTCAATGCAGAGCGCCTGGAGTTCTCCCATCCTTCTGGCTGACGTGATAGCCACCAAGAAGGCGGTCTTCCACGACAGGTGAGAGAGTTCACACCTGTGCATTGGTTCGAATGGCTTGCCCATGAGCTTTGCCAGTACCAGCAGTAAATCCCACGGAGGTGGAGGTTCTCGCACCGAGGGAAATGTGATCAAGGCCTTTGAAAAAGCACCAGACCACCTTCTCCTGCGCCACCGACTGCTCCCCGGCCCGCGCCCGGTAAGCAGAGATGGCTGCCAGGTGCACCCTTAGGGTCGTCGACCTAAGCCCTTGACTAGAAAGGGACCATAAATAGTCCAAGATGCTTGCCAAAGGACAGGAGGAAGGGTCCAAGCCCTTGCCCTGACACCAAATGGAAAATCTCTTCCATTTGAAGGCATTGCATTTCCTGGTCGACTCCTTACGGGATGCCTCAACAACATTGAGGACCTCGTCAGAAAGACCCAAGGCCTGGAACTCTAGCCGCTCAGGAACCAGGCCGTCAGGTGCAGGGACTGAAGGTCCGGATGGAACACCTTCCCCTGACTGACTGAGAGCAGGTCCGGGCGAGCTGGAAGCTGCCTCGGGAGCCTGGAGCTGAGGCTGAGGAGATCTGGTACCTGAACTGGCGGGCCAGTCTGGGGCTATCAGAATCACCTGCGCCTTGTCCCTCCTTGCTTTGAGAAGCACCTTGTGAATCAAGGGAAATGGGGAAAGGCGAGAAGAGGCCCCGGGTCCACGGCTCGAGAAGGCATCCCCTGCAGCGAGCCCTGCTGAGGGGCGGCATGAAACAGCCTCAGCTTCGCTGCTCTCCCTGAGGCAAACAGGTCCACCTGAGGTGTGCCCCAATGGGAGAACAGATCTTGTACTACCACCGCAGGAGAGACCACTCATGAGATGCAGCCCCATCCGGCTCAGGCATCGGCCAGGTGTTGGAGGCCCTGCCACATGAATGGCTAGGAGATCCGCCCCAGGCTGCGCACGAGTGACCAAATGCATAGAGCTTCCTGCATAGAAGCATGGAACGCTGGCCCCGCCTGGCGGTTTAGGTAGTACATGGTCGTGGTATTGTCCGCCTGACTTGGACCACTTGACCCCGGAGAAACGGAGCAAAGGCGGTGAGAGCTAGCGGACCGCTGAGCTCCAGCAGGTTGATGTGGCATCGACTCCGGCGGGGACCAGAGGCCATGCGCTCGGTGTTCCCCCAGATGGGCACCCCAACCCATCAGAGAGGCATCGGTCGATAGAGAGACCGTCGGCTCGGGGCAGACAAACGGGATGCCCTCCTGCAGATGAGATGGAACGGTCCACCACCGGAGAGCGTTCCACATCTCTTGGGTCACCACCACTAGCTAGTCCAATGGATCGCAGCGTTATGACCACTGGCTGGCCAATCCCCACTGAAGGGGGCGCATGTGCCAGCGTGCCCAACGGACCACGCTGGTACAGGCCGCCATGAGACCCAGGAGGCGCAGGAAGTCCCGGGCAGGGCGCGATTGCCCAACCAGAAATGATTGGGCAAAGGAGGAAAGAACCTCGCCTTGTCCGCCGAGCGCGCTCTTGCCTCAAGAGAGTCGAGCTCTGCCCCGATAAACAGAATCGCCTGCTTCGCTCGAGTTCCACTTGGCCTCGCTTGATGAGAAGGCTGACTTGAGAGCAAACCTGAGGGCCAGATCTCTGGACTGTTCCACCTCCTGTCTGGAGGGGGCTGCTATCAGCCAATCGCCCAGGTAAGTGGTACACCTGACCCTCGGCGCCAAGAGGAAAGCTGTCACCACTGCAATGCATTTGGTGAAGACCCTGGGAGCTGGAGACAGGTCAAGGGCATGGCTCGAATCAAGAGGGATCCCTCCGCCGAAAGCAAAGGAATCTCCGGCGTGACGGACGGATAGGACGTGAAAGAACGCGCCCTGCAGGTCCAGAGAGTAGAACCACACGCCGTGTTCCAGGGATGGTATTATCTGGAGCAGAGTGACCATCTTGAAGGTTCGAGACCTTAGGAACTTGTTCAGGTTGTGAAGGTCGAGAATGGGGCGCCAGCCCCCCGTCCGTTTCGGAACCAGGAAGTACCTGGACACAAACCCCGGGTCTGAGGGAGGGTCCGCCACCTCCCTGATCACCTCCTTTTGGAAGAGGAGAGCGATGTCGGCCTGACGAGCAGACAGTGAGGCTGCGGACCCCGAGGCCCCCCGAGGTGCGACGGCTCTGAAGGGCGGTGCCTGCTCGAATTCTAGAGGCAGGCCTTTTCCCACCACCTCCAGTACCCACCTGTCCGTGGTAATAACGGACCAGGCGGAAAGGAAGTGCCGGAGCCATCCCCCCACGGGAGGAACCTGGGGTGAGGTGACGGGGTTGGGGGCGACACCCCTCAGCCTGTCACTGGGCAGTCTTGGAGGAGGAACCGGCCGAGGGACCTCCTGGGCCTTTACCTCCCTGCTTCCTGTTGGAGGAAGCTCCGGGCTTGGGTTTGGGATGCCAAGCCCGAGCCTGCTGGCCCTGACGTTGCTGGGCCGGACGCGCCGCAGGTGCAGAAGGACGAAGGGGCTTAGACTGTGGTTTGCGGCCTTTGTCCTTCTGAGCGGAAGAGACAGAGTCCAAGGTAGCATTGGACTTCTCGATCCTCTGCAGGTGACCTTCCACCCCAGGGCCGAAGAGGTCAGTCCCCAAGAAGGGAACATCCGCCAACTTGTGCTGGGTATCCGAAGTAAAGGTGAATATCCTCAGCCAAGCCCGACAACACATAGCCACTGCGGCCACCACAGACCTGGCACATGAGTCCCCAATGTCTAAAGCAGTCTGGAGCTGCTGCTTGGCCACTGCCCTGCCCTGGTCCCGCACCTGCCTGACCATGGTCTGCAGATCCGCGGGAAGATGAGGGACGACCTCATCCAGGGAGCCCAACAGGGCATGAGAAAAATGTGCCATGAGGACGGCCGAACTGGCCTGGCGAAGGCCGAGGGAGGACGCAGCATAGACTTTTCGCCCGCATAGTCCAATTTCTTGACCTTGTCGGAGGTTTGTTTACATCCCTAGCGTTCCTGGCGCGCCGGAAAACGCTGTCGGTAACCAACCACTCCGCCGAGGGGTGTTCCGAAAAACCGGACAGGGAACCGGTAGGGACCGCATACTTCCTGGCCATCCTGGCCGAAGGCGCAGGACAGGAAGCAGGGCGCTGCCAGAACTCCAAGGCCGGACCCACTATGGCCTCGGCCACCGGAAAGGCCTCCATAGGGGAATCCCCTCGGTCCAGAATCTCCGTGAGGGGATATCTGGCCCGTTTAGAAACGGGTTCGAGCTTCATCCTGGTGGACTCCGAGATGAGCCGAAGCAATACTAGGAAGGACGAAGGGCTATCGTCCACCGACTGTCCTCCTGAGGACTCCAAGTCCACTCGCTTGGAGAAAAGGGAGGAATCATCCTCTGACTCTGAAGAGTCCTCAAAGAGCTGCCTCGGGCCTAAGCCACCCTCCACCTGCTGAGGTCTATCGGGAGTGAGGGTGACAGGCAGCCTATGGGGCAGTCCCCGAGCCGACCGAGAATTTTTGGTCGGAGCCCCAACTAACGGCTGTGGAGGCGGAGGTTCCACCAGAATCGGTGGGGCAGCTGGAATTGGCCGAACAACCGGCCTGGGAACAGGCTCGTTGGCTAGAACGAGGGGTTGTTTCGGCCGCTCCGGTGACAGCCACTTGATGGCCAGGGAAGACGACGGCGTTGGCTTATTCCCGGTCAGAAGGAGCTGTTGCCACATGAGTTCCTCATACCTCCGACGCAACTTGCGCCGAAGCCTCTCCTCGTCCAAGGAGAAGGAAGAGGACGAGCGGCGACGCCACTTGCCGCGGTGCCGAGACCGCCTATGACGGGCGGGATCAGCTGATTCACGGAGACGTCCGAGATCGAGACCTCGGCTAGGCCGAGACGGTGCGGGAGGTGTCGCGGAGCTGCACTCTCTGTTCGGACGATTCAACCGAAGCTCTGAACCGAGGCAGAGCCAGCCGACGGATCCTCAACTCCCACCGGGGAACTGGGGAGAGGATTCTCGGTTTCTCCAGTCGACTAACCTCCAACGGATCGAGAAAAATCTCGACCGCATCGACGGGAGTCTCGGTCAACTGGCCTGACGGGGACACCGTGAAACCAGTGGCCGAAGCCGAGGGGTCGACCGACGTCAACGGCCGACAACTCGGGGAGAGGGATCTTTCCCGCTCCCAAGAGCGTCGACGGTGAGACTTACCCTTGTCTCTCTTTTTGGACCGAGAAAAAGGTCCAGAAGAAGTTGGACCCTCACTTTTGTCGAGAGGGTCAGACAAAGCTCCTTAAAAGAAGCCGAATAAGAGGCACCCAGAGATAGCGGGACAAATGCCGCAGCCGAGGTAGAAGCGGCCCGCGCCGCCTCCTCTTTGAGGGTGATCATCTGCTCGAGCTGATCCGCCGAGCCTGCCGCCGTGAACCGGGCCTCTTTTGACTTAACCGAAGGAAATCTCTTCTCGGGACGCCCCAGTTGTAAACGGGCAGCACGGTCTTCGAGGACGTAGGCCGAAAAGGAAGAGCACAGGTCGCAGGCCCGCGGGTCGTGCTCAAGGACCAGCAGTAAACGACGCGGAGTGCGGATCCATCCGAGACATTTCATCTGCAGGGGCATCTCCGAAACCGAGTCGATGGTCCATCGCAGCCGCGAGGGACAGAAGACCGAAATGTTTTTAGCAAAAACTTTTTCAATTTCGAAAATTCGAAGAATTAAGAACCAGTCTTATACACAGAGCATTAAGGAGGGAACCTGAGCTTCCAAGCGGTAAGGAAGATCTGGCATCATGGGGCGGAGTCGAGAGTTTTACCACCCGGGTGGGTGGGAGAAGCCAGCTTGGAGACCTTCCAGCAAGATTTAAAGCGGCAAGGATACCTGCCAGACAGTGTGGATGAACAACATATCCATGTCCCTAGAACCAGAAATATATAGCCTGTTCTGAGTTTGAGGCATACACTGATTAAAAACTGTTTAGTGACTAGGTTGTTGACCTAGTTCCATAAAGTTTCGGGGTGCAGAGCCAATAATAGCTACAAGGGATAAGTAAAATTCCTTAAACCTGAATACTTAATTAAGTGGGGATAGTGGCCTAAAGGGCCACGGAAATAAATACCTCAACCATATTGCCTATTTCTGAATAGACCCCACAAGTGTAATGTGGCTAGCTATCCTAAATATGTTGGATATGTGTTTTACAGGATGGTACCCCATATGATGACTTAACAAGTAGTGGATAAAAAATACTGAAGCTAACATGTATGATCTTCATTACAAATCGGAGTGAATGTAACCTTGTTCCACTTTATGTAATGCTTTTTTGCAAGCTCATGCAAAATTAATAAAAAGAAAGTTACAAAAAAAAAAAATTAATGATGCCCTGGACCATCAGGCCTAAAGAGCTTAATGCCACTGAAAAGGGCGTTAAGCACCTCCTGCTTAACATCAGCAGAAAATCCAGAGATCCTCAGCCAGGAGTGCCTACATAGGCAGATGCCGGTGGCAGCAGCCCTGACAACAGTGTCTGAAATATCATAGAGGATCTTGAGGAGGTGCTTGCTAACATCCTCAGACGTCTACAAGCACTTGAGAACCTCCTGCTTCTGTGTGCCATTTGGGAGAGCCCGAGTGGCAGCTTTGCCCTTCTTCCAGTTGGAGTTCTGGTATTTAACCATATGAGACAGGTAATTAGCAATCCTCAGCCCAAGGGTAGTGGAGGCATAAACCCTCTTGCCCCAAAGGTCAATTCTACGAGACTCTTTGTCAGGTGGAAGAGAGCTAAGGTGCTTAGGCACCTCAGACCTGTCATGAGCTGCCTTAATGATCACTGAATCAGTTTCTGGCTGGGCAGCATAGTAAGGAAACCTCTGCAGGCATGGTAAAGCTTATCCACCCTGTGGGGCATAGCTGGCACCATGTCTGGCCTGTGCCATGCTGCAGTAGCAGCTTTCCTCAAGGCAGGAAAAATAGGAGGAACGATTTTTTGGGGAAACTGGGATCTCCAAAAGGTCCACCAGATCCTTTCTGGTGACATCTTACTCCTCAGTATGTAAATCCATGGCTGAGGACAATTGTTTCATAACATTGAAAAATGTGGGGGTCCTCAGGAGGAGACCTAGGAGTATGCTCGATGGAGTTCTCACTGACAGAGGAGGCTGTGGACCTGTCTGAGATAAAGACCTCCTCTTCCTCATCAGGAAGAATGAGGTCAGGATGGTACTTCTCCTCCATGTAGACCTCTTCTAAGTCCAGGTCTGACATCGGAGGCACCAATGACAGCATGCAAGGGGCTTTCCTGCAGCTTATGAGGAGGCATCAAGGCTGAAGCTGCCATACACTGCTCTGGTAAAGTGGGCCTGCATGCGCCCAATTGATGAACCATCACGGAGGGAGGTAAACTTGGTGAGGATTTTGTTCAGGTAGATGACCATTGAAGAGCTGCATCAAGGAAGAGGGGTAGACAGTACAGGGATTGACGACCTGCCTGATGGGCCCTGTGAACCCCAAGAGAGTGTAGCCTGAGTAGAAGAGCGGTCAGGCTTCGACTGGAAAGGTCACTGATGATGAGCCCGTTGTCAACAAAGTAAGTAAAACTTTATTTATATAGCGCCTTTCCAAAGCCAAAGGAGGGGCAGACAACCCAGAGGTCAACAACCAGCCGCCGTGTGAATCGGGCGGATGCGCTATTGGTATATGTCTGAAGGGCACAGAGAGCTGGGCAGGGACTTTATGCAGCTGTGCAGCCGCAGCCAACCATGAACCTCTGGACAAAGGAAGAGAGAGTGTCAGGGAACGAGACCGCCACCACTAGAAGCAGTCCCGATCTCGGCCTTTTTTTACGACCTTTCCCTGAGGACCTGCCTTGGGCCTTAGAGGCATGGGAGCTCGATGACCCTGCTGGTGATTAAGAGGCCGGGACACCAGAGGACTCCTGCCCAAAACTAGCTGCTTGTTGTTCCATTAAAAAAAATTTAAAGCCTTTTTTAATTGCCTGAGAGATGTTTGATTAAACTTCTAGCAGAGCTCCCAGTCAGAGACTTTGTGGTCAGGCCCAAGACAGCAGACACAGAGAGAGTGTTCGTCTGTGGAGGCAATCTTCTTTCTGCAGAGGCAGTGACAGAAGAGAGGTAGAAGGATTAATTCTCGACATAAAATAAATGAATCTCTTATAAAAAAAAAAAAAAAAAAAAAAAAGAGATTCTAAAAGTTAATAGGCAAGAAAAAGCTGTAGGCGAAAATGGTGCAAAACTGCATTGGAGCTTTTGCAGAGACCCATGCGAACCAGTAAACAGCTGGAAAGAACTGAGGAGGAAGCAGGGCCGCTCACGCCTTTATAGGGTTGATGACATTGACAGATGTTGATGGTGTGGGCAGCCCTAGCTGTACTGCTGAAAATCTTCTGTGGGGATCCTGCTTCACCGATGGTGAAGTTCCTACGGTGTGACCTGATGACTGAGATACCCCAAAGAAAATCTATGATGTTCGTGCTGAAGACAGTGTACCAATTTAATTTCCCTGCCTGCATAGCATAAGGACAACTCCAAGGAACAAGATCAATGTAACGCATGCAGCTTAATGTAAACTCTGGGCGCTTGCAATGTAACTGCACTCAGTATATCCCAGATGAGAGCATCTCATCTCGATAGGCCATGTGGGTGCTGTGGTCAGATGGCAGGAGGGCATCATGTAGAGGATGTGGACGGAAGCTGCTTGGCACGACTGCACCTGGTGTCGGGGGGGGGGGCCCTGAGGGATGCTGAAATCTGCCATGCTGCTCGTTTGTCTTCTCCTCTCAGCCAGCCAAGCTACCCTGCTTCACACAGACTCAGGCTACACTTATGAACATACAAAGAAGCCAGCAGAAGAAGGCCATTTGGTCTGTCAAGTCTGCTCGTATTGCAGGGTCCACAGCTTGAGCTAATGTCGCTGCCCTCCCTACCCACTCCTCCCATCCTCCCTACCAATGATCCTTACCTTCCCCCAATGCCTATCCCAGCCTCTCTTAAAGCTGACCACTGTCTTCAATGATATCACCTCTTCCGGCAGTGCATTCCACGTGTCCACCACCCTCTCTGTGAAGTGCTTCCTGACCTCCCTCCTAAACTTCCCACCCTCCAGCTTAAGACTGTGCCCCCTCATATTATAGCTGCCACTCAGCTTAAAGAGATTCTCCTTATCAACCTTATTTATCCCTTTCAAGTACTTAAAGGTCCCAATCAGGTCCCCCCCTTCTCTCTCTCTCCTGTCTTCCAGTGAGTACATGTTCAGTACCCTCAACCTCTCCTTGTATGCTTTACCCTGCTGACCCACTATCATCTTTGTAGCCCTCCTCTGGACCTTCTCCAGCACATTAATGTCCTTTTTGAGGTGTGGGCACCAGTACTGAACTCCATACTCTAGATGCGGCCTTACCAGTGACCTGTACAAGGGCAGTATAATCTCCTCTCTCCTACTACTGATCCCCCTAGATATGGATCCCAGCATCTTGTTTGCCTTTGCTGCTGCTTTCTTACACTGTGTGGAGTGCTTCAGGTCACTAGTGATCATCACTCCCAGGTCCTTCTCCTCCTCTGATGCAGATACTCTGACTCCACCCAGGCAGTGCTCTGTCCTGGGATTCCTGGCTCCAATATGCATAACTTTGCATTTCTTGGCATTGAAGCCAAGCTGCCAGATCCTGGACCACCTTCCCAGCTTTTCCAGATCTTCCTGTAGGTCCTGTATCCCTTCAGTTGTGTCCACTCTCCTGCAGAGCTTGGTGTCATCTGTGAATAGGCACATTTTGCTCTTAATGCCCTCCCCAATGTCATTGATGAAGACACTGAACAACTCTGGCCCCAGTACTGAGCCTTGTGGGACCCCACTGGTTACCTGTCTGGTGCCAGATAACTTCCCCCCCGGTTCTGTCCCTCAGCCAGTTTTCCACCCATCTGGCCATCTTTTTCCCAACCCCGAGATCCACCAACTTCCTGATCAACCTTTTGTGGGGCACAGAGTCAAAGGCATTGCTGAAATCAAGATAGAGGATGTCTAACGCTTGGCCCATCTACTGTCTTAGTGACACAGTCAAAGAAGTTAATCAGATTCGTTTGACACAATCTTCCCCCCATGAACCCATGCTGCCTCACATCCTGGAGACCATGCTCCTCTAGATATTCCACCAACCTTTCCTTTAGTATGGTCTTTATGAGCTTGCCCACAATGGAGGTCAGACTGACTGGTCTGTAATTCTCTGGGTTACCCTTGGGACCGCTTTTGTGGAGGGGCACTACATGTGCTGTTCTCCAGTCCTGCAGTACCATGCCGGACTCTAGTGAACTATTGAATAGGTCTGCCAGTGGCTCCTCAGCCAGTTCCTTTAGTACCCTTGGATGTACTCTGTCTGGGCCTGGTGATTTGTCCACCTTCAATGCCAGCAGCCCTTCCCTCACTTTCCAGTGGCTTGTTGTTTACCTTCCATATAGCGCTGGAAAAATAAAAATAAAAAGGCAGTAAAGGCTTAGGGAAGCCTGCTTGACTGCAGAAAGCCCAAGAAAAGACTTAGAAGGTTCAGCTGGGAGTGATGGGGGAGGAGGCCTAACTGCAGGACTGCCCTTCAGGATTGGGTGGAAAGGACACTCAACTAAAGGGACTCACTACCTTACCTAGTCTAATTAGACTCAGTGTATGTGAGTTAATAGATAAGAAGATAGATGGGGTGTTAATTGGTGGCTGATTGAGGCTTAAGACCCATAACTGTTTGGCAGTTACCTGTTTAAAGTAATAATATTCGAAATTAGAAAGTTATAGTCTGCCCCGGCTCCAGGAGATACTCTATGGGAGCACCCATCGCTGTTCTGATTAGCATATTCGTCAGAAGGTACTCTGGGTTAGTCTATAATCACCATTGTTTCGCCAAATTGGGTTCTTTGATGAGGTGGGATGGCGGTGCCCATGGGGGTAGGGCTAACAAAGCCCACCATCAAGAGTAAGGAAAGGAACCACTCATTCTATTGGCGCCCGATTCCCAAACAACCCGTAATGAGCAAATCTGCTATGGAGCGTCACTTAGGGCTGTTTAAATTCAGTTCATCTATGTTGGGAACGCCTATGGGTTCTTGGGACCCAGTGACCGTCAGTTAATTACTGGGGGTGGGGGGGCACTTCGCCCATCAACCATCCCCAACCGCGGGGCATCATATCAAGCAACAGGGTATCAGGAAGAGGGGGATTGCTAATTCTGTGGTTATCTGGAGGAGGAGACACCCGAAGGTGCACCAAATCCAGAAAACCTCTCCTTTCTAGGTCAATATCTTTTCCTTTCCCTCTAACATCAAGAACCTGTAGGGCAGGCTAGTGTGAATATATTATTGGTATGGAGTCTACTAGGCACTGCAGGGATTGTGTGTGAAGGGCCAGAGGAGCCATTGTATCGGGGAAACACATTAGAGACTTCCGAATCATTTTACGTCCTTATTCAGTTCATAAAAACTGTATGAGATCCGGGTTAATACTTTGTGAGGTAGATAGGGGAAAAAATAAAGAAAGAAATACTCTATGTCCTGGCTCTTTAGTTAGGGTACAGGGCCAAGGTTTACCCCAGTGTGGTTTGGGTGGTACCTGGGAAATTCCAGCGCAAACTCCAGAGACTCGGGGCCTGAACCTGGCGTAGGCCAGAGAGTCCTCGGGAAGAAAGCGCAGCGTTCCCTAGTAAGGGGGACCCCACAATCAGGGAGACTGCTTAGAGTCCATACGGCAGCCCACGGCCGAATTCAGGTTAAAGTAAGGTAAATGTCTGGCTGAACTCTTTTATTAGACTCTCCTCCATCGGCCACGTCGGATCAGCTGCACCTTCTCTCACCGCCCCACCTCTCAGCCCACTGAATATTTCCCACCCCATTTCACTTATCTCACCAAATACGTTTCCTCTCATATGCCTCAGACACGGGCAAGTGAATTACAGCATGGCTGAAGGAGCTGTATAAGTTTAGAAATCGATGGGTTTAATCCATGAATGATTGAGTGAATTTCTCACCCCCAGGCATAGTAGAACTTCTGAATAGTTATGCGTCATTAATCAGTTCGTTTGAACTGTAAGGGATCCGGGTTGGTACTTAATGTAGAGATAGCAGACTCCACATCTTGCCTCTGAAGTTTAAGGAACAGGACCAGAGTTTTACCCCGCTGTGGTGTGGATGGAACCTGGGAGACTCAGCGTGAGCACCGGAGACACGGGGAGAACAAGGGAGCATGATCATGCCGCTATCTGAAGAGCCCTCAAGAAAAAAGCGCAGTATTCCCTAGTAAGGGAGGACCCCACAATCAAGGAAACTGCTCAGAGTCCATTTGGCAACCCAAGTCCAAATTCAGGTTGAAATAAGGTGAATGATCACCTGGACTCATTTATTTGACTCTCCTTAGTGGCTACGGCGGATCAGCTTCTCTTTTCCACACCTCCCAACCTCCCGGCCCACTGAGCATTTCCCGGCCCATTCCACTTACCCCACCAGACAAGTTTCTTCTCGGATGCCTCAGGCTGGGGCAAATGAATTTCGGTATTGTTGGAGGTGCTGTAAATGTTCAGGAATCGATGGGGTTGATTGAGGTGCTTGCTGCTTTTGTTGTCTGGAAAACCGCTTCAGTTTTATCTGAGATAATCCCCTTTGATTGCTGGTCTGTTGCCGCCTCCTGGGCTGATGAATAGGTCCGAGTTTCTGAGGTGAGATGGACCACCAGTTTGGCCGGGTAGGGGGTTTTGAATCGGATGTGTTTGGATCTCAGAATTGGGAAGAGAGGGTCGTATTCTCTCCATAATCTTTGCGTTAGAGGGGCGTAGTCGTTATCGAATAAGAGGTGAGCTTGGCCCCACATAACTTTTCCTTTTTGCCACGCTTTAGAGAGTAGGGTTTCCTTTGTTTGAAAACTGAGGAGGTGTATAAGGAAGGAGCGTGGTCTGGCTTCCGGGCGTGTGGGTTTGGGGCTTAGCGCGCGGTGCGCCCTCTCGACATCAATTTGAAATTCGGGCTCGAGAGACAGCGCCAGCTAAAGAAGGTAGTCTGCAAAGGTACGCGGGTCATTTCCCTCCTCACCCTCCGGGATACCGAATATTCTTATATTGCGCCTACAACCCCTATTCTCTGCATCTTCCTGTCGGGCTGAAATAGCAAGCTGTTCCGAGAGGATGCTACGAACTACCTCCTTGAGGTCATCTATACATGAAGAGTTATGAGTAATCTGTTGATCAGCTTCAGCAGCTCGAGATTCAAGGTGGGCGATTTCTTCTCTGAGGTTTTTGAGAGATTCTCCAACTTCTCCTCGGAAGTCTGTTATAGCTTGAAGGATGGTTTCAGCAGAGGTTTCAGTAATCTTTTTAGTGAGTTTAGGTTTCTGTTTTTTTTTCTCTAGGCCCGGTGTGGTCTTGGAGTGAGCTTCTCTGTCGTCTGATTGTAGCTCTTCCATGTCTGCATTTTCAGCGATCGGTAAAAACCAATTCAGTGACATTTTTGCCATAATGCTGTACTGAGTTGAGCTCTTGAAATAAATTCAAGTTTTAGATTGGTTTTGGAAGTTTTTGCTTGTTTGTTTTGTTGCTGAAGGCAGGAGTTCTCCCTGTGTGCAACTTCACGAGGGCATACCGGAACCAGAAGTCTTCCACTTTTATTTCTATTATTCTGTGACCAAATTAGTGCATCTTTTAGTTGTAACTGTATGATCATTGAAATATTTTAGTAAAAACATTTGTTTTTAAAAAACCTGCCTGAGCAGGATTTTGTTAAAACTGTATGTGAATTGTGGAACAGTTATTAATAATCTGTGACAAACTGTTATTCCTAAGGGGTGCCTCCATAAGCAAACAATCGAGCAAAGGTATGTAAGGGATACCTGGGTAGAAATAGGGAGAATACCACAGTCTCAAAGAAGAGTCTGTAGGGATTTTGAACCAGGTCGTTGCATGTCCTTTTGGAGAAGACTAAATCAGGAGCACACTGCTATCCCGAAGAGCATGTGATGTCTGGACCCTCCCCATTTGTGTAACAACCAAGAAGGGTTCATATCTGGCTACAAGACTCGAGACTGGTATTGTACCCTTATCCAGAGTTTAGAGGAACGCCCTGGGTCCTCGTGGCGGGTGTTCAGTCGTAACCCCAGCGAGCATTCTAAAAGGACTGTATCCCTGCCCCCTCCCCCCGTCACGAACTGCACTTGGGGGGGGGCACTGTGAGCTCAGTGGACCTGACCCTCAGGAGTGAGTTTGTGACAGTCACCACCCCACTTCCATTATATGACAGATTACAGGCAATAAAAAAGAATGCTCTACCTAGATATCTCTGTTTTCCAGTGTGCTCCAATCCCTTTATCCAAAAAATGTCTGGCAGAGATAACCAGATCATTAAATTTGTATGGGTCGAGGCCAGACCTTGGATCTGAAGTGCCCTATTATTGGCAAAAATAAGCTTGGGGAGGATGGGCCATACTAGTTCTGGGAGATTTTGGGTAGCAACAGAAATCCAAGGAGTGCTTCTGTGGGATATCCCCCAATTTTGAGCCCGTTGGAAAGATACAGAGGGAAAGGCTTCTGAAGTGAGACCTATAGCCTCCATGTCATATGAGCAGACTGCACTTAGAGACAGGAAGAATTCTTCATATGAAGCTCTAAAGTTCACGTTTAAAGCCTGAAACAGGTTTCTTCACTACCCTCAGACAAAGGGACAGATTTGGAGTTAGAAATGGTTCACATGAGATGAGGCCTTCCCCCCAGCAGGACAGATCCATGGTTTATTAGACAGGCAAGAAATGGGCTTCAATTCCCTGATTAGATGTTGAGAGGGACAGTTCGAAAAACTTTTGAAGAATGAAGGGCAGGATTTGGGTGGTTGTGCAGAGACTGGTTCCACTATTTTCAGCCCAGAAATTATATTCTAACACAAATCAGAGCAATTGGGGAAGGGAATGAGCGACACCTGCGGAGATCAGCTCTTCGCTATTTATTGATGTTAGGGGACCAGAAGGGGTCTGTGCCTAGCATCTACAGTATCAATATCTAACACTAATCCGAAAAACAGCCACAACATACCTTTGCACAAAATGGGAAGAGGAGGTAACCTTCTCTCTCATGAGCAAACAGCAGATTAAGGTGCAGGAGGGCTCCTTTCAAACCTCATTTATATATTTATTGGATTTCATTGAACGGGTAGACCCACTGAGACTGAACGTCCCTTTTTCAGGGGCAACTCAGAATTAGGTAAAGCAATATATAACAGTGACAGTGTAAATACAATATCAATACAGAACAATGCAATAATTGTTAGCAGGGTTGTTGTTAAGGATTTAACACGGTGTGCTCCTCCAAAACAGAGAAGAATATAAAATCTAAATTGTACCCTAAAATATGTGCTCTTTCAAACCTTGGTCATGCTCCTACTTACATTTTATAAAGCAAAAGCATTTTAAACTTTTATATTCCAAATTTTATTACTCCAAAGACAGGTCCATAGAAGGCAGCAGGCAACTTACTAAAAATGGAATTACTCAACAGGCTTCCCTCGTGACACTTGATTACACTACCTCTTCTGGGATACAATGTCTCTATGATTTGTCTTTATATATATATATATATATATATATATATTTTCCTCCTGTGATATTTTTTTTTCTTTCCGTTTCGCCTCTTACTCTGGTCTTTTCCTGACATATTTGCTCTCACTGTTTCGTTTTCCTTTGGCTCAATATCCTCTGTTCCCGTTTCATCTGTTTTTAGTCTTTCTTCTGTTTACTGACTTTATCTACCTTCCATCTCTGCTCAGCCACTTGCTTTTCATGCGGTTGTTGGCCCATAGTCGATACAGTCATTCCCTGCCTGCCGTCCTTCCACACCAACATACTGGTTTCCCACCTGCCTGCATGCTCTCTCATAGGCACACAGTGCAGAGGCATTCGTTCCCTGCCTGCCACTACGTCACTTGTCCACACACTTCATCTGCCTCTAAACTTGCTCAAAACTCCATATTCTGAATCCTGCCTACAGGGGCATTAGTCTGCCAGCTACTCTGATACTCGTTCTCTGACTGCTTGCCCACGCACACACTAGCCTGTACTTGCTGCCAAGGTTCACCCACTTTAGGGTGAAAACAAACACCACGCGGTACAAAAGATCGCAGGAAATGGTCAACAGCAAGATGAGAGACATGTAATTGCGTCTCCCCCCAGCTGAACTGCATACCGCATGTAGTGATCAGACCTTGCTGCTGTCAACATCACTTTCTTCGGGGAGCTCTGTCCCCTGCAACTCCCTCCTCATTGCAGGGGCTTCAAACCACATCCCCTTAAAATATATAAACACCCCCTTCCTCGGTGAGACGAGTTTGAAGAAGAGAAGTAAAACACTTACGGGCCCATCCTCAGGATGCTCACATCTCCATGACACCCAAATGGCACACGCTCTCATACCGATGCCCACATTATGACGCCTTGGTTTTTACACTCTCTTGATGGGGCACCAGCTGCCAAGATCCTGGTTTCTTGCCAGCAAGTTGATGCACACACTAATGTGTAGGCCATCCACACACTTAATCCCTGCTCGCACACTTATTAACTTGACAGCATCCCACCTGCCCAACAGCTTGCAAGTTTAAGTTTGAACTCTGCCCAATTAATAATGAAAGCCTGATCTGTATCTATATATTCCTTCTGGACTCCGTCTATCATCCTCCCACTGCCTGGAACTCCTGCCCCTAACTGTGCTTCTGAAAGTCAAATGGAGCACAGACAACACACTGACAAAGAAAACCTGCTCCTGTGATCACTATCTGTCCTCATAGCACAGAGAATACCCTTAACGCTACCCCTGACTGTTAGGTATAAAACAGTAGCCTAACACATACTTAAGATATAGTTAACTAACATTTTTTTTTTAAATTCATGTTTATTAACAACAAGTGGGTACATAAAATGATACACCAAGTTACATAAAGTTCAGGTTCACAAGGTAGTAAGTTCATGCATAACAAATTACAGGACAGTACAGAAACAAAAAGAAGAAACGCAAAATCTGATTTCATTGTCATTACAATAATTAGGTTAAAAATATACCTATATTTTTATTTATTTACGCAGTTATCACAGGTAAGCACCAGACAGTGGAATACTGAGAATTCACCTGCTGTCTCAAGCTACCCAAGAGGGTCATCTTCACTTTAGTGGATCTCAGGCAGTCTCTCCAGTAACAAGCCCAGTTAAGCCCTCGAAAGGGCATGAATTGCTTCTGGATTCAAATGAGCATCTTGCCAGATAACCCACCTGGTCCACCTGCGTGTATATATAAATATGAGTTTTCTGGTTTATTTTGAATGTTAATTCTTCTAATTCAGAAATCTCTTGGACTACCTGAGTCCAGTGTTTAAGTGTGGGGGGCTCAGTTTTTAGCCATTGGTGGGTTATGGCCTTATGTGATGCTGTGGGAAGGGCCGCCTAGAGGTATAATGAGTCCACCCCCTTCATGTCAACAGGTGGATCCCCCAAGTATGGTGTTTGGCCAATCCAAAGGTGAGCTTAGGGAGAGGATGTCCGTCAAGGCAGTGCCCACCTCCAACCAGAAGGGCTTGATGCCTGGACACCAACACAGGATGTGTAAATGATGTGCTGTTTGATCCCCACATAATCTCCAGCACTCCGGGGAGCGGGAGGGGTCCCTCCTGTGAAGAAGAGATGGAGTGAGGAAGAAGAGAGTTTTCACTCTCCAATCAAATTCCTGCCAATATGGGGATAGGGTGGTTTTGGTGGTAATACAGAAGACATTTCTCAAATTGATCTCAGAAGGAGCGAGGTCCCCCTCCCCCAACCATCTAAATTTCACTTTCTCCGGGGGATCCTGTTCAAGTTCAGTGAGTGATTTATAAATCACAGATATTAGGCTCCAATGTACTTGACCAGACATGACTCCCTGTAAACTCTCAAGAAAGGGGGTTGCTCTGAGCGGGTCCTGGTTCTTTTGTTGGCAACTAGAGATGTGCACCCTGACCTGAAGAAATCTAAAGTGATCAGAGTTCCTCAGTCCAAAAGAATCCCTGATAGTTTTGAAATCAGATACTGAGCCTCCCTAAACAAACTGATGCAAGTATGATAGACCTAGTCTATCCCATAGTCTAAATGTGTGGTCAAGGCATGCTGGAGTAAACTGAGGATCCCAGGCTAATCTAAGAAGTGGCCACATTGATGTTTTTAACTTGTGTTTTTGCCATATTCTATGTGTTGCTGCAAGGGTATTCCTGACTGTGGCAAGAAGGGGAGTGGGGAGGTTGGGGTTACTGATTGTACGCATGACTGTGACTCCTTGAGGCAGATCTAGTCCCTCCCCCCCATTCCATCTGCTTCCAATTGGCATCATAAGAGGGAACCGACCGTTGTAGGGCTGATTTTAACTGTGCAGCTAAAAAGTAATCTTTAAGGTCTGGAAGAGATCTCCTGCCCCTTCTCCTATGTGCTTGGAGAATATGCAGATTTATTCTAGCTGCCTTATTGTTCCATACGAACCTTGCAATCAGCCTATGCCAAATCTGGAACTGGGCTCTGTGAATAAAGATCAGTAGACAAGGAGGCAGTATAGTGCAGTGGCTTAAGGCACTGATCTGCAAATCTGGTGACATCCAGCAGACCAGACCTGGGTTTAAATCCCTCAGATTCCACTTGCATACTGTGTGACTCTGAGCAAGTCACTTAACTTCCCCGTGCTCCCAAGTCGCTCCTGTAAAAAAGCTTTCAGCTTAGTGTGCTACTCCTGGTTAAACAACTGTAACCCCTCTGCAAATGGGGGTTCCCAAAAGACTTCCAGGAGCTTGCTTGAATGCTCCAAGCCTGAATGGTGTTTGGCATTTAAGCCATTTATCAGTGAATGTTTTTAGAGCCTCTGGTACTGTCTCTTTAAGAGCTGTCTGCTTGCAGACATAATTAGTTTGTATGGGGGACTGTGTGTTTCTTTGATTGAGTACCACCAAGCTGCTGCCATTCACTTCATTTTGCAGTCACTAGGAGTGCAAAGGAACCTATCTGAAAGATGTAACTGTTTGCCAGAAATTATTTAGAGTAATAATGAAATTACAGTTTGTCTAACCTGCTTTTTTGCAGTCAGAACTGTGTCTGCTAGTTCCCCATTCTAGTTTTGAACTGCTGAACTGGACCAATCAGTGTGGGGTAAGCTAGCTCTAAAATGGTGCCTTGACGAATCAGAACTTGACTCATAATCTGAGCCAGCCACAAGAGGATTGTATGGGCAGTGACTCTGGGAGATGTAGTTTAGACTTCAGTGCCTTTTGGACCAACAGCAGCAGTCTATTGTGAGTGACAGCCAATCCAGTCAAGAACTGGGAGGAACTCAAAGGAAGTGCCCGGTTTTGTCGGTTGGAGTTTCAGTTGAGCTTTGGCAGTGAAGAAGGAAGGAGCCCTGTGCTTTTCAGTGTGCAGTTTTAGTCAAAAAACGTGTGTAAGGCCCAGAGTTCCGTCTGCAGCTTGTGTAACTGCTTGTTAGGACTGAATCGTCCTGTGAAAAGAATCAAAGGATCTCTGAAGAGTAGAAACCAGGCTCACCCTGTAGAAGACTGGAGGAATTGCTGAAAATTACACTCGGTCTGTCAGGAACTGAATCTGCTGTGTGTTCTCCCGGGTATTGTGCAGTAATTGCGATCGGGATACAGATGCAGCCTGCCTGGTATAGTGCTTTCTTTTATAAGGATGTGTGAAGAGGTTTGTGTACCTCAAGTGAGCCCTGCTGACACTGAAGGACCCTATCTTATTTGGAGGTCGTGAGTACTAATTCAGGGTCACTCCTGTTGAATTGCCACATTAAATCCAAATGGAATTACTGTACTGCTGACTGTTTAATTCTCCTTTCTCTGTGTGAAAGGGCCCCTACCGCTGCCACGGTTTGGACTAGCCACTAGGGCTTGGGTACCCAGGGACAGTAACTGATAGGGATAGGCCTGTGCACAGAGCCATAGGTAGATTATTAGAGTGATAAGCTAATTAACCTGATTTCCCTGTCCTTGTTATATCCCCCTAAATAAATCAGAGCTGCTTGTTTCAGCAAAGTTATACTGCCTGAGGTATTTGTCTATGTTAAAGTACTGTACTGTGATTGTTGCACTGTATCTCATTTCACAGGAGGTCCCAGTGCCGGAACCAGACCTGGGGTAAGTGTATACTGTGAAGGTAATTTGATATATTGTGTGGCCACTAGTGGAAGAAAGGGGGTTGCAGTGTCCCAGAGGGCTGTGACCAAGTTAGTTTAACTATTGCAAACCCTGACTCTCTGGGTGGAGGCACCCGCCATTGGATCCAGGCCCCTCAACCTGTTAGTGGCAAATCAGGCAGGGGTAGTAGCCCCTGGGATAGCGCCATCTAGGGGTTACACAACTAAAAAAAAAAAACACTGAAACAAGTATAGGTATCTGAGCAATATGTTCATAATAACCGACTGTATTCTGGAATACATAGGTAGATTCAGTAATGACCATTTCTCAAAATCATTCTTCATTTAGTTTACCAGGGGGTTATAATTTACTTTAAAGAGAGAGAGATGATTTTAGTAATATATGTGCCCAGATACCGTATCTTGTTAGCTGCCCAGTCCAGTGGAAGGATGTCAGTGATGTCCTGTGAGGGAGTGTAGTAAAAGCTCAAAACCTTCATCTTGGTCTTGTAAAGGGTGTAGCCAGTATGTTTCCCAAATTCTTCCAGAACTGACCATACCCTTGGAATGGACTGCTCTGGATGTGATAAGCAGAGAAGGACATCATCTGCACATAGAGAAATTTTTTGGTGGGGTCCCCCCACCTCAATCCCCCCCATATCCTCTGACTTACGTATAACTTCAGCCAATGGTTCAATATACAAGGCGAACAGGATGGTAGATAGTGGGCATCCTTGGCAAGTTCCTCTACCCAGCCTAAATCGTTCTGATATGCTACCATTCACCCTGACATAAGCTTGTGGGGCCAAGTTTGGTGTCTTTACACCATCTATGAAGGGACACGGAAAGGCCATGATCTCAAGGACGGAAAAAAGGAAACTCCAAGTAACTTTATCAAAGGCCTTTTCCGCGTCCAAATTCATGAGGCAGGAAGGGGTGTGGGTCCAGTGAATTGAACTGATCACATTTATTGGGGATCGGATGCTATCTGGGGCTTGGCGGCCAGTCACAAAGCCCACCTGGTCCAACTTAATTAGTTCTGGCAGTACAGAATTTAACCTAGAAGCAATTATAGATGTGAATATTTTATAGTTAGAATTAAGTAGGGGAGATGGGACAATATGATGCACATAATGTGGGATCTTTCCATTCCTTATGCAGGAGAGAAATCTTAGCATATTGCCAGGAGGGAGGGGAGGTTTTCCATCTCCCCAGATGTTAGTGAAAACCTCAGATAGAATGGGACAGTCTCCTTCATGAAGGTTTTGTAGAATTTGGCACTGAAGCTGTGCGGGCCTGGGCATTTACCAGTTTTTAATATAACCCCCAGGTGGCGCTATCCCAAGGGCTACTACCCCTGCCTGCGTAATGCTAATAGGTTAAGGGGCCTAGGTCCAGTGGCGGGTGCCTCCACCCAGAGGTCAGGGTTAAGACAGTCTGATATGAATTTGTCACAGCCCTCTGGGACACTGCAACCCCCCTTTCTTCTCACTAGTGGCCCACTCAGTTTAGCAGCAGTACCTTCACAGTATACACTTACCCCCGAGTCCGGTTTGCTCAGCTTGACTCCCAGGGACCCCTGTAAAGTAAGATGCAGTAATACAATAGCCACTGTACAGTATTTCAACACAAACATGTAGTTCAAGCAGTGTAACTTTGCTAAACAACCAAATCTGATTTATTTAGGGGATAGTAACAAGGCCAGGGGGAAATCAGGTCAATTGATTCAGCCACAGTAGTATTCAGAGCACTGTGCACAGGGCTAAAGTCCCTAAGAGTCACGGTCACTGGGTACCCAGGATGGAGGGGGCTAGCCAGGATCGGTGCAGCTGGTTGGGGCCCTGAGGATGAAAATACTTGCATAATACCCAATTTGTAATATAGAGCCTCAGTTTGTGTATCAAGGAAGAAAATTCAGTTGAAACCCTTGCAATTCAATCACTCAACTGGCAGGGAGCTACCCTGATTTTTACTCATGACCTTTGCTGAGCACCTTCCAGACAGTGAGGAACAAGGGCTGGTGAGCAGGACACACTCCACACATGTATATGAACAGAGAAAGTTACCATACCAGGCAGCTGTTTTCATATCCCGATCACCTTACTGCTAACCAGGGAATTGGCAGTGCAGCTTCACTCTCCTGACAGACCAAGCGCGATGAAGCAGATTTTCCAGTCCTCTACAGGGTACGCCTGGTTGCTGGCCACACAGCCTGTCCTGTTCCTTACACACAGCGGATTCAGTCCAAATCACCATGGCAAAACGAGCCGCCCAACTTTCGCTCTCCACACACGCTTCCCGCGCGAAACTCAGCAGCGCAGAAGCCCGGAGCTCCTTCCTCAGTCACGGCCACAACGGATCTGACTTCTCGGCTACTAAGGCAGGGTATTACCAGCGGGCGCCACCTGACCCAATTGGAAGGCTTCAGATGCCAGTCACTTAACTTCCCCTATTGGTGCGAAAAGGCGCCACAGTCCAGAACTTCACTTCCCAGAATTACTGACCATATCCCCCATTGTCAATCGGCTCCTGAGAGACTCCCAATCCTGGTTGGTTGCTCAATACTCCAATTTAAGCACCCCCTCCCTTCTGACTGGATCCAGTTTACAGTTCTGATCCAAAATGGAGGGGCAAAGCATACAAAGTCCACCTGCAAGAAAGGAAGGTTAATCAACTTACATTCCCACTAAACTCTGAAGGGTATGGGGCAAACAGTTACATTTCTGGAAAGTGCTTACTCTGCCCCTTTAGCGACGGCAAAAAATGGAGCGATTTGTCAGCGGCTCAAGTGGGACTCGAGCAGGGGAACACACAGTCCCCCCCCCCATGTAAATTTAATTATGTCTGCGAGCAGACAGCTCTTAAAGAGACAGTACTAGAGGATCGAAAAGCACTCACTGATAAACGGCTTGAATGCTGAACACCATTCAGGCTAGGAGCACTCGGCCAGCTCCTGGAAGACCTCTGGGAACCCCCATTTGCAGGGGGGTTACATTAATAATGCTTTGGATTTCAGGTTGTGAAATTGGGCTGATTAAGGTTTGCCCTTGTTCCGCTGAAAGAGTCGGGAGGGCCAGGGAGTTAAGAAATTTAAGCTCTTCCTCTGATGATGTATCTGCTTGGGGTTGGTATAAATTGGCATAATACGAGATGATTTGGTCAGACTTGAAGGACATGGGTAGGCCAGTGGTTGGGGAGGTGATTTTCGTTATTGCCACCCTTGCTGTGTGCTGCCTAAGACAAAAAGCCAGTAGTCTCGTCCCCCAGGGACCTCCCTCATAATACTTCTGCTTTAAATAAAAAAGTGCTTTCTCAGTCCCACTCCTCTGAATTTTCTGTAACTCCTTTAAGTCTAAATTTCTCTGTTTTCCCAATTTGACCTTCTGGGCAGATTCTAAGTCCCTGATCCAGGAGAGCAGATCTGTCTGTTTTTGTTTCAGCAATTTCATCCTGTACGAAGCTATGGAAATTAGTTCATCTCTAACCGAGGCCTTCAAGGTATCCCTTAAGATTTGTGGAGTGGTATCTTGCCCTGCATTTTGGTCTAATGTGGTTTTAATGAACTGCTTGAATTTTTTAACTACTGCCCCATCCCAGAGGAGGGAGGTATTAAGCCTCCAGTTAGTGTTTTTTTTTGGGGTAACCTGAAGTCTAGTTCAAGGAAAATGGGATGATAGTCAGAGAAGGTAGAGGTCCCCACCCACATGGAGGGAAAGTTGGGAAGGTCCCTGGAGAACGTGATAAAGGTGTCCAACCTTGAAAAAAATTTAAATCTAGGGGAGTAGTATGTATAATCTCTAGCTTTGGGGTATTTCTCCCTCCATATATCCACCAGACCCACCTGTTCAAAGAGTTTTTTAAGGGATCGTGCCTTCCGAAAATCAGGGTTTGGGATTTGTGAGGTGGTATTAAGATTCCTATCAAAGATTATGCTCAGATCTCCACCCATTATCAAGGTTCCTTTAGCCTTTTCAGCTATCAGCTGTGAGAGAGTGGAGTAGAAGGAGAGGGGAGCCCGGGGGAACATATATGTTAGCCAGAGTGACCTGAACCCTGCCCACCACTATAACATATCTCGCCCCTGGGTCCTCAAACACTTCCTCCTGCTTGAAAGGGAAAGAGGCTGCTAATAAAATAGCCACTCCTCTTTTTCTACCTGGTAGGGAAGAGTGAAAGAACAGAGGGAAATTCCTGGATTTTAACTTTAAGGCCTCTGTGGGGGATAAATGCGTTTCTTGTAAAAAATGTATTTCATATCTTCGTGTTGCCAAAAATCTCAAAATCTGTTTCCTTTTAATCAGGTTGGTGCTACCATTTATGTTATATGAAATTACTCTAGAATTCTGTGTGGCCATCATTTAGTATACTCAAACCTTTCAGTGTCAAACATGACCAATAGCTAAGCAGTAAAGTCCTGCAGCATGACCGTATGGATTCATTAGAGTACCCTTTTGAGAAAATAATACATAACATGAACTGTAAAGAACAACATACAACCAACAAAACATCAACTGGCTGTGTCTCAAGAGAGCCACATGTAAAGTGAACACTCCAGATCTTTGTATTTTTTTTTCCAGTTGTTTAACCAGGTGAGACACACTAAGCTGAAAGCTTGTTTACAGGTGCAACCTGGGAGCACAGGGGAAGTTAAGTGACTTGCTCAGGGTCGCATAGTATGCAAGTGGGGGCTGTGGGATTCAAACCCAGGTCTCCAGATTTGTAGCTCAGACCATTAAACCACGGTGCTATACTGCCTAGATATCCATATGAGGGGGAGCCCCTGCCACATGAGTGCAGCTTGAGTACCCCTCCTCCAAGGAGTGGTCTTGACTTCCAAGGTTAAGCTGCGATTTAAAATCCAGCTTAGAGTTCATCGCATGTGTGCTGAAGATGAGGGTGGTAAATAGGAACATGAGCCCACCCATACGTCTTTGGGGTAAGACCCAAATAAGGCTAAGCTTCACAACGTCAGCAAGCATGAAGCTCAGGAGGTATTCCCCCTCCCCCCCATGACCTCATAGACATAAAGTAAAATAATTGGCCAAAGAACCACATAAACCTCTGAAATTTCCTCCTCCCATTTATAAATGTAAAGTCAGCCAGCCATTTCGTCCCACTAACCCAGGAAACCTGAGAACTCCCCCCCATCCCCATTGGGTTCGGCAGAGATGCATTTAGCCCGGTCTCCAGGAACCTCGCATAGAGAGGTGAGCAAAATATTAATGGTTTAGGAAGTAAGCCTCTCACACAGCACCTGGGTAAAACTATAGGCTCCATGACAGCTGACTCAGCGGGCATGGCTGTCCAGGAGCATCGCACCACAGACCAGTCAAGCTGGTATCTCGGGTCTTAAGACTTCCCCTTCCCCCTTACTTACTAAAATGTTTGAATATGACCCCAGACACTACAGCAGTGATCAATCTCCTTTTCTTTTTGTTTCCTCTAACCCTCCTCCTCCTTCCCCCACTAGGGGGACCATATCCAGGACATAGACCCACTTAAGTATGGGACAAAGTCCCAGCGAGAGGGAATGTAAGGAGCACACAGAGGGAACATAGCAGAATTCAAGTCCCAGGGCACCTGACCGCTGACCAGGCCCCTGCAAAGGAAAAAAGGAGGGGAGCAGTCAAGTAGATGAATTATATCATTTGGACACAGGATGAGTTAAAGTACCCAGTACAGAAAATCAATTGAGGGGCTTACATGCAGCATATATGCAGCAACGAAGGAGTTCAGCTGCTTCAGCTGGCAGTCCATCTTGCCATCCAGCCTCCTACCCCTTCCCCTCCCCTATAGGACAAGAGTCACGGTAAAATTATCCACTTGGATCCTGGATTCCATGCATCGCGGAGAGAAATGCACAGATTTAAAGAACTTACAGATCATTTGCCTCTCATGGGTTCCAGCTGCTAAAAGTCCACGAAAGAGCTGTGTCCCTCGCCCCACTAGAAGAAGGCCCACCAGTGGTAGCGGGAAGAGCGGGGTTCAGGGCTGAGGCCCATCTGGGAAGCTGTGGTTGCACCAAAAAGCATAGCCACAAAAGCCTGAGAGAGCGAACAGGTCGCCGAAGATGCCCGCGCAGAAATCCCACCATTATTGCTGTTCTCCCTGTTTTCTGCCAGGTGAGGTGCCTACTTATTCACTGATGTGGGTGCTCCGTATCTCCGCAGCATCGTGGAGACATCAGCTCGCAGATTGGTTTGAGAGAGTTTCTGAGTGGAGCCTGGGCATGGGGCACCCTTCTGAGCGATCGCCCAGGCAGAGGCCAGCAAGTCCCTCTCGAGTTTTTCTTTATTTTAAGGGGGGCACTGAAATTCTGTAGCCCTCAATGAATTGCGAGGCCGAGAGCAGATCTGGGAGAACCTTTACTCCTTGATCCATGCTGATTTTGAGGCGGGCCGGGCACAATATTTGGGTCTTAACATTCTTGGTCTTCAGTTGTTTAACGATCGGCCACAGGGTCTTCCTAGCCTCTTGCACTGAATTTGTGTGGTCATTATCAATTGTGATGCGGAGGCCTGGTACACGAGAGTCCCTTGTTGCCAGGCCCGGTGTAGAATCGCCTCCTTCGCTCTGTATGATGTTAGTCGGCCGATCAGGGACCTGCGCCTCACCGTCGGGTCTCATGGCTTCAGGGCCAGGGAGTGGTACCCCCGGTCCATAGATATATCCATATCCTCTAGGACAGAGAGAGAGAGAAACTCCTGCATCAATGTCTGAAGAAATGTGGCAGTGTCCTTGTGGTTTTCTTTTCCTTCTGGGATGCCACAGACCCTGATATTTTGGCGCTGACTTCTGCCCTCCAGATCATCTAGTCGGTGAGTGAGCTCCCTGTCCCGGGCAAGCAGGTAGAGGAGGAGTCGGTCGTGTCGATCAGACTGCTCGGATATTTGGGTAACGGCCACCTCCATTTGTTGTCTTATGGTCAATTTTATTCATGTCGGACCTTAACTCAGATAAGGTTTGATCAATTTTTGTAACAGTTCGGGCCATTTGCAATATTGTGGAGGCTAAGTCGGTCTGCAACTCATCTTCTTGCTGGGCCGCCATCACGAGGCCTTCTGTCCCTTCACAGTTTGCCGTAGTATTTGCTTGGTCTAGCTGAAGCAGTTCTCTTAATTTTTGCGCCAGGGTGCCAGAGAGCTTCCCTGACTTCAATCATTTGCCCTTGGCAGGTGAAGACATCTTTTTAAGGGCGATGTTTGCTGTTCTAGGTCATAGGGTGAAGACAGCGCTAGGACTAGGCAGCCATTAGCCTGCTGATGTCGCCGGAAGTCCAAAGTTAACCAACATTAACACAATACTATAACTAAGCAGAAATATCATTGGGTACACAAAACATCATCCCCCAGAGGGCAGGAATACGCCTGGAAAATAAGAACTAAGCACTTCATCACTCCAAAAACAAAAGCTAAATGGGACAGAACCAGTGCGGTGGCATGTTGGAGAGACTGCAGGGACGCTCATGCCTCCCACACTCATGTTTTACGCATGTCCAGTCTTAGGGGAGTTCAGGACATAAGTCGGCATAGAACTGCAAACTATTTCAATTGCTGGCACCCCTAGGAATTCAAAACCTGGTTCTGGGACTCCAACCACCACAGTGAAAGAAGCCACGTCACTTTCTATCTGGTATATCTGAACTGCCGCCGTAGGAAAGGTCATAACTAGGAGACAGCTGCAAACTGAGCCACCTGACTTGCAGACTGGAAGGGCATAACTGAAGGGGATTGCAGACATGGAAAACATAACTTACAAGGTTCAAGATAGGATGGTAAGTACTCAGAATGATGGACACGATGGACTGTGGCTAGACAGTGAGCACACGATACTGAGCACGAAGTGGGGGGGGGGGAAGGATAGCAAGATACTACTACAAGAGAGATCCTGAACTCCATCTGACAAAGGGAATAGGACCCCACACCACCACCTAGAGACCGACACGCATAGGTAAACCAGTAGGTATAAAAATCAAATTAATTTGCCTAACCTAGGTTGTTTTTTTTATGTTTCATTAGTTTTTAATTTATAGCTAGGTGTATCTGTATACCTGTGTTAAGTCATCCCTGATGTCAGACCCTTACAGACTAATGAACAATCTATATCCGGTGCTTGATCTTGGATGGATGGATGATGCTGAAATTATATCAGATGTCTGATTTCTCAGTAAAGTAAGCACAAAGAAAATTATAGGTCAAAGTGTCAGACAAGGTATTCAATGACCTACAAGTTAAAGACACAATAACCCCCAATGGCAATATGAGAAGATATCAACAATCTTGAAACCAGGAAAAGGACCCCCTTAACTGTAAATCTTACAGACCCATCTCGGTACTTAACCAAGATTATACATTTTATGCTAGTATTCTTGCTCATTGGTTGGAACCCCTTTTGCCCAATATTATAAAGAAAGATCAAATAGGTTTTGTCCCTAAAAGGAAGACTACAGATAATATTAAAAGAGCCTTTTATTTATTAGAGAAAGTAGAGAGAGATCTATCCCCTTTTTATTAATAAGCATGGATGCCCAAAAGGCCTATGATCATGTGTCATGGAAATGTTTTTATTATACCCTAGACAAATTTGGGTCCCCCCCACCCCAGATTCGTGGAATGGGTGCAAGCTTTATATACCTCCCCCCAAGCAGCAGTGAAGGCGAATGGGACATATTCTGAATGCTTCACCCTAACCAGAGGAACCCAATAGAGCTGTCCCTTATCCCCACTTCTATTTGTTTTGTATGTTGAGCCTATAGCAGAAATAATCCAAGAGACGAGAGAGAGATAATGGGTCTGACGGTGGGAGGGGTAGAACACAGGACAGCGTTTTATGCAGACAATCTGCTGATTTATTTAACATCCCCAGAGTCCTCTCTCCCTAAACTATTCACACTACTACAGGACATGGAATCCATAACAGGTTATAAGCTCAATACTGCTAAAACTGAGGTCCTTAGGTGGAAATATGACCCGGATAGCAACACTCGGACGCTGTTTCCCTTGAAATGGGACACCCGAAGTTTCCGGTACCTAGGTATTATAATCCCCTGGGACCTCTCACAGTTATATGAAGTAAATTTCCCCCCGTTAAAGTATTAAAGAAAGACTTACAGAGATGGCAACATCTCTCTATTCCCCTAGTACAACGAGCTGACTCTGTTAAAATGACCGTACTACCAAGATTTATTTTACTTATTCCAAAATCTCCCCATCCTGCCTCCCTCGATGTGCTTTAGGATGTGGGATAAGATGCTCTCCCAGTACATATGGCAGGAGAAGAGACAGAAAAGCTTATGCTTTACTCCAGTTAGCCAAATCTAAAGGGGGCCTGGCCCTCCCACACTTAAAGACATACTACTATTCAGCCCAATTAGCACATGCCCTAGACTGGTGGGACCAGAACACAGCCGCACACTGGAAGATGTTAGAACTCGATGGGCAATCGGACGGCATGGAGAGAGTTATGGGGTTCCCACATACTTTAGGGAACTGCAGGTCGGAGGGAATCCGATCTACCTTCACTAAAGTTGTGTTGAACATACGGTGTAAGATACTTAGCCCAGGATTAGGTCCTCAGCTGTCTCCTTGAGGATTTCTAGGTATGATCCATTGTTTTAACCAGCCACTACAGATCATACCTTTGACATATGGAGGAGGCAAGGTTTGAAGTACATATATCAATGGTATGCACAAGGGACCTTTAAATCATTCACCCAAATACAACAGGCCTATCGACTGAATACGGGGGACCACTTCCGCTTTCTCCAAATGCGCCATTATATCTCGCAAAAATGCGGAGCACGCTGAGAGATCACCCAAACACATCCTCTGGTTCAATGTATTATCAATACTGAAGCTGGGAAGATGCCAGATCACACTATCTCTACATTAAACCTCACTCTCCAGCAAACGGGACATAAATCACTGGTAAAGCTGTGGAAATCATGGGAAAGGGACCCAGGAGAGGAGATCTCTGACTCAGAGTGGGAACAGATTTGCAGCACCCAGCATCAGGCAACCAGCTCCTATATTTGGAAAGAATATAGCTGGAAGTATATGGTAAAATACTTTAAAACATCCACAATAACCAGGAAATACGGGGGTAAGGGAGGAGCACATTGCTGGAGACAGTGTGGGGAAACTCAGGCAGACCATATTCATATATTTTGGAACTGCCCAGTGCTTCGTGAGTATTGAACACGTATAGAAGTAGCTCTGCAACAGCTCTTTTCTGAGATCATGCAGCTCATACCCGGTTTAGCACTTTTACATTGGTTCCCCAGCAATATTAAGAAAAACACAAACTAAGAAAATGTCGGCAATTTTGCTCCTGGCTGCGACAAAAGGGATTTCTAGGAGGTGGCTTCAGCAAACCCCTCCAGCTGTAAAAGAGTGGGAAGATACTGTAAAAGAGATTGATACGCTGGAAAAATTAACAACGATGAACCAGAAGATTGCTAGGAATAGGACTTTTTGGAACAAATGGCTTTTGTGGGTCATGCAACATAAGACAGGATATTGTTCCATGAATATGTTCTCTGCTGGAGTGCAAGAACATACTCCTAGGGTGAAAATACAAGTCTAGAACAAATTCGAATATATCATGAAATTATTGTATAGTAGTGGAGAATTTCCCTCCATCTGTATCAGGGTTTATGGTTTCTCAATGTAGCCAGCTAACTGTTTCCCGTAATTGTACAAATGCAATTTAATCCTGCCAACTGTGATGTTATTACTGATGTACTCTGACCTTTTTAATAAAAACTAAAGTTAAAAAAAAATGTCAGACAAGGGATAGGCAGTAAACATACTGTAATCAGACAGGGAGCCATGCACACACCTCTTAAGGTGCCACCATTTACTCAGATAACCGAGTCAGATACTTCAAAACAAAAGACACACGGTACACACAACAGCAAGTACAGGAAAAAGTTTATTTTACCATGCTACATATACAGAGCAGCAAAATGATGCAAACAATAGAACCACTGGAACCTCTGCATACCCCTACACAGCTCTGTCAGGGGGCGATATGTAGGGGTGCTCAGGGGTTTGCTATGCAAATGTAGCAAGATAACATAAATTACCTCTTTACCTGCATTCACTGTTGTGTATGCCCTTTTTCTTTTAAAGCAGTTGCACAATACCCGGATTTTAGAAAGGTCTGCAACTCCATTTCCCACAGAAGGCAGGTCAAAAAACCTGAGTGATCTCAGGTTAGAGGAAAGTGCAACAACACTGGTGGAAAATTGATCAAACACAGCAAACGGCTGTAAAGGCGAGCCCTCAGAAACTGAAGAGGTGACAGGCAGCGTACCACAGGGTTCAGTCCTGGGACCTTTTCCCTAACATTCATTTGTGATACACAGACAGCAATGAAAGGAAAAATCGGACTCTTTGCAGATGACATCAAGATCTGCGGATGGCTAAACAGTGAGGAAGAGGTCAGAACAATTAGGGAGAATTTGAAAAGGCCTGCAAGAAAGTGCATATGGTATTACAGTTCAATGTCAAGAAATGTAAGGTAATACACATCAGGAACCCAAACCCCAAAACACAACACCTGACTTGGGGGGGGGGGTAGTAGCTGAGAGCGCAACTGAGGAAAGGAACCTGGGCCTGAATAATATCGGAAAGCCTAAGCACAGTGCAAATCAGTAGTGGGTCTGGCAAACAGGATGATGGGGTGCATACGAAGGAGATCAGTAACAGAAGCAGGGAGGTGATCCTTCCACTTTACAGATTCCTGGTTCGCCCCCACCTGGAGTACTGTACAAGATTCTAGAGCCTACACCTGCAAAAGGACTGGGATTGGTCAGAGGCAGTGCAGGGTTTGGTGACCAAACTGATCTAGGGGCTCGGGTAGAGATCATAAGAGAAAAAGTTGAGGAATCTTTAACATGTACACCCTGGAGACAAGAAGGTTGAGGGTGGACGTGATAGAAATTCACAAATATCTCCAAGGGATTAAATGCAATGAATTGTTCACTCTAAGTGCAAACACTAGTACAAAGGGGAATCCATTAAAGCTGGTTGGGATAAGCCCACCCAGTGGTGCGGTGGTAGTGCTACCACCCTCCACCTGGGATCGGAATTGTTATAGGGCTGCTGGGGGTTGGCGTGGGGGGAAGAGAATGAATCATCTGATGGACTGCTCTCCTCTCCTGCAGTGGCAGGCTTGTCATTTCCACCAAATGACTGCATCCAGGTGGAGGTGTGGTGGCAGAGAGACCCCAAGAGTGGCAACAAGTGGGTGGGTGCTGCGAGATTCCGCAATGCATGTGTGCCTCCACACATGCATGCTGACGAATGCACCCCAGCAAATGGGTACAGGAGAAAAGAAAAATGCGGTGAGGCAGGCGTACATGACTCTCTGTACATTGAGCCTCTATCCCACCACCAGAAGAACCTTAAACTGGATGGCCAGAGTGCTCAGGCAAAGCCTGAGGAGGTTAGGGACAGCGGAGGTCGGTGGGGCAGGGCAAAAGGTGACCCAAGTCTGCCTCAGCCAGGGAGAATAAACAAAATATGGGAGAGAAAAAAAAAAAGCTGGCTAGGGTAGGTTCAGGAGGAATATCTGCAAATACTTTTTCAAAGAAAGGGTTGGGCCGACTAGATGAACCAGTGGGCCTTTTTTATAGCCATGTTCACTGCTAATATGCACTACTGCTTTAACCATTAAGCCATCTAGTCTCTTTTATATAAATCCTCATTTTTAAAACACAAATCTGTCTTCTGCTTCTGAATCAGGAAAGGAATTAATTATTAAAACAATGATTCGAGAGGGGCGCTGTGGAGCCCGATAGTTGCTTCTCTGTAGAGCTCCTTCATCTTATACTCATATCTGACTTTAAAGTGCTGTTTTTAGGCATTCAATTTAAATAAAAACCTGAGATTACCAATCTGCAAATCCATCAGGGCTGCCTGCCACAAGGTCACATCATGGCCCAGCAACTGAACAGGGAGAATTGTCGTCCGAAGAATTTCTACAGATGATTGAAGCCAAACTTAAAATTATGGCTTCGGCTGCAGGGCTGTCGGACAAGTTCGATGCCCTGATGAAGAGTGGCAGGAATCAAGATGACCATGGAGGCAGTACAGAGAGCATCTCAGTGATGGAGGCCGTGGCGACGTTAATCAAAGAAAACTCCTGTTTGCAATCTCGCCTTGAAGCGCTGGAGAATCAGGCGAGAACAGCAAATCTTCGAATTCTGGGCTGTGAGGGAGACCATCTCCTCCTCTTTATTCAAGACTGGCAGGGGGCAACAACTGGAGAGGAGGTTGTGGAATGGGTTACACAATTTTAAAAAGCATACGAGTGACCCCCCAAGGCAGACTGGACAATCTGGAAGCCCCCAGAGCAGTGGCGGGGGTCACAGATGGCATAGACTCCAGAGATTCGATTCTGGCGATGGCCCGACACAAGAGGTCTCTTCTCTATGATGGGGAACAAATCAGAATATTTCCTGATATTGGCTATGCCACACGTCAAAAACAGAAGAAATTTGATGGAGTGAGGGCCATGTTGAGAGAAGCTGGCATTCCTCATGGGCTTATTTTCCCGGCTCGAATACAAATTGTCCATCAAAGTAAAGTATTTCTGTTTAATGACCCAAAAGAAGCTTTGAAGTGGGCACAGGGTCATGTCCCGCCCAGGCGTCAAGATCAGGAACATGAAACATCATCCTCTGAAGATGACGAAGCCTCCTGAAAATTGATGAAATGTGTGGACTAGGGTGAGGGATTTACTTTTCTCTCTTGGTTGGGGTGCTGGCTAATTTGGATTATGTACATTTGAAGGACTAGAGCCTTAATTTAAAAATAACACCCAATGTGGTGTGCAGCCTGCACCATGTATGTATGGAGTCTTCTCCTGTCCAGATTTGTTATATGGGAAAGCATATAAACTTTATTTTTACACAACTTTGTTGGTTTTGCTCTGTTTTGGAAGTTTGCCTTAAAGTAGTCGCACCTAGAAATATACTTTATGATAGGATGAGGGGTATTAAAGGGGAGCGTTTATTCTTTACATGCGACAGGACACATTAAGTGTCCAAATGCTTAGATACTGCATGGCAATACTTTTCCTCACTGGTGGAGGACGAGGACATTGTAATCTAGTTTCTTTAAATACTGGACATAGAACCACGCAGCACCTGGACTCGGAAGTACAGCAACTCGTATATTTGTCCTCTTACTTACTATATTCTCTATTCTCCCCCATAGGATGCATCTCAAAGCATTTTAAAGAAAGGTATGTTTATATTAAGAGGCGTGGCACCCTTATAGGATTTGTAATGTAAATCAATGCTTGTGGTGAAACTCAATGTTTGTATTTTTAAAATAATAAACAAAGTTTAAAAAAAAAAAAAGGATTCATTAAGGATAATGACATGTTCAAGTAATGAACCCCTAGGGTTTCAAAAGAAACTGTGTGTAGGTAACAGTAGCAAAAGTAAATGGCCATCTCCTCTCTTCAGTTTTTCCTTGGGGGGGGGGGTTGCAGTTCTGACAGGGAAGTAACAGAAAACCAGCAGACTTCATGAGACTATAACAAGGCACTGTCTTGCTGCTGACTAAGGAGTAGGCACTGACCAACACTCACCGCAGGAGGTGCTCACAGGCATTCAATGTAGCCTCTGCCAGCAAGAATAACGCCTACAGAGCACATGCAAGGGATAGAAAAAAGGATTAGACAATAAAGAATGTAAAACTACTTCTGTCCTGTAGCCTTCAAAATCCTTCGAGTTTTATATTCTGCAGTTCTATAGCCACAATAACAGAACCCTGATGAGGGCCTGGGTGGAAGGCTGATTTCTTCCACATTAGTATTCTACTAACTCCCCTGACAATATTGTTCTAATTATCCACCTACTCACATAAAAGAGATAAGAATAACGAGCATCAAACAGCTGAACAGTTATCACAGATGCTCTGGATTGAGGAGCCGTGGGCTTAGTTCTATACTGCAGGTTACCATTCAACCGTGATGGAAGAGAAATATTAGTACTCCAGTTTGACAGTCAGCTCAGGGGCAGAAAACGGTCTTAATTTTCAGAAAGAGATGGATTCTGGAGTCCTAACGTAGAAACATATAGAAACAGACAGACAGGGCAGGAAAAGACCAACGGTCAATCCAGTGTGCTCATGGTTCCCTATCTAACCATGGGACCTATAGCCCACCCAGGGTTCTAGCCTTCCCCAGTCACCCCTTATTACCCTCTCTGTTACTGTCTCCTCGAGTAGCCATTGTACCCTTCACTCTGTCCTAACCGTGCTTGAAACCATTAATGGTTTCAGCACCCATCACCTCAGCTGGTAGACTGTTCCACGGTTCCACCACCCTTTCACTAAAACAGTACTTCCTCGTACCCCTCCTGAACCTCCCTCATGTCAGTTTCTACTCGTGCCCTTTTGACCTCAAATTGCTTTGCATGTTAAAAATTCCCCTCATTTCACCATGTTTATTCCCTTCAGGAACGTGAAGTTCTTGCTATCGTATCTCCCCTCTCCTGCCTGGTCCCCAGTGAGTACATTTTCAGTGCCTTGAGGCGCTCCTCATTAGATGTGCCCTGTTGGCCTTCATCATCTTAGTCACCCTTTGCTGCACCGTCTCCAGACTGTCATTACCTTTCCTGAGTCGAGTACTCCGGAACCAGGCACAGTATTCCAGGTGGGGCTTCACCAAGGCTCTAAAGGGGTAGTATTACTTCTTTTCTTCTGCTGTCAATCTCCCTCCCAATACATCCCAGCACCCTATTTGCCTTACTATAGGCCTTACTGTACTAGCTTGATTGGTTAAGGGTGTCACTGGTGGTAACTCCTAGGTCCCGTTCCTCAGTCATAGTGCTAAGTCTTACCCCACGCCGCTGCACTTGCTCCCAGACAGCTAGGTAGGCGACTGCTATGGCACAACCCAGCCTCTACTTGGTGGTAACCAAACAGAAGTATACTCTGTTCCCCTCCCCGAAGGAGGAGAGCCATACCTGGAAGTTCAATCCTCCTTCCTCCAGCTGGCCACCGAGCAATCATGGTCCATTTATGAACCAGATCGCTGCTGTGGCAGCAGGCGAGGTGCTCAGCCCTCCTCGCCACTGGGCCGAAGGCTACTTTAAGTATTTAGACTGATCTGTCGGCTATCTAAAAAAGCTAAGCTTTTATTTAAAAATATTAGGTTTCAACTGTCCCGCAGACACAGCAGTAGGGCTACTGCTTGCAATGCTGGGGACCAGAGTTTGGAAACCAGCAAGGGTCATGCATCTGAGGGACAGCTCTCCTCCGTCAGGGTGGGAGAACTCTGCTTCTTGTTGCAAGACTGTCACCTGGTGGAAGAAAGGTGGTAATGCATGTGAGGACACAAGAAGGGGAAGGGCTGCAACACGTGCACCACTGCATGCAGACTCCCTTGAGGAATACTGAAGAAAAAATGCTTCAGCTCTCCTCCAGCACCCCTCACAGGCACCACATGACCAACATGTCAGGCTACCCACCCCAATGTGTGGTCCTGGGCAAGTGGTGGATTACCGGAAAGTCTGTGATGTCGTGGAACAGGGTGCCGCAGGTACCAGGGAACAAAGCAGCAGAAGCAATCATGGTTTAAAAAAATTATAAGACGGCACAGTGGTACTGAGGGTTGAGGCGCTGGATGCCACACCAGCGACCCGGGTTTGGGAGCAAGCTCGGGTCATCGGAGGAGAACAGGATTGAACGTCCTGAGGACTGCTCTCCTGTTCTGGGAGGGAGGGGGATTCCAGATCCCGGGCTTTAATGACTCCCAGTGGTGACTGGGGGTACAGCAGCCTGTGGATCCTATCTCAGGGGATTGGCTGCAGTGGCAATCCTGCGTGCGTGTGTGCACATGCACATGCTGGACGCATTGCACATCCAAGCCAATGGGGAGGGAGGAACAGAAAAAGGAAAATGCCCTGGCCCTTGGTAAGCGAAGGTGGGTCGAGTAGCCGACCCCCACGCCCAGTGTCGGGTCCTTCAGCCTGCCTCTGGTGCTCCCTGCACTTCCTGGTCAACCAACTAGATCTCAGAAAGGTCACCAGGAGGAGTCAGCGGTCCAGCCCTGCGGGGCTTAGATCCAGGGGGTCAGGAGATCAGTGTAAGCGGAACGGAGTTCCCTCCCCACCGACAAGGTAAGGTTGGGGACTTCGGGGGAGTGGGATAAGGTTGAGCCAGGTGTCCCTCTGAAGAGAGTCCGAGTGGCCAGAGAGAAGAGCATAAAGAAAGTCTACAAAAAAAAAAAAGGTTTCCTATCCATTCCATCACATAGACTGCCTCCTCCATGTTCTGCTGCTGTGATCAGACATTTCATAAAATTGCCTGCTGTCCATAAGCAATGACAAAAAAAAAAAATCTCTCCTGCCCTGCCTCCTCCCTCTCCCCCCATACACCCAACCAAGTCAAAGCCACTTTGAAAGCGTAAAGGACCGTTTTCTTTTCCTGGAAATTGATTTTAGTTCTCAGGGTTTGAGTTTTTAATACAAACAAATAAGGATTTCATACATTTATACACAGTTACTGTTCACAGATGGTGCAGGACAAGCAAAAATGAAAGTTCATCCAGTCTGCCCTGTTAGTGCTTAGGCTTATTTGATCATTTAGAAGCTCCAGCACTCCCTTGGACCTTCCACTTGTTTCTGACTACTCCACCTAAAGCCATGAATCCAGTGATTTTACTGGCATGGACCAAGTGTCTGGATAGCTTGTTCAATACATCTACAACCCTTTCTGTAAATATCTCGTCCTCCTCCTCCTCCTCCTCCCCCCCCCCTCCTCTAGTTTAAGTTGTAACCCCTGGTGGTCGTCTGTCCTTTTATCTTAAAGGAATCTGTGCTGTCTACCCTGTCATGTCCTTATATATATTTGTAAGTTTAAATCATGCCCCATTCTCCCTACTCTCCCCTCCAGTGATTACACATGTAGGCTCTCCATCCTCTCCAGATATGTGTACCCCTGTTGACAATGAATCATTTTTGTTCTCTATTAGATATGTTCCAGCCTCTCCTTATCTTTTTTTCAGACAAGGGTTCCAAAACTGAACACAATAATCCAGGCATGGTCTTCCCATCGACCTGTACAGTGGCAGGCCCCATTTGATGCACTCCAGTATCATAGCTTCCTTTCCATTTGCTTTCTCGTGCTGTGAGGAAGACTTCATACTGCTGTTTATTATTACCACTAGGTCTCTTTCTTCTACTGCGGGTTCGACCAAGACTCCTTTAACCCTGTACTCAATTGGCAGAGTTTTGTGGCCAATATGCATCACCTTGCATTATCTGTCACTGAATGCTAACTCAGAGCAGGTGAGGAGGCCATCAGTCAACCAGTGAACCAAGAATCACATGTAGATGTACTTATGTGATCTGCTGTACATTATGAAATGCAACTGTGACAAGTTTAGGCCAGACAAGGAGGGAACGCAAGATGCATGTCTCAGAACACAGATCAATGATTGCCAGGCACTTTGTAGCAGAGAATCATCAGAGCTCATCTTTAAAGTTTTCAAGACCTGAGGTGGTGCAATTGCACAGCCAAGAGGGGACAGAGATGAGAAATTACTCCTCTGGGAGGCTTTCTGGATTGAGAGATTTGGCATACTGCATGGGAGCCGTTGGCTAAAAGAAGAAATCTGATTCCAATCTTTGTAAACCAAAATGAAAGAATTCAGTTTAGGTATATGACTTCGACATCGCAAATGTCTTGTATTCCTGAGTTTACCTTGTTATTTCCCCTGCCCCTTCCTCCCCACTGCTTCCCCATCCATTCCCCCTTCCCCCTCTTTTGCTCTTTTAACCCAATGGTATTATGTATTCTAATTATGGTTTAAATTATTCTCATCTATAATGCAGATTTACCGAATTGTGAAATATGATGCATTTCATACGTCAACATATAATTTTAGATCTGCTTTATAGGTTCTCCATTTCCTGTTTTTATCTTATGAGTGATGTATACGAGACTGATGATTGGGTTTGTGGATTCTAGGCCCTGCCCGGTTTAATGTTTGCATGAATCTGTGACCCCAAGCACTTTGAGCCTCACCTCTTGTGGCGCCCCCCCAAGATGTTGGGATCAGTGTTCTCTGGCTACTTTTACAGAATATTAATACACAGGATGGTTAGTATCCATCCACATTGAATTAAATACAATTCTTGAATGATTTGACCTTTTAAACTCAGGAACCAACTTTTGGGATACGGGAGGCTGTGGCCATTCACGGACTGCCCACTATCACCAGCGCCCCAGCGGAAGTGCATATTACGTCTGACGTCACAAGGAAGCATGGGCAAGTGTTGATGGGACATTTGGTGGCAGTGGATTCAAAAGGAGCTCCATTTCTGAGCTTTGTTGATTTGCACCAGTGAGGCAAAGCTCCTCTGTGCTGTACACCAAGCTGTGTGAGCGTTCACAACTAAGGATTTGATTCTAATTTAGTAAATGGTAAGCAATATTACCAACTGACACTATATATATTTATCGTGTTGTGATCTGGAGTACGAATTGTTCTGTATTTTGAACTAGAATTGTTGCTCCTGCTCGAACACAGAAACACTGTTAACTTATTGGTATATATTTTTAATAAACTGCAGAACCCCCCCTTTTGAAAAAGCTGGCAGGGGTGCCAGTGAAATGTTGGGGGCAGCAGTATGGTGGCCAAGCTTTCAAGATTATCAAAATAAAGAAATGAAAATCTACAAGTTTTGAAGTTTCAAGTGTAGTTCACTAGCTGACTGAAGGCCTCCTCACCTGCTGAATTTTGTTGTTCTTTGGGCTCAATCGCGGTGGACCTTCCACAAAAGAAAGAATGTACATCTTTGGGTTTGACCATTTGTAGGACCCCCCCCCCCAATTTCTGATTTGAACGCTAAATGTTTCGTGACCACTGCAGAGGGGTGGACACTGAGGGGATAAACAGCGTAAAGAGGGATGTGAGCAGTTATCAATCTACCTAGTTGATTTCCAAGTTCTAATTCCCCACTTGTTTGGATAACTTCCGTCAGGCACTGAATTGAAGGCTTTACTATAGTTAAGGTATATATAGTATGTCTACTACCTGCTTCTATCTACCATCTGTGTCACTGTCAAACAAGTCAGTCAGATTGGTTTGACACAATCTTTCCTTTGTAAATCCCTGCCGACTTCTGTCTGTGTCCAATTTCTTGCAGAAAGTCTACTATCTGCTCGTTGATGACTGACTTCAGTAACTTTCCCCACTATCAATGCCAAACTCACAAGCCTATACTTACCCAGGTCATCCCTATCCCCCACTCTGATGCCAGCTGCCAGTAACAGGTAACCTCCTCAGATGGTAGTGATTCCATAAAACAGTCCGTTAGGGGTGGGAGGGGTTTTTCTGTGGTCTCCCACTGGAAAGATTGCTCACTATTAGCAGTTTCACAAAAAGATTACTTTTTTTTACCTTATTGGCTTAGTAGTTTTTATAGTTTATCTGGTTGATCCTACAGCCACCTACGCCGACATCTTCATGACACCGCCATCAGTAGCACATCCCACAACCTCCCACAGCTGTCATAAGACGGACGTCGGAACCAGGGAGCAGCCGCAGGAGAGTGTACTGTAACTCCTTAAGCCTTCACTATCAATAGCTCCGGTTTGTGACATATTGGCCCCGGTGCTATTCAGAACAAATAGACTACCAGTTGACGGGCAGTTTTGCACCTTTACCATTTTAGTGTGTTTGTTTTGTCTGTTATAAAATGTCATCGTGCCGCCCAGTCTCACTTTTTTAGGAGCTTACCTTTAAATAAGACTATTTACGGGTTTCCATTTCTGTGACTTTTAAACACCCACCATTTAACATCACGTTTCATATCCAACCAAGGTGACCTAGCATGCAACAGACACTGGGCCTTGACTATATGGCACAAGGGATGCTTAAAACAGATGTACTGTAGTTCAAAACAGGGAGAGGTACAGAATTTTCTCTGTGACATGCATTGCTTCTTTAAATCTCCAACTACCTTTGGATGCTCCTTACATACATTTTCCTAAACACAACCCATAAACCACAGTACCACCCTGTGCAAAGCTATATGGTCCTAGGCATTTTTTTGTTTTTTTTGTAACGTAATTAATACAGGTAAAATTACATTTAGTACAATCTGCTGGAAACAGTGCCATTACCCCTGGTGTAGGTGAATTATATAAGTTGGGAACAGTAGCCAACAGTAGATCATGGCACAAGTCTTTTTTATAACATGGGTTGAAAAAAGGACAACTCATTGGTCAAACAGCATCATCTCACTGTGGATGAAAGCTCCTATTTAACCCACAGTTAGAGTGATTAGCCCTGACTGAATAGCCCTGCAGATGTCATCACTCATTACCACTTCAGAAACCCAAAGGAAAATGGCAGCCATTAAAGGGATTAGTGAAGCGAGAGAAAGAGAGAGAGCTAGGTCTGTAAAGTCAGCAGCACATACTTTTGTTCTTCCCTAGCCCCTTCTGTGCTGGTGACTGGCAGCACAGAGCCCTGCAAGTCAGCAGGACATACTTTTTTTTTTAAATTTGTTTTTTAGTTTATTTTTCACTTCCTCGGCTGGGGAGGTTGTGCCTTTGGTCCCCCAATCCAACTAACCTTCACGGCTATCGCCCCGGTCGCAGACAGAGCTCAACCTCCCTGTCACAACCCCTCTGGCTGCATCGCAGTGAGTAGTTATCCCCACCACTGCGGAGACCTGGAGAGTGGACCCAGGAGGGCGCTAGCTTGTGCGTGACCGTAGCGGCGCCGTCGGGGCAGCCTTCATGCTGCTGAGAGAGATTTTCTTCTTTGTGGTTCTCCCCTGTAAGGAGGGGCATGCAATAATGCCAGTGGAAGGAGCAAGCACGCGTCTGCACGCACTCTTCCCAGCATCTGCCCCTTCCCGCCCCTCTTTTTGCAGCATCAGAGCACTGCCCCCCCCAGGCTCCATTAGGGGCCAGCTGAGCACCGACTACTGGTGTCCTCCCTCCCCAGAGAAGGAGAGCAGTCCCTCTGGACGCTCAACCCTGCCAACCCCCGGCAGCCCATCCTCATTCCTGAACACAAGTCACTGGCATGGCGCGAGGTAAGGCATCCAGCACCTCAGCCCTCAGTGCCACCAGTCCAGCTTGTGAGACGTACTTAATTTTTTCCCAGCCCATTCTGTAGCCATTTGTATTAGCTCCGAAAGTAAGCCATGCACTGAGAGAGAGACACAGACAGAGTGACAACAAGAGTGCAAGACCAAGACATGTAAATTAGAATCCCTTCAGTGCCCTCTCTGTATCACTTTGATGGTGGTGTCTTGGCCCCCCACCCCCCATTATAGTTTGTAATGTCACTGTGCAATGTTGGGGGGTGTGTGAGAGAGAGAGAGAACTATGCAACCCAAAGTAATGGGGTGACAGCAGCTGGAGAGCTGCACAACTTAACCTTAGTGACTGCTCTCTCTCTCTCCATCTGTTAGCGCATTTCAGTGCTCGTTGTCTCAGCAACAGGGAGCTGACAGTGTGCCCTCCTTTCTCCTGACACTTCTCTGTCTTAACGTGTTCCAGTGCTCACTGTCTCAGTAACAGCAAGCTGACAGTGTGCCCTCCTTTCTCCTGACAATGTTGAGATATGCTGCAAGGAGTGTTGTGTGTGTTGGGGGGGAGGGGGCGGAGGCTTCCAAAGAAACCATATCTGTATGTGTTTCACTGCATGTTATGCACAACGAATGTCAGAAATAAAGGTAAGACTATTTTTAGCATTTGTGTGTTCATAACATACATGACACATGCATTACTTGTTGGGGACTACTTTTGAAGGCAGCAGGATACAGCAACATTTCTTGTCATAGCAGTAGTAAAAATGTATTCATAATTTCATATGAACAGGATAGCTCAAATGAGTTTAGCTAATTTTCCATGAGATCCTAAGGCATTGGGTACAGTTTCAAAAACATAACACAAAAATTCAAAAATCAAACAATGATATAGTAAATTACATATAACATCTCACAATAAAAGAAAATTACAAAAATACAGTGAAGAACAGGAGAAAAATATACATCCAATACATGGTGCATAATAAGCAAGCTATCCAGCATCCCAATTTTGGCAACATGATGATGTCCTAGATGCTTGACTAACTAGCCATTTAGAAATATTCTTTTTGACCGGCCCTCCGGCGGCGTTGGATTTCGGCTTGCGGCGAGCAACCAGGTTAGAGGCGAGCCCGGGTCACTGGAGGGCGGCGAGAAGGATCGGCGTCCTATAGACAGCTCTCCTTCTCGGGGAGATGGGGACTGGTCTGGTGCCTGCTGGCTCTGGCGGGCTGGGAGTATCACCGTGCGGCCAAAGTTAACTGGGGAGCAGCGGACGTCGGTGTATGCCGTGACATCACTCGCTGCCCCAACAGAAAAATGGAAAAATTGCTCACTGGCCGCCGGATGACGGCTCTCCGTTCCCTGAGTGCCTCCAGTACCTTCCCAGGGCCTCTTGTTCCTCAGCAGCATTCCCCGGGCCCTGAGTAGTGTGTGCTGGGACCATCCCCTCTCCCGCGTGCCCTTCCCCCTTGGAGGAGGGGATCCGCCCGAAGGGATATGCTGGGATATCCTGGGGATCGGCTGCGATCTGAGGACCAGAGGAGGGCTGGGTAAGGGCAGTGGGGCAAGGGGGAACTTGTGGAGCCTGAAGGAGTGGGGACCAGTGAAGCATGGGAGGCAGGGAAAAATATATATATATATATTCTTTTTGCTTATTCTGCTCTCTATTGATCTTAATGAGTAGACAGATTATTCTAGAACATGGGGCCCCTAGTAAAAAAATGGGTTCTACCAATTTCCAAATTACAATTTCTTGGGACATATTCCAAACCCGAGGCAGATCGTAAGCTTGATTTAATTTTTCTCCTCGACAGTTCATTCAGCAAATAATCTGGGGACCGATTCTTATAGCATTTATACATGAGCATAATTATGTTATGGTTTCTTCGATCTTTTAGTTTTAACCAGTCCAATTTATTTAATAACTCACAACTATGGGTCATGTGAGGAGCGTCACACATGAAGCGAGCAAGCCTATGATGCATTATATCCAGTCTCGCTAGCTCCGAACTCTAGGCTCCCGCAAATAAAACATCACCGGACTCAAAAAGCGGTAATGCTATCATTTTCACTACACGTTTCCTTGTTTGTTGATCCATATACAATTTATGCTAATGCAGAAATCCTAAACGCTTACCCAAACTTTTCTCTAAGTTGTTAATATGGACATTCCATGTAAGACTTTTGTCCAACCATACTCCTAAGCATTTATAGTTTTGCACCAACTGCAACATCTGATTAGTGGAAGTAAATATTTGTATAATCCCCCCCCAAACCACCAATTTGGGGTTTACTATAATGTCTTCCTGGGGTCCCTAATGCCCAGTCGGGCTGGTGTCCTGTTTTAAGTAGTTCTGTTCATTTGTGTGAGAGTGCCCTAGTGAGCCTCCGCGCCTGTCCCTTTAAGAGACCAGCTAATCTGTGTTAAGAAAGTGGTCTGTGTTGGGTCCAAGTGACTTAGAACTTGTGACTGGCCACACAGTGATTTGTTTTGCTCCCTTCTGGAGTCGCTACTTGCGCAGAGGGAGCCTATATAAGAACAGTGTTTGTTTATTGTTTGTACTTTGTTATTATATTTGAAATAGAGAAGTTTGTCTAACCTGCTTTATTTACAGATCGTTCACTTGGATAGGAGTCACCATGTTAGGTCTGGGACTTCCAGTAATTGGACCAATTGAACAACTGGGGACCCAAAATGGATATTGTCCCCAGGGGTCTTGTGGGAAGGAAAACTGCAGTTTTACTGCTGGCACCTAAATTGGCCTGGCGGGGGAGCCCAAACTGTGACTGACAGCTCCTTCAGCCAACCAAATGCCTGGATTGACAAGGGAAATACCCAGTGTGCCAAGAGACAGTGGATCACTTAGAGTTGGAGGTTGAAGTGTGAACAGCCCAAGCCTTCGAGCAGATGCTCCCAGAAGGAGCGTAGGGGAATCAGCGGGAAGAGGCCCAACTTGCCTCCTGCCATTTGTCTCCTGCTTGAGAACTGCCTTTAGCAGAAGATGGACTTGTCCAATTTCAGCCTGGAACTGCGGCAGAAAGAAGAAGAAGAAGTGTTATTGCAACTGGCGATTTGGACCGAAGCCTTGCTCCTGAAGCGATCGGCCCAGCTTCTGTGAGAAACATACTTGGATCAAAAGGTTTGCGCAGTAAAGCTGTTGCTTTGCAACCTTTCCTGGGTGGAAGCACTTTATTAAAAGCAGACAATTAGGCAATGCACTCTATATTTAAGAGTAGCCACTACAGGCATTTCAGACCTGAGAAGCTAGTGTAGGGACCAAACCGTGGGTCCCACCTTGACAATTTGGTGGTTTGGCTTGCTCACATTGGAATTCCAATCCAATAACTTAAGAGGACCCCTTTTTTCATGGAGTTTAAAGTAAGAAAAGCCAATTCAGGCAGTTAAAATGTTTAATTTCTAATATGTGCCATGTTTCCCGGGGTGGGGTGGGGTGGGGGGTTTATGCACTGTATTCTGTTTGTTTGGATCAGTTAGAGTTGGAGGTTGAAGTGTGAACAGCTCGAGCCTTTGAGCAGTTGCTACCAGAAGAAGCGTAACGGAATCAGCAGGAAGAGGCCCAAATTGCCTCCTGCTTGAAAACTGCCTTTAGCAGAAGTCAGACATGTCCGGTCCCAGCCTGGAACTGCGTCAGAAAGGAGAAGAAGTGTCACTGCAACTGGAGATTTGGACCAAAGACTTGCTCCTGAACCTATCGGCCCAGCTTGTGTGTGAAACTTACTCAGATCAAAAGGTTTGTGCAGTAAAGCTGTGGATTTGCAACAGGACTCAATCCGAAATGTTGTCAGAAGTAGTTATCGACAAACATGCTGAATGTGACCTGTGGGTCGAGATTTGGTTCCCCATGGAAGAACACGTAACGCCAGCTGGAGGCTTCACCAGCAGAAGATCACAAGCTTTGTCAGACTGTTCATCCAGCCTAAGTCCTGCCACTTCGGCCTAGGCCGCTACTCCATCACCAGAGACTGTCACGGCACCAGATCGGCTCAGGGATCCAGCCCCTGCACAGCAACAACATGCAGGTTGCGGCCACCTGGAGGAAAGGCCGTGAAGAGGGGATGTGTCAGTCGGCCCTGCTTACCCATGCCCATTGCTCATCACCACGATGAGGTCTTCATATCGCCTGCTTTGCAGCAGTTTCCTGGTAGGTGAGTACAAATCAGTGTAGCTCCCTGCAACAAAAGTTTAAATCATTTGTGGTACCATCTAATTGTTCAAGTTCTTGGGTTTACAAGGGACTGAGCCAACGGCTCGGATTACAAATAACTGAGTTGTTTTGATGTTTAACTGCCTTCCTTTCCACCAAGGGCCCCAACATCAGCTGCAACACCAGCCACCCCCGGGCAACACTTCAGGCTAGCCTGCATAACTGTCTGGGTACCCAGTGTTGTTGAACTGTATATTTGAGACTCAAAGTGCATGCTAGAAAAGCCAGATTTAAATCAGAATGCTAATCATTTGACTAGATTCACGCCTCTTCCTTGTTCACGCCCCCTTAATAAACCCGATTGTCTTTTTCATGTTTAACCTGGCTAGTGTGCGTATTAGTTGAGTTACTGCATTTACAGTGTGCAACTGTAATGCTAACCTTACTTTACAGGGGGGCTCCAGGGAAACTGCTGAAGGTCCATCCCTGGTGGTAAGTGAGAAGGGCGTGTGCACATTATTACTGTGTGTGCATTTATTACTGTTTTAGGTACTGAGCCACTAGGAGGGTTGGTGGGTGGCGATAGCTTCCCAGAGGGCTATACCAGAGCAAATAAGCAACCCAAATACCATTTCTCTGGGTGGAAGCACCTTGATAGAGAACTCAGGCCCCTCAACCTATGCATAGCCATACAGGCAGGGGTAGTAGCCCTTAGAATAGCGCTGCCTAGGGGTTACATTTGAAAAGTAGACTAACGGATTATTCTGTTTTTCTCTGTGAAATAACAGTTGGAGTTTTTTTTAATTTCTATTTATTCCTCCTCCCCAGCCTGCCACCTCCGACTCTTCAGGGGGGACAATTGGACATCCCACTGCTCGGAACCCTACCCAAGCAGACCCCCAGGCCCCATGGAGCCACGGATTACCCCCCGGGCGGGGACGAGGTGGGGGACTCAGACCCCGCAACTTACCGTTCATCGGTCTGAGGTCTGCTGGGCGGGCACAGGCAAATCGTGGGCACGGCCATGGTCCTCTCATCTTCCCGGTTGAGGCAGGCTTATATTTCCACGATTTCTCCCTTCCCGAGCAGCAAGTAGCTTCCCCCGGACGTCATGACGCACGCGCTGACGTCCGTGCTGCTCAATGGCCGCCCATCCCCAAGTGGAGCTTGCAGTTCCTCGAGCCTCCGCTCGGGGTCATGCAGGTGTCTGGCATCGGCCAAATCCCTCCCCGGAGAAGGCGAGCTGTCATTGGACGCTTCAACCTATCTCCCCCCCGGCCGACCCGTCCGCTCCCGAACCGAGGTCGGCCAGCGTGGTGCGAGGTGTAGCATCCAGCGCCTCAACCCTCAGTGCCACCGGGCCGGCTTCAACCCTCAGCGCCACCAGGCCGGCTTAGTTGGAGTTTTTTTAGCGTTCATAACCAGTTTTGCATTACTGAAATACATTTGAAGCTGATCAAAGACAATCTGATTCATGTTGAATCTCAGACATTGTCTGTCCCTCCAAATACAGAACAGTGTCGTATGCGTATAGATGATACTGAATTTGTGTGCACATTTTTGGAAAATTGTTCAGATATAAACTTGACAATATGGGGCCCAAAATCGAACCTCAAGGAACTCCTGACATGACAGGTTCCAGATTACACCTGACATGGTTTAGTGCCACGAACTGTTTACAGCCCTTCAGATAAGCACCAAACCATTCCACTACTCCCATGGAGAGTCCGGCTGATCAGAGTCTGGACAGGAGGATGTTGTGGTCCAGCGTTTCAAAAGCTTAACAGGAATAAAATCCTTTCCGTTAATTTTTTCCTTTTTGTAACAAAAAGACCCATGTTATAAGTGCAATAACCCACTCCAGGGTATGGGGTTATAGGCTTTTGATCCATGCCATGGGTGTTGTGAGGGCACTTGGCCTGTGGCCTCAGCCTCACTTCCGCACCCAAGGCATGGATTAAATACCTATAACCCCATACCCTGTTGTGGGTGATTGCTAACTTAAAGAACTGAGTTACTTGGAAGGCAAGGGTTCATTAAGCTAAACATTTAATGAGAAGAGAACATGGTCTAATGTTTATAGTGTCAGCTTGGGAACCAGAGGACCGCAGGTTCAAACTCAGCTAGAGTCAAACACTCACTGAGTGTCCTTGAGCAAGACACGTAACCTCTTTGTGCTCTAGTCTACTCAGCTGGACCACCTTGGGTAAATACATTGTAAAAAAAATAAACTTGCCAGTAGTGGATAACACAGTTTATACTGTGGAAGGGGGGATGCAACAAGGCCAATGTTTCAGGTGTTTTGCTTGCAATTAGTAGTAAATTTATATACTGAAAATATAAACACAAAGACAATACTACATGTACTGGGGCCAGGAGCTGCAGGGAGAAATATATTCACAGAAAAAAGTTGCCAAGATTGCTGCATTTTATTTTATGCTGACCACTTAGCAAATTGTGAAGAATCACAGTCATTTTAGATTTACTGCAAGTGTGTAATACTTGCATACTCACAGAAGAAGCCTTGTTCTGACAACCCCCCCCATTCTGCATTATGTATGCTGCTAAGCATGTCCATTCACAAGCACAAATGAGGTCAGACTGTGTTAACTCTGATGGCAGGGGTGGTGTTTCGGACCAGATCTGTTACAACTGCTAGACTCATCTCCAGGGTTCAGCTGTAAAAGTCACTTCATATCCTTGGTCGACTCCACAATACACCAGACCTTTTCAGTTAATTAAAAAGGTAAACTTTAAGGCATTTAAGGTTTTTTTTTTTTTTTTTTTTTTAACTAGAAAGCAACTAATCTGTAATCTGTGGGGGTCCCCCACAGGCTCATCACTGGAGTAAAAGGGGGGAGGGTGACAAGATGATAATTTCAAAACTGCAGTGTATCCACTACTGGCAAACCACTGCAAAAACACAGCTGGGAGTGAGGAAATGTACCGATATTTAAATGTCACATTTTTTTTATGCCTAGCTACCCAAGGCAAACAAAAACACATCAAATCAGAGTATGGATGAACAGAAAGCAAAAAGTCAAATGGAACAGAGAGACAACTCTCCTAAACCATTCACCCCATTGCCAGGGACATGCTTATACAGAACTCAGTGTGTGGCAGAGACTATAACAAAACTCAATTAGAACAGCAGTAGGTACGGGGATGTTCAGATATTTGCAAAGAATTAAAATGAGATGGATACACAACAGCAAGCAGGGCAGCTGCTGTATAAACAGAATGCATCACAGCACGCGTGAACTGCAATCATTTATGTGCTACGTTTCATAAACTGTAATCTTATTTAAAAATGGGATACTGGGTAAAAAAATGCCTTGTGCAGTACTACTGGCCCTCAATCTTTCTAAAATTATGGTAGAAGTAATAATACATAGGAGCACAGAAGTCGCAATGTGAAATCCTAAAGATGACCATTAAATGCAGTTATGCCAATGTTTGGTTTGACTCTGTGGGGGTGTTCATAACAAGCCAACAGCAGCGTGTATTCAGCAGCTTTCAGGTCCTTTGTGTGCACCTCTATGCATGTTGCAAACAGTGTGAGCTTTGGTAGCTAAGGGAGCCTTGTAAGGATGCTTTCTTTCAGTTGTGCCCCCCTTCCCATTATAAGTCAATGGCAGTGATGTCTGAGCTACCAGGGCTCACTTCAGAGCTACCGAGGCCAAACTCTGGCCAAGTCCTCCTGTAATTCCAACGCTGGCTACAAAACCATTTTTATGTTTGTTTGTGCAAGTGCTAAGCAAACATATTGCTACAATAAAATGTTTCAGAGGTTTGTCATTGTCTGATCCAATGCAGCTCAGACTACAAGGGACTACACAGTGACTGCCCAGTGATCATGACAGTGTTCTTTGCTTGCATGGTGGAAACTCTGTGTAGTTGACAGGAGTAAGCCTCTCCTATTACACAGTGGCTCAATCCTTTCATCTGCATGACACTGTCCAGCATGCAGCTGAGCTGTGTCATGATTAGCTGCTGAGCTCAGCCACACGCCACTATGCAGAGAGGAGACGTGCAAAAACAACTCCCTCCCACTGCCAAGTATTCCACTGCCTGATCCATCCCCTGGTGCCCAATCTGTAAAATTAAAACACACTCACACTGCCAAGTTTCCAGCCCACCTCCCGTTCCTTCCCCCAGTGTCCCATATATAGACCTATAAAACAAGAAAACAGTCCATTGATGACTTCTCTCACCCACGCCCTACCCCAACTCCCCTCGTCACCCATACCCCAACCTAACCTACCTAGTCCAGCGCTACTCCTTGTTGAGCATCCTGCTGCTTCTCAGCTTCACCAAGAAGTGACTGAAAATAAGTTTGGTTAATGGCTTTTTAATGACTGACCTGACCTGAAGAAGAGAGTATTATCTCTCGAAAGCTAGTCTCAGAAATAATGTTGTTAGTCCAATAAAAGGTATCACCTGTATCGAAAGACAGACTTTGACGGCAGATAAGGACTGCTAGGCCCACCCAGTCTGCCCATTTCCCTACCAATTGGATAAGCTGCAGATCCTAGTTAACCAACAGCCTACTTCTTCCTAACCCCTACTAGAACTGCCTTATGTCTGTCCCATGCATTCTTGCATTCCCCCACTGTTTTTGACCCCACGACCTCCTCAGGAAGGGCGTTCCATGCAGCATATTTGTTTTTTTTCCCCCCTCTATATGGCTTTTTAATGCATTTTTAACTTTTGACGTCGTCATTTCATATTTTTACCTCAAATTTTCAACATAGCCTCTCTTTAACCGCGCCTCATAAACCAGGTAGGTAAAACTTTTCCAGTCTCCCCGAAATGTGCTTTTGCAGTCACTCCGCGAAATCACCTTCTGAATGGGATTCAAAAATTTCACTTGTTTTGGTCATAAGGTGGGGTAATAAAAAGATTATGTTGAATAATCTCAAAAACCAACAGTTATGAAGCAACGTCGAAATTCTTCCGTTTTCACATAACTACTTTTTTGATTCTGTCCCCAAATATTCAACATAGCACTACTTTTTTTTACCCAACCTTATGAACAAGGAAGGTGTAATTTTTGAAATCCTCTCAAACAGGTTTTCACAGTCACTATGTAAAATCACCTTTCAGACAGGGTTTCTGAAATTCTGCTTGTCCTGATCATAAAGTGGGGTCATCATAAAACTATGTGGAAAATTTGGGATCAAAATCTCAAAAAATGACAAAAGTTATGAAGAAACGTTGAAACTCTTCAGTGTTTACTCCTAGCGTCGCTATTTTACCAGATTGTAACACCACATTTTCAACAAAGCCATTTTTGTACGCCATGTCAGGAACATATCATGTGTCATTCATTCTTCAAATCCTACCCAAAAATGTCTTTTCACACTTGTACCACAAAAATGAGATTTTGGACAGGATTTCATTTTGAGGAACTCTTGTATTGATCTTGTTAGGACCACCAAGGCCAATTTCTACTTAAATTCACTGGACAAAGCCAAACGTGACGCATCCAAATTTTGGAAAACTGTCAAATCAATTGAAAGTGCACCTTCCACCCATCCGTCCCCTTCCCCAACTGCACAAAATACTAGTATATGGTAGCTTGATTACTGATACCCAAGTCATTCTGGAAGAAACAAATTCCCATTTTGCATCAGCTGGTCTTGCCTTCAATAAGTCTGCAGTCGCTCCTACCCCATCCCCAAGATACTGTAGATCCGTATAGCCACTTGGCTAACTCATTTGCCTTCCAGCCTGTTTCCTTCATGGAGGTAGAGCAACTCCTTACAGGGTGGTGCTGATGGTCTTGAACCTCTTTCTTAGAGCTGGTTTTAGACAGCTCACGGCACCCATTACCCATCTTTTCAACTTATCACCATCCAGTAGCAACATTCTCCTTCTCTGAAAAACAGTGCATATTATTACTCTCTTCAAATCCGGAGACGCTTGTAACCTTAATTATAGGCCAGCTTCCATCCTCCCTATTTTGGTTAAACTCCTGGAAACATTGGTCAATGCCCAACTAAGAGACTTCTTGAAGAACTCAAATATCAGACCAAAACACAGCATTATCCTGGCTAAACAGACTAATGACTGGCTTGGGGCCACTGATAATAAATAATTCACGGGAGCCATCTTCTCAATCTGAGTTAGGCCTTCGATACCAATGATTACATTATTCTGAACAAAATAGGAACTTGCAAATTCCCCTACGCTGGTTTTCTAACTACTTAACTGGGCAGCTACAAGAAGTCAAGGCAGAAGGCTATTACTCTGCCTGTACTCCTCCCCCTTAGGAGCGTCCCTTAGGAGTCTGTTCTTGGCCCATTACGTTTTATGCTGTTCATCAATGATTTGGGAAAAAACATTAGTGAAGCCAGTTTGCATTTTTATACAGATGACACCGCTCTGTCCATATCAAGGCCTAACATGGTGTTGCCTATTCTGACCTTCAACTTGCCTTCAACAAGTTATAAATCAACCTTTTTCAATCCAAATAGCTTCTAAACGCTAGTAAGACCAAGGTTATGTTCTTTGCCTCAAGCAATGCTCCCTTACTTGGTACCTCATCTCCAGTTGTCGCTACACTATTGGGAGATACCTTGAGGTAGTACATAGATACAAATTTCTCAGTGTCGGGCTCAATAACGAACTATCCTTCTATGCCCAGATTGAGAACCTATGCAAAAAAAACTGCGGACCAACTGGCCCGCCTGCACGGCAGTTCGATTTCTGCTTGCAACGCTGGTATAGGAGCGGACCCGGGAAGTTTTTTTGGTTTTTTTGCACCGTTGTCCACCTTAATTGTAATCTTATGAAGTGTACTGTATTGTATTAATGCCCAGGACCACCTTGAAAATGAGCTTGCTCAATGGTGTTTATGCCTGGTTAAATAAAGTGATTGATTGATTGAAGTTGGAGGACTAGCCTGGAAGAGAAAGATCGAGCATCCTTTGGGCTGCTCTCCTTCTCTAGGGGAAGGGGATAGTGTGTCCACCGCTTTGTGGACCCTAGTGGTGGTCGGGGGTGACGCCCCAGTTGGCGCCAATACACTGAGAGTGGGGTGGACGCTGGTCATCACTGCATATCCCTGCCCCCAGGGCTCTAGCATGCAGAAAAAGCTGGCCCTCTGGCATGAGGCCCCGCTCCGCGGCCATCGTCACTGTTACTAACGCTCACGGGACCGGGGGGGGGGTCCTCTCCCGTGATCTGATCTCGACCTGGGGGAGGGGCAAGCCTGGGCATGGGGGGACGCATCATGGGCACTGGGCTAATCTCTGCTTGTAGGAGAGGATCCAGCCTCCAAAAAAAAAAAAAAAGAAGTATGGACCAGACTTGACTTCTGTTACAGGAACAAGTGCTTCTTTCCACCTGATGTCCAGAAACAAGTGGTCCAAGTCATTTTCCTACCTATCCTGGATTATGCAGACTTAATTTATAGCCGTTGTTCTGCTAGGTGTTGATCCAAACTGGATGTGCTTTACTACAGGGCACAGAGATTCATTACTAATTCAGTACCCAGGACCCATCACTGTGCACTGTTTGCATCAGCTGGATGGTACTCCTTGGCTATGAGGAGATAACTGAACCTGCACACATGGGTTTATACAGTGTTACTACAAAATCCCAAGTGCTATATCACCAAACTGTTCCATACTTCCCACAGCAGCTACTCCCTAAGAAAAAATCAACTACATCTTCCAGGACACCCTGAGATAGGCCACAGAGTATGGAAAATCAGCAATCAGCCATGCTATTCCTACAGCGTGATATTTCCTGCAGTCCTCTTGAAGCTTTACTCTCTGGTCAGTCTTTGAACTTTTTAAGCCCTCATTGGAAATCTATGCACTGAAATCTGCTCCTGTGGTTGAACTGTGTTATTTTACTATTGTCCCTTGCATAAAATTAGTCTCTGTCATACTGTGTTGGTCACACGAAGAATATCGACTAGCCGTTGATCCTTTTGTATATAAAATACTGTAATTTGTATTTCACTATTTTTTCCTATTGCTATTGTATTCTTTTCCTATGACACTTTGTGTATGCTAATGTTCTACATTCATTATTGCGAGTATCACTCACTATTTTATGTATGTTGTCCTACCAAGGACCACCTTGTAAATGAGCTTGCTCAATTGAGCCTTTTCCTGCTGAAATAGAGACCTGTCATATTTAATAAGGTGGTGTAATAAAAAGACTATGCTGAACATTTGAGGTCAAAATTGAAAGAAAAAGAACAAAGTTATGAATAAACGTTAGTATTTTCCAGCATTTACTCATAACTTTGCAATATTTTTACTTTTTAGCCCACATTTTTAAAGGTAACCTGCAGAATAGTGATGCAGCCCCTTCCCGTCCTCACATACCTTGCGATACTGTTGCGGGAGTCTGGGGCTGCAGTCGGCATTATTTCTCATAAAGTGGTTTAATTTTAAAAAAGCACCGAAACTTTCGGCCGAACGCGGAAGTGCGGAGGGAACCCGACTGAGCGGGCGCAAGTGTTCATGAGTATTACACCCATTTAGTGACGTCGCTCCCACCACTACTATTATAAGTGCAGCACTGACTAGTTTATTATGCTCATTGTATTGCTTCCCTGGGGGTCGACACCCCAAATATGACTTACAGCAACACCTGGACAGGCTGTTCAGTGACCACAAAACTGTGTGGTTTAGAGTCAACACGTTGGCAGAAGAAAGCCATTCAAAGATTTAAGATCCTAGATTTCCGGAAGGCCAACTTCATGGAGATGAGGGAACAGCTCAAAATTGCCCTGGCAGCAGAAGATACGGGGGAGGGGTAGAAGAACAGTGGCTTAGGCTCAAGATATCCACAGCAGGAGTGACAAGTCAGTGTGTCAGACTGCTTAGCAAAAGCAAAAGAACCACAGTGGCCGCTTCTTTCTTTTGCTTTTGCTAAGCAATCTGACACACTGATTTGTCACTCCTTCCCGGCAACCTCTGAGGGAGCAGTGGTGGACATGGTGGTCTTTGTATGGGGGTCGCCTGTATCCTCGCCAAATCTGCTCAGAGTCCAACTACCTCCTCCCTCAATACAGAGAGGGCAGCACCCCAGTGTCCAGAAGGTCTTCCTGAACACTGCTGCCCCTCATCCGCTGCAAAGCACCACACCCATCATCTTCCTTCTACTATCCTTGTCCTAACTGCCCCTTATTGCCCTGCACCCTCTGCTGCTCTTTTCTTCTATACCATTTGCAGTGCCCAGCTATATATATTTGTACTGTCAATACTCTTCAGTGCTATAATGCATCAAGGAATGTAGATTTGTGTCAGTGTGTGGTGAGTGTCTATGTTGTGTACCGAAATAAGATAGCTAACAGTGTGTGTATACAGTCTGTTGGTACCGTATGATGTCACAGGTTCACGTATAAAGGAAGATGATTTAATGAAAAACATTTTCATGAAATTACTCCATGGAGAGTGGGGTGCAAACTACACTGTGGGTAACCATTAGGGCAAACTGCCCAATGGAGTCTGCAGCAAACATTTGGATTTCAGAAGCTTTTAACTGCAGTGCTCCCTCAGGGCCGAACAGGCTTCACAATCCTGGCAGCAGCAAACAAGAGTGGTCCGAAAGCAGGCCACAAACTGGATCTTTTTTCCCCCGAACTCCCTCCTGCGCACACACTTTCTTTTACACTTTTTTTTCTGGGACTGACTCACAGGCCACACAGCGCACTACCAGCTACAGGGTGTAGAGTAGCTGAACGCCGCAAGCGGTCCTCCCAGCACCAGTGGTTTGAATCCAGAGTTCACATTAAGGTGGTCTTAAATGCACAGCAAACCTCAGCCCCGAACCTCTGCCATCACGGCTGAAACACACTCAGACCACCTCCTACCTTCTCTCTCTCCCATAGACCCCTCTCCAGTTTCTTACTCCAGCCAAAACCTCTCTACTTGTACCCTTGGGCTGAGGTCCCCCCCCCTTACAAGCAGGCAGGGCCCCAGCTCTAGACACTGTGGCTACAAAATAAACAATCTAGTAAGCTCCCAAAGGGGGCTTACATGTGAAAAAATAATTGTTCTAAATCTAGGTAGTGATATTTACATTTTAAACATAGATTGAAAACTTCAATTTTCTAAAGTTGGTAGCAGCCATCTCGTAGGAGCCACTCACTCCCTCATCTGGGAAACGTTCATCAGGCCCTGCTGACTCAGCACACTGGTCAGTAGGGGCACATTAGCATACCCCGGACGAGGGAGCGAGCGACTCCCATGAGGTGGCTGCTGGTAGCCTTAAAAATGGAAGTTTATAAGTGATGTTTAAAATGTAAATATCACTACCTGAATTAAGACAGAAAAATATTTTTTCATATAGAATCGTTACTCAGGGCATAGGCACTTGCAGGAATGTTTTCCTTTACGTCACACACAAACATCTCGAGGAACTAAAACTACCAGAATAACCAGGTAGTCATGTTAGCATAGTTCCTGATTGGTTTTGGTTCCCCTGCTTATCTTTGTCAGCTGTAGTTTTCAATCTCAGGTTCTCAAGTTTCAAGATAATGGTATCTCGGGCAATTTTTACTCCCAGAAAACACTTTTGTTTCTTGCTTGTGGGGCTTCATTTTTTCGGGTTTGTGAAAACCATACTCCCCATTCTAAAATGTTTTACTTGTGCAGGGGCATTTTGGAAATATACAGTTACAGTCCTGAGCAGGGGAAAGACACCTTCAGGTGTATGTGGAGGACTGAATATATTCGTTCCATTACTGACCATTTTACCTGCACACTAGACAATCCATGTACAAGAGCCCTTTCCATTGAAAAACGCAGACATATAGTACTGAGGTTGTGCATTCTGGACAATGGATTTTACTGAAATAAGCACCTGATGCAAACAGTAATAGTTAAACCACTGTTTATTGCAGCAGACATAGTGCTTCAGAATGGATAGCCCCGAAGAGCCCATGCATTCTGAAGCACTAGGGAGTCATCCTTGTAAGTATGCTGGCTTTTACCACAACACACAGTGTGTTTTTTAAACGTTCCATTTATGCCCCCTTCACACCTCCACAGCCCTACCTCTCTCTGGTCCTGCAAGGCATCTGGAGCTATGGCTACTCCCAGATCTCTTCCTGTGTGATACCTCCATGCTGCCTAGGAATACCGCCCACTGAGGAGTAAGGGAGCAGCTCCCCCTTCCATTCCCCCAACCTGTTTAAGTCTTCGTCAGGTGCCCTCAGGATCATCCGGTGTTGTGGTCGGGTTGTGTGCCAGAGGCAGTCGCCAGGTTCAGCTGTGGGTCTTTTTCAGTTTTCTCCCATCCCTCGAGGAAGATGGCTCACTAGGAGCTCCATGGGGCGTAAGCACGCTGAAGCATGCAGCCATCCCAGAACTCTGCTGATGTCATCCCCCCCCATGACATTCCTGAGCTGCACCTCCACCTGTGGTCACCCAGGTGGCGGTATTGCAGCAGGGATGACTGCCCACCCTCCCCAGAGGAAAGGGATCCTTAGGACGCTCCATCCTCCTCCCCCCAGCTGACCCCCGATAACCCGAGTCTACATCTGAATCCGGGTCGCCGGTGTCGCAAGTGGTAGTGCTACCGCTGCGCCGACGGGCCAACCCTACACCCCTGGGTTTAATTATCAGTTTACAGTGTTTGCTTATTTGAGTAAAGGGCATTGTCCAGAGTATGCAACTTCAGTGCTATATGCTTATGTTGGTTAGGGGTTGATCACCCACAACAGCACCCCCTGAGACACCGAGTGCAGGCTCAGCTTTGTAGCCATAAAAAAATACAAAACACATGGCCTACCCAAAGCAAGTCAATATAATACAGTTCTGTGTGTGTGACTTGCAGGGAGTGACTGTTGCCACTGTATTAAATAGCAGGCACCACTAGCAGTGTGCACATTCCCTATTCCTCTGGGTTACAACCATCATGTTACGCCAGCTGCACCACTGCAACAGGTATGAGGCAGATTCACTGGGCTTTGAAACTACTCTTCAATGAAGCTACAAGAAAGCACATAGTTGGCATGGGGTCTTAATTTTATAGACTAAGCATTCAAGGCACGGGGGCTGAAGAAAACAAAGGCTTGCCTGCTTCTGAGCATTCTTAAACATGGATAGTAAAGCCAGCTCCGTGGCGCTGAGTGAAGGGGTTCGCTCGGCACGCTGGCGACCCGGGTTCACACCCCGAGCCCGGGTACCAGGGCGGAGACCCGGCATGGGAGGGTTCTAGCGTCCAGTGGGCGCTTTCGAGAGGGTTGGGATTTGCCTGAGGACCTGTGGGCAGATTGGTGGCGAGCTTGGGACATGTGGACTCGACGCCCACGGCACGCTCTACCCCAGGAATACCTTGAAGCCAAGCAAGGCGAGAACTGCGATAGCCGGGGCATAGGGGCTGAAATTACGCCTGACGACTGGAATGATGAATGCCTGGGCCCCCTGCCACCCAAAGCCCCAGAGCCAGCCCAGATCCAGCCCCGCAGCGCCTGGGATGCAAAGGTCGGCCGTGAGCCATTCCCCGGAAGAAGGGACCCTCCCGGCATAGGGATCGCCCGGGCTACCCAAGGTAGGCTGCAATTGAGACTGGGAGTAGGTGGCAGGAGGTCGGAGGGAGGCAGGAAGGCGTTGGCGCTCCGAAGGAGTGGCCGGTCGGGGTGTGTGTGGGAGGTGCATAAATAGATAACACAAAAAAAAAAAAAACATGGATAGTAAACTGAAATCTATTTGCAGACCTGATACCAAGTCCAACAAATCTAAGACACAACTAGGGGCTTTGCCACCGATATACTGTAGAACAGGAAATACTCGCTGTTCTTTTATTGTCACTATTTGCTGGTTCCATAATAGAGTGAAAATAAAAAGACAGTGAATATTAGGTAGATCACCATATGTAGCAGCACTAGTGTTCCACCAGTGAAAATAAGAGGAAGTGAATATGTGGGGTGTGCTTGGAGTGCTAAATATAAAAAGGTGTGAATTTAAAGTGTTATAAAGTACTGGCATATTATTACGGGTTATGAAATGTTCTTCCATCATGAAGAAAAAGCCAGTTTAGCTGCCTAGAGAAAACAATGATGGAAACCCTCAGGAACATTTAGAACAAAGCGGGCCATTCTATTAAAAAAAAAAAAAAACATATCCAGCTTTGTTAGATGGACATAAGCAACATTACCATGCATAGTATAAGGTCTCCATAGTCAATCAGTAGGGCAAGCACTGAGTTTACAGCTCTTTGCTTTCTGTCTTGCAACATTACATTACAATGTCAGAAGAAGCATCCTAACATGAACCCTATTCTCTTAACATTTTGAATACAGTCCCTTTTAAGCAAGGGATCAATGCATACCCCTGACAATCTATAAAAAGGGACTACTTTTAGTATGCTAATCCAAAGTTGTTGTTTTTTTCTATTACGTTTTTACGCCCCCAATTTTTCCCTGCCCCCTCCTCAGATATTCACATCGTGTTCCGAGGCACCCACTACTTGCCGTCCCCTCCTGCCTATGCGGCCACATGATCTCCACCCGGTAGCAGCGGAACTACAGGAGGGGGGTGGGGGTAGATGACCTCCCCAGGTAAGGAGAGCTGCCATTAGGCCGTTCAATCCTGCTGCGCCCCCCCCCCCCCGTGTTAGCTGCCCGATGACCAGAGGTTGTTCCCGAACCTGGGTCACCGGCATGTCGAGAGGTAAGGCATAGTGCCTCAGCCCTCTGCGCCACCTGCCCAGCCGCTAATACAAAGTTTTGACAGTTAAGGTGGCAGAAACGGGGTAACTGCAGGTCTTAAACATTTACACCAAACAGCACTGCCTGCACTTTATTTGTCTTCAGGACGTACTCAGAACCATGCTGCAGTGATACCTGTATTTGGTTAGTATTTTTCCAGAACTATATAAAATGGTATTGTAGGTGTACAGGTAGGCATCAAGCCACTGCAGCCAACGATGTTTCTGATATCAAGGTTGAATAGGAGGGGGTCCAACACAGACCCTTATTAGACGCTCATCAATATGAACTGTACATTAGAGTCACCTCCCTGGAAAGTAATGGTTTGCTAAGTCTACAATTTGCTAAGTAACTGAAGCCATTTCACAGTGCAATATAATCAAACTTAAGATGCCCAGTTTTTGCATCAGTATAGCACAGCTGATCGTTTGGAAGGCATTAAAGAGGTCAATATACACCGCTCCAGTTAGTAATCCTCTATCCATAACAAGTAGGATGTCATTCATTGCCTTAATAATGGCATTGGTAGTGCTGTGAAATGCTCTGAAGCCAGGCTCATTTGCATTCAGGATGCTATTCCTGAGCAAAAGACCAATCATTTGTTTAGCTATTTAACTAGGGGTGAGAAAATACCTTTTTTTTAAATTTTTTTTTAAAATATTTGACTGAATATTCATATTCGTGGCCCCAAATATTTGGAAATTCAGCATGTGGCTTTGTTGCATGTGTGTGCGTGTGGAAGCCCCCTCACCCTCCTCCCCAGCCCAACTGTGGTAGAAACAACTCCCCCCTTTCCCACACAGCACTTACAAACTCAATAGTAACAGAAAATAGTCCCATGATAGGTGCTTTTATTTAGTTAATAAAATCATCCTCCATCCTGGCAGTAGCATGCATGTCCCAGCCCCCCCTCCCCAGCACGACATTTCTTTAAATTTAGTAAGCAAGTCCACAGGTAAAAAAGGAGGTGACCAACACAACCCGCTCTCCTCCACAGCCAGCCACCTGCTTGTAAATGGCGATCCTGTGCTTGCTCACGTGATCAGCTGTTTTACTATGCGAACAAGCATGGCAGCACCATTCGCAAGAGGGCAGCTACTGTGGAGGAGGAGGGCAGGTTGCGTTGGTTGCCTTCTTGTGCTTAAGACTTGCTTACTAAATTTAAAGGGGAACAGTCAGTACAGAGGGACCACACTCAAATCTGAGGCTGGTCAAAGTCCATTTTGTGTCCAAAAACATTTTATTTATTTATTAAAATGTTTCACCAGGAAGGCACACTGAACAACAGGTTGCTCGTCTCCTGGTACCTGTGGGGGGGGGTCAGTAGGATGTGAAATTTAGACATACCGTTAACATTTAACAGAAATGTGGAAAAAAAAAAAAACACATACATTAGCATTTGAACTGATACATACATTATAAATTTGTAGAGTATCTTACAGAATTAAATGTAACATGACAGAGAAAGTATGCATACACCATCACCATTTTTTGTTTGTAAAAAGGCGCCCTTCCAAAGCTCAAGGCGCCCGAACAATATCATATAATAAAACAATTTAATAACATTACAGACAGTAGTAATATTTCGAAGCAGCAAATTACTCAAATACCATTAAAAGCTTGGAAGAGAGAGATGCGTTTTCAGGTCACCTTTAAACCCTCGACGGTCAGGCTATCTCGTATCCAGCGAGGTAGGGAATTCCACAGGGTAGGAACTATAAAGACAAAAGATCATGTACCAGATGTTCAACCGTACCCTGGGAATCTCTAGTAATCCCTCGCTGGAGAATCAGAGTGCTCGGGAGGGGCAGTAAGGGTGCAGAAGGTCTTTCAGGTAATGGGGTCCTTGGTCATGTAGTGCTTTATAGGTCAGCAACCTTGAAGGTTATCTGCCACTGTACTGGCAGCCTATGCAGTTCACACAGTATAGGCGTTATGTGACTGGATCTAGGGATTCCAGTTAATCTGGCCATTGCATTCGGCACCAGCTACAATCGTCGGATATCTACCCCAGGAAGCCCTAGGTAAAGGGCATTGCAGTAGTCAAGCTGGGTGGTGACAAGGCGTGGACCAGTGTGGAAAGATCTTCAGCGGGGACCAGGTGTTTCACCCTGGTGAGATTTCTCAGATGGTAAAAGGCAGATTTTACGACCTGAGATTTCAAGGTCAAGCCTTCATCTAAGATCACACCAAGGTTTCTGACCTGGCTTGAAGTACACAGTGGGGTTCCCCCAAGTGTAATTCCAGTGGGCCCCCCCAATGCCCAAGCCAAGTCCACAACCAACACCTCCGCCCCAGGTTCAACCTCAGCCAGCTAACACTCATCCAGTCCTGTATCTCAGACAGACAGCTGCTAAACACTGAGATAGTATCTAACTCCTGCTCAGGCACAAAAGACAGGTACAGCTGAGAATCATCTGCATAACAGTGAAAACTCGAGTCGTACCATCTTATAATGTCCCCTGATAACAGCATGTACACTGCAAACAACATGGGCGACAACACCGAGCCCTGTGGCACCCCACAAGGCAGACCGTGAGGGGCCGAGAAATGAATCCCTGACACCACTGAGTTTTGCCCTCTAGGAATGATCGAAACCAACTGACGACTGCCCCCCCAGTCCACAGAAAAACTGCAGGTGCTCAAGTAACGCACCATGGTCGACGGTGTCAAATGCTGCTGAGATCTAGGAGGACAAAGATGGTACAGGCCCTCCAATCCCACGCCACCAGGAGACCATTCAGTACCCGAACTAGGGCCATCTCAATGCTGTGTCCTTTCCTGAGGCGAGGATCACAGATATTATGGATTGTTAAATGATCCTCCAGCTGCAGAGTGACCACTTTCTCAATAACTTTACCTACAAAAGGTAAGTTAGAAACTGGCCTGTAGTTTACTGGACAGCTTGGGTCCAAGGAGAGCTTTTAAGGAGGGGCCTCACCGCCGCCTTCTTTAAGGGATCCAGAAAAATCCCTCTCTCCAAGGAAACCCTTACTATTCCAGCAAGGACCGGGGCGATCATCTCAACACACCTTACTACAAGGTGAGTTGGGCCCAGGTCCAGACTACAGCAAGTTGGCCACAGAGTCTGGATGATCCTCACTATACAAAAACCACAAGGGAGCTCACACTAGGACGGGGTGCCATGGAAAACTCAGAATCAAAAACACAAATCCAGGCACTCACCACCACATAAGAACTTAGCCCAGAAGGGAAACATTTTAAAAAAGGTTTATTAAATCACCTGACACATTTCTGGCCCCACTGGATAAAGGGTCCAGTGGGACCAGAAACACGTCAGGCGATTTAATAAACCTTTTTTAAAATGCTTCCCTTCTGGGCTAAGTTCTTATGTGGTGGTGAGTGCCTGGATTTGTGTTTATGATCCTCACTATATCCATGATTACTGGCTGGCTAAAGGTGGACCAAGTCTTCGGAGTGTCAGTACCACACGGTTGGCCACCACAAGGTCCAATGGGGAGGCACTGGCTGATCTCATCCCTGATGGAGGCCACCTCATCAGCAAAAAACTGCGCAAAGTCATCACACTTAACTTGTGACAATGCTCGACCAGACTGCAGAGAGACTGGATTGCACAGTCTGTCCACAGTCCAGAAGACCTGAGCTGGTCTGTTTTTAGCTGTAGCGATTTCCCTGGACAGAAACACTGCCTTCTTATGGGAAATTTCCAATTGGTAGACCTTATAATGGTCTAACAATCTAAGCCTGTCCTCCTCCAGGTTAGTTTTCCGCCAGTCTCTCTCCAACCTTCGTCCCAACCTCTTCAGCTCCCTCACTGCCTCATCAAACCAAGGGGCACCAGGGCGAAGAGTTAAAGGACGAACACGTACCAGAGCAATGACATCCAGGGCCTCCGATATTGTCTTATTCTAGGCTACAATGAGACTCCTTGGGTCATCGCTATCAATCCGAATTCTCAAAAGGTCAAGCACTGTCATTAGGCTCTCTGAGGTAACTTTTCTTAAAGGATGGTACTTCACCATTTCTACAGGGGCAGGCCTACTCTGGAGGGGTCACGAAACTGAATCACAGGGCATGATGGCCTGACCAACTGTTAGGATCTACCTCTACATCGGAGATTTCCACCAAGTACAAAGAGTCCCCGTGGGTTGCGGAGGTAACAACCCGTGTCAGGCCCAATGACTCCATCAATTGGAGGAGGTTCTGTCCAAATGGCTAGAGTTCATCATCGACCCAGGCATTGAAGTCCCCAAGAACCATCCATCTTGGGGACTCCAACACCATGTCGGCGATGAAGTCTGTCACCTCCTGCAGGAAAACCCTCCCATCACCTGGTGTACGGTATACGAGAAGGATCCTACAACCTGCACCCACTCCCACAATGCACTCAAAGGAGTTGCTAGATCCTACTGGCACCTCCCTGAGACCCAGTTCCAATCTAAAACAGACTGCAACCCCAGTACAGTAATATATACTGCCCAGACAGGGCAGAAGTGCAAATTATTCAGGTAAGAGAAGCAAATACCTATTTAAGTGCTGAGAAGTAAGGAGTCGGGGGGGGGAGAGGAGAGAATGAGGGTAGGACACAGGGAGGGTAGGGAGTGGCCTGGAGCTAGCCCTATCAGGATGTAGTGAACCCTGCCAGGGCTGAGGCACATGGAGGCCTGGACGTATTTAATGGTGGGGGAGGGAGGGAGGGCAGGGGAAGGAAGGGGATAGACTTGGTAAGGGGAGAGAGTAGAACAGGAGGACTGGGATAATGATTTGGGGGAAGAGGAAAGAACCTCCTAAATACTAGTATAGGCCTCTCAGGATGCTGAGAACGCTACCAGAGGACAGATTAAAGGGGGGGTGGGAGAACACAAGAATTGGATAAGGAGCAGGGGCTGGAGATGGGGAGAAGAGGCAGAAAATACCCGGTGCTAGACCCTCCAGGATGCTGAGAGCCTGCCAGGGGACAAGACAAGAATGGGCAGGCTTGGAATGGGGTAGTAGGGCAGAGGAGAAACAAAGGGGGGGGCTTACAGAGGGGTGGGGAAGACTAGAAAGTGGTAGTGCTGGGTAGAAAGGCACTGGGAGGGGGGAGGAGGATTTGACAGGAGCATGTTGAGTGAGTAGCAGAGCAGGCATGGGGGGACTTAGTTAGGGAGGGTTATAACAGGAGCAGATAACAGCAAGAAAGCTGTGTAAGGCAGAGGCTAGGGAGTGAGGGGAGGAGTTTCAGATTTCAGGGAAGTGATGGAAGAAGACCGATTGTCTGATAAGGGTGGTACAATGGGGAACCAGCACAGTATGAGTGTCAGCAGATCTGAGGGAGTGGGAGGGCGGAGGGAGCATGACAGGTAAGGGGAAAGTTCTCCAAGTCAGAATTTAAAAGTGAGTTTGGCACAATGAGTGAGGCATCTGTTACCAAGCGGGGGAAAGGACAAGGCATGGTAAAGGACACAATGATGGGTGCGTGGTGGAGCATCAAGGGCAAAGCGACACAGAAGGAGTTAAAGAGAGAGTCCAATCTGGTTAAGGAGGATTTGGGAGTGGCACCATAGACTACAGTACATCACAGTAGTCTAAAATGGGGAGGATCATCTTCTGGACAAGTTCACGCTGTGCCGTAGGAGGGATGCAACTATGGTTTCTGAATAAGGTACCAAGCTTGGGCGCAGTTTTTTCAGATGTGGCCAGAGAAGTTGAGGTGTTGGTTCAGCCAAACCCCAAGGTATCTGAAGGAGGAGGTGTCCTCAAGAACTGTCCCATCAAGGGTGAGGAAAGAGGGTAAGGGGTTGAGCCTAGAGAGTCTCTGCCTAGTGCCAAAGGTCATGGAGATGGTCTTTTTGGCATTTAGGAATAGCTGATGTGAGGCAAACCGGTGCTGAACCTGGTGGAAGTCATGCTGATGGGTGGTTGATGCACTGAGGGGGCATTTGCCAGTAGTGAACAGGACAGTGTCATCGGCATACATGTGGACAGAAGTTGAGGGGGAACAGGCTGTACGAAGGTCGTTGAGGAAGATGGAGAAGAGAATGGAACCAAGTACAGAGCCCTGAGGGACTCCTGTTGAGACTGGGGGGGAGAGATTGAATCCTGGATCTTGACTGGTTGCATTCTGCCTGTGAAGTAGGCTCTAAACCGATTATGGGCAGAAGTGGACAGACCATCAATTGTAAGGGAGTCAAGAAGCAGGGCATGGGAGACCGTGTTGAAAGCCTTGGCGAGGTCGACAAAAACAGCAGAGGTGATGAGGCTACTGTCCATCCCAGAAAGGATGGAGTCAGTGAGCCTAAGGAGGGAAGTGGTGGTGGAGTGGTTCTTCCGTAAACTAGATTGGAATGGAGTGAAGAAGGAAGAGTCAGCAAGGAAGGAGGTCAGTTGAGAGAGGACCAGGTGTTTATGGAGCTTGGCTAGGGTAGGGAGGAGGGAGACTGGGTGATAGTTGGCAGGGAAGGAAGGGTCCCCGCCCTTTGGGAGAGGGAGTACCACCTCATGTTTCTAGGGCGAAGGGATGGAGAAGGACTTAAAGGAGAGATTTAAAATTAGCGAGAGAGGGTAGGCAATTGCAGAGGCTGAAAGGTATAGGAGTTTAGGGTCAAGGTCATCCAGTGAGGAGCCTTTGGAGGGGTTGAGAGAGAGGAGGGCAGTTAGTGTCTCTTCAGTAGTGACAGGAGTGAAGGAGAAGTTGGTACGGGAGGGTTGAGTGGTAGAGGAGGGAGGATATGGGGAAGGGAGGGAGGGACTTTAGAATGGTTGAGGCACAGGAGGTGTAGAGTTAAACTCCTGAGCCATTAAGTAAGGTCGGATACTAATGAGTTGTTAATGTTTAGCTGCTGGGGTGGGGTGAAGGGGGGGGGGGGAGAACAGTGAATGGACCACTTTCCAGAATTTAGAGGGGGAGTTAATGTTATTTAGGAAAGAGGCTTTAAAATATTCAGACTTGGCTAACCTGGTACCTTTTGTACAGGCATTTCTTAACCTGCGATAATTTGTATAGTCTGATGGCAGCTGGGAGGCCTTGTGTTTCCTTCAAGCTTTATCACACTCCCTGAGGCAGGATATTAGTTCAGGAGCGATCAAGGGAAGATGGTTGCCATGAATTCTTGTGTATTTGAAAGGGACATAGGAATTCCAGGTAGCTAGAAATTTATCCTTGAAGTAATCGAGGGCTTGATCAACAATTGAGGCAGAGACAATTTGGGACCAGTCAGAGTTGGTTAAATCATTGAGGAGGGGGGTTTAGGTTTAGGAAGCTGAAAGATCGAAGCTGCAAGATTTTGTGTGGCGGTTTTGGTCTGTGGACCTTCCTGACTATGAATATCGGATGATGGTCACTGAGGGCATCCGGGACTGGAGGATGCCTGACTTGATGACTCAGTGTGGGTGGGAGGTGAGAGCCCAGTCTAATAGTGTGTGATTTAGAGTTTTATGATTAAGTTGGGTGGGTTCATGAATGAGCAGAGAGACTCAGGGCAGAGATGTCATTTCGCATCTAGGAGGTGATTGGTGATAACCAGTTTAGGTTTACATCACCTAATATGTATAGCTCGCCTTTGTGAGAGAGGGATGTTATAAAGGTAATAAAGTCCATATTGTTTGTACCTGAGCCTGTAAGCAGTAAGTGAGGTCGAAGACAGACTGGCCTAGGCGTATTTAATAGAGGCCAGGGTTGGGGAGGGTGGGCTGGACAAAATAGAGAGATAAATTAGAAAAATAGGTGAGCCCAAAACAGGAGTGCTTAGGGCAGCTGACTGTATCCAAGTGCAGTCCAATCGAAGGAGAAGCATAGCAGGCAAGAGCAAGGAGACAGAACCAATCGGCATCCAGCTTAGGAGTCCCGGCACGCTTGAAATATTGTACCTGGTTGCAGTAGAGGGATCTGTGGGCGAATCGAGGTAGAGCAGCTGGGCTGGCTTTCCTGCCACCTCCTCAGAGATCTCGGTGATGCACCAGGACAAGGGCAGACCTGTTGCAGTAGAAGGATCTGTGGGCGAATCGAGGTGTCGCAGCTGGGCTGGCTTTCCTGCCACCTCCTTGGAGATCTCGGTGGCGTGCCCGGACAAGGGCAGACCTGGAGGGGGGTGAGCAAAAAGGTCTATGTGCTGTTTACTGTAGTATAGTAGATTGTATCACACCAGTTTTGTTTAGTTCTAGATTGACACCTTCTGTTACTACAAATCCCAGAATCCCCTGCAGCTGACATCACAGCAGTAGGCAGCAGTGGGAGATTCAATATCCTACAGTGCATGTTAGAATTTATATTTAGCTCTTGCCTTTTGTTTGTTGGTCCCACTGTTCTCCCTGGTCTAAGTACAGTCACAGAGGACTATATATTTAGCTCCTGGAGGAAAAAGCATTCCTGGAAAACATCTGCTCAGAGATTATGAAAGCTCTAACATGCAGTTCAGGCTATCGAATCTCCCACTGCTGCTTACTGCTCTTATGTCAGCTGTTCTGGGATCCGTAATGAGAAAAGATGTCAATCTAGAACTAAGCAAAACTGGCGTGATACAATTCATTATACTACAGTAAACAGTAAGTAAACCAAAATGTTTTTGCACACAAACTGCACAGTGGGACCTGTGGGTACTGGAGGGGGAGGAGGGTAGGACTTGTGTGCTGATGCCAGGGTGGAGGAAGGGGGATGATATGTCTAACTTTATAATGGCAAGAGGAAATGGTGGTCAGCCATGGAGACGCCATGTGTTGTGCCAGTCACCCATCGTGGGAGTTTTTCCCATTACTATTGAAATTGTTGGTGCAGCCAGCCTGCCAGTGCTACCATTAATGAAGTGGACAACCCTGGTTTGGGAACAAGCCGATTTATTGGAGGGCTGGCCGAGGGAGGTGAGCTGAGCATCCCAGAAGATGCTCTCCACCTCAGGGAGGGAGGTAAGTCAGACTCTGCTGTGCTGCTGCCACCAAGGGGGACCACAGGTGGCAGTGCATGGGACACCACGGAATAATGGAGTATGCCAATGTGCTCTGAAGTGCAACACACATCAAGAGACCTCGGCATCCTACAAGGGGCTGGGACTGAATAAGGAAAAAAATCTGCCAGGTACTGCAGGAGGACCTCCACCCCTCATCGCAGGCCCCCACACCGTTGACCGATTCACTCCCCTCCAACACACCAACCAAGTCTCCATTGGTGACAGAGCTCCCTTCCCAATGGCCCTGCCCTGGGGGAGCAAGTCAGGGTTTTAGCAGGAGGAGAGGCGGGTGAAGGGGCTGGGTGAGTGGGCAGGACTGATGGGGGTCAACTGGCAAGAGAGGGAAAAAAGCACACTAAATAAATTAAATAAATAATGTGGATGCCGGGTGGGGGGGAGTGGGCTTGCTGCACAGGGTGGGGGGATGAAGGGTTGTTTTTATCACTACTAGGGGCTGTTTTTCTTACTTTTACTGTTTCCCCTAATACGAATAGGCACGAACAGTACCACTTTTTGTTATTCGGATCTGAATAATGAATAGTGCATTAGTCGTGGAATTCAGGACCTACTATTCATTGCTCTCACACTCTCACAACTTAGCTCTTCAAGACTTTCAACACCATCAGCTGTGACAGAATTGGACAGTAGTAAATGAACCAATTTTGTTGACCAATTTTAAATACAGGGGTCATTCTGAACTCCTAACCATCCAGGAGCTCATAAGAGGATAAAGACAGGCTAAACAGGCACGTTAAGGGTTTATAAAACACGGGGACAGATTATCTCAGGAGTTTACAACAAAGCCTGTCACCCTCTGTACTTCTGAATGTTAGTGGGTTGGGGGGCAGAGGTGGTGGTTATCTGCAGCGAGATCTCGTCAGAATAATCTGACAATTAGGAGTGCGGAGTAGGCACCACAGTTTTGAGCTAAATTACTAGATTTGATAAGAAACCTATTCAATTCATTTAACATAGTACATGCCTTGTTGACTGCAGTCTCATACACAACAAATGTGTAGTAGGCCATCTGCAGAGGAGTGCACAGTGAAATTATTTAATGTTTGCCAGAACTCACTGGATTTAGGTGAAACACATGTTGAAAAGAAGTGGGATTTTGCTGTTCCGACTTTTTTTAATGTATTTATTTTGTTTCCATTGACCAGGAAAGGAAGGCTAGGAAATACTTCTGTTTTCTACCTCATCCCAGGGGAAAGGGTGAGGGACAGATACAGAACCAGGTTAAGCTGTTTAGACTTGATACACAGAGCCCAGTAAACTATAACACGTACAGTATTGGAGGCCTTGAAGACATCCAGGCTCAGTTTCTTAATTTTTGACATTTAAATCATTTTGTGGGGTGGGATTTGCATGTAATGCCCCCCCATTTGGTGGGCATACCTTAAATGTGCCTCCAGGACCTCTCCCGCTGTCTCTTGGCATTCCTGCTACCTCCGCAGCTCCTCTGCCGCTAGTCCCAGTCCCCCAGTGATCCGAGTTTAATTGAGCCCTGGAGGCTCACAAATCCATTTTGAGATTGGCCAGCATGTCTTTAAGCCGCTGCTCACACGTTCGTGAAGGTGCCCTGTGCATCAGACCACCGTTGTGGTCAAAAGCAGAAAATATGTGCTTTCAGTAGTTCCCAGTGCCGTGTTCAGTTCAAAAAATGGCAAATACCGAGGAGAAACTATTTTTAAATAAACAAAACGGCTGCCGCATCAAGAGCTGCTGCCAGGGCACCAGACAAAGGCTAAGGGGCAAAGGTTAGGGCAAGGGATGCCCTCATTAATATTCATTAGCTTCCAGTGTGTTTTCTAGGGGCAGTGTGTTATGGGAGCAGTGACTCCTTAAAGAAACTTATTTTATTAAAAGTGGACTCCTTTAAGAGAGAACTGTTGAGGCTACAGAACAGTGGGGGATTTATTAAATAAAAGTAAAACTGCTGGCAGCACCAGAACTTTATGTGTGGGGACAGTGAAACAAACTGCTTTGGGAACTGTATGCAGCCACCATTTTAGCAACCCATAACCAACTGGAAGCCAGGACTTAACAAAAAGAGGATCTTGGGACAATGTCAGAGACTTATGGGGGATTAACTGGGACCATTTCGATGTGCCAAAAAGGGAGCCAATTAACATTTGGGGACTGTTTAAGACAGGTTTGGCAGCCAATGGGATTTCTGGAACATAGCCCCATATAAAGATGGGCAACTGCTCAGTTTGTTCAGATTTGAGAGATTTGTCCAGGAGTTCAGTGTGAGCCTGTGGGGAGCTTGCCAGCTCTCAGAGGTTAGGCCTGACAGGCCTAGACTTTTCGGTCATCAGTCCGCGGTCTAAGTGTCCAGTTGGCCAACGTTTGGGGTCACAGCAGCAGGGGATTCAAGCAGCATCCAAGCTGAAATCAGGATCAGCTTGCAAGCTAGCTGGAGGGACTAGAAGAGGACAAAGCCTTACATATATATGTACTTCGTTCGCAAGGTGTTTGCGCAGCAGAGTAGTTTGAGACGTTCAATTTGCATGTTCTCGGCCAGTGCTAAATTGCTCCTGCATCCTGAAGACCAGCATTTCGACATGGACCACTACGGAATTCTCCTCCTGCTTCATCAAGCCATCTGCAACAGGTCTATTTCGTCAGATCATCACCTGGTCTGGGTAGTGTGAGTACAAATAGGGTAGCTCACTGCAACAAAGCTGCAATCATTGTGTGTCATCTGATTATTTGTTTGGGTTTATTACAATGAACTGAGCCATCCAGCTCCAGATTAGAAATTCTGGGTTTAAGTGCATGTTCAATGTTTCTTTCCTCAGGGCCTCAACGATCAGCTGCAACGCTGGACTACCCCAAGCAATGCTTCAGGCTAGCCAAACTGGGCACCCAGTGTTGTGTGCCTGTGTCAAAGGGACTCACTGTGCATGCATTTTCAACCTGAAATGATCAGATCTAGAAATCATCTGCTAGATTCATGCCCCACCCCTGTTCATATCCCCCTATATAAACCAGATTGTTTTACAGTTTAAATGTGGCTAATGTTAACCTTCTTGGTGGGGATACAGTACTGTTTTTGCATTGTTGCAACATTGGTCTTATTTTACAGGGGGTCTCCAGGGCAGCTACAGAGGATCCAGCCCTGGTGTTAAGTGCAAGGGGTATGAGCAAGTTATCACTGACATATGGTACCTGTGAATGTTTTGTTGCTGTACTGTTTAAACCACTAGAGGGGTTGTGGGGGGTTATAGTATCCTGGAAGGCTATGCCAGCAGCAATTACACTACCCCAGAACCATTCCTCCAGGTGGTTGCGCCTGTTCAAAGAGCTCCTCAACATGTGCCCAGTCATGAAGGCAGGGATTGTAGCCCATAGGATAGCACCACCTAGGGGTTACACTGTGTATGCTCTTTGTTCAGACAGGGGCCTGTTTATTGCATACTGAAGCAAATCCAACCTTAAAATCACCCCAGGCCTCCCCCGCTGAAGATACCAGCTCCAGACTGTCCCATTCTATAGCTTCAATATCCAGCATACACAGAACAGTGAATGGGAAACCATACACAACAAGGCTGTACATTCCAATGAGGGGTCGAGATGATAGTATATGAACCTCAAGAGCAAAGCTCAAGCGGTCCAGACTGTCATCCCAACCCCGATATGGAACCATATGCCAAGTTGTGTTTGGTAGCCCATATCCTATTTTATATAGTGCATGGTTCAAAAACACAGCTGCAGCTGCCACTTAACTTTGCTGAAAGTTGCTGAGGAAATGGCAGATTCATGGACTGAATGTGCCTCATGACAAAAGACTGTGGCTTTTTCATTGTGCCACAGTTCCACAACTTCTGAACATTGCTGAACCATAGGTCTGATGTCACAGCTATGGTACAGTGGCATTTCTGATTGAATGGATTTCCACACACAACAAGCAGTGACCATACAGCACAAGTGAAATATATCAATGTTTAAAGGAGTAGAAATGAGTTCATTTTTACAGGACTTTTGACTAAGTTTACTTCTAATACAAAATGTGACTTGGTGATCGGAGAACCAATCTCACAGAAGTCCAAACATATGGCAGTATACTGATTTATTTTTCCCACAAATACAAGATTCAGTATGGAAGAAAACGGACGACTTCTGGGACCACACATTCAAAAATGGATACAAGCAGAGCACAAAGGTTTGCGCTGCAACTGCACCAAACCCCGAGGCTGCTGTAAGTAGTCAAGTCAGCAGTCCAGCACTATCTCACTGAATATCTGCCCATGTCAGTGCAGCGCCAAGTCAATCTGCGTTACCCTGGCTGGGACAGACATGGTACACAGCCCATAGGGAACTGTGCCCTGGGACAGGATAATGCCAGAAGCCATGGTGCAATATTCAGCTACAAAATGCAAATGAGCTGACTGGGCATGCAAGGCGTTAAGTGACCATCTGAATGCTTATTATGGGCTCCTTTACATGGGAAGTAGCAGCCTGTTTTTGCACATCCTGTGGGCATTTGCCACATCATCCCTGATGGAGAGTGGCACCCCCATGCCCATCCCGTATATGTTATTTTTTTCCCCTCTGGTGTCTAGTGGCTCACCCCCCAAGCATGTGCCCCGTATATGTCACTCATGTCCCTGGTGTCTAGTGACAACCCCCACCCCCTGATCACCCATCCCATACATGTTGTGCTTTTCCCTGGTGTCTAGTGGCAACCCCACCCCGATCACCCTTCCTGTACATGTCATGCATTTTCCTGGCATCTAGTGACACCCCCCCTCACCCTGATCACTCATCCCAGATATGTCGCTCATGTCCCTAGTGTCTAGTGGCAGCCTCCCACCCACCCTCGATCTCCCGGCCTGTGTAATCTACAATATCCCTGGTGTTCAGTGGTATCCCTGCCCCCACTAATAACACCACACATCCAACGGCCCCTTTACCAGCAAGCCAGCGATGTGTGTAGAATACCGATACAGCGCTTAAAGCTCCTTACCCCTTCTTTCTGGCATAATGCCCATGCAACTTTATATAGCTTTTTTTTCCCCCTTGATATCCATCCTCAGATATGCCTCAACATTGTATTTGAATTTGCCTTCTAGTTAGTGTCATTTTTTCATGGTGTTATAAATATATGTTTCTACTTGTATAATGTCTCAACTTCTCAGTGCTTATTGATGTCTCCATATGCTTTGTATCCTATGCTGTTGTACTTGCTGTATTCCTGTGCCATTCTCCATGGCCCAGGTCATGCCTGAAAATGGTTCCTGGACCAGTGCACCTACCCAATTATCAAATAAATAAACAAACAAAGTCTGTCAGCACAGTAGTAGTAGTAGTAGTAGTAGTAGTAGTAGTAGTATCGCTCACTACACTGGCGACCCGGTCTCGGGAATGAGCTTGAGTCATCAGAGGCCAGCCGGGGTGGGGGTGGGGGGTTTAAGTCTCTCAGAGGATGCTCATCTTACCCGGGGTGGGAAGGTTCCATCTGCCACTGTCACACTTCTCCCGGATACAGGGGACAGTAGGGCTGGGCACAGCCAAGGGTGGGAGGAACAGTGCTACCTGCATAAGCCATCACAAGTTTCTGGGCATGCGCACTTGCAGTCCTGGTATGCACGGCTTCTGAAGGGTGAGACCACTGAAAACGAGAAAAAGTGTAGCCCTGTTCCAGAAGATGACAGCATCCAGGACCAGCAGATCTCCCTGCCTGGCACCTGAGCAGTAGCCCTACAAAACCGAAGCACTCAAGAGAAAGTGGGCCAAATCTCATCCCTGCCGAGGAGGGTTAAGCCATGGCCCCATGGGGGACAGTATCTGGGGATAGTCAGGTAAGGGAAACAGCGGCTTGCCTTGTGAAACCTGAAGGAGTTTGCGGACAGAGTAACAGATGGCCTAAAAAGAAATTACATAAACACCTGCTTATCGGAGAGAAGAAAGATGTTAACGGCACTCACTCCAGTGATGGAAAAGTGACTAACAGGGTGCTGCAGGGCTTAGTACTGGGACCAGTCCTCTTCAATATCTTCGTAAAGAACCGGAAGGAATCCGTTATAGGGTGGACACTGGGGGGAGAGAATGTGCAGGATCTAGGGAACCTTGACAAGTAGTCAAGGGTATGGCTATTGGGATTTATTGCTGGAAAATGTAAAATCATGCACATAGGGGCTCAGGAACCCAAAAGTTGAGAGGATGTGGGAGGTACTGACAGTCACTAAGCAGGAAATGGACCTTGGAGTTATATCTGAGGATCTCAAAGTGGAAAGACAGTGTGACAAAGCAGTGGGTAGGGCCAGTGAGATGCTGGAATGCATAGGGAGAGGTATCTATGGTATGAAAAGGGAGACGGTGTTGCCACTACATCCCACCCTGGTGGTGAGTCCCCCACCTGGAGTATATTGTGTCCAGTTCTGGAGGCCGCACTTTAGAAAGGACATAGGGTGGAGGCAGTCCAGAGGACAGCAACTAAAATGGTGCAGGGGTTGCACCAAAAGCCCTATGAGGAGAGATGGAAGGATTTCCAGCATTGTAGGGCGTTGGATATTGCTCGTGGGAGGGTGAGGGGGCGGGGGTGCACGAACAGGGGAGGAGGAACGAGCAGGGTCATCGTGTTGGGGTTATTAAATCCAGAAGGCGCCCTGGGGCGAAATGGAATCTAGATCGGGGTCCGCCTTGTCTGGTTTCCATACCCATGGGCACTACTGATTTCAGTAGGCAGATAGACCTGACAACCTCCGAGGTTTGTCCAACTCGGGCGGTGTTATGCAATGCCAGGTCTGTTAGGAATAAAACTGCTATTATTGCCGACCTTATTGGTTCGGTTGATCTGGCTTGCACCACCGAGACCTGGCTGGATGAAAATTCTGGCCCTATAGTGGAGGCCATGACTCCGGCCGGGTACTCGGTGATACACCGCCCGAGATTGGACTGCAGGGGCTGGGGGGCTGCAGTCTGTTTTAAGACTGAATTGAATTGGGCCTCTTGAATGTGGTAGTGGGTGAGGCTGAGTCCTCTGAGTGCACAGTTGTAGCAGGTGTAGGCGTTCGAATCATTCTCATCTACCGTCCACCTGGAGATGGGAAACATTTCTTACAGGAAGTGGCAGACTTCCTCGTCGACATGTCGTTTGAGTCACCCAGATTGATGGTGCTGGGTGACTTCAATGTCTGGGTTGACGAACTCTCACAATTTGGGTAAGCACTTCCTCCAACTAATGTCTTCTTTGGGCCTCACACAGGTAGTTTCCACTGCTACACACAAATCTGGACACTCTTCTCGACTTGGTCTTCCTTCTTGGGATTGATGCATCCGATATGGGGGTGGAACCAGTAGTTTGGTCTGACCACCACATCGTGAGGTTCAATTTTTGCACCCCCCTGAGAAGGCCAGGCCCTGTGGAGATGGTCAGGTACCGCCCATTACGGAATGTTGCTTCACAAGGCCTAGTGGCGGTCCTCGACCTATCATCCCTCGTGTTGGTGGGCAGTAGTCCAGAGGCACTGGTGCCGGCCTATAATAAGGTCATCACAGTTGCCCTGGATTCTATTTTTCCTGTTCATGCGCCTCTTTCCCGACACCCAGGGCCCTTGGTTTGATGGGACTCTGAGAGAGATGCGAGATATAGGCGATTGTTATTGATGAAGTCCCTTTGATGCCGACTTCATCTTTAGATTGATTGAACATTATACCAGCTATCAATCTGCAATCACCCATAAGAAGGTAGAGTTCCTATCCAGGGAGATTGCAGTTGCTCAGAATCAACCGGCTCAGCTGTTCCGAACTGTACATAGACTGGGCAACCCAGCCTGTCTGCAAGTTCGGAAAGCCTTTTCGCAAATGGAGTGCGAAGAGCTCACTCGATACTTTGCAACTAAGGTGGCTGACATCAGGGCGGACTTGTGTCCGACAACCTCTAAGGGTGACGTGGTAGGAGTGTGTGAGAGCACAGGGCCTCGTTTCTCCTGGAGTTCCTTTTGTCGACCTGAGTTCGTGGATATTATAAGGATCATCCATAGTGTGCACCCTACAAGCTGTGGCTTGGATCCTGGACCGACTACCCTAATTTTGGGTTGTGTAGACATCATTGGTCCAGTTCTGGAGCAAATAGTCTGGGTGCTCCTTGGAGTCGGGTGAGTTTCCTAGCTCCCTGAAAGAGGCGGTGGTGATACCTCTCTTGAAGAAAGCTTCCTTGGACCCTGACTGTTTTTCCAACTACAGACCTATCTCTAACCTTCCCTTTATTGGGAAGGTTATTGAAAAGGTCGTAGCTGCTCAACTGGATGACCATTTAACCATCCATAGTATCTACGAATCCTTCCAGTCTGGTTTCCGTAAAAGACAGCACCGAGACTGCGCTGGTTCGGGTGCTAAATGATCTTCTGAGGGCGAGGGATCAAAGGAGACGTTCCATCTTGGTCCTCCTTGATCTCTCTTCAGCTTTTGACACTGTGGATCACATGGTGTTGCTACTTGGGTAAATCTGTGGAATGTCTGGAACCGCTTTTAAATGGTTCAATTCATTCTAACTGGGAGATCACAAAGAGTTGTGTTGGGATTTTTCCTCCGGCCCAGTCTCTTTGTTCTGTGGAGTGCCTCAGGGGTTCTGTGCTGTCGCCCATGTTATTTGCAGTGTATATGCTGCCCTTGAAACATTATAAGATTTGCATGGGCTGAGGTTTCACTGCTATGCAGATGATACCCAGCTATACCTGTCTTTGCACCCGACCAGGATGGAGCTCTCTTGGTGTTTAATAACTGTCTGGGAAATCCAAGACTGGATGGATTCTAGTTGGTTAAAGTTGAACTCTGAGAAAACTGAGGTTTTGGTCGTGGACCGGGTGGTCAGATTGAGATATCGTGTGCTGGCGCGCTTTGGAATTTTTCTTGGCGTGTCTACTACTGCCTCTGAACGGGTGCGTAACCTTGGGTGATTCTTGACGATAGGCTGACTTTTCAATCTCAGGTGTCAGCCGTTGTCAGGACTTCCTTTACCATCTTAGGAATATTGCCGGGTTAAGCACCTTGTTCCGTCTGACTCTCTGTCAACATTAATTCCCGCCTTGCTGTCTGGCGCCCTCATACTGCAACGCCCTCTACTTTGGGCTTTCTGGGGTTGAAATCACGCCTACAGCTTGTGCAAACGCGGTGGCCGGGTTTGACTGGGACAAGTAGGACCTGTCACGGCATTACCCACGGTCTTTCACGCGCAATCGCACTGGCTCTCAATACGATGGCGGATCACCTTTAAAGTCATTTATTGACTTTAAAGCTCCTTCGCCATCAGGGTCCGTCTCTATCTGAAAGACCTACTGGTTCCATATCGCCCGGCCGATCACCCGCCGCCGACATGAGGTTGTAAGAGATTCCAAGAGTGAGTTTGAAATCCTCTGGCAGCAGAGCATTTTCTCATGCTGCACCCACTCTTTGGAATTCTCTACCACGCTGGTTACGGGAATGCACCTTCGTGGAGATATTTAAGAAGGAACTGAAAACACACTTATGGAGAATGGCCTTCTTGGAAAGTTAATACGTACTGTAAAATGTGTGAAATTTTATTGTAATTTATTATGTTTTTATGATATATTTTATAATGTTTATGTCTCTGATGCTTTGTATTGAATGTTGAAGTTTTAATTAATTTGTTCAGCGCCTTGATACAGTGAAAGGTGCTATATAAATAAAATTATTATTAATATTATTATTTAAAAATGTACACCCTGGAACAGAGTAGAGTGAGAAGGGATATAAAAGATACCTTCAAGTACCTGGTTCCATGTCAGAATATCGACAACAATGTTGTTGACATCCCGAATGACGACGGGAACAATGCCAACTGTTGGCATTGTTCTTGTCAGGGACTGAGTGTTACCTTGTGGGGGACTTTGCCCCCACACCCCTCCATCTCTAAATAACCAACTCCGAATTGGACTTGGTTCAGGGTGGGGGCATACCACCAGGAAACAGTGCCGATGTAGAGCAGACCATCACAGAGACCTGGTGAGATTTGACGCTGTGATGGTCTTCACTGTGGAATTGTCGTTGTGCTGATGGCACACCCAAGTACCTCACGATGGTGAACAGGCTGCAGGAGTGAAGTCTCTCTCAAATGAGAAAGAAGCACCAGGACCAAAGGGCATGTGATGAAGCCGGGCAGGGGAGTTTAATAGCAATGGAGCCTATTCACTAATGTGCGCCCCAAAGGGGCATAGCCAGGCACAGAGTTCGGCATTCACAAACACTGGCCCCCACCTGGCTCACAGATGCGGCCCTCCTTCCCCAGTGCACAGGTCCACAGGGTGCAGGCAGTTGCAGAGTGGCAGATCCGGGCAGGCAGCCGACTGGCTGCCCTGGCAGGGTCCCACAGTGGATCTCTTGCGCCTGTGCAGGGCCACGTTGTCGGACGGCCGCAGAGCACAGACCATGAAGTTGGGTTGGGGGGGTATCTCAGATGACTGCCACCCCGAACCTCCCTGTGCCCCGACAGCAGGGCATCCCCTGCTGGGGGCGTGCCCCACTGTGGGTCCGCGAGACCTTCGTCTGCTTCCCCGGGAAGCATGCAACTGTTCCCAGTGATTTATGGCTGCCCTGCAAGGGGTAGCAGCTGGCAGCCCCCGTGCACAGCACTCAGCACCATAGTGAATCTTGGCGGAGTGCTGCACGCCCCTGCACCGCCTCAGGCCCACCCCATGCCAAGACCCTCGATCAGCTGGGGGATGGAGTGCCTGGGAGGGGTGTATAATCATTGTGAATGTGCGCAGGGGCTGGGCAGATGTGGAGTGGGCTACACACCGGAGTTGCATGGCACGTAGCCCACTTCGCACCTTTGTGAATAGGCCCCACTGTGTGGAAGTACCATTTCAATGCACGAGCTACAGCTGCATGAAACAGACAGCCGGAGAAGGAGGAAACAGTAGGTAGCTTCAGGCATGCAGGGACAGACATAGGGTAATATCAGTAAACGGGCAAGGCAGTAGAGGATTGCCAGAGTTCAAGTTAGGGACTGAGGAGACAGACTAAGCAGGGATCATTTGGGCAGACTGCGTGGGCCAAGTGGTCCTTTTCTGTCAACAAATTCTACGTTTCTATACCTCCCAATGAACACAGCACCTTGGAGTGTGTAACTGCACTTAGAAAATTACTTGTTACTGAAAATCTGAACTTGGCAAGTGCAGCACTGTGTATTCATAAGTATGTGTAGGAATGACAGGTAACCTTGATTGTCCAGTCAGGGAGTGGTATCTGTGGAGACCATCTCAACAGTTTCATACCCAAGTTTATTGTCCAGTCAGAGAATAGTATCTGTGAGAGTCATCTTGACAATTTCATATCCAGGATTCTTTTCCACCCAGGAGTGCACCGAGGAATAAAGATGGCAGGTTATTTTGTCCCTGCATTTTTACCTCTCTTGTCCCTAGGTGTTCCTTTTCTCTGGGTCCTCCTGGTAGCTGCTCTCTTCTGCTGGCCCAATCCCTGGGTGCCCCCCCAATCTACTGGAAAGGAGGGGATGGGCCTAGTGACTGGGGTAGGGACTGGGTGATGGGATTCCTGTCGTGGAGGGTCAGGTGGTGGTGTTGGGGGTACCATCCAGAGATTTATTCCCAGGCCTCTTTTCACTGCGATGAACACTAGCAGCTGGCCTAACTGGTAGCGTGTGGTCACTGACACTGCATATGGCACTCCACAACCAGGAGCTACTAGGTAGAGCAGTGCTTTATCCCACCCACCCCCCCAGGAGGGGAGCATCCACACATACTCTGAGCCCTCCCTGCAGCCTCTGCTCCTCACATCCCCGGTTTGGGGTGTGAATCCAGGTCGCCAGTGTGCCAGAGTGGGCCCCCACAACTCTGTGCCAGGGAGCTGGCCCCCAATTATTTTTTTTGTTTGTTTTTTTGGTTTTTTTTAAACACAGCTTTACTGCAGAGATTGAGATCATACAGCCTTTTGCACAGTATCCATACACAGAAATAACCAGTTTGTTAGTCATATGGTTAATAAAGTCAAAAATTAAAAGTCTCTGTTTTGAGTTATTTGTAAAGTTTCTTGCTCATTTGTTGAATGATGACAGCCTTTGATAGGTAAATGGCCATGTGCTAGATTTGTCCAGGATCTAGTCTCCAACTTGAGACTCATCATAGCCGAGTTACAGTAACAATAAGTTCTGCAAACTCTGGGACCAAAACACCCCAGGTATATAAGGGAACAAACTGATTGATTAACAAACTACAATCAAAATAAAAAAATAAATTTTCTTCAATCATAGCCCAACCTTTATGAGTATCCCTCCCTTCCTCCCTCCCGACCTCTGACCCCAAAATTAATGTAAACTATAGTTCTAACTCGCTGTCCCCTGCACTCTATTATCATCTGGTCAGTGGGTTCCTGGACGCGAACCATCCTTCCCATGCTCTCCATCTCTGTTCATGTGACTCATAACTGAGGCGTAACTTGGCAGTAAGGGCCTCCATTGATATGAACCCCCTCATTCGAACTATCCACCCCTCTAAAGTAGGAGGGCTGGACTTCAGCCAATTGGCGGTAATGCACTTAAGGACCACAACTATAGAGGTTAACAAAACTTTCCTAGTGTCGCCCCTGGAATTAATTGCCCCAGGAAATCTCAACACCCACTCCACAAACTGTAAGGGAAGAAGGACCCTGGACACACCTTGTACGGCCTGCTGAATCAGCTGCCAGAAGGGGACCAGGAAGGGACATCCCCAGAAGAAGTGCCAGTGGCTGCCAGTGTTGCCACAGCCATTCCAGCACATTTTGGAGCGTGAAGTGCTATAATGGCATGTGATTGTTGGTGTTTGAAAAAAAAAAAAATGCACCAAAATTTTCCAGAAAAATTCACGCCATAGGGGGGCTGACGTGACCTTCCATCTTGTCTTCAATCTGCGTCCCCAAATGGAAGAATCTATTTGGATGCCTGCCTCCTGCTCCCAGACTTTCTTTAGTGAATCTAGTGCAGCCTTCCCTGGGTTCCCCAAGAGCTTATATATGCTAGAGATATAATGGTGGGGGTCCTGAATTGTGACCACCCCGTACAGCAAGTCCTCTCACCCTGTATATTGCCTGGTGAAGTGGAAAATATTATTGTCTGAGTTAATGAAGTATCGTATCTGCATATACCTGAGAAATTCCCTATTCGACCAGCCAAACTTCTCTTTTGCACGTTGAAAAGATATACACCCCCCAGTCTCTATAAACTGTGTAAAGCGAAAGGGTCCCCATCTTCCCCACTCCACACATCCAGTATTCAGAACTGGAGGGAGAAAACCTGTCTCATGCCTTATCAGGGAGAGAGGGCCCAGGCCCTCAGGAGTGTTAGTATTTTTTTTAATTTTCCAAAGAATCTGAAGGCTGTGTCTGATCCAACGGTTTCTAACGGTTCTAACCAAGTCTGAGGGAGTACTGGTCAAAGCCAGGGTGTATAGGGGTTTGATGCCCACATCTGCATCCTCTATTAGGTACCAAAGGGATGAAGTATGCTGTCGTGCCCAGGTTAACACCGCCGCTCCCTGAGCAGCCAGGTAATATTTAGAAAAATTCGGTAGTGACAACCCACCTGACCCCCTTGGGAGTTGTAAAGTTGTCCTAGCTATTCTTGGCCTCTTGCCACTCCAAAGAAAGCTTGTTATATGCCCAATGATCTTGTTCCAGTAAGTATTTTGAATTCTAATCAGGAGGGAACAGAACAGAAAGGGAAACCTGGGTAGTATGTTCATTTGGGATTGTGCCTACCCTGCCCACTAGACCCAGGGGCAGGAGCTTCCACCTAGCCAGATCTTTTGTCATGGCAGACCAGAGGGGCTCAATTTGCTGCAAATAATTTCATCAGATCCACCACTATCTGGATGCCTAGGTACTGGACCTGGTTTCTGGGGGCCCAATTAAAGGGGAAGGTTGCTCTAAAACTTGGAGGACAGGTACCACTCAGCTGGAGGGCCTCGGATTTTGGAAAATTAATTTTATAACCCGAGATCTTCCCAAATGGTCAACGGGGGCAGAGATAGTTCAGAGAGGAGAGAAAGAATGGGAGCCTTCTGCATATGGAAACTTTGCTCCATCCCTCCAGCCATCATCCCCCTAATCCTCTCGTCTCCACGCACCCGAACTGCGAGTGGTTCAAGGCTTAGGGCAAAGAGGAGTGGGGAAGGAGGCATCCCTGCCATGTCCCCCTCATTAAAGGGAAGGGGCATGAGCTAATCCCATTGGTTCTCACCAGTGCCATTGGTCCAGCATATAACTCTGAGATACCTGCTAAGAATTTAGGGCCGAAATTCAAACGATCCATGGCTGCTTTAGAAATTGCCAATTAACCCTATCAAACGCCTTTTCTGCATCCATGGATATGACTATTTGAAAGTTGGGGGATGATTTTTGGGAGGTGATAACATTTAGAAGCCTCCGAATGTTATCTGGAAGGTATCTTCCCATTATGAACCCCATCTGATCTCATGCACCAATGAGGGGATCACTGTCAGTAGTCTGCATGCTAACAGGCCTGTAAATAATTTTGAATCTACGTTCAGGAGGGAAATGGGTTGATATGACCCACACTCCGTAGGGTCCTTTCCCTCTTTAAGTAAAATTAAAATTTGCGCTTCCCGCCAACAACTCCGATATTTTCCCTCCTTTCAAAATCTCCTGAAACACTGGGACCAGAAAAAGGACCAACTGAGCTTCAAAGGCCTTATAGAATTTGGCTGAGAAGCCATCTAGGGCGGGGGACTTTCCATTCTTGAGTTTTTAATTTGTGCCAGTATGTCTGCTCCTGTAATACTTACCTCGAGGGAGTCCCTTGCTCCCAGAGTGAGAGTCCTAATGTGGGCCTGTTGGAAAAACCTCCCTGTAAGCTCCTCGAAATCCTCTATAGAGTATAAGGTTGTATAATATGAGGTGGATATTTGGGTTATTTCTTCTTGTTTACTGGTTAGGGCTCCCCCTTTCGTCGGATCCTTAATTCAAAGTATTAACCTACTCGACTGTTCCTCTTTATCTAGCTTTCAGTAACTTCCCGCCCTGTCTCCCCCAATAATATCCCAGTTTTATTCTCCTGTATTGTTCCTCCAGTTGGGTTTGTAATCTTCTAATTGGCGTTTAGTGGCTGCATTTAGAGTAATCTTGTGTTGGAATTTGAGCTCCCTCACCTCGTCTTCTAGATCTCTAACTTTACCCTCCCATCTTCTCTTCTCTTCTGGTCTGAGGCAAACTTTATAATTACCCCTTGTAGGCCCACTTTCAGTGCGTCCCACCTCACAGCGTGCGAAGTCTCCCCACTTACAGTACATTCTGGTTATCATACATTTTAATAGTGTCCCCAATCAACTCTTTAAAGCCAGCAGAGTTTAGCAGGCCAACGTTTAGTCTCCAATGTGAGTTACGTGCAGCAGGAGCCAGGGCAAGAATTTCACAAGACTTCGCACTATGGAACCAGGTGTCCAACAAGAATAGCATGTCTATCCTGGTGTAGCAGTCGTGAGTGTCAGAATAATGAGTATAGTCTCTTGCTTGGCCCTGTATGTCCCGCCATGCATCCCGAAGGCCTGCTAACTGGGTACACGTGGCCAACACTGAACCAGCCCGGCTTCTCCTATTCCATCCTGCCCCACTACCACTTGTCTAATGATGGCACGAGGACAGTGTTAAAAATCACCTCCAAGGACACAGAGCCTACTCTCCAAATCCACCAGCTCTCCCAGGGTATTCTTAAGGAACCGAGCAGCCTCCTTATCCTCGTTTGGAACATACAAATTAACTATTAGGCAGGGAACATCTCGGTAAACTGCCCATAATTTTACAAATTGACCCTCAGGATCTGTCTCCACTGTTTCTAGCTCAAGGGGGCTGTCTGTGTACCAAAATAACTGTGCCCTTCTATGAGGGTGGGCAGTATAAATAGAGGCAAACATGGAACCCACCCAGCTTCTACGTAATTTCAAATGTTCAGCGGCCGTGAGGTGGGTTTCCTGCAAAAGGGCCACCTGTATATTCGCCTTTTTTAAGTTCTTGAAGAATTCGGGTGCGTTTAACTGCATTACCTAGCCCCCGAACATTATACGTGGCAATTCTTAGTTTATCCATTGGAGATGTGTATAGGATCTGCATCAGTTAGGCTGTTAACACTGGGGTCTTCTCTTATATATCGCATATGGTATGTTTGCAAAATGGGGTATGGATGCACCTGGCTGAGCAGTAAGAAAAAAAATCAAAAAATCTTAAACTCAACTTAGTAAACATGGGAAACAACTGTGGCAACTCCATAATCCTTGTTTGTTGCCCTTTTCTTAATGAAACATGTTGAACAGTCCCCGTTGACTCCCAAGGTGTCACTTGAAGCCCATCATACTTTTGATTTCTTAAGATGGCGGGTGGTGCTGGAACAAGCCCTGCACCTTGCTGCTCTGCCCCAAACCTACTCCCACAGAACAACCTCAGTGAGTGCGCCAAAGCAATAAACTTTCCCCGTCTCCCCCAACATGGCTGTATGGGTGGGGCTACTCATCCCCCTTCCCCATCTATGCAATTGCAAATCTTCCCCCACTAGGATTTAACCGAAAGATATTTATTCCCGAATTGTGTAAGGCAACCCAAGTTCAGGGTTACTGTATTTCAAGCCTTTAAAATTTGTTAAGTACCTTTCAACTCTCCTCCCCCCCATCGCCAAGTTTTGTCATCCCCTCAACCATTTTAAAGTACTATCCAGCTAACCAAGACAAATGAGTAAAGTAAGCAGTCCCCAGTGAGGCTCATGTCTCTCAGATACCTTACAAATAAAAGAAAAAAGAAAAAGTTACTGCAGAGGCCTTCACTCTCTATCTAAGTCTCCATGGTGTTCTTCAGGGATGCCTGCTGCCTTGCTTCTTTTATTGGGGGGGGTTTCTTGGTTGAGCGAATCTTGGACCTGGTTCCGACTCCTCCATTTCCCATTTGCTTGCCAGCTTGAAGACGTGGATTCGGCCCTCCCATCAGTTGCCACTGACGCTTCTGTAGGCCTCTGATGCCCCTGGGTCAATGCAGTCATCCAGTTGAATTTCCAGGGAAGCTAGGTATTTTTTGGCATCTTGGGGACTGTCGAAGATCTTAGAGCCTGCATCATAGGTAATTCTCAGTTTAGCTGGGAAGTCCACCCACGCTTTTAAACCTTTAGCGCATAGCGCTTTAATGACTGGAACCCATAGCTTCCATTTTACCATAGTAGTTGGAGCATAGTCGGGCTCCACAAATAATTGTGTGTCCCCAAATAGTATCTCCTTACGGGCCCAGGCCTTGTGTAGTACCAGCTCTTTCATGCGGTAGTCAAGGAAGGCCATTACCACTGAGCGTGACCTCGCTTTGGGATCCTTCGGTGGTGCCGCCAGGGCCCAGTGCGCTCTAATAATATTTAAAAGGGTGTCCTTGTCCAGGTTTAATAGCTCTTTTAATAACCCCTCTATGTATTCAGCCACCTCTCCTGTTTCAGTTCGTTCTGGGAGGCCATGAAGTCGCAGATTGACTCTGCGTGAGCGGTTCTCTAAATCCTCCAATTTCTACAATAATAACTGGTAACGATCATGGAGTTGTATCAAGGCCCAATTGGGAAGATCCAGGGTCTCAGCATGTTCAGTGAGATGAACCTCCAATTCCTGTAATTGTTGGTCATGTTGCTGTATTTTTTGTTTGTTCTCCTTCATCTCAGAACTGATGCTGTCCAACGTTTTAGTCAGTCGCTGGAATTCCTGACATAACTGTCGGGATGTTATTGTAAAGTCCTCCCCCTCTTCCTCTGAGTCGCTTGAGAAGTCAGGCTCGTGGTGTACTTGCGGCCTGGCAGGCGCATCTTCCTTTGCAGTGGGCGGGGGTATCAGATTCAGTTTTTGCTATTTAAGAGCCGATCCCTGCATTGCCCGATTTCTGGAACGAGCCACCATGAAGACAATGAGTCGCCAAACACAAATTTACCGCCAGAACCTAGTGGGGTAAGGCTTTAAGATACAATGTTGAGGGAATCGTTGGGAGCTGATCAACCCTGCATCTACATCGCTTGGTGTCCCAACTGGAAGTCGAAGTTTTAACGCCTTCCTTCCAGTGGTTACAGTCCCATTCAAAATATGGATGTATCAAGGTAGCATAAGCATATAATTATGCCTCCAGATGTTGCTGTCCCTGATAACTTTTATAAATTCAGCTACTAGCCAGCCTGGTGGCGAAGAGGGCTGTGGCACCTTGGGAGCCTTACCTTTTCCCACACCAGCAACCTGGGTTCGGGAACAGACTTGGGTCAGCCGGGGAGAGGAAGATTGAGCATCCGGAGGACTGCTCTCCTCTCACGGTTATCACTTTGGGGTGGAGAGACAGTGGCCATTGACATCTCAGGCACAGTAGTATGCGTGGGCATGTGCTGACGGCACTGCATGTCCATTTCTTCCTGGGGAGAAAATCTGAAAATAGCCAGGTGCAGTACATGGTGACAACAACCCCTGCAGGTTCTGTACCAGCTTATGGACCTTTTCCAGGCACCAGATCCATTTCTGTTGGTGGTACGGCACCTATCATCAACCCCCACCATGGGGGGCTAGCTGTGGGGGAAGCATCGGGATAGAGGCGAGTCCCTGGGATGCTGGGTGACAGAGATTGGTGGAAGGAGGTGCCTGCATTGCAGTGGGGCAGACAAATCAATTAACTGCAAAAAAATTAAAATAAATTTGGCTACTGTATTGTATATAATAGTCATCCTGTTCCCTTTACTACTACCTTGTGCCATTGTGACTGCTGCAAATATTGGATTACTCTGCTTTTGTTCTTGTTACATAAATATATATCTATGTGTACAAATAGATCTTTTTTCTTTTACTTGCCCAGCGTACTTTATTCCCTTGTTTGTTACTCGAACCTTTTTTTTTCCTTAATACTCCTGCAGCTCGGCCTGCAGTACATCCAGCCACAGTCCTCTCTTCCAAGCAGCCCTCAGGCTCACTTACATCCGGCTGGTGCGCATCAGGCCTGCGGAGGGGTCCCCACTCCCTCACGTCGGGCCGAGAACCACTACCAGAATGCGATTCCACGATAGGCCCCCTGGATGGAGAGGTATGGCCATCAAGCTGCTCCGCCGACTGCTCCTTTTTCCTCCTGTTTCTGTAGGCCCCTGAAGTACAAACGTGCAATGACGTCAAGGCACTATGTGCCGACTTCCGCCATACTTCACCCCATAAGTGCACCGCTCCTGCAGTGCCCCCGATTTCCATCGGGGGCACTGCAGAGCTATGGAAACCTCAAGCCTTCTCCAGGGAAAGGAGAGCAGTCCATCAGACCCTCCATCCTTTCCCTCCCCAGCCAATCTCCGATGGCCCGGGGGCGTTCCCAGACCCGGGTTGTCTGCATAGCTCTCAATCTTTCATCCCCAAATGTGGAACACCTTGTCAAATCATGGAGACAGAATCCTAGAACACTGTAGGAATGTTTTCATGTTCACAAAATTTGCTCTTCACTGAACAATGCATTTTTCACATTTATTGTTTGGATTTTTTCTTTAAAATTTTAGCGTGCAATGTAGGACAGACCATTTCAATGTGGAATAGAGGGTTTTTGTGAGGCAAAATGAGCAACTGTTCTGTGTAATGTGGGACAGTTGAGAGGTATGTTTGTCGGCATGGCGTCCAGCATCTCAACCCTTAGCGCCACTAGGCCAGCTTATTTTTCTTTTTAAAATCAAACTTTCTGACATTCTCAACAACTTGCTCAGGACCACTGTGGTGGTAGGTGGCATGCCATGTTGGTCATGTGCTGGCATCATCTTTGAGGGACAGGGCTTTTTCTTTCATTGTCTTCCCAGGGGCACCAGGATGTAATTACACACACGCATATATGCAGTGGCATGCATGGTGACTGGCATCTGGTGTCAACCCCTTCTCCTATGACTTATGTTCAACTGCTGTGCTGCCACTTGGTGTCCTCCAGGTGACAGTCAAGTAGCAGGAAACAATGGTCCCTTCCCCTAGGGAAGAAAGTGGTCATTTTGAAGCTTAATCCTCTCTCTCTCTCCCCCGACTGGCCCTGGTCGGTTTTCTAACCCGGGATGCCGGTAGGGCAAGCAGTAGCACCACCCCTGCACTACCAGGCTGGTGCTAATTAAGCAATTTCAATCAATAAACAACACAGCACAACAAAGGGCCAGCCCAGTGACACGATGGCAGTGCATCACACTGCTACCAGGATTCGTCTGCACCATTGCAACTGGATGGGTGCATCATGAGAGTTGAAATGCTTGGCTTCCAGTGAGGATGGAGCAGGCCTCCTGGGTGGTAGCACCACCACTGTTAGGATCACCTCAGAGGGATAGTGCAGCAGATCAACCCCAGCATCAGGGTGGAGGACAAGGAATATTTATTTTATTTTTTTTTATTTGGAAAATGTTTTACCAGGAAAAAGAACACGAGCTGTAAAGAGCTTGTTTCCAGAAGCATCCTGAAAAACAGCACAGTACTGCTGTAGCCTACAATGAGTTAGGGTGGACATGGCAAGGAAAGTACAGTTACGTAAGAACTTACCATAACAGTAGATCTTCAGGAGGAGTTCTTGCAGCAGGTAATACCATTAGGACTAAGGCCGCCAGACATTAGGAACCCCCACGGAAAAATTTTCTAGCTAGCCGTCTGTGGCAGGGGACTGCCCCCGACATCAGCGCCACCTGACATCAGACGTGGTCTGCAGTGGACTGGATCGCTGAAAGGGAACCCCTATGCTCAGATGGGCCGGGTGATCCACCAGGTCATGGACTTTCGGACTGCATTGGAGATCCAAATGGGCTCTTCCAGCTCATCCGTACATTGATCCCATTGAACCTTGAGATGCCAGTGCAGGATCCTCATGTTCAGCCTGGAGAAAGGTACTGTTAAGGCAGCTGCTGCCATGTGACCCAACAGTTGTAGAACCACTCTTGCTGGGACCAAGTCCGAGCTCTGTACCCTGCGACCGACTTCTCTTAGCCTTGCTGCCCTGTCTGTGGGCAGAAAAGCTCTCCTTTGGATTGTGTCCAGGATGGCTCCAATGTATTGCAGCCTTTCAGCTAGCCATGGCTGTGACCTGAGCAGGTTTAGAGTGATGCCCAAAGTCTGAAATAGGCTGAATATGTCCTCTAAGGTCCTGTTCAACTGGATTTCTGTTGGTGCAGTTAGAAGCCAGTAGTCCAGGTAGGGGTACACGAAGTGACCCTCTCTCTCTTGAGGGCCGCCATTACCACTGCTAGGCACTTGGTAAAGACCCTTGGTGCCCAGGATAGGCTGAATGGCAGTGCCCCGAACTGGTAGTGCCCTCCTTGGAAGATGAAGTGTAAGTACTTCCTGTGGGATGGCAGGATCTTGATGTGCATGTAGGCATCTTGCATGTCTAGTGAGCAAAGCCAGTCTCCTTGGTGGAGCATTGGTAACAGGCTCGCCAAGGTCACCATTCTGAACCATTTGTATTTGATAAAGGTGTTCAATTGACTCGGGTCCAGAATGGATGGAGATCTCCCGTCTTTTTCAGGACAAGGAAGAAAAGGGAATAAAATCCCTCTCCCCTTTGAGCAAAAGGAACTTTCTGTATGGCTCTTTTGTCCAGTAAGGCCTGTATCTCTGCCCTCAGGAGAAGTGCATGGGAGGGTGAGCAGTGGGAGGAGACTGGTGGGTTGTCTGGTGGAAACCGGGTGAACTCTAGGGTGTATCCCCTTTCTACTATCTGGAGGACCCATTAGTTTGATGTTATACTGGACCATCCGGATAGGTAGAGGGAGAATCTCCCTCCTACCGCCTCCCTCTGCACTGGCTGTGGTGTCGGGGGGGGGGGTCAGTAGGTAGTCATGCAGTGTTGGAGGGTGTGGGCAGAGGAGGTCTTGGTGCCTTGGGATTTTTGGGGCCCTGGGTGCCTGAAGGGACAGGGTGGCCTTTTCTTTTGAAGCCTCCTTTGTCATGTGCCTGGCGCCTTCCTTGCTGTCCCTGATTTTTCCGAAAGGGACGTCAGTATGTGGATTGTGGCTCCGACAGGTACATTCTGTGGACTTCGGACACAGCTTTAACTGAGTCCTGAAGCCTGGTGGTCAGTTTTTTTGTTGTCCTGACCGACCAAGACTAGTCCTTGGAAAGGAGCATCCAGGGCAGCATCCTGAAGATCCTGTAGGAAGCCCGAAACCCTGAGCCAAGCATACCTCCGCATACAAATGCCAGTGACTGCTGCTCTTGCTGCTGTATCCACGGAGTCATGAGAACTCCTGAGGACATGCTTATCCACGTCCATGCCAGACTGAATCACAGCAAGGAGTTCTGCCTTACCCTCCAAATCTGGCTGTGCTTTGGCCAGGTTCAGCGCCTTGGCCCACAGGGATTTTTTGGTAGGTCACCATGTGGGCCAGGAAATTGAGTGACGCGACAGTGCAAGTTGCTGAGGAGTACACCATACGCCCCATCTGGTCTAGTTTCTTTGATTCTGGGTCCGGTGGCTGGGCACTCATGTGGCGTGGTTGTTGTGCCCTGCCATGAGCAGCTGTCAGAACTGTCGAGTATGCCCTCGGGTGTTCTCTGAGAAAAGGCTCCCCTTTTGGGGTCTTGTAGAGTCTATTGGCCTTAAGAGGAACTGCAGTCGTAGTGGCCGGATGTATCCAGGTGGATTTGGTCACATCCTGGAACGGCTCCTCAGAATTTGGCCAGTCTGAGCCTTTCTGGGTCTAACTCCTCGGTGTCCCATTGGTAAAGCGCTTCAATATGGTGCATATGTCCAAAAAGGACGGGTCATCTGGGGGGTGACCTCGGCAAGTCCCTTGGATTGGAGACGGAATGGGGAGCTCGTCTTCTGAAGAGTAGTCGGAAGACAAGTCCCTTGCATCATCCCCTGACATCGATGGCGGGCATCCGCTGGATGAGGGAACGGATGATTGATGTCTCTTGTGGCCGTCGGTCGGACCCTGGTGTTCACCTGTCCTTGTCTTGCGGCCGGTCTTTCGGCGGTAAAGGCCACTCAGGAGTGAGGTCTGTGGGTGGTAGGCGTACTGGGGATGGATTCCTGGGTCGATGGAGAAATCCCCCTTTACAGTATTCCACCACGTATGTAAAAGTGCCCCCACCTCCGCTAGTGGAACGACTGGTGGTGGGAGCATCTGATTTGAAGCCCCAGAGGGACCTGGCTTCTGGTCCAAAGGAGGAGATGTCCGGTCCCTGGGCTGTTTATCCATGGGGACATCGGACGTCAGGTCTTCGGTATCTGGCGGCCTGATGTCCGGCTCTTTTGATGGAGGCTGTTGGGCGTCCGGTACCCCCGCATCAGGGGAAATCGGTTGCCGGGGCAGACGGCCTTTCTGTTGCTGGAAGAGCCTCCTTGTCCAACGTCGAGTCAGAATACCCTGTTGTCTGGGAGGCAGACGGCACCCAGTGTTCAGGCGGGGAGGCATCTGGTACCTGATGACCTCTCGGTGTTTCTCTGGGTCATCCTTTCTCTTATGTTTGTCGGATGAGTCAGAAGGCTTATGGGCGGTGGACACCATTGACTTGCCCAAAGCCAACGCCCGTCCCTCATGGGTCGATTCAGGTTTATGGGGTCGGTGGGCCAAGGGGATTGGAGTGGACAGCTGGTCTGTAGAGGAAGACTCCTTACCTTTCACCGGAGTGGAGGCGGTCGACTTCCTCTGAGCGTCCCCCGAAACCGCTTTGGTACCCAGGGGTCAGATTCAGACCTCCTGCCGGAGACAGAAGTGGCCGACGCCCATTGAGGCGACTTCGAGCGGGACTCTGATCTGGCCCTCTCCTTCTCCTGGTGGTGGTGTTTCCCTCCTGATCTCTTCTCCTTGGGGGAGGGGGGACTCCCCTGGTGGAAGAGGATGAACTGTGTCCTGACAGGGCCTTCAGCATGGCAGCTACTTGCTGCTCAAGAAGGCAGGCCTTCAAGGCATTGGCGTGGCGAATCCTGGTCTTGTTGTTTAACTTAGTGCCATGTGGGCAACCATCCAGCTGGTGGTCTGGGCCTAGGCAGATGAGGCAGGCAGAATGGCCATCTTTCGCCGGGATATGCTTCCCACACATACACTTTGATTTTTGCCGCTGAGACGATGAAGACATGAAAGTATGACAGAAAAAGGTGTCAAAGAAATGGCTGGTTTTTGATAAAAAGTACTGCGCGATGCGCGAGAAAAAGGTGGTCAACTGCAACTATTGTATCCATAGATACAATGTTCGCAGGGTCGATGGCAGGAAAAGAACTGAGGTGGCGCCGGGCGACCGCCCCCTTTATACCACGTCGGACGTCAGGTGGAACAGACGTCTGAGGCAGTCCCCTGCCACAGACTGCTAGCTAGAAAATTTTTCCATGGGGTCTTAGCGCCTGGCAGCCTTAGTCCTAATGGTATTACCTGCTGCAAGAGCTCCCCCTCGAAGTGAGATCTACTGCTTTGGAAGACACCAAAAATACTTGTCTTGGGTAATAACTCAAATAGTAGGAAGAACTGGTATCCCAAAGTTTGTTTTTTTCCAATGGAAGAATAGGTTACTGCATTCTTAAGGCTGCTTGGCCTCCCCCCCTCCAAAAAAAAAAGACTTTTTGCTAGTAAAAATGAGGCAAAGAGCCTATTTGTTGAGTGTGCTGACAACAGGAGCCTGTGAAGCTGTAGTGCAATCGTATGGAATCGCAGCAATCTACAGCACTGCACATCAGGATGTTTAGGAACTACATGCAGCAGAATTGCTACTGGGAACTGGAGTTGTTTTCCCTTTGCAAGCAAAGGGGTAGTGCTGGTGGGAACCACTACTCCCACAGAGAAACAAGCTGCTATCCTTTGTTTTAAAGCTATGTCTGCAGAGATTTTTAATTTTTATTTCGTTTTTGTTAACCGGGTAAGTGCACTAGCCATAGCAATGACCATTTTCAGGCACGACCCGGGAGGACATAGAAGCATAGACTTTGACGGCAGATAAGGACCGCTAGGCCCATCTAGTCTGCCCATTTTCCTACCTACAGGATAGGCCGCAGATCCTAGTTAACCAACAGCCTATATTTTCCTGTCCCCCACAAGAATTGCCTTATGTCTGTCCCATGCATTCTTGAATTCTCCCACAGTTTTAGACCCCACAACTTCCTCAGGAAGGCTGTTTCATGTGTAACCCCTAGATGGCGCTATCCCAGGGGCTACTACCCCTGCCTGATTTGCCACTAACAGGTTGAGGGGCCTGGATCCAATGGCGGGTGCCTCCACCCAGAGGTCAGGGTTTGCAATAGTTAAACTAACTTGGTCATAGCCCTCTGGGACACTGCAACCCCCCTTTCTTCCCACTAGTGGCCCACACAATATATCAGAATTACCTTCACAGTATACACTTACCCCAGGTCTGGTTCCGGCACTGGGACCTCCTGTGAAATGAGATACAGTGCAACAATCACAGTACAGTACTTTAACATAGACAAATACCTCAGGCAGTATAACTTTGCTGAAACAAGCAGCTCTGATTTATTTAGGGGATATAACAAGGACAGGGGAAATCAGGTTAATTAGCTTATCACTCTAATAATCTACCTATGGCTCTGTGCACAGGCCTATCCCTATCAGTTACTGTCCCTGGGTACCCAAGCCCTAGTGGCTAGTCCAAACCGTGGCAGCTGGTAGGGGCCCTTTCACACAGAGAAAAGGAGAATTAAACAGTCAGCAGTACAGTAATTCCATTTGGATTTAATGTGGCAATTCAACAGGGCGACCTGAATTAGTACTCACGACCTCCAAATAAGATAGGGTCCTTCAATGTCAGCAGGGCTCACTTGAGGTACACAAACCTCTTCACACATCCATATAAAAGAAAGCACTATACCAGGCAGGCTGCATCTGTATCCCAATCTCAATTACTGCACAATACCGGGAGAACACACAGCAGATTCAGTTCCTGACAGACCGAGTGCAATTTTCAGCAATTCCTCCAGTCTTCTACAGGGTGAGCCTGGTTTACTCTTCAGAGATCCTTTGATTCTTTCTCAGGACGGATTCAGTCCTAACAAGCTGTTACACAAGCTGCAGACCGAACTCTGGGCCTTACACACGTTTTGACTAAAACTGCACACTGAAAAAGCACAGGGCTCCTTCCTTCTTCACTGCCAAAGCTCAACTGAAACTCCAACCGACAAAACCGGGCACATCCTTTGAGTTCCTCCCAGTTCTTGACTGGATTGGCTGTCACTCACAATAGACTGGTGCTGTTGGTCCAAAAAGGCACTGAAGTCTAAACTACATCTCCCAGAGTCACTGCCCATACAATCCTCTTGTGGCTGGCTCAGATTATGAGTCCAAGTTCTGATTCGTCCAAGGCACCATTTTAGAGCTAGCTTACCCCACACTGATTGGTCCAGTTCAGCAGTTCAAAACTAGAATGGGGAACTAGCAGACACAGTTCTGACTGCAAAGAAAGCAGGTTAGACAAACTGTAATTTCATTATTACTCTAAATAATTTCTGGCAAACAGTTACATCTTTCAGATAGGTTCCCTTGCACTCTAGTGACTGCAAAAATGAAGTGAATTGGCAGCAGCTCGAGTGGTACTCAGAGAAGCACACAGTCCCCCATGCAAACTAATTATGTCTGCAAGCAGACAGCTCTTAAAGAGACAGTACCAGAGGCTCTAAAAACACTCACTGATAAATGGCTTAAATGCCAAACACCATTCAGGCTTGGAGCATTCAAGCAAGCTCCTGAAGTCTTTGGGAACCCCCATTTGCAGGGGGTTACATGCATCCACCACCCTCTCTGTGAAATAATACTTCTCACATTGCCCCTGAACGCCCTCCTTCTATCTTTAAATTGTGTCCCTTGTTCTTGCAAGTCTCTTTTTCTGAAAGATGCTACCTCTTGGACTTTGTTGATTCCCTTGAGGTACTTGAAAGTTTCTATCATGTCCCCCTCTCCTTATTTCCTCAAGGGTATCATATTAAGCTCCTTTAGTCTCTCCTCATCGGCCTCTTTGCAGACCCTGCACCATCTTAGTTGCCCTCCTCTGGACTGCCTCTATCCTGTCTATGTCCTTGGGAAATGGGTCTCCAGAACTGGACACAGTATTCCAGATGGCGTCTCACCAACTGTCTGTACAGAGGGATAACAACTTCCTGTTTTCTGCTGCTGATGCCTCTCCTATACATCCCAGTATACCCCCGGCCCTCCCTACTGCCTTCTCACATTGCTTGCTAACCTTAAGGTCATCTGATGTGATTACCCCCAGGTCCCTTTCCTGTTTTGTTGTTGTTACTACCTCCCCACCCATTGTGTATTCTTCCCCTGGGTTCTTGTTTCCCAGGTGCATTATTTTGCACTTTTTTGCATTGAATCCTAGCTGCCACAAAACAACACTACAGGGACAACATTCCAAATACAAGTACAACAAGAATCATTACAACAGTTTACAAGCAGGTTGCAAGAAATTAGCTAAAAACAAAGAGGTAACGGTAACAGTGTAGGAAAATAGAAAAATGAACAACATGGAGCTGTACAGTAACAAATTCCTCCACAGTTTCCTTTGAGGAAGAAGAAACATGACAACATTTTCAGTACACATAACATTTTCAGTACTAATAAGGGATTGAAAAGTTAACTTGGGGGAGGGATATTAGTAAGTGATAGAAGTAAGACACTCAGAAAAGGGGAGGTAAAGGAGAAGTGCACTGCTTATAGGTGGCAGACAAGAAAGGAGAGGTAAGGCTGGGATGAAAACAGCTGGGGGGGGATTTGAAACAGGAGCATTTGTGGGAAGTTTCAGGATAAGTACGTAGTCCTTTTTTAAAAGACGCATGGGATGTTGATTGGCGCAAGGTTAGTGGAGAGGAGTTCCAGTATTTGGAGGCATGGCAGGCGAAAGCACTAGTACCTTCGGTGGTGCAGTGTCTGGGGATGAAAACAGGGGCCTGGTCAGTGGAACGCAATCCATAGCATGGGGTCAGGTTTTGGAAAAGGCCTGCCAGGGATTTGTAGATGGACCATATTGTCAATGACAGAGCCATACGCATGTAGCCTTAGTTCAGTGGGAGGAAGCCATCCCAGGTCAGAATAGAGGAAACAGTGGTGTTTCAGCCGATGTGAGGAGGAGGCATAGCGACAGATGTTGTTATATGTAACATCCCATTTCCTAAGGATCGATGATTTCACGGACAAGAGTGCTTCTACTTCCCTTGTAAACATTAATCAATTTTATTTTATACTGGAGAGTATGTGAGCAAAAATGCTCATTTTCACAAACGTCCAGTTGTAGAGATATCTTTACAAAAAAATTGGACAAAAAATACAGAACGGATAAGTAAAAACATCAAACAGCGAGGTGAGGAATAATACAGTATATACACTTACTTAATACACTTACTATAAAAGACGACATTTTCGCTGGAATAACATTTTAGCTATATTCACTATTTTGAAAATCCAGTGAAAATTATATGCCAGTGAAAATATATACTGCAACAGACAAGTTAGCTTGCCCTGACACTTCAGCTAAATTAAACTGCCGTGAAAATGTCAGAGCGGACAAAACAGTGAAATTTAAAGGCAGTGAATTCATTCTCTTATACAGTAATTACAGCAGGTTCATAAACGGGGAAACATTTCATACAGTGACAGTCAAAGGGAAAAAGTGTGAGGAAAACACACAGGAAGGATGTATTTGTGGCAGGGGCTGGGGAAAACATGGGGGTAGCAATGGGGAGGGGAGTAGGAAGAGTGGAAGGGGGAGTACGAAAGGGGGAAAACAACACAAAATATTTGATGAGAGGAACAGTAAAAAAAATATTTTGGTATATTCAGGGGGGGAGGATGTCCTGTGCACACACAGGTGGTAGATTTTAGGTGGTGGTCCTTGAGGGTGCTGCAAAAGGAACTGACTGAGCTACAGGCAAGAATTTCAGGGGGCAAACTGTTGTAAGACTTGGGGCCCCTCGTAAGTGATCGAATTCTGTGCATGAGAGGTACGACAGAATGGGCTGTCGAAGATGTAATGGGCAGCCCCCCCTTGTACTGCACTTGGGGACCAACTCAGGAAACAGGGAAGTAATGCTTGCTGGTAGTAGATTAAGGTTCACCTTGTGTAAGAAAGACAGCATTTTAAAATGGAACATACCCTCAAGGGTGAGCCAGTTTAGAGAATCATAAAGGGTACAATGGTGGGTTTTCCACAGGAGGCCAGTAACAAAGCATGTGATGCTATTGGAAGTGGTCCTGAGTTTAGAGAAGAGGTGGGATGTGGCAAGGGAGAGTAGACAATGGAGCCGTACTCGAGGAGGGCTAAGAGCAAGGAGCTAGCCAGACATAGTCTGGAGGAGGGGATTAGGAACTTTCTGATTCGGTATAAGAGACCCAGCCTCATATGGATCTTCTTAATGAGGTTAGTGATATGGATATTGAAAGTGAGGTGTGGGTAGAGGAACAGTCCAACGTATTTATATTCATCCACTTTTTCTACAGAGTTTCCAAGACTGTCCGTGAGTGTTAAGCCTGAAGTTATGGTTTTTCTTGGGCCAGAGAAGATAATAAACTTGGTCTTCTTGTAATTGAGGACCATAACCTTAGCAGAAAACCAGGTGTGTATCTTGCTAAAATCTGCTTGCAAATTTCCAAACATTGTGTCCAAGTTGTTGTCACTGCAGTAAAGGGCCGCATCATCAGCATATAGCACAATTTTAGTGGAGTGGCAGATATCTAGAAGATTGCTTATGAAAAGGGAGAAGAGGAGAGGAGCAGGCCCAGGATGGACCCCTGAGGAACCCCATATTTAATTGGACAGTCAGTGGAAAAGTGATCATTATGTTTTTTTTCTGGAATCTGTGGGAGAGGTAGCTACCGACCCATTTAACAACGTTCGCAGAGGTTTGCAGGCCCTGGAGAGTCTCAAGAAGTAGGCTATGCTTGACGAGGTTGAAAGCCTTGGACAGGTCCACGAACACAGAGCCTGTGAATTGGCCTTTGTCGTTGGCCTTGTGAATAGCGCTGATAAATTTCACCAGGGGTGTTTCTGTGCTGTGGCTGGATCTAAACCCATGCTGGGCTTCTGAGAGAAGGTTATGGCAGTCGAGGAAGGCGGTGAGCTGGGTGTGAAGTACTTTTTCAATGATTTTGGAGAGGGCAGCGAGGAGAGAGAGAGGTCAGTAATTACCGACATCATTCCTGGACCCTAATTTAAAGAGCGGTTTTACGGTGGCAGTCTTCCAGATGCTTCGGAAATGGCCAGAGCAAAATGAGAGGTTAAGTATGTTGGTGATGGGGGCCGCTAGAGGTATGATGGTGTGTTTAAGGATTTTAAAGTCAATTCTGTCTGCTGCTCTGCTGGGTTTGGGGTTGTTACACCGGATAAGCTTGATAGTGTCCAAAGGTTTTAGGGCCCGGAAATAACATTTGGGGCAACGCTCGGCAACAGAATTTGAGATGGAGGGGGAAGGAGTGGGTGAGAGGGAGAGGCAGGGGATGATTTATATTTATCAAGGTCTCCGAAAAAGGAACTGAAGATGTTAGCTACATCGGAGGGATACTTTGTCTGCTTATCCCCTAGGATAAGCGTGATGGATTCTGCATTCTTGTTCTTCCCGAGTAGGGAGTTGAGCATCCTCCATAGTTGACGGGGGTTTGCCGAATCCCCAAGTTGTTTATACCAAATTGCATCTGACTTCTAAGCACCCAGTCTGTAGTCTGTTGTTCTTAGGGGGTATTTGAAGTGATACCTTATATGCAAGAGGATTGGGGGTCAAAATGAGACGATAATATGGAATCTCTAAAGACAAGACTAATGCCAAGATACTGTAAATAGTTTGCTGTAAGCGTGAGTAATTATTTTTTTTCTGTGTGTGAATTTTTGGTGCTTGTGAAAGATGCTGAATTTACAGCACTGGAACCTGACGTCCTCTATTTACCCACGTGACATACAAGTACAGCACAAGATATCACAGTGCAAGCTTCCCCACACTGCCCCGCCAATGTGCCTCAACCCTGTCATGGAGGGACCACAACATATGTGAGAGGGTAGTTCAGGCACCATATCATTCAATCCTTGGCATCTCATGTAAGATTGCCAACAAGGGTGCCAATTAGTGCCAGTTCTGATGGTGGTTTTGTGAGCTGGACAACTGCCCACTGGGAACTGGACTGAGACCACCATAACTCATCCTCAGGCCACTGAACATCCCTGAGGTGATAATGGCTTTCGACCACTACTTAACTATGCTGAATCTGAACCCATGACCTAGAGGTGAAAGGCTCCTTAACCTGCTACCAATTCACTGAGCCATCCAGTTCCCCAAAGTGTTGTCATAACTGCTATTTCGAAAGTTAGCATTGTCACAGTGGAATACAGAACCAATCAGAGAGCAGCTTTCCCAATGCTGATGACATCCCAATTGTCTAGTGTGGCACTGAAGTCTGGAGTTCAAATCAAAATGAAATGGGTAAATCTTGTGTTTAAAAAAGTTACAACTTGAAAACTAATGTTGCATTATTTGAAGTACACAACAGTGTGATTCAAAACACCCAATTCATCATTGCCTGTTGGGGCAGGACTGTGCCAATGGTGAGTGAGCAATGGTCCTGCCCACACACACTTACAGATAAACTGCCTATTTTAAGTCATGCAATTCCATATCCCATATACTGCTGTTCACTGTTTCTACAGAAAACACTTGGTATTTTTTTTTTTTTTTAAACAGAACTTTGAGACTGTGCTAGTATAGCCTTATATGACTGTCCTGACTACTTCATTACCTAAATGATCCTCCTCTGTCAAGTCTAAAAGTTATTATACTAATCCTTAAAGGAAAGGATATCTGGACTCTTCTGGGCACCAACATCTGCTATTTTGGGTCTCAAACAGACTTAGATTACTCATGTGGAACTCTGAGACACTGGATAGTTACCTTCATCAATAACAGTAGGCAAGCTGGGCTCAACCAGTCTAGACTACTGAAAGACAATTCAAAACTTTGGAGAGCTTTATATTCTCTCTACTGCAAAAAAAAAAAAAAAGTTAAAAACCCTGGTAGGACTGTCCCTAAAACCCACCAACTTTTTACACAGCCCCACTGTACGCCTTCTCACACCTAAAAAAAACACACACAGTAAAGCTGCGCAAAACTCTGGTGACTTACAGGGACAGTACTGCCACAGTTTTTATCATTATTTCGCAATATAAAGAACATAAAACTCTCAAAAGTTTTGGACCATTTTTCAGTGGTCTGGACTGGTTGAGGCCAGCTTGCCTGCTGATTCTGATCCACTGAATACACTGTGGGTCCAATTTTTGGAGATCCTGTGAGCTGCCTGCTCTGCTCTGCATATATCTGCAAAAGGGTCATGTGTTGATACCAATAACTTGTTTGGTTCCATTCCTAGAGTTTAAGTGTGTTATTTTTTGCATCACAGTAATACAATTAAACCACCATTCAAGCCACACGTTCATTCTACATCCCTTATCAGATTACTGGATTACCAGCAATTTTGGCTCTGACCAAAATTTATTATAGCAAATGGATGCTTTAGGAAATATCACCACTTAAGATCTGAGAACAGCTGGCCCAGTGGCGCTGAGGGCTGATGAGCTGGACACCACATCTCGCTCCACGCTGGTGACCTGGGTTCGAATACTGACTTGGGTCACTGGGAATCGGCTGGGGGGACAGGAAGGAGTTGACTGAGCTGCCGGCTGGCAGCTCTCATCCTTGGGAGGTATCTGAGGGGCTCCTTGGGGTTTGGCTGCCTCCTGGTGGAGGCCGGGTGGCAGAGTCACGTTCGAGAAGCCCTGGCATTAGGTCGGGGAGGACAGACGAAGCTGTGGAATGGAGCTGCAGTGTGCATGCGTGCCTCCATACGTATGCGCTACTGCTTCTGGGGCCTCGGGATAACGGGGCACAAGCAGGAAATTCCCTGGAGGATATGGGAAGGTGACAGAGGCCCCAGGAGTCAAAGCCCACATCCCAAGGCTGGACCATCCTTCCAAGCGGCTCTCCCAAGCCCTTCCAACACAACCCAGGACTGACCCTCTAATTTCAGAAAGGCCACCAGGTAGGTGAGGCAGGCTCTCCCCCGGGGTGTGATCTGTGGGTCTGGAAGGTTCCTTGGGCTCGAGGAGAGGGTGCTCAATAACTGCTCCCTGGAGGAAGGTGGTTTCAGGCCGGGAGTAGAGGCCACGGTTGAGTGGACACTCCTGAGAGATGCCCCGATCCCCCAGTGAATAAACAGAATCTACCAAAAAAAGAGTTCCAAGAACAGTTTCCACCATGTCATCACAAAAAAAACCGAAACAACAATAATCACTAATTCCGAAGTTTTACCATCAAGAATTCCATGTAAACTACTGCATAAATATCAAGAAATTCAATTATCTAAATGACAGATTATGTGTCCCGGCAACACATCACCAAAGCCAACGCTCTGTGACTTCTGATGACCGTAAAAGCTCATCTCTCCGCTCCCTCATCTGCCAGCATCTATCCACACTTCTCAGCTTGGAGTCAGAGTTGCAGAAAACCAGCAGGCTTTCCAGCATTTGAGTTCCTGTTTTCCTTTAGAATGTTCAAGGCTGCTGGTGTGAGCCTGGTCATATTCGAAAGGCAATTAAACTTTGTAACCATCATTTATGCATTTGCTACTGTTTTTGAGAGGGGGATGGGGTGCGCAATCATCGTTCTTGATACTCAAATATAGCTATGGGAAAATAAAATCTTCCCTATGAGAGTTAAAGTTTTTTTTTTTTTTTAAATATACTTGTTCATTGAAGAATGTTAGTATTGGCATTAACAGGGCAAACAGTAATTGAACATTTTTTTGTATAGTTGTCCAAAACTGCTAGAAACTACTACTAATTCACAAACAATATGCACTACTGGAAAATCTTATACACTTCCTTAATGTTTTTAATTTTTTTTTTTCTTTCATATGTAGTTTCTGGGTTTTCGCAGGTTTTCTCCCGGCCCCTACACCCACATGTCCCCAGGGTTTCGTGTGCGTGCACTGTGGAGGAATGCGTGCGCACGCCATTTGGGACGCCCCTCCCTTCCAGTCGCGCTGTTGACTGCCTGTGCTGGCACCGAACCTCCATTCAGTAACTGTGGGACTACAGGCGGGCTAACCCACCCCTTACCCAGGAGAGAAGAGCCAACGCTCGATCTTGCTCTCACCCTCTCCCCCCCCCCAATGCTGGCACCCCAAAGTCATTCCCAAAGCCAAGTCGCCGGCGTAGCACAAGGTGTGGCATCCAGTACCTCAAGCCTCAGCACCACTGGGCCGGCAATGTTTTTAAATTTAAGTTTCCTGGCCATGTTGACTGTTTAAGTTATATACTATACAACTGAATAAAATACTTATTGACATGCTGTAGTGAAAATGGTGGTGTAAAGGGTCTGGCCCAACACTGCAGCGGTAGTGCCTCTACTAGCTATGCTAACGATACGAGTCTGGGAAAGAGCTCATGTAGTCAGAGGTCAGCGGGAGGACAGAGGACTGAGCATCCCAAAGACTACTCTCCTCCTCTGGAGAGGGGTAAAAGTGTTCTCCACAACACCCCTGAAACCTGACATTAGGCAAGAAGGCAGCACAGCCGGAGACGCTCTGTCGGAAAAAGTGATGCTGCTGGAAACCTAGTGTGAGCGTGCACATATGCAGAAATGTGCATCACTGCATTCTGGCAGCCCTTGGGGTGAAAAATGGAAGAAAACCCGCACAGCAGGTGGGAAGACGCTGGCACCCTTGCAGACTCCGCAGTACAGACAAAAGCAACCACTCACCAAAAATGGTCAAAGAAAAGTGGTGGGGCAAGTCCCAGAGTAGGTGGGGGTCAGGGGGTATGTGGCAGAAGGGGGCACACCAGGATGAAAGGCAAGAAACATGGTAATGGAAAATGGAGGGGGTGGGAAATCATTTTGATAATAATCTTGGCACTCTACAAGTCGGACAGAAAAACTAAGGGGCATTCAGGAAGCATACTCTCCATCCAGTGAAACTGCACTGGGCTGAAGGTTCATGGGGCCATAAAAAACATTGAGTGACCAATGAAACCACCTTCTCTGTACTTTTAGAGATGCGAAATGCTAATGGGTCTGATATCTGACAAAAACTTATAATTCTGCCGGATCACTAGACACATATCCCCTTGTATTTGGCTTTATGGTTATAGGCTAATGTTTGTGTGGTCAGACCCAATTCTCTGCTCTAGCCAACTGCAAGTACTAAATGGCTCACCTCTTACAAAAGCCACGCAACCTACTCGCACTGCAAGAACAGTCCTACACTGGAAAATCTTAAGCGCTGTCAACTACTCATGGGGCTGCACTATGACACCTGCAGTTGGTGCACTGACCAGCCTTTCAAGGTCATGTAATGTCTCCGCAGTGCTGCATGATTTGCACTGGCCGCTGGTCAAGTAGCGTAGCTCTTCTAAAGTTGAACTTCCGATTTATAAGCCCAGCATGGGCTGGGCCTGGGCTATTTGGCTCAGCTCGTGCACCCTCTCGACTCCACTGAGGAAAGTCTCCTGATAATTCCAAGAGCAAGGCTGAGGATCTTGGCGACGGAGTCTTTGAGGTTGCGGGGCCAGTTCTCTGGAATTTCTTGCCGAGAACTTTGAGGGAGGCTCCCTCAGTGTAGGCCTTGAAGCGAGGTCTGAAAACCTTTATAATTCAGGTACTGTGTCTGGGGTCTAACCTTCCCCATAGCTGTGCTATCACAGTTCTAAGCACAGAGTAATTTATGTATGTATTTATTGAGAATGCAGTATGAAATTTAAACAGTTTTATTTTGGGGGGGGTATTGGTTCTATGTCTTTTGAGATGTTTTATTTAATTTGCTGCTACTGCTTGGTATTTTAATGGCATCCTCGGCCTCCGGGGAAGGGCGCCACAAAACGACTACTATTACTACTCTTCTCGCCTTTCCCCAAGTACCATAGTCATAATGAATATTAAAAATGCTTATCACTTCCAAAAATGCTGCTGCAGTACAAGGAAAAATTGGGTCATGTCAACTCTGCTTTAAAACGCAAATACACAACACAAGCATATCGGAAGATGTTAAAAATTCAAAAGCATCTGTTAGATCAGGGAAAGTGTGTGTACATATTCTCAGCAGGCAACATATGAAAAACTCCGAACAGCATGAAACACAATAAAAGCAGAGTGATAATGAGGTGCTCAGGTAACTGCATCTCATAGGCTCTTAACATATGATTAATTACAATTCAGTCGAAGGCCTTGAACAATCGTGAAGACAGTGTATATCTTGCTGTTCACAAATTAAGTAATTACACAAACAACCGTTCAGATCAGAATGGCACTTTTCCTGTTCTTATCATTAAACAAGCAAGATTATGCTTTCAAAAAGTGTTTAGAATTCCAGTGCTAAGAATTTTTTTTTTTTTTTAGCAAGCAGAATACATGCATGCCTTCGGCTTATAATTAGCTCATAACAGAAGCAAGAGTCTTAGCTCAAAGATAATTAATCGCAGGGCCATCAGCCCTGGAGCAATCTGGATTTTAATTTGGTCTCTCTTTGAGCTTGAAACTCTCATTGCTCTGAACTTGTTCACCAAAGATTATCTGCTGCTCTGTAAGGTACACAGCCTGCGGCAGTGGTAGGCCAAAACAGGCAAGAATGTTTACAAAAAAAGAAAAAAAATAAAATAAAATAAAAAAACGACTTCATCTCCTGCATCAGAAAGACCATCTGATTCAATTGCCGCACTCAGTGTTCCCCATTTATTATTTTAGCGTGGTGACCACCATTATCTGTTTTAACTGTACTTCTGTTAATCTGTCCTGCTTTTGTGAGGCACCCAGAGCCCCTGGAATTGGGCGCTGTATAACTAGAACTGCCTTGTCTTTTTAAATCAACTAGTTTTGACCATTGCCCAAATTTTGTTTTGTAACATTATCTAAAATAGTTACAACCCTTCTCCTTCCATAATGGTAGATGGTGCACAATTCAAGAATGGCAGGTTTGGTGTCAAGACTTGGGTGCTAGGGTTGTGGGAGGTGCTTCGGAGATTGGGGGGGAGAGAGAAGATCAGGAGGGTTCCTTTTCTTCACTTGGGTTTCTTCCAAGGAATCAGGCCAAGACATTTTCCAACTAGGCGCCTTCAGTTAGGGCCCGACCAGTCAGCAATTGCCTGAATCAGCATGCAAGGGTACCACCATGAGGGTGTGGGGCTGGTGAAGGATTTTCCCTCAAGGGAAGCACCTTGATAGCTGTTTATTTATTTAGTTGTTTAACCAGGTATAGCACACTAAGCTGGAAGCTTTTTTACAGGAGCGACTTGGGAGCACAAGGAGGTTAAGTGACTTGCTCAGGGTCACACAGTATGCAAGTGGAAGCTGTAGGATTCAAACCCAGGTCTGGTCTGCTGGATGTCACCAGATTTGCAGCTCAGAGCCTTAGACCACTGCGCTATACTGCCGCTGTTGTTCTTGGGTACGATCCCACCCCCCAAAAAAAACATAGGAGGAAACTACTGGTGGGGAATGAGTGATTTGGATGGTTCCCATTCCTGGAAGAAGCACATAAGGGCTAGCTGCAAAGTGCCCAGGTCGAGAGGTACTGACTGCAAGGTAGGAGGCCCTGCACAGTATGGGAGCTTGTGGTGTTCCAAGGAGTGGAACCCTGAATCAAGGGATACTCCACAACGAGTTTGGGGGAGACAGCTCTGAAGGTCGTAGGGGTGGTCTGATCTTGTGCTGTGGCTATGACTAGGGTGGGAGTAGCTGGGTGGCTGCCTAGACTCTCATGAGAAGACATCTGATGGGTGGTCGGCATTACCGAGGCACTGCAGGCTCCAAATGCATGTAAAATGTTACTGTCCTGAAAGGCTTTCTCCACCAAATGCAGACAGGAGGCAATGATCTTGATGTTCACCGAATGCTTTGTAAATATGAAAGACCGTCCAGATGCCTGGCAGGAGAGAGGACACGTATGGTGATGCAGAGTGTGACTAAGTGATCATGCACTCCCAAAGCAGTAAAGCAGAGCGTTTCACCTCGAGAGGGAGTAATGTTTGCTTCCAGTAAGGGATTAGGTCTTTGATAATGCCTAGCCCTAGGAGCACTCTGTAGTCACTGACAACTGGGGCAATTTGCTAAGAAAACTGGGTTCCTGAACCAGAAATGATTGTGGGAATGAACTTCTGTAGTTATGCTGGAGCAAACGCATACAATATGCCTGCTTTACATCAGTGTCGTACAGTTACTGCCATCTACAACACCAGGGCCACAGCTCCGAATCAGGCTGAACACTGAAGTGCACTAGATCCCAGAGAAAAATAAATGTTCATCTATTCAGCTGGAGAGGGGCACATGGCAGTGCTGTCCCCTTTTGCGGTTATTATTTGCTTTCTGTATAGAATCCCTTGCTGCCTCCATTCGGCCTGATGCAACTACTGAAGGGAATCCCCTGGGTGGCAGGGAATATAACATTTTATTACATGCAGATGATATCCTCTTAAAATTAATGTCCCCCAAATCTTCACCGACATGAGTATGGGCCAGCTAGCCGAGTACAAACAGTTGTCAGGATTTAAATTTTATGACGCAAAAACCTTCCATGCTGCTGGTCGGTTGGGGGGGGGGTAGGGGGCTTAAATAGTTAGGCATCTTAGCTCACCACAAACCTGGAATTACTATTATTGTGAACCGCTTACCTCCAGCAGAGTGGTGTGACAGGGCTGAATCAGGCCCTGCCCAGGGCTAAATAAGACCCTACCCTATTTGTTATGCAGAAACAGTTTAAACACAAGGGTTTGTTCTATCCTCTCCTTTTCTGTCTCTTCTCCGTCTGGTTGCGCAACAAATTTTCTTGTGAGACCTAGGAACTGATCACTCCAATGGTTTTGCGATTCTCTGCCTCTCACTATCTCTCTGCCTTCACTTGCTGCTTCTGTCTTTTCTTCCCCTTGCATATCTGCGGGTATAAAAGTATGTGTGAATCTTTATGTGGAAATGTCACTGATATTGGGATCCTTTTGTTTAAAATCGTATATAGTTATACTGTTGAAATTATTGCAAAAAGCTATTTGGAACTCAAGGGGTTAACATGAGATACAATTTTTAAGCCCCCTGCAGAGTTGCGAACAAGGGGTCAGTTCTGGGACACCATGTACTGTTTTGTTGCACCTGCAAGGAGTGAAACTTACAAGAACAGTCTGTGAGAAGCAGGCTCTCTTAAAAGGACATTGTCAACCCCTTTGGGTCTCAAAGTGTCCCTAGTTTAGGGAACACATTTTATGATTGCCAACATTCTGTAAAGATTGCTGATGTAGTTGGTAGTTTGATTACGACTCTTTTTCTTTAAATAAGTGAGAAACAGACTGCCCACCATACTGGTGTTACCACACACAAACAGATTTGTTTACATTCCTTGATCAGCTCAAACAGCGTATTTCCTGGACTTGGGAACACCGACAACCCAGTCTAGCCCCTCACGATACAGTGGGAGTTTAGAAGGCTACTGCCTCATGAGTGACTGCACTATTAGGGGGTGTTTCTAATGCTCAGGATGTATGCAGTAAGAACAGATCCAGGATTGTAAACAAAACAAGGTTGTTTATAAATAAACATTAGCATGCATTTCAGTTCTACTAAACAAGAAGACAAAACAAACAGCAACATCAATGAACTTCAGAGAAGGTAAGCAATTATAAAATGTAGGTTTTTAACTAGAAATAATATGATGAAAAACAGGCTGACCGTGTCCCTTTAACGAGTTACCAAGGACTTATAAAAAGAGCAGCAATGCTTTTGCTGGTGAGACAAGGAGAATGAATGTCTGAACCTTAGAATTAAGAGATACCCTCAGAAGAAGGACTTAGTGTTTGTACTGCCTTTGTAAATAGTTATACTGAATAATTTGTTTTATTTTGCTGTTACTGAGAAAAATAAAACGCTATTTCTGAATTTTGAAACTGCTCCTGGTTTTCCTATGCTTCCTGACCTGTGCCTTGATGACAGATGTCAGCCTAAGTGGGATTTACGGCCGTGCATACTCTAAGCTAGGAGTTTCGTGTGTGGAGGTACTAGACTTGGTACCAGGGAAGCATAGCAGAAAGTTATGGATTCTGCAGCAGCAAGTCCAGGAGTGATAACCCTAGAGAGATAATTTGGGGGTTCAGACGGGACGAGTCTCCTATAGCTTTATGCTCACACCTTTACACCATGGTTCGAGGAAATCACCAGCACAGAAGAGCCTTCCTGATCTCTTTACTAAACCTGTTTGATGATAGCGTAAAACTGGAGGTTGTACACAGCAGACAATCTAGCTTATTTTCCTTATCAGATGCAGAAGGGGCACCTCTTCATAATGTATTACACAGATGTTACTCTCTGTTTCTGGTAGTAATCTTCTGCAGTCCTTCAAGGAGTCCCTGGTAAAAGGAAAGAAGAAAGAGAAGAAACCATCTTCTAACGAGGATAGTGACAGTGAAGAGGTGGCCCAGAAGCCTCGACAGACATGGAAACGTGCAAACTCGGACTACGATTCAGATGATGATGAAGATTCAGTGATGAGGTTCTTGCCAGAGGATCCATCTTCACTAACAGAGTTCGCAGATGCTTCCCAAGGAATATTATTGCTGCTTGTGTTGAAGTAGCATTTAAACATTTTCTGTGGATGATTCTCTGACAGTAAAATCCAGAAGTATTCTCGAACTGAATCTGCTAAGATTTACATCTGGGCTATAAACAGGAAGACAGGTGTACACTTCAGTCCAAAGCAGACTATGGAGTTCCTTCACAGTGATATGAGTAACTCAGAAATCACTGAAGATGTGCGGAGGAGTATTGTTAAACGGTACACAAATTACTAATGGAACACTTGGATCCTGATGAGGAAGATGAAGAAGGGGGAAGAGCCTGCTAGCACACATGCTCATAACAAAGCAGTTACCCGACTCCTGGGTGGAAGTAGCCCTCAAAACAATGCGTCCGAAACTAGGAGGAAGGGAGACAAAGAGAGTGAGAGATTGCAAGACTAAAACGGGGAATTAAGAGATACCCTCAGTAGAAGGACTTCCCTTTCTCTGTTTGTACTGCCTTTGTAAACAGTTATACTGAATAATTTATATTTTTTTATTTTGCTGTTATTGAGAAAAATAAAACACTATTTGCGAATTTTGAAACTGCTCCTGGTTTTCCTATGCTTCCTGACCTGTGCCTCAACGACAAGTGAAAGACCTCCACTGCTGGTCGCAGATGTCCACTGGGTTTTTAAACAGGGTGGAGATTTACGACAGAACATACCTCTCAGACTATTTAAAACCCTAACACCAGATGAATTTTATTTCCAGGAGTGAGACAAGCAAATATCTAATGATTTGTTTGGGTTGGGGGGTATCACCCACGAATTAAGCAGTTGGTCCTACAGCTACCACAGGGCATGGGGTGGGGAGAAGCTCCCAAATCTCAATAATTCTGTCCGAGCTGCCCATATTCGCCTCATTCGTCTCTGTACTTCTACAACCGATGTGGCTCACTGGAATGTGTAGAGTTTGTTCTGAACGACCTGTATCAGATTGACCAATTGCTCTTTGGATCCCAGGAGGGTGAACAGCCATACTTGGTATTTACAGCGATATCTTTAAAACACTGGCATTAAACACTCCAAAGCAGCAAATTCAGAGCTCTCCGGATGTGGCAGACAACATTCCCGCACGATCGTAACTGCCTCCACAATAGATTGGATACCTCATTGAGGCACTGTGATATAATGCATCTTAATTTTGTATGCCAACTGCTGAATGACCAGGGCATAATCCCATTCCAGAAATTACAGCAAGCCTATAGCTTACCCCGGACTGATCAGTTTAGACATCTTCAATGCTGTTCCTATGTGTAGACACTGGGGACTGAGCTGACCTGTTTGCCCACCACCTTGGCTCTGTTACCCAGAATCCTTATAGAAGCACAAGTAATAGAGGTCTGGCAACATCTGATTGGGCATATGTACAAGAATCTAATGGAAATGAGCCCACAGACAACTGAACAGGTGCTGTGGAAAAGGAACAATGGGTTGGGGGCTGGGCACTCCATGGAGACACGACTTAAATTAACATCACCAGCATTTACGGTTACCTCAGCACCCCCAAGGGAATTTTCGTGGAAGTGCTGTATGAGGTTTCTCCGTACTCCAGCAGTACAGGCTAAATATCTGGGATGGTATAAGGGCCAGTATTCACAAGCTTGTGGGATGGAACAGACAGATCAAAGGCACGTCTTCTGGGGGTGCCCAGCAATCAGCTCGCACTGGGATGCAATTCAACAGGATGTTTAAGAAACGTATGGGGTTCGTAATTTAGATACACCTTCCTTGGTATTATTAAACATCTCCCCAAGGAACACAAAATGCAAGGTATATCTTTGAAACTTTTATTGATATTAGTAACGGCAGGTAAACAAGTGTTAATAAGGCTTTTTCTTTTTTAAACCAGAGACACACTAAGCTGAAAGCTTGTTTACAGGTGCGATCTGGGAGCACAAGGAAATTAAGTGACTGGCTCAGTGTCACACAGTATGCAAGTGGGGGCTGTGGTTAGCAGTATCTGTTCCGACTGCAGAAATGTGGAAGAAATTGATGTGTGACATTAAAAGAAAGATGGAAAGTCTAACAAACAAAATGAACAATATTATAGTGACTTTTGAGAACTTTTGGAGACAGTGGGTCCGGCATCAGGTGGGCACGTACTCCACATTTGTGCCTTACGAACCTCGAGGCACTACTGCCTCCTCCCTACCCCCTACCCTGACTATCACAGAAGTACTGTAATGAGTCGCTACCATGCCAGTAATGGAGCAGAAATAAGGTGAACCTGATATATTGTGGGCAGACTGGATGGGCCTTGCGGTCCCTATGTGCCGACAACTTCTATGTATTGTGTACCATCTTATCTGCTTCGTATTTATTTTTGTAAATGTTTTTCTCTTCTTCCCTTTTGCTGTTGTCCTTTTGTATACAAAACTTCAACAGAAATCAAATTACAAAAACAGTTCATTTTGGGGTTTTCCCCCATCGAGCAGTGCAAAGCCCTAGGCAGGGAAGGGTCCTGGGTCTCACCAAGCTCTAATGGGGAAACTCTAAGGAGTGACAACATCGTGCTTTACCGTTATCCTTTACTGCACTGTAATTACTAGTCACCACTTTTTAATACAGACAACCGTGTCATTTATCCATTAGAACTGGCCATGTGTAATCAAGAACGGTCAAACACATGGCTCTCAAAGTGCAGGGCATAAACTTAGCAGGAGGCAAGCAAGGACCATGTTTACTCTCACTATGCAGGTAGGCAGTGGTAGAGGGCACACCTCTCCGCACACAGGTGGGGCATGGTCATCTTCCCAACCAATGTTAGCCTCCCCGACTGGATAGCTCCGAAGAAACAGATGAGTGCTTCACTTAGTCAGTGCGCTCAGCAATTATAAAATATAACATGCGTGGGTGTAATCCAGAATTTTTTTTAACTCCCTCTGTGTGTGATGCTTTTTATTTTTAGTCTTTGGTAACCAGGTAAGGCCCACTAGGCACAAGTGCCTGTTTTCAGGGGTGACCCGGGAGCACTGGGGAGGTTAAGTAACTTGCTCAGAGTCACACAGTATGCAAGTAGAGGTTGCAGGAATCAAACCCAGGTCTGCTGGATGCACCAAGCTCATTCATAGCTCGTTACTCTAATCGCTAGGCTACACTGCCAGCCCAAGCCTTTATAAACCCCGAGATTCACTTGTGGGGTTTATGTAGCATCACACACCTCAGGTGTGTATGAAATTCTAGTGACATACACCTGCATCAAATTGACCAAACAATCTATTCTAGACAAAACCTTGCACATGAAGCACAACAATCCTGTATGGGAATCCTGAACAGGTTGCGCATGAATCTGTGCAGAATTATTAAAAAAAAAAAAAAAAAACACTACTTTGTTCCTTGCAGAACGGATGAGGAAAAGTAATACAACTTTGTCTCTCATGCACCTGCAACAGGTAACATGGACATCGGAGATCTTCAGCTTTGCTCTAAAAGAACTCTCCTGTGCACTGAAGATGCCAGTACATAAAGTGGAACGTATCTTGAGACTATCTTCTGTATCCCACTACGTACTGCCTCATACTCCAAGGTATTGTCCACGCTTTGAGGGACTGGTATAGAGCAGCGGGCATCAGCTTATCCTTATAATAAGGAGAGGTGAGAGACCACGCAAATATCCAGTCACAGCAAAGAATGTAATATAAAGGGTAGTAAACGCTAGCCCCCTCTGAGCAATGTTTAAATGTAAGACCCATAAATCCGTGAAGTAGAAGGCAGCTACCAGGATAGCTTAATTTCACTAGGGATAATAGTGCCAGCCTTATAGGAATTTGTTTACCTAAAAGCAAGCAGATAGCTCAAGAGATAGATTACAAGGCCCGCCAAGTAAGGGAACATCTACTTTGCTGAAAATAGCAGGGAGTTACTAAGCTAAGCAGGATCAATCAAGGACACCTGCAACCTGACGGCCCCACCTGGCTGATGCAGTAACCACTAGGAAAGCCACCTACCAGGACAAGAAATGAAGGTCACAAGTGGTGCAAAACCATCCATGAGCAGGGCAAGGATCTGGTTAAATTCCCATACAGGAGGAGGATGCCAGAGAAGGGACAACAGAGCAACTGACAGTGCTACCGGAAGCCATAGTGTGGTGTGCTGACTTGGGTTTATAAGCCAAGATAGCAGTTATGAGCACTTTCAATAACGTAGTTCCAGTGGTTCATGCTGTAGACAACAGCCATGGAAGCTCAACAAGTGAACAGAAGAGTTCAAGGATCTGGCAGGAGAAAGACTCTTATGACACTCTGAGGGTTTCTTGGTGGATTCTCCTTAGACATTTCAGGGGAACAGACACAGACTTGGCAAAGGGCATGGAAAATCGTACTAGCCTGAAAGGGAGAGCTGAATGTCCCAATGGACGGACAACCAGCTCCCACCAAAGCAATCCTCCCCAGACTTGGAAAGAGAAATCCTAACCCCTCATGATCAGACTTTTAGTGCACAAGTGACTTTTTTGTTTTCATCAAGGTTTTTCTCTGTTCTCTGGTCTGCCCAATCCGAATGGCCCCTCAGCCTTCCAGCTTACCTTCTTGTGGACTTACACCAGCCACCACTTGCCAGAACCATCACGTGGTGGGTGTAACATCATGTCAGTAGTGCATGGCTCTGTGGAGGTGCCGGCATCTGGGGGCATTCATCCCCTCACCTAGTGACGCTGACTGCAATCCCACCAGCCTACACCAGGTGGTGGTCATGCTGTGGGGTACACAGCCCTCCCACCTCGGAGGAGAGCTGTCCCTGGGATGATCCAGCCTCCTTTTACTGGCCAGCCCTCAATGATCCATGTTTGCCCCTGAACCCAGGTTGTTGACACAGAGAGGTAGAGCCACAGCTGCACATACAGGCCGGCTGCACAGGGGACTTCCAACACTGTCCGCAGCATGGATCAAAGTCCTGTGTAGATCTAATGCCCCATTCATCCTGAGCCAGACGCTCAACCTAAACTGACATCAGGCCTGAGAACAAAGTTGGTCCAGTGAGAACTGCAACACTATTTCACCAATGTTGGTGGTCAAAGGAGAAGGGTTATCTTGGACAAACTCAGCTTCCACTGTGATGATTTGGAGGCCCCCCCAGTCTTCAGTGCCCTGAAAGCAAGTGTGTGTTGAGGTAAATCACATCCTTGGAAATACAGAGGATAGGGAAGCAAAGGATGAACCACGGTCCTTGGTACAGTCACTTTTTTTTTTTCAAATTCTTTTTGTGCTCCGCCTGGAGGGGAACTCTCTCTGACAGCCACTTACCTGGGAGCTCTACCCTCCTGCCTGAAGCACACTGCTCCTCGCCCTGTACCGACCTGGCCGGTCCCCCAGCTGTGCACCCTCCGAGGTAGGGCTGCCCTATCCTCCCAGGGCACTCTATCTACAATCTAATCTGCCAGGTGGACGGGGGGGGGAGGACTCAAGGAGAGGTGCCCGGCCTTGGAGTGTGGCTTCCCAGGATTGTGGTGCCTTCGCCTATCCCCTCCGATGGGGATTTTCTTTGTTACACCCTGCCTCCCTCCCCCCAGAGCGCAGATGAGCAATGATGTCCAGCGACATCCGCTGCAGCTCTGAGTCCCACTACCTTAGCCCTGAAGCACTGCAGTGCCTCCGGTCTCCACCGGGGGCTGTTGCGGTGCTGGACTGTCCCTGGATCCCTCCCCGAGAGAGGAGAGCAGTCATCTGGACACTCAATCCTCTCTCCCCCCTGCTGACCCCCGGCTCGTTCCTGAACCCGGGTCACCGGTGTGGCGTCCAGCGCATCAACCCTCAGTGCCACTGGGCCGGATTGGTAGAGTCACTCTTGTCTTTAAGATTTACCACATTTCTCTGAATGAGGGTTGGAAAAGCAGCACTCACAGCGGGTGCTGGTATAAGGCCACACGGACTGACAAAGCACACAGTTCTTGACCCTGTGATGCTGGGTGAAGCAGTCAACAAAAATGTCAAGAGAATCCATCAGGCATCTTTTGGTTGAAGCACAAACAGCACCTGAAGCCCAGTTTAAGTGCCATGTTCCAGTAGTGGCTCACACCATAAAAACATGCCAACCCCCAAAAAAAAAAGAGAGCAATGTTGCTGTACATTAAACAAAAGAAAAATCCATCGCAGAGCAAGGAAGCAAAAAATGTAATTAAAAAAAAAATTCAAGGACAACCTAAGGCAGTTGCTAATTAGTAGTGACTTCACTTTTCAGCTGAAAGATACACAACACTGCTGGAGACAGGGCACAAGATAAACAGGAGGAACAGAAGCTTTAACCTATGGGATTCCTTAAGACTCGACACATGTAAAGTGGACTGCCGTAGTGTGACTATATGGAAAGAAGCCAGGTAGCTGTTAAGTTTCTGCTCACTATAAACTCCCTCGCAGTAGTACCTTTGATCGTAAGGTTGATCTTGTCATTACTGAAAACTTGCTGAGCAGCAATGCCCACTGCTCCTCCATCAACCGCAACGGGGTAAAATTGCTCTGTCCTCCTTCCTACTGGTACAATAACTGTTCAAATACATGGACGGTTTCCCAAAAATTGGCCCCCCCAGCCACCACCACTTACCACCCCACTCATCTCTAGTACTAACATAACTTCAGATATTCAGAAAGGTTTCTCAGTCATGCTCCACATGCTTCTACCATTGCCTAGTCAGAGCACCAGCACTGTTCAGATGTACTGAACTTTCACTATAGGACCCTACATCACAAATGACAATTTTACAAGCCCCTTCAAAACAATAAAATGCGAATACAGAACATGAGGCTGTGCAACTATTATGGGTTCTTGCAACACACTCCGCTGAGAGCAACCCGACAACACTGTGTAGTAAAGGACTTCAGCGTCTGCTTGGCATTGACATAGGACTAGTAAAATGTGACAGCCAGGTAGTATGATGAATGTAGGGTATGCATTATAAATTAGGATTTTACACACTAACATACACATGTACACAAAATAAAAATTCAGGCCTACAGCAATTCAGTATGAAGACGGGGTCTTTATAAATCAGAGAGGCATCTGTAGTACTGCACAGCCTTTACATCAGACTGGGAAGCAAATGTAATATCAGTAGATTCAAAGTTAGGGCTCATTTCAGACAGTTTGCCACTTGGGACATTGGCCCACTGGGCATAAAAAGTATGGGTTAAATGACAAAAATAATGGATCATAATGTTCATCCGATACCATATTCTTAAAGCAGCAGTGGAAAAGCCAGTAAAACGGCAAGCAAGATTGTTCCCAAAGGAGAAGAAAAGGTGCAGCAAAACTGAAAACTGTGTGATATTTGTTATAATCCCCCTCTCAAAAATGAACACTACAAGCCAGCCCGGTGGTGTACAGAGTTCAGGAACAGACGCCTTACCTGGACCCACGCCAGCGACCCAGGTTTGGGAACGGACTCGGGTAGCCGGGGGATGGCTGGGGCAGTAGAGGATTGAGCATCCGTGGGACTGCTTTCCTCTCTTGGGGGCAGGCTAGGGAAGGTGTCTGTCGGCAGCAGCCTCTGGTGGAGACCAGGAGCACTGCACGACGGCGCAAGGAGGAACGTCAACCAGAAAACATGAAAATGCTGCACGTCACACCGGATGATGACTGCCTGGCTCTCCAAGCCTATCAATGCCTCTGAAGCCTTCCGCCTCTGCAGCACCCTCCGGGCCAAGATGTTACGCTGGTTTGCGGCCCCTCTGGCTGGTGCCTTCCCTCTCCGAGGAGGGGGACCCATTCGGCAAAGGGATACGCCAAGTTACCTGGGGGGGTCGGCTGTCATGTGAGAGTGGAGGACTCGGGGGACAGGACGAGTCAGAAGTAGCACTGGCTCGCCTAAAGGAGAGGCTGGCGTGGATGCACGTCGGGGTGAAAAAGAGAACACACACAAAAAAAAATGAACACTACACAGGTACAGTATACTTATCAGAACAATCTCATCACATTCTGTTCCGGATCACCTCCAATCAAGAACACTGGGTGCAAACTAGGCCCTACTATAAGAATGCATATATCATATTTTTCTCTAGGTTAAACGTGAGTGTGTGTTTTATGAAGTTCTTAGCCTCAGTAGTAGAGGTACATGCATGATCAGACTGCAGCCCACAGTATACACTGCTTATATACCACAATGAAAAAACTGAACACTTTATTTCTGAGGCACTTTAAAGGGACGCAGTCAACCACAGGGCTTCATATTTATTTCTAGGATTACAAGCACCTTTGAGCCAAGGCTCTTTTACAAAAGGTTCCATGTCAGGAGTAGTACATACATGTTAATCAAGAGCATACAACAATATACATCAGCACAGGTGCACAACACAGTATATAAAATATACATGAATACACAATTAGGAGGATCATATCAGAAACCCAGAAGGATTCAGGGAGGAAGGGTGAGAGGAATAGGGGAGTGGCAGCCGAAAAGAGAGACTATTGCAGCTCAAGGCATTGTCAGTGTACATCAGAGAAAGGTGCATGATCTCAACGGGGAAGGGGGAAAGTTAGGGGTGGCAGTCACAGGAGCTGGATGCAGTGAGATGAAGATGGAGACTAGATTTGAAAATGCCCAGTGAGGAGGTGGAGGTGATGTGAGTGCTGAGGGCATTCATCCAACTGGGAGCACAGTGTGCAAAGGATCTTTGGCCCAGAGTGGTGTGGCACTGGGGAACCTGTAGAAGCCGACTTTCAGACCCTCTGGTGTTGCAAGGATTAGTGTTTGGGCATAGGAGGGCTTGGACACTAGGTGGAGTAAGGCCCAAAGTAGTTTTTTTCGCCATCAAGCAGGTACGGTACTTAATGCAGCCAGCGAGTTGAAGCCAACCCATGTCAGCGTAAAGCTCACATGTATGTGTGAGTCGGTGGGCTCCAATAAGCAGTCGACAGGCCTTGTTTAGGGAGGTCGCAATGCGCCTGAGGGCGGTAGTAGAGGCAGAGCCATAGATTATGAGGTCATAGTCTATGACGGAGACCAGAGAGCTCTGGATAGCAACCTTCAATGCTGCCTGGGTAAGGTGCTGTCTGTTTCAGTAGATAATTCCAATGCGTGAGTTTACAACTCTGGCAACACTATCAATGTGGGTCCCACAAGATAGGCTAGGGTCGAGTGAGATTCCAAGGTATTTAAAAGATGACACTTGTTCAAGGGTATTTCCAGCACTTGTATAAATGTCAAGGGGGTATAGCTTGTGTTTGTTTTGTGAGCTGCAAAAAAGCATGGACTTATTCTTTTTGTGGTTTAGAACCAGTTTAAGTTTTGCGAACCAGTTTTCAACAGCAGAGAAAGCAAGCTGCAGGTTGTGAAGTAAGGGTTGTGGGTCCTTATGGGGGGGGTGAGAAGCACAGCATCATCAGCATAGAGGATGATTTGTTCTGGGCAGGATAGTGGAAGGGAATTCAGGAAAAGGCTGAAAAGTAGCGGGCCCAGTATGGATCCCTGAGCGGACAGGTTTGGAGTCAGAGAGTACTCCTGAGATTTTTACTCCTTGTGAACGCTGTTCCAGGTAACTATTAAACCATGCAGTAGAGTCCTGGGAGAGCCCGGCATTCAGCAGTTGTTTGGTAAGCAGGCCATAGTGAACAGTATCAAATGCCTTAGTCAAGTCCATAAATACTACTCCAGTTAGGTGACCTTTGTCCAATGAGTTGTGAAGGGCTCCAGTAAATTCCAAGAGGCAGTTGATGTGCTGTGCCTTTGCCTGAACCCATGTTGCTGTATACACAGGATGTTATATTTGTCCAGGTAGTCTGTAAGCTGGGCAGCAACAATGCACTCAACGGCCTTGGAGGGGGGATAATATTGAGATTGGCCGGTAGTTCCCCTGTGTGGACTTGTCACTGCTTTTATGGACCGGAGTGACAACAGCAGATTTCCATATACTTGGGAACTGACTAAGGCTGAGGGAGAGGTTGAAAATTCGGTTAGCGGGCATAATACCTCTTCAAGGGTGAGGGACAGAAGTTTAAGGTCCAGTGAGTCACCACTGGCTCTGGACTTGGAGATAGCCTTAGTTATGTATTTGCAGACATCAATCGCCTTGACTGTTTTGAAATGGAAAGGTGGGTGACTTGAGGTGGTAGAGAGGGAATTTGGAGGAGTGGAGTCAATTTCCGAGAAAAAGTCTGGGGGAGAACACCACTGAGGTCGGTGAAGGCTGCACTGAAAGTATTGGCAATGACCATTGGGTCAAGGGTGGTGGCTACGTCGACATTCAGTGGGGTTGGGGAGGATTTGGACTGCTTCCCTGTGACTTCCTTAATATTGTCCCAAAAAGCTCTCCCATTTCCCCAAGTGTTGGTGAGGGCTTCCTTGTAGGAGGTACTCTTCGTCAGTCGTATTTGTTTTGTGCAGTTGTTGCAAGTCTGTTTGTAGTTTTGAATGTCCGGTTGAGCGCATGCAGCCCTAGCTATTGCCCATAGGTGGTCCCTTGATTTTAGCTTGATTATTTCTAATAAAAAAAAAAATTCTGTGACTGCTCAGCTGTGCTAGTATTTGTTAGTATAATGTTTTATCTTCTTGCTTTTTCTTAGTAAAATTAAAGAAATGAATATCAATGTAATTGTATCAAACCTTGTTTTATTTCCAATCCTTGGTCTCACAAGGACAGTAAAAAAACAAGTGTATGTGTGGATATAACCAATCTTTTACTGCTACTAGGAAACATTATAAAATAGGAAGAGAAAATTCTGATTGGTCAAAAGGGTTCCAAAGCCATTTGTTCACGGAACTACAGCCAATGGTTTGGGACTTTTTTGGCAACCAGAACACAGCATATCAGTGCCTTTCTCACTCATTCCTGACTAGCATCAGAAACACAGCTGCCAGCTTTATACACAAAAACTTCAATTAGGCACTAAAAAATAAAACTCCTTTAAATTAAAAAAAGTTTTCTTTATCCACAATCCCTTTTTTATAAATGCATAAATTTAAAAAGTACCACTCAGTTTTCATTATTGGTATTTTTTTTTTGCAGGCCTTGAAAAATCCCCCTCCTGTCTTTATCTTCTTACCAAGGAAATCCTTGCTGCTTTATCCAGCCACAGTCACAACCGCAGCCCTGGCTCCACAGTGGAAGGCCTTTCGCTGGTCTATGTGTGTTTGTGTGGGACAGGGGTTGTACACTCTGCCAGCAGAATCCTACTAAATTTTAAGTTCCTGTATTCCACAACAATAGATACATACATACATAGATACATAGACAGTGTCGGCAGATAAGGGCCTATGGCCCACCTAGTCTGCCCATTTGAGCTTGTAAGTTCAGTTTGTTTTCCTAGAAGTCTATTTCCCCTTACCCCTGACCTGTAGAATTCCTTTATGTCTATCCCATGCATTCTTAAATCCCGTGATTGTTTCAGCCCCCACCACTTCCTCTGGCAGGGTGTTCCACTTGTCCACCACCCGTTCTGTGAAGAAATTCTTTCTCATGTTTCCTCTGAATCGTCCTCCTCCAACTTCATCCCATGCCCTCTAGTCCTGAAACATCTTTTTCGCTTAAAATAGTGTTTCCTACACCCTGTTCCTCCCTGTAAGATACTTGTATGTCTCTATCATATCCCTCTCTCCTCCTCTCCTCCAGGGAGTACATGTTCAGTTCCTTCAACCTGTCTTCATAGGACTTGTGATGCAACCCATGCACCATCTTTGTTGCCCTCCTCTGAACCTTCTCTACCCTGTCTATGTCCTTACATAGGTATGGTCTCCAGAACTGTACACTGTACTCCAGGTGGGGCCTCACTAGTGTCTTGTATAGCGGAATTATGACCTCCCTTTTCCTGCTGGTGATGCCCCTGCCTATACATCCCAGCATCCTATTTGCTTTACCTGATGCCTTGTCACACTGTTTTCTACTTGAGGTCATCAGAGATGACAACCCCAAGATCCTTTCCGCTTGGTGCATGCTATATCCTCACCCCCAACTGATATATTGTGCCAGGGTTTTTGTGCCCCATATGCATTCTCTTGCACTTCTTTGCATTGAATTTCAACTGCCAAACCCTTGACCATTCTTCAAGTTTCTGCAGGTCCCTTCTCATTCTGTCTACACCCTCTGGTGTGTCTACTCTGTTACAGAGCTTTGTGTCATCAGCAACAGTGAAATTCTGCCTTCTAGATCCTGTGCAATGTCACTGATGAAGATGTTGAATAGGACCGTCCCAGCACTGATCCCTGTGGTACCCCACTGGTCACTCTTCCCTCTGTGGAGTGACAGCCATTTACCACCACCCTCTGTGTCCTGCCACCCAGCCAGTTACCTACCCACCACACTACTGTCCTGCCCACACCCATATTCCCCAGTTTGTGTAATAGTCTTCTATGTGGCACAGTGTCAAGGCCTTGCTGAAGTCCAGATAGGCCATGTCCACTGCCCTCCCTGATCCACCTCCCTAGTCACCAGTCAAAATTCAATGAGGTTGGTCTGACATGACCTCCCCTGATGAAACCATGCTGCCTTGGGTCCTGTAGTCCATTGACAACCAGATGTTCCACCAATCTCTCCTTCAGTAGTGCTTCCATGATCTTTCCCACTACCGAGGTGAGGCTGACTGGTCTGTAGTTCCCTGCTTCCTCTTTGTTCCCACTTTTGTATAAGGGGACTACATCTGCTGTCCTCCAGTCTTTGGGTACCTCCCCTGTTTCCAGTGATTGGCTGAACAGGATAGCCAGAGGTTCAGCCACCACCTCTCTTAGTTCTTTAAGGACCCTGGGTGCACCCATCTGGCCCCATTGCTTTATAAGCTCTTATTACTTCCAGTTCCTTGGACCCTTTCTCGTGTAAAGGGACTTGTGTCCATTTCTGCACCATTCTCACCCCTTGTACTCCCTTCAGACCCATTACCCTCTTCCTTAGTAAAGACTGAGCAGAAATACCTGTTCAATATGTCAGCTTTACTGTTGTCATCCTCCACGCCGCTCCCATCCTCCCCTTCAGTCTCACTATCCCTCCCTTTGTCTTTCTTTTTCACTTATGTACCTGTAAAGGTATTGTCCCCTTACCCACTGATTTTGCAATGTGTTCTTCTGTCTGAGCTTTGGCTTCCTTACTGACTTCCCTGCCTCCTTTGTTTCTCCTGGTACTTCTCCCTATCCCTTCTGCCTGTGTCTTTTGTATTGCCTGAATGCAATCTTTTGGCTTTCACTTTTGCTACCTCTTTGGAAAACCATAATGGTCTCCTCTTCCTTTTCCTCTTGCTAACCTGCTTAATGCATAATTCTGTTGTTCTTATAATCCCCATTTTAAATACTGCCCACTGTTCCTCAACCCCTGATTCCTGTCCCATTCCCCTTAATGCCTCTTTCAAGTATCTCCCCATTTTCCCAAAGTCTGCCCCCCTAAAATCCAGGATACGTGTTTTTGTGTGGTTTGGTTCTGCTCTTTCTGTGATTTCAAACCACAATGACTGGTGGTCACTGTTACCCAGGTGCTCCCCCACTGTTACCCCCATCACACTGTCCCTGTTTGTGAGCACAAGGTCCAGTATTGCCTTCTGCTGAGTTGGTTCCATGACCAGTTGCTTGAGGAAGGCACCCTGAAGGGAGTCCAGGATAAATCTGCCCCTAGTTGATGCTGCTGCTGGGATGCTCCAGTCCACGTCTGGAATATTGAAGTCTCCAACCAGTACTACCTCACCCTTGTCTGCCATCCTTTGGATGGCTAGCATCAGCTCCCTATCTGTTTCTTCCTCCTGGGCTGGTGGTCTATAGACCACACCTGTGCGGATGGCTGGCCCCATTTTCCTTCCAGCTTAACCCACAGTATCTCTCCCCTGCTTTGTTCCTCCTGGATCTGTGTGGCCCTTATGTCATTTTTCACATACAGTGCCACTCCTCCTCCCTTCCTGCCTGCTCTGTCTCTTCTGAATATGTTGTAGCCAGGCATGGCCATCTCCCAGTCATGGTTATCATTACACCAGGTTTCAGTGATGGCCACAATGTCCAGATCTGACTGTACCACGACAGCCTCCAGATCTTCCATCTTGTTGCTAAGGCTCCTGGCATTTGCACACATGGCTTTCCATGATTTGACCTCCTAGACTGTTTCACTGTTCTACTCCAGCCCCTTCCTTGGTTGTCATTTATCCCTGGTTCTCCTTGCTGTCTGCCCTTCTGCTGAATTTTGCCCTTTTCTGCTTATCCACCTTTTGGACACTAATCTCCATCTTTTGCACACTGCTTTGCAGAGATAGCCCTCCTCTGGTTCACTGGTTCCACTACTAGCTGTGGGGGTGAGCAAGTAGGTACCGTCTCTGGCCTGCTACCCCCTTTGCTAGTTTAAATGCTTGTCAATGTAGCATTTAAAACTTATCATTGAGTGCTTGATTCCTCCAGGATGGATGCAGGCATCAGGCTTGAACAAACCTCCATCCCTCCAGGTGGGTCCCCAGTCACCAATGAATCCAAACCCTTCCTCACAGCACCAGTTCTTCAACCATGAGTTAAAGTTCCTGGCATGCACTCCTATGCTTTCCTTGCCTCTCACAGGTAGTACTCTGAGAAAGTGACAGAAGTAGCTACTTGCTTGAGACCCTCCCTAGTTTCCTAAACTCTTCCTGAACTTCCTTTGGCTCCCATTTGCCAAGTCATTAGTACCTAGGTGGATAATGACATCCAGCTCACCCTCCCATCTTGCCTTCCCAGTGATCCCAGTATCTTCCTTCCATCCCTCCATGCCGTGGCACCTGGTAGGCACCTCACTTCCTGTCCTCCCTCCTGTGTTCCTAGCTGGATCCCTCTTACGATGGAGTCCCCACCAGGATTCGCCTCCTCCTCTGGGGTCCACTGCTTCCCACTGAGGTCACCTCCTTGCCTAACCTCCACATCCTTTCCTTCCACTTCCCTGGGTACCTCTATTTGGTTGTCCTCATTTGCCAGTGTGGCATATGAGTTCTTGAGAGAATAGGATCTGGGATGTGCCTCTGCCTGACTGCTCTAACCTCCTGAGCCCACTGTCATCCAAGTGCTCCTCGCTCGGCATCCTTTGAGGCAGCTGCATTGGACTGGGTGGTCCCTGGATAGGGTTGATGGTACTCCTGACCCAGTTTACTTCCGCTCTGAGTCTGGCTACCTCATCCCGCAGTCCCGAGAGATGCATGCAGATAGGGCAGCACCTCAGTGTCCAGAAGGTCGGCCTGAATATGGCTGCCCCACAGCCACTGCATTGCACCACTCCCCACATTATACTGCAATTCCACTACTTCTCTGCTACTGAAGCTCTCTTAGTTCTCTTTTTATTTATTTACAGTACTAAAAATCCTGTAACTGATCCTCAGATATATATATATTTTTTTTTTTTTAAGGAAAAAGAAACCAATAAATAAATAAATGAGTCAAAACACTTGTCGTGCTGAGGGTGGTCTTCTTCCCCCTTATGCCCCTCCTACTTCACACCTCTTACTATACCCTGTGTTTAGCTCCTGTCAATCAGATTTATCAGGGCATATAATTAAGAGTTGGGAAGGGGGGAAGAAATTTGTAGGCAATTAAAGACAGCACAGAATTACACCACCACTATGTTTTAAATTTTCAACAGCCCAAAAACAATTATAAGTAAAGACAACACAGAAAGAAAGTATAGTGTCACTACAAGCCTACAATCTAAGTTTAAAAGAAAAATACCAATTACCAGTTACTCTGAAGCACTGAATTGAATATGTTTCCTTCCTTCACCTTCTGGCTTCTTCTGAGAAGATGAACCTCTGTTTGCTGCTTTAACTGTGACTAAGACCCACCTCCAGTTATCACGTAGCTGAGGTCAGAGGCCAGACAATTAACACCCTTCACCCAGCTACAGGACAGTCAGACAAGCCAAGATAAAATTTGCAGCAATTAAAGACAGCACAGAATTACACCACCACTGTGTTTTAAATTTTCAACAGCCCAAAAACAATTATAAATAAAGACAACACAGAAAGAAAGTATAGTGTCACTACAAGCCTACAATCTAAGTTAAAAAGAAAAATACCAATTACCAGTTACTCTGAAGCACTGAATTGAATATGTTTCCTTCCTTCACCTTCTGGCTTCTTCTCCCATTCCATTTACTGAATGTGGGGAAAGAGACTTATTTTTTTTTACTTTCTTTTTAATTTTATATCATATATTTTGACAATATATATAGCATGTAGTGAATAGACCATAAGTATAAAATACACCATTGGGGAGACTAATCCCATGTGTCACAGGATTAACAAAATTTGCATCCACTACATAATGTTACAACACAGGCAGGTAACATATTAATTATATCTGGCATAACAGAGTCCCATATATGCTGTGTGGGTGAGCCCATGAGCGACATGGCTCGCTACATGTAATAGGATTGTCCAGCGTAATTAAAGGAAACAAGTCCATCTACAGGACTTGGGGTGCCACGTGTTCCACCTAAATGTAATAACATCTCTAAAGAAAAACAACTTGCAACAGTTTGTTCCATTAACTACTAATAAACACTGGACAGAGATTTCAGCACCCCCCCTCTGCAATACTGTCCCACTTTCTTAAAAAAAAAAAAAAAAAGTTATTTCTATGTAAGCTTAAAGCTGTATTAAACCTCCCCTTTATTAAACATCAGAAGTAAAGTACAACATGAAGACAGTATTGATAAATACTTTAACCCAAAACAGCTGTCTGTGAGAACAGTAAAACAAATTGTAATCGCTCAGTCCTTATAAGTAAGCCTTAAAAGAAAACCACAGAATAGTTTAAAGTCACTTAGCTTCTACAAAGAGGAAAGTATAAGTGGCCTAACACTACGGCCTCTCGTTCAAGTGTCCTCCTCCGAATCATCACTTGCAGTGGCTTATCCTTGACTACTAGAGGTGGCGGCCACGCGAGTGGCCCATTTACCGGTGTCAACAGGGTCCGAAAACAGGAAAACCTTCCCCTGGTAAGTGATTCTTAGCCTCGCTGGGAAGATCATGGTGTGCGCTAAGCCAGCATCCCCCAATGTCCGCCGCACCCCATCAAAGTGCTTTCTTTGCTGACGGGTGGAGTAGCTGATGTCAAGAAAAAGATGAATCGGGTGATCATCCTGCATAATAGGGCTTGCTCTCCGTGCGAGTCGGAGGATGCGGTCACGAACTCCCACTCCAGAAGTGACTACCATCACTGTACGGGGTTCCTCTAAATTCTGTGGTCGACCTTTAGTGTTGATTCGGTAAACTTTTTGAATGTCCCACGAGATGATATCACCCTGCGGCACAAGCTTCTCCGAAAGCCATTCCTGGATATACATCATCGGATGATCCCCCTTAATACTCTCTGGGAGGCCAATTATCCTGATGTTCCCTGAACGAGCTTGGTTCTCCCAGGCCTCCAAGCGGGCCCGGAGATGCTGATTCTCCTTCACCATGAGGGCGTTGGTGGCGGCACTGGAGTTGGTTTGTCGTCGGACATCCTGCAAGTCCTTTTTTTAATCCATCTGCTGCATTTCCGACTATTAGGACCCTTCCATTGAAGTCGTCCACCTTTTGATTAAGGGTGAAGGCCGAAGCAATTAAATTCTGGAGTTTTAGCCCCAGAGATGCAATAGTTTCCTGGGGTCTGGTGTCTGAGCTTGCCTGCTGAATAGGTTGAACTCTCAAGGCCCGACCAACTCTTTTGCTCCTATCTGCTCCACCTTGCTGTTTTTCTTTCTTTGGGTTGCCCATTTTAGGTATTTCAAGGTTTTTCTTTTCAGAATTAGCACCAAAATTTGAGGTATTTAACTCTAAAGAGTAGTTTTTTTATCAAAATATACGAGTTTTGTCAGGAGCTCCCAAAAACTGCTGATTAGCTCAGGCTCCACAGCACCCCCTGGGGAAAGAGACTCTTGACAGGTGCCAGGAGGGATTCCCCCACCCCTTTTTTTTTCCTGTTCTTTGTTTGTAAGTTTTACCTCAAATTCTTGCTTACCATGTTGGGTGAGTGGGTGCCACAGGTGGTGGAGTGGAGCCTGTGGGGTCTCTAGCCATCCTCCCGGCACTCAGAGGGTTTTCCTCCATGTTTTTCTTGCCCTGGTCCCTAAAGTCGGGAACACATGCAATGGCATGGGTGTATGGGTATGAAGACACCGCATGTGCTTGAACGCCTGCTCCCCCCCCCCCCCGACTCTCTAGGAAGTGGTCGCTGATGTTGTGCTATTCGTCCTCTGCTGGGTGGCAGGCAAGCAGTGGCTCACAGTGTCCCCCATCCCCAAAGAAGAAGAGCTGTGTGTGGATGCTCAATCCTCCTTTTTCCTTGCTGACCACCAGTAATCCTGGTCCGGTTCCAAACCAGGATCGCTGGTGTGGTGGGTGGTGTGGTACTCAGTGCCTCGGCCTACTGCACCACTGGGCCTGCATTACTAATCACTTTTTTTTTTTTTTACTCAGCTTTATTGCAAACTTATTATGATACCAGTACAAAGACTGTGTGGAGAAGGGGGGGGGGGGACACCCCCTTCTCCCAATATACAGTATGTGTTGGCACAAGATATGTATGGCCAATGACTAAAGATGTATGGCCAATGACTTAAGATTAACAAACTGTGTCTTCATTATTCCAGGTTTATATATATATGTGTACAAGTTGATCTCCAGTGTTTCTCAACAAACATCAATAACCAGCCAACGGGGGCTTAACTGTATTGACGAATTAGGTCGTGTTCATATGTAGCTAGCCTGTGACTGGTCTATGCTCTGCCCAACATTACGGGATAGGGCTTTAGCTGGGTCCAGCACAGTCTCTCCCAGTACAAAGGCCCTTCCTTCCTCATTCCCCGACAACCTCCTATATCCCCACCATATAGTGTCCCATCTGGACCACAGTTTGGTGCTTTTCTCTGTGGTCAGCCTAAGAGAAAGGCAGTTATTCCTTCCATTCTATTAATCTCATTTACTCTGTCTTTCCAGGAGACTAGTGTGGGTGCCATATTTACCAATTACTTTTAACAGAAGAAAATACAATTAAAAAAAATTGTGCATTTTTGTTTTAAACATGACAACTTCCCATCTGGGACAAGGGTGGTGAAGTATATCAAAAAGTGTGGAGTCAGAATTGCACAGGCCAGGAAGTGAAGCTCTATATCCCTTGGGGTCAAGTGTGCAACTGCAGAAGTTAACCTTGGAACCAAGACAACTGAAAGGGCAGTTCCACTGTCGTGTCCCACATCGATAATCAGATCTGTCTGGCCCACGTAGGAGCCACCAGGATCATTGTGGTCGTCTTTTTCTGCAGCTTGACTGGGACCTGCTGAATTAGCAGAATTGGGGGAAAGGCACAGAAAAAGACCCTCCTTCAGCAAATGGACAATGTGTCTTGCCACAAAATTCTAGGTTCTGGATCAAGCGAGAGAACTAAAACATGGCAGTTTTGCACTATGTGGGGGGACGTAAAGGTCCAACTCTTGACAGCCCCACTGCCAAAACAGCAGTTTGACAATGTTGCCATGAAGCTTCCACTCATGCGGCTGTGCCACAGAGCAGCAGCTGAAAGCGGCTCTCAGCACATTTTGTGTGTCTGACAAGTAGATGGCAACGATGTGCATGTTGCACTCCATTGTCCACTCCGATATCACGTCATCTCCTGACGTGAATAAGGAGTGTGCTCCTCTGTTCAGGTAGAACAAGACTGTCTGAACCAGTACAGACCATCTTGGCATCTGCTGGGCCACCTACTGTAGCCCAAACACAACTGTCCTTATTTCCAGTGCACTAAAGAGAAGGGTGAAATAAAAATGCCAGTGAAAGGACCCCTTGAGTCCTGAAGGAATTAAGTGGGAGCTGCACTCCAGGCTGGATGCATCTTACGGCAGAGTGACTTGACAAGGGTCCCTGAAAAAGGACCCCCAACCAACAGATAACTTTTGTCCTACCATCACAACAGTATCCACTACAGGGAGGCACAAATGCTGACTGGGTGGTCGAGAAACAGGTGGGACTGGGACCACTGAGCATGCAGGAACCAGCATGTGCATGCATGTCAGGGAACCATGAATATGGCAACAACCATTACCCCACCGACTGCAGCATGGAGCTGGTTGAGATCACATTGCTCTGGGCAACCTGACCTGCCTAAGCAATCAAAGCAAAAGCCTGATCCTCTGAAATAAAGTCATTGTCCAAGACTTGACTAGAAGAATGCCAATATATTGAAACCTCTGGCAAGGGGTGAGAATTAACTTTGATATGTTGAACAGGGCGCCTAACTCTTCCAGCAACTGTCTCGTCCTATTCACCATGTGAACTGTCAGGTTTGTGGAGGATACCTTCCGGAGCCAATCATCCAGATAGGGGAAACATGTACAGATTATGAAGAACCTTGGCTACCACTGCAAAGCATTTGGTAAATACAGGCAGTGTCAAGGATAACCCAAAAGCAACACTCTGAATTAAGAATGATGGCCCTCAAGACAAAAACCTCAGGTATTCTGCATGGTATGTCCTCACTGTTACTTGCAGGTAAGAATCCAGCATATCTAGTGCACACACATCCAGTCTTCTTGAACCAACAGGGGAGGGAGGTACCCAAGAGAGTGCATGTGAAACATTTCGTAAGCAATATACTTATTCAGAGTCAGAGAAAAGTAGGCGGCCTACAAAAAATATAAAACAACAAGAGGGGATAGGGAAAAGGAAATGTACCATCTTGCATCTAGAAAAGTCACCCGGATGGTGAGGGGGCGCAAAGTCCAGTAAACAGCAGCGGCTAGCACAGGGGATACGTGGAGGGGAAAAGGGGTTCTTCCGCTACATTGGGGAGCGGAGAAAAACTAAGGGCCATCTCGGCAGATTGAGATCAGGAGGAGGGTGGGTGGAAGACGCGAGGGACCACGCAGAGGTATTAAACGTGTACTTCGCCTCTGTGTTCACTAGGGAGGGGGATGAGATATCTACAAAGCAAAGCACGATGGGGATAGAAGCGGTAGCGAGTGGGATCAGGGAAGCAACAGCAACGGAGCAAGAGGGAGGGAGAGGTACCCCAGGGGTGTCACATCAGGATAAGGATAAAAAGGCCAGTAAGATGGAGGGGACGGATGATGCTATCTCCACCGAAAGGGTGTGGTTAGCCCTCGAGGCCCTAAAGAAAGATAAATCTCCTGGGCCGGATGGCATTCATCTGAGAGTACTATGGGAATTGGCGGACATACTGGCTGCACCCCTGGCGGAGCTCTTCAACAGGTCACTTGAGACAGGGAGGGTACCTAGGGATTGGCGAGAGGCACATGTGGTGCCAATCTATAAAGGGGGGTGAAGGAAGTACCAGATAACTATAGACCCATCAGTTTGACCTCGGTGGTGGGAAAATTAATGGAGGGTACACTAACGGAACGATTGGGGGTGTACTTGGAGGAGGTGGGAGGTCTGGATAGTCTGCAACATGGGTTTGTGCCAGGTAGATCATGTCAAACCAATCTTGTGGAGTTCTATGAGTGGGTAACATCAGAACTGGGCAGGAGAAAGCCTGTGGATGTATTCTTGGACTTCAGCAAGGCGTTTGACTCTGTCCCCCACAATGGTCTGGTGGAGAAACTGACGGGGTTGGGAGTAGGCCCTTTGATGGTCAGATGGATTGAAAACTGGCTAGCTGGATGCACCCAGAGAGCAGTGGTCGGTGGGGAGCTCTCGAACCCTAGAGAGGTCGGTAGTGGGGTACCACAGCGCTCGGTCCTGGGTCTGATCCTGTTTAATGCAGACATATCAGACATCAGGGAGGGTATAGGGTGTGAAATGAGTCTCTTCGCTGATGACTCCAAGATGGGAGCAGTAGCTGAGGGGAAGAGGGGAGGTTGGCCCTGCAAGGAGACCTGGACACCCTGGAAAGCTGTGCTCACATGGAAATTAAAATTTCAATGTCACCAAGTGCAAGGTGTTACATCTTGGGCGGGAAAACCCTAAACACAGGTACATCCTGGGAGGGGAGGCGCTGGAGGCCTCAACAGGGGAAAAAGACCTAGGGGTCATGGTGGATGCATGTATGAATAACTCTGAGCAGTGCAGGAGAGCGGCTAGCAAGGCAAACAGGATGTTGGGATGCAGCGTAAGGGGGATCACCTCTAGGAGCAGGAAAGTGATTCTGCTGCTGTACAATGGACTGGTTAGACCACACCTTGATTACTGTGTACAGTACTGGAGACCACACTTGAAGAGGGACATACAGTTCCTGGAGAGGGTACAGAGGAGGGCAATTGAGATGATACGAGGACTAGGGGATTTGACGTATAAGGACAGACTTCAGGAGCTCTGTCTGTTTTCATTGGAGGAGAGGAGAGCCGTGGGGGACATGATTGAGGTCTTCAAGTACCTCAAGGGAATAAATAGGGTAAACATGGAGGGGATCTTTAGACTAAAGCAGGGAGGTATCACCAAAGGGCATGGTTTGAAGGTGGAAGGGTGAGGGGGGAAAAGAGGAGGTGTTTTTTCACTGAGAGAGTGGTGGACCCTTGGAATGCGCTGCCTGGCAAGCTGGTTCCGAGATCCACAGTGGAGGGCTTCAAGAGAGGGTGGGACAGACACAGAAAGCGGATGTATCAGATGATGGCCTGGCCCAGGGGGGTGGGGATGGATGATAGGGGTTTCTGGAACACGGGGGGGGGGGCACCTCGGCACCCAACTAGGGATCTGAGGTTCGAGCAGACTCGATAGACCGTAAGGCCTAATTCTGCTGGCAATTAGTATGTCAATATGTTAGTATTCAGTGCACGAAGATCCAGGATGTGATGAGACTCTCCTGTCTCTTTCAGCACCACAAAGTATCTGGAGTAGAACCCCAGATTCTGTTCCAGAAGTGAAACCAGACAGATAGCTCTTTTGGTCAGCAGAGTCTTAACTTCCTCCCAAAGGAAAGATAGGTGCTACGGAATGCAGTGGGCATGGCTTGGGGGCATCAATGGGACACAGGGATAAACTCCAGGGCCCAGCTTGACAAAACTGCCCCTTACCCCCACCTGGACTGTTGGGGCCAAAGAATTTGATGGACTTAAGGGTTTGCCGAAGAGCCTTGAGGTCATCCAGAGTGGCCTTTTCTGACAGCCCAAAAGTACAGTTAAGTGTGGACTATTCCACATCAGGGGGAAACCTGGTAACCCTGAGCCAGTAATGCGTGCGTATGCAGACACCAGCAGCCGCTGCCCTGGCAGAAGCATCAGTGGTGTTGTAGGCTGAGTGCAATAACTGATTGCCAGCATTAAGGCCCTGGGGTACATACTGCTGATCCTCAGATTTGACTGAACTGTCAGGCAGACTCTCTCTACAGCCTTAGCCATAGACTTGCACTGGTAGTTTTTGGTATTTTACAAAATGTGTCTGGCAGTTTGCAATTTAGAGATCCAAGTATCCCTGAAGAAAAAAATCATCTTCTCCACTGTATCCGGGTCTAGTGCTCATGTGTTGAGGCCTTCTGGAACTATCAAGAGCTGCCACATTCACCAGAGTCCATCTCAGGCTAGCTGAATTAATGCTATGATTATGTAACCCCCACACACACACACAAACTGGGGTTTACTAAAATGTCTTCCTGGGCCCTTAAGTGACCACTGTAAGTAAGGCTGGTGTCCTGTCTTGTAGTAGTTCTATTTGTCTGCATGAGAGCGCTTTAGTCAGCCTCCATGCCTGTCTCTTTAAGAGAGCATCTATGCTGTGTTTAGAAATCAGTCTGGGCTGGGTCAGAGTAATCAAGGCTCGTGACCAGCCAGGCAACCTGTTATACGTCTCCATTCTGCCGTTGCTGTTGGCGTAGAGGGAGCCCTGTTGGGAAACGTCGCTATTTGCTGTTTATCTATTATAATAATAATGTTAGAGAAGTTTGTCTAACCTGCTTTCATTTTCAGTGTGAACATTTGAATAGGAGACACCATTTTGATTCTGGACTGCCAGTATTGGACCAATTGAATCTCTGGGGGCTTAAAATGGAGACTGTCTCCAGGGGTTGTCCGGGAAGGAAATTCTGTAGTATTTGTAGTTTTAGGTGTTTGGCACCTAAATGGACCTGGAGGGGGAGCTCCTACTGTGACAGACAGTTCCCTCAGCCAACCGAACCTTGTGGATTACAAGGAAATACCCAGAACTGCCTGAAGCAGTGTGTCAGTAGAGAGTGGAAGTTGGAGAGTGAACAGGTTGAGCAGCTGTTCCTAGGAGGAGAGTAGGAGAATTGGTGGGAAGGCTCCGTTGGCCTACCTGCCTTGTTCTCTGGCCCAAGAACATTTCAAATAAAAATAAATAAAAAAATTTCATATTGCAGAAGTCAGACTTTTTCCGATTGTCAGCTTAGACCTGCAGCATAGGAAAGAAAATGTCATTACTACTTGCAAGTGGGACTGAAGACTTGCTCCAGAAGCGATCAGCCTGCCTGAATGAGAGAAGATAGTCTCGGATTGAAAGGTTTGCGCAGTGAAGCTGTAATTAGCAAACGGACTTTATCCGAACTGTGGCTTAGAGAAATAACTGATTTAAGTGCGCTGAATGTGTTTCGTGGGTCACGATTTGGTTCCCCACAGCGAATCCTGTTATGCAAGCTGGAGGCTTTCCAGCAGAAGATCATGAACGTTTCTCAGGACTGTTCATCCTGCTTGGGCCATGCCATCTTGACCCAAGCCGCTGCCCGCATTCCAGAGATCATCTCAGCTAAAGACTGGCTTGGGGATTCAGCCCCCTGCTCAACCCTATCAAACAGTTAGCGACCACCAGGAGGTGAGTTGTGTAGGCCCTGCTTTCCCTGGCCCACCGAATCAACACCATGGGGTCTTCATCTCGCCTGTCCTACATCCTGGTCCGGGTTGTGTGAGTACAAATCAAGGTAGCTTGCTGCAACAACAGCTACAAATTACTGTGTGTCACCTGACTGATCTGTTTTGGGTTACTGCTAACAGACTGAGCCATCTGGTTTGGGATTACAAATATTTGGATTGTGCACATATCAACTGTTTTCCTCCCACAGGGCCCCAACAACAGCTACAATGCCAGCCACCCCATGCTAGCCTGTGTAAGATCTGGGTACCCAGGGTTGCAAGACTAATCATCAGGGACTTACAGTGCATGTTGAATTAGCCTAAAGTAAATCAGAGTGCCAATCATTTGACTAAATTCATGCCCATCCCTTGTTCGCTTCCCCTAAATAAACCTGATCATCTGTTTTACGTTTAACCAGTCTAGTGTGCATATTATTACTTGGGTCACAGTGAAAGGTTTAACATTGTGCATTGCTGATCTTATTTTCCAGGGGGTCTTCAGGGCAACTGCAGCAGATCCAGCTCTGGTGGTAAGTGCAAGGGGTGTGAGCATATTCTTACTGTTATCCAGTGCATGCGAATGTTATATGATATTACTGTTTCGGCCACTAGAAGGGTTGGTGGGTGGTTATAGCATCCCAGAGGGCTATACCAAAGTAGTCAAGCTACCCCAATACCATTCCTCTGGGTGGAGGCACCCATTCACAGAACTCAGGCCCCTCAACCTGTGTATATTCCCACAGGCGGGGTAGTAGCCCATAGAATAGCGCCACCTAGGGGTTACAGTTAAGACTTGGCAGGGCCTCTGGTATTAAATATAAGTGTTGCAGAGAAGCTAATGGGAGGTTAACAGTGAGGATTTGGGGGCAAGAGAAACTGAATGACAAAGAATGATATCAGTATATACAGGTGGGGAGATAAAGTTGCTTAACATCTTTGTTAACAAGGCTGTTTAGAGGAACTATAGGCAACATTTGTTTAAACATATGTTACACAGTGTTTTGATTTGTGTGAGTAATCCTAATGTGTCCTTTCATTTGTTTGCTGTTAGGAATTTTTTCTACATTTGTCTACTAGTTTTATGGCCCCTGGCGATCTCCACATTTCTTTTTTTTTATTGCCTTTACAGTATTTTTCCTACAAGGCCTCCCCTCCCAAGTGACAGTGATGCATCCAAGATCCAAGACTACTGATTCGGGGAGGGTGACAGCTGCTGCAAAAGCAACCTGCTGTTAAAAGCCTGATGCTCTGGTTTCAACTAAATAATTCTTTCTAATCCACTCTTTTTGTTTTCTAGGTATGTGTCTAGATCTTGCCAGCACGAGTAAATGTTTTGCTTTTAAAACTTTGTGTCTCATCAGACTACACACAGATATAAAACAGCACACAAATCACCCTAGATCATCAAACCTGTAATTAGTGAAGACACTGTCTAGCGGTTTCCTTACAGAATAGCCCATTCAGTTATCCCTCAGGTGTTTGTCAGACTGTTAATATAGCCTTTATTCATGATCACTGGATAAGAAGAGGAACTTCAAATTATAGCTCTACTGCAGTTAGCTTGACACTAAACCAGCACTTGCTGATTTAACAGTCACAAACACTTCACTGTCGCATGGGACTGGAGGCACTACAGGGGGAAAACAAAACAGTAAAAAATTCAAACATCGAGATCCCCAGCCCACCCAGTGGCGCTGAGTGTTGAGGCGCTGGACGCCGTACCTCGTGCCACACCGGTGACCCGTGTTCAGGAACAAGCACAGGTCACCGGGGGTAAGCAGGGGAGGAGAAGTATTGAGCGTCCAATAGACTGCTCTCCTCCAGAGAGGGGGGTCACTAGCAGTTGGTGCTTGACTGGCCCCTAGCGGCGGCTGGGGGGCAGCACACTGACGCTCTAGAGATTGGGAGAAGGGGCAGACACCTGAAGGGAGCGCCAGGACGATGGGCAAGATGCACTCCCTCAGTCGGGCGTCACTGCATGCCTCCTCTTCAGAGGCAGTAAAAAAAAATAAAAAATGGAGGAAGAAAAAAAAGTGTTCTGGACAGGCAGGATGGCAGCTGGTCCCTGCAGGTGCTGCTCCGTGAACAGGCAGTAACCCTGGCACCGGATCCATATTGGTGGGTAGAGGGGTTCCCTGCCGTCCCGTCACGGGGGGTAAGCCGTGGGGGTAAGCCAGAGGTAAACAGTGAGCAGGAGACTAGGCTGGGGGACCAGCTAGAAGGAATGCCGCCCAGGACAAGGTGGAAAAACAGATTAGCTGTAAAAAATAAACAAAAAAACATGGAATTTCCCTATGGGCTTTAAAACTAGTAGAGATACTTAGAAAAATATCCGGCCAGCAAACAAACGAAGGTACACACTAGGACTACACCCACAACAGTAGATCTTCAAAAGGATCTCTTGCAGCAAGTCACACACTTGGGATATCTGCCAGAGGGTGCTCCTTGCTTGGCAGCCTTCTCAAGCAGTGTGTCTGGGGGCCACCCATGGTGACATCAGGGTAGGGTATGTGTATAAATATATGGATGGCTCTGAGGGCTCCTCAGTTCCCAGCCGGTGACCAGGTCATGACATGGCCCTCCGAGGGGAACTGAGGAGAACATGACAATGGACCTTCCCTGAGAGCGTGGAATAGAAAGATGGCTCTCAGAGAAAAGGAGGGGGATGAAGGGAGGGACAAGGACCTGCTGCAAGAGATTCTCTTGAAGCTCTGTGATAAGTACGTAACAGTACTATCTTCATCGAGAATATCTCTTGCAGCAGGTCATACACTTGGGATGATTCCCAAGCAGTTAATGATCACTCTGGGTGGTCAAGAGAGGAGGCCTTGTAGGACGGCCTTGCCAAAGTTAGCCCTCTTTTTGGATGCTATGTCAAGGCTGTAGTGTTTGGTAAACGTGTGAACCTTGGACCGTGTAGCGGTGTCACAGAAGTCAGATATGGAGATGCCTCTGAAGCAAGCCATGGATGTGGCCATGACCCTAGTGGAATGGGCCTTCACATTCCCAGGCAGAGGTTTGTTGTACTTGTTGTCACAGTAGGTAATGCAGTTGACCAGCCATTTTGACAAGGTCTATTTTGAGACTAGGCTGTCCTTCTTTCTGGGGGTGAAAGATACAAAGATCTGCTTCGTTTTGTGGCACTCCTTGGTGCCTGCAATATAATATCATAAGATTCTATGGATATCTAAGGTATGGAGCAACGCTTCCCCTGGATTGGCATGCTCTGGGTACAAGACTGGAAGATTAATGGCTTGATTCAAAAGTAAATTCCGATACTACCTTGGGTAGAAATTTAAGATTCGTTCTTAGCGAGACCCTATCCTTGTGGAAAATTAAGTAAGGCTTGTGACACGAGAGCCTGGAGTTCTGAAATTCTTCAAGCAGACATTACTGTGACCAAGAATAATGCTTTCCATGACAGGAAGCGAAGTTCACAGGTCGCCGCAGGTTCAAATTGGGATAGAGTCAGCTTTTCTAACATGAAATTCAGGTCCCACAAGGGAACTGGATTATGCAGTGGTGGTTTTATGTGTAGAAAACAGCAAAGAAACAGTTCTGATATGTCTAACTGGGCAACCTGATGGTCGCCTATTGAATCATGGAAGGTCAACATGGCCACCATATGAACCTTAATTAATATCCTAGGCAGTGTTCAGATAGGGAGCAGATTTAGTCCAGGATGAGTGTCACGTCATAAGAATAAGGGTTTATACCTTGATCTATGACCCATGGGGCAAATCATCTGCATTTGGAGATATAAGTCTCCTTGTGGACGCTTCTCTGAAGGCAAGTAAGATGCTGGCGACAGACGAGGATACTTTAGGTCTGGCTATTAGGATGTCCTCAGGAGCCAAGCATGAAGGGGAAGGGAACCGAGGTTCAGGTGAAGGAGGGTCTTGTTCCGCTGTGTCAGAAGGTCGGGGCAAACGGGAAGAGGAATGGGGTCCATGACAGAGTTGTTGAAGTGGAAATCAGATTTGATGAGGCCAGTATGGGGCGATTAGAATCATGGTTGCTCTCTCCAACTGTAGCTTTATCAGTACTCTCTGGATGAGTGGAAAGGGAAGAAAGGCATAGAGTGCCCATTCCAAGAGAGGGACAAGGTGTCATGGCAGTGGCCCTCATGATCTGGATGCAAGGAGCAGTATTCAGGGAGTTTGGCATTGTCGGGAGTGGTGAAGAGGTTGATCTCTGGTGTTTCCCAGAGGTCGAAAAATGTTGTGGAGCACCTCCGACACCAGTTCCCATTCATGGGATTGGGCATGGCAGCTGAGGTAATCCGCTGTCATGCTGTGGGCTCATGGGAAGTGGACTGCCACAAGGTGGATGTCGAGTAATAGCACTTTTCGCCATACACTAAGGGTCTCCTGACACAGAGAGCCTGTGATCTGGTTCCTCCCTGCTTGTTTATGTAGAAAACCAGAGGTGTGTTGCCCAACTGGAAAAGCAGTGGCCCCAGTGATTGAAGGGTTTAAATGCTTGTAGAGCAAAACAGACTGCTCACATCTTCAGTATACTCATATGTAACGCAGATTCGAGGGGTGTCCAGCGACTCTGGGTCTGATGGTCGCCAAGATAAGCACTTCGCTGGCCCAATGGTGCTGAGGGTTGAGCAGCTGGATGCCACACCTCGCACTATGCCAGTGACCCGGGTTCAGAAGCAGACTCTGGTCATTGGAGGTTGGCAGGGGAGGGAGGGGATTGAGCATCCCGAGGACTGCTCTCCCCTCACAGGGTGGGTTATGGGGATTGCACTGCTCTATAGCAGCCCCGATGGAGATCAGGGGCCCAGCATGAGCAGTGCTGCGTAAGGGGGCAGAGCAGCTGCGGACATCAGCACGGAGGTGCTTGGATGTCATGGCATGCCCGCGCTCCACAGGGGGAAACAAACATACAAAAACCCTGAAGGCCAGTGGAGAAGTAGGAGACCCCAGGGACCTGCCCACATCCCGCTGTCGGACCCAGCTGCATCGGATCTTCCACGGTCTACCTGATGACACGGTAAGCCCTCTAATTTCAGAAAGGCCGCCAAGAGTGGGTGGGCCCTCTCCCAGGGGGTGATCCAGGGGCTGGACAAGCTGGGGAAGTCAGGGGGTTTCAGATTGGGAGTAGCAGCAGCCAGTCCAGTGGGTACTCTGGAAGAATGTCCTGCCCTCCAGAGCAGAAAAAGAATCGACAAAAAAAATGATGAGCACCTCATCCTGATTTGGAGGCATCAGTGGTGAGAATCTGCGTCAGCAGTGTGGACTGGAAGGGGAGCCCCGCTAGGAGGTTGAGTGGATCAAGACACCAAGTTAAGGCTTTCCTCAAGGAGGGTGCGATGTGGACTAGACCCTGTAGGTTGTTCATTTTTTGCAGATACTGAGCTCTCAGTGCCCACTGGATAGGTCGTATGTGCAGTTGGGCATATGGGACTGTGGAGATGGTCACTGCCATGTAACCCAATAAAGAACAGTTACATAAGAACTTACCGTAACAGTAGATCTTTGAGGGGATCTAAGAAGATCTGGAGATACTACCAAGCTGTTATATAGGAGGTCTCCAGGAACTGGTGCACAAGAGAGAGATAAGCTTCTGTGCTCTGTCCCCTGGCAGGAAGGCCTTGCCCAGGGAGGTGTCTAGGACTGTTCCTACGTACTGGAGGCGCTGAGAGGGCATCATATGCAACTTGGCAGCACTGATGATTATTCCGAGTTGGGAGAAGAGGTGGAGGGTTTGATCTAGAGATTATACCAGATCTTCTCGGGATGAAGCCTTGAGAAGCCAGTTGTCTAAGTAAGGGAAGATATAGAGACTATGACCGTGGAGTGCTGCTGTTACCATGGGTAGGCATTTGGTGAATATTCATGGTGTGGATGAGAGACTGAATGGTAAGGCTCGAAACTGGTAGTGATTGTCCGGTAGTTTAAAGCATAGGTACTGGAGGGTGCGCTTTGTGGATCTTTATATGAAGGCAAGCGTCCTTCATGTCCAGGTAGCAGATCCAATCCCCTTGGTGTAACAATGGAAGGAGGCTCGGTAAAGTCACCATGCAGAACATTTTGTACTGTATGTATAGATTGAGACCGCTGAGGTCCAGAATTGGTCAAAGGTCCTCGGTGTGCTTGGGAACAAGGAAGAAGTGTGAACAGAAACCTGTTCCCATAGAGTCTAGGGGTACTGGTTGCCATGCTTTCTTTTAGAGGTGAGCGAGCAACTCTGTCAGAAGGACAGATATGTGTTCGAGCAGATAGTGCATTGGCCTCAGAGGATTTTGAGTGGGATATACCAGCAATTCTAGGATATGCCCCACACTGATTAACTGGAGCACCGACTTGTCTGTCCTGATCATCTTCCATGCCTCCAGATGTAGAGAAAAACGTCCTCCCATGGCCTCCGGTGCAGAAGAAGGCACCAGGATGGAGTCGTTGGAGTCAGACAGAAGGGAGTCAGGCAGGGGCGCCGGAAGCGGCAACCCTACCAACCTTGGCGATAGAAACGGAGGCACCTGGAACGGGAGGGGTGGACTTCCTCTTGGTGGGCTGTCTGCCACCCCCTTTCTGCCTATGTGATGCCTGTTGAAACAGATGGCGCTGAGGACCCTGGGGGTGGGAGTGCTACATGTTACGTACCGTATATAGGGTCCTGCCAGAAGCTTGTAACTCACGGAGTATGTCCTGAGCGTCGACAAATGGCTACTGAGTACCCCTTTCCATGGGCACAAGTTTTTTTTTTTTATACATTATATTTATATATAAACAAAACAATATTCATTTCATCATAAAGCACTAAGTACAATGTAAGCAATAATCCCATTACAGTGATATACACATCCACCCCTTGTAATCTGCAGCAATAGGAATGGGAGGGGTATCCCACAGATTTCCAAAAAGTCCATAACAAAAGTTCATGAATGCCAGCCATCTCATTGGCAACTGGAATGTCCAGTGTCAGGAGAATATATAGGAGATAGTAAACAAAAATAATTGTAGATTGCTATTTATCCAAATCTAAATATGCTTTTTCTTTTGCAGCACTACATTCAGCATACGAATGTTCTCCAATAAAACAGTGAAGTAATAACTGAAGCCCACTGAAAGGATCAATATACGAACAATTATACTATAGAAAAATCAACCACAGCAGAACTAAATATACCACCCTCCCCCATTTAACCATGGAGAGACCTAAAGAAGTAAAAACTTACTAATTCCAAAGTGTTTCCCAGTAAAGTATCTAGAGGTCTCTAACCAAGAAGGAAGGAAAGCAGCATTAACAAACAAAATTCTATTGAATACACCAAAATACAGCGTCTTACAATGTCCCAACTTGTGGTGCTATCCCTTACAGCAACACTCCAATGTGTGAGAACCAAAGAACTCTTCAATCTGCCCCGTCAGTATCCTCCTCCTCTTCTTCCAAGACTTCTTTGGAAACAAATTCTTCTTCCATCCTCTCGACCAATTGTCCAGCATCCTTCGGGTCTGTAAACTGCCAGCTCTTCCCGCATAGGTAATATGTAGTCAAGCAGGCAGAAGAAAAGAATGTACGACACCCAGGGCTCAAAGTCTTTGCCTGACCCCATCAAATTGCTTACAACGAGCCAGAGTTTGAAATAAAAGGTCCGGGAACAATTTAACGTCCTTGCCATTAATATCAAGTGAATATACAGCCCTTGCTGTCGAAATGAGCTGATCACAGATCTCCGTATCCAAGGTCTGCAGTAAAACCATGCATGGCTGATCTGTATTAATAGACTGCACTCTGGGGTTCACTTGGTAAGCTCTTCTGAGTGTCTCCCAATCAAAATCATGAGGCATAGGGGATGGAAGAATTCATCCAGTCTTTTAGGTAACCCAATAAATTTGTACCTTCAATGCCTTCGGGAACACCAACTAATCAAACATTCCCAGCTCGTATTTAGTTTTCTAACGCTTTGAGCCGACTCCGAAGTTGCACGTTCTCTTTTGTCAACGTGGTTACCACTGCCTGGGTGTTAATAGAGTGTTTGTCCACTTCAGCGATTGTGCCCGACAGCTCTTTAATGGCGATATCACGCTGTTCCAGTTTTGCCAACATTTTTTCAATTTTTATATCCATGGACTGCATAGTCGCTATCATCTGCTGCCAGGGGAGGTGACAAATCAGGTGCCATAGTATCCTTGTGGCTTGAAGCTTCCTTGGCCTTCCCAGGTTTTGAGATGGAAGGTTTAGACAGACCTGGAGCCATATTCTTCGTTTTCCCCATACCGGATTGTTCGAAAGCTGGTGACTTCTAGAGTCCAGAAAGAAAACATTTTTTTAATGTTTGCTCCAGCTAAAAGTGGAATTTTCAATATTTTTTCCACGCTGATGTGCAGAGCTGTTGAGGAAAAACATCCTGCCTGGAGAATGGATCTCAAGCAACCCCCCCCCCCCCGTAGCAATTTTTGCGAGAAGAAGCACATGGTTGGAGCAAACTGGTCGACAGCAGGAAAAGAACTGAGGAGTCCTCAGGGTTGCCCACGTATTTATACATGTACCTACCCTGACGTCACCATGGACAGCCCCCAGACACATTGCTCAAGAAAGCTGCTGTGCAAGGAGCACCCTCTGGTGGATATCCCAAGTGTGTGACCTGCAGCAAGAGATACCCTCAACAAAGATCTTTTATTCTGGTAAATTTTGACTGTAGTTCCCCTTTTCAGACTGCCACCTGCAGCAGTTTTTTTTTTGTTTTTTTGTTAAAGGAACATTGCAGTTGTCATCAGAAATACCTTTCACAGCAGAATATGAATCTGCATTTAATGCAAATAAAATCATCCCACTGAAACTAAACAATATGACAGTTTGTCTGGGGGTGGGGTGGGGGGTCCTAACTGACAGCCGTCCACACAGCATCCAGTAAAATGCTAATCATTTCAAAAAAGTATAGTTAAGTAAGAACTTATCGTAACAGTAGATCTTCGAGAGAGGTTCCTGCGGTAGGTCATAACATGTAGTACTGCGCCCTCTGGCGTCAGGACCGCACGTTAAACTTTTGCTAGCAATGTCTGGCGGGAGACTGCCCACCCGTCACGTGACTGACGTCAGCATGACCCTGTAAGTGGGCGGTCCCTGCACCCGCCTTCCAGTTCTCCCCCCGGAGACCCCATAGAGTACGACAGGAGAAATGGATATCATCCCTTCCTTACCCTTATTAGCAATCCAGAAGACGCAACGCCTATCGGGTAAGCGCTCATTCGCCTTCTCAGTTCCCTCTGCTTGGAATTCCCTCCCCCTAACTTACTCTCCTGCCCCACCCTATCCTCCTTCAAAAAAGAGCTTACCTCTTTCCTACTAACTCCCCCGCCTCTGCAACTGCTTTAAATAACCCTTATAGCATTGTTAATGCCTCGTCTATGTTACTCTGATAGATGTATCTTGTAATCCACCTGCTCTCGTGTTCCTGCTATGTATATATTGTATAATATTAGTTATTCTATTTATATATGCTTAATGCTTGATCTGTTTTAAGTTACTTACCTGGCTTTCCACTGTAATAATTTCTGCAGCATTGTTAAATCTCTCTGTATCCTGTGTATTATTATTGTATTTATCTACTGTACTGTGTTCATCATTGTCACCCGGGTCATCACTGAAAAAGGGACTGCATGGTCTCAGTGGACTTACCCAGTTACCAAAATTCTATTAATTAAATAAATCCCTGGAGCCTAATCCAAAGAGGCCTGCAAGAGCAAACAGAAGACTAGGGGAAGGAGGGAGGGAAAAGATGACCTACTGCAGGAACCTCTAGAAGACCTACTGTTACAGTAAGTTCTTACGTAACTGTACTATCTTACTTCAAAAGGGTTCCTGCAGTAGGTCATACCATGTAGGACCGAGTCCCTAGCAGTAAACTGATCAAGACAAACTGAAGCATGGGAAGAAGGAAAGTCTGCAGAAAGACCAGAGCAGGTCTATGACAGGAGGCCCTGCAGGACAGCTAGGCCAAAACCTGCCCTACGCCTCGAGGCAATGTCCAGACTGTAATGATTAGTGCAGGTATGGACTGAACTCCAAGTGGCCGCAGCACATGTCTCCACTGTGGACACATTCCTGAAAAGAGCAGCAGAGGCAGCCACACCTCTGGTGGAATGACCTTTGACCTCTCCCAGAAGAGGCTTGTCATACTTCTTGCAGCAGAAACTGATGCAGTTGGCCAACCATTTGGACAGGCACTGCTTAGAGACTGCCAACCCCAGAGTCTTGGGGGTGAAGGAAACAAAAAGTTGATCATCTTTACGGATGTCCTTAGTCCTGTTAATGTAATAGCGCAATATCCTGTGCACATCTAGAGCGTGCAGGAGCGCCTCACCCCTGTCAGAGTAAACCGGATAATACACAGGGAGTTCGACAGTTTGATTCAAAGTGAACTCAGAAACCACCTTGGGAAGAAACTTAGGATTTGTACGCAGAGTCACCTGGTCTCTGTGGAAAATCAGATAAGGCTCCTTAAACATCAGGACCTGGAGCTTGGAAATCCTTCGAGCAGAAGTAATGGCAACTAAAAAAAGCGCCTTCCAAGAGAGTCGGTGCATCTCACAGCTTACTGCTGGTTCAAAGGGAGGTAAAGTAAGCTTTTCCAACATAAAATTCAAGTCCCAAGGTGGAGTGGGGTTACACATAGGTGTTTCAGATGGAGGCTCCCTCTCAGAAATGTCTTGGATACCTCCAACTGAGCAGTCACCTTCCTGTCTACCAGGGAGTAGCAGGCGAAGATAGCGGATAGGTGGACTTTTAGCGAAGAGTAGCTGAGTCCGGAGTCAGACAGGTGCAAGAGGTACTCCATCACCTGGGGCACCGGGCAAGAAAGAGGGTCCCTCTCTTTTGAGGCTGCCCACATGGAAAATAGTTTCCATTTCATAGCGTAAATAGCTCTAGTGGAAGGCTTTCTAGCTTCCACCAGAACCTGGGCAACCCTGTCAGAGACTCCAAAACGGTTAGCAATCATGTCTGAAGGAACCACGCATGGAGGTGTAGGGACCTGAGGCACCAGTCTGCCCATATCCTGCGTCAACTGCTGTAAGAGTGGAAACCAAATTTGCCTGGGCCAGAGTGGGGCGATCAGCAGCAGTCGTGCCCCCTCTGCCTGAAGTTTCAGCAGAGCCTTCTGCAGAATGGGAAAGGGAGGAAGGCGTACAAGTATCTCCCTGTCCAACAGAGAAAAAACATGTTTAGCCAGACAACACCAGGCCCTTGAACGAGTGCGTAGAGCTCGGGAAGCTTTGTGTTGGATGGGGAGGTGAACAGATCTACTTCTGGATGCTCCGCGGTGGAACAGATTTTCTGCTACTTCCTGGTATATTTCCCATTCGTGAGCTAAAGCTAAGGAACGACTGACGCTGCCCACCAGGATATTGTGCACTCCTGGAACATGCACGGCCATGTGAGCTAGGCTATGTTGGACTGCCCAGTACCAGACCCGCATCGCTTCCCTGCACAGGGGATATGATCGGGCGCCTCCTTGCTTGTTTATGTACCAGACCACGGACATGTTGTCGGTCTGTAGCAACAGTGTTCCCATTGTCAGAAGGGACTGGAAGGCCTGAAGGGTGTACAGGACTGCCCTCATCTCCAGAATGTTTATGTGGAGCGAGGATTCCAACTGGGACCATTTCCCCAGGGTTTGGTAGTCTCCCAGGTGAGTTCCCCAATCCAGATCCAATGCGTCTGTGGTGAGGGTCCAGAGGGCAGGAAGGGTCTGAATGATGTCCCCCAAGACATGTTCAGAGGGTCCTGCCACCACAAGGGGTCCTTCTTAAGCGTACTGGACACCAGAACAGGATGATCCAGGTTGCCTGTACCCTGATCCCACTAGACTCGTAAGGTCCATTGAGTGACTCATGTGCAGCCTGGCCAGAGGTGCCATCGGAATGGCCACGGCCATTAAGTCGAGGAGGTGTAAAAACACCTTGGCTGGGGCACGGCTGGAGGAGGCTACCACTCTGGCCTGCTCCTGCAAAGTATTCCACCCTGTCTGTCAGGGGGAAGGCCTTGCCCTGGACTGTGTCCAGCACTGCCCCAATGAATTGGAGGTGCTGAGATGGGGCTAGAGATGACTTGGGGTAACTGATAGCAATACCTAGTTGTGCAAAGAGGTCCAAGGTGGAGGACAGGGAATCCTCCAGGTGCTCCTGGACGGAGCTGCTATGAGCCAATCGTCCAGGCACGGGAACACGTAAATTCCCTGGCGAAGTTCCACTGCCACCACCGCTAGGCACTCGGTAAAGACTCTGGGTGCCGAAGAAAGGTCAAAGGGGAGCGCTTTGAACTGGAAGTGCTCTTCTTGGAAGGAAAAATCGCAGGAAGCGGCTCTGGCCCGAGAAGACAGGTATGTGCAGGTACGCATCCTGCATATCCAGTGCACAGAGTCAATGGTCCATCTGAAGTAGGGGCAGGAGTCCCTGGAGCATCAGTATGCAGAACCTTTTGTATTCTACATAAAGGTTCAGATGGCTGAGGTCTAAGATGGGCCTGAGGTCGCCCATCTTTTTGGGGATGAGGAAGAAATGGGAGTAACACCCTTTTCCCCTCTGCACCCAGGGAACTGTCTCTATCATGGATTTTCAGAGTACAGCCTGGATCTCATCCCTTACCAGAGTTACATGGTCTGAGGGATAATGAGATCGTGTTGGAGGAGAATTTGGAGGTTTTTCCAGAATCTTGATGGTGTGCCCTCTTGCTATGAGCTGAATGACCCAGGAATCCAACGTGATGCCCTGCCACCCTTAAGTGGAGTGGCAAGTCTTCCCCCCACTGGCTCCCCACTGTTTGGAGGTGGAGGAATAGGGGGTCTGAAGGAGTCAGAAGGTGGAGGAATGGGTAAGAAAGGCACCACCTGCAGCTCGTTGGTTCCTGGGGGCAGAGGGAAAGGTAAAGGCAGGTCCTGATGCTCTCCTCTTATTTGGATGTTTGTTAAACGGCTGCTAGCATCGAAAAGGCTGCTTAGGCTTAAAGCCAGTCTTGTACATGGACTTCACTGATCTCAGGGCCTGTTCACTATCCTGGAGGCCCATGATGATATCTTTGGTATCACCCCTGAAGAGGACAGATCCTCGGAAAGGGGCATCCTGTATGGCTGCCTAAACATCTTGAGACAGTCCAGAAATACAGAGCCAAGCATGGCGCCTGAGGCAGACTGCTGTAGCCGATGAGCGAGCCACGGAATCTACAGAGTCATAGGTAGCCCTTAATGCATGCCTACATGAAATGTTTGACAGCCTCAGGGCCTTAGTGAGCTCCGACTTAAGGTCCGAGTCCTCCACTTTTTTTAGCCTGGCCTCGAGTTCAGCCGTGGTAGCTTTTTGGTATGAAATCATATGTGCCATGTAGTTTAAGGAATGTAAGGCACATGTAGAAGAGGAGTAGATCTTACGGCCGAACTGATCTAACTGCCTTGACTCCATGCAGCGATCACAATGGAGTCTGCCTTTGGGTGGGAACAATGATAAGGGACGCTCTCAGGTGAATGGTAGGTCCATTCCACCTTCTTGGGGATGGTCGGGATGAAGTGAAGTATCTGCCAGATAGTGGAGGTGAGATCCTCGTGTGGCTCTGTCCACGGCGGGGGAGAAATCGGTATGGGTGATGCCTCAGAAAGGTCCAAATGTTCTGCTAGGCGCTTGTGTTTCGGGTCCTGTTCCTCTGCATTCCAACCATTGGCTTGTTGGAGAATGCAGTGGAGTTCAGTGAAGGCAGTGTCTTCAGGAGGAGACTTGGGAGACTCCTTACACTTAGACAGCACAATTTCCGAAAGGTTTTCAGAGGATGAGTCTGAGAAACCAGCTTCCGAGTCCGAGGATTCTCCCTTCTCAGAAGTCTTCATCTCAGTTAGAGGGACCTCTGGAGTATCGACCCCAGAAATGTGTGCCATGGAACGGCCTGACCTGTGAGAACCCACGGGTGACAAAGAGCGTAGGGTGGGAGTCACCACCGAGGCCGGTAGTTTCTTGTCCAAATCCGCCACTAACTCGGATCTGGCCTCCTGCCACCAGGTCTGGAACATGGCCTGGAAGTCTGGCTGAGGTGGAGGCTGAGGTTGAGATGGAGGCTGGACGTATTGGTAACGCACCCCTGGATAATGGAGGGGCTAGCCCCGGAAGGATTAGCCACAGGGGTCTGGAGGGTTACCAATGCTAGAGTGGGTGAAGAAAGGACCACTTCCAGGTGACCCACTTCCCCCTCCATCTTGGGTAAAGGGTCGGGCACAGGAAGGCTGGTCTTGGGAGGTCAGCGTGCTCTGCTGGACACTGGGTGTGTTGGCTTCAGCCCCTGATGGGCAAGCTTCAACCGGGTGAATGCCAGAGTCGCTTGTGTCCAACTTATCAGTTGAAGGAAGATGAGCCGGGCAGGCGGGGGAGGAGCCCCCCGGCCGGCTTATCGGTAGATGTCAGGCAGGTTCCCTCCGAGCAGGAACCCGATTCATCGACAATCGGGCATGCTCCGGAAGGACCAGAGTCTGACTTACCGGTATTGATCAGGCATCCGCTGGAGGTCCTGGTGGGCGACTTACCAGTCGTGGATTCGGTCTTGGAGCCTGTCTTGATGGGCTTAAGAGAGGCAGAGGAACTGGACGACAAGGCCTGGACAGTCGCCAGGGGAGGCGGCTGAGGTGCAGTCTTATCTGCAGGTTTAAGTCCCGCGACCTTGCTGGTAGAGGGTCGCTCTCAGTCCTCCAGATGCTCCCGCTCCTGGTGCTTCTCTTTCTCTCTTTCTTCTTAACCTCCGAAGAAGGGGAAGAAGCAGATTACCTCAGCTTCTGCATTTCTTGCTCCAAAGAGGCCATCCTGGATTTTAAAAGATGGGCTTCTAGGGCCTGCTGCCTGTGTTTGCGTGTGGCCTGGTTGAAGAGCTTGCAATCTGGGCAGGCCTTGATGTCACGGACTGGGCCTAGGCAGAAGAGGCAGATCTTATGGCTGTCCTTATGGGGGATCTGCGAGCTGTACTTCTCGCACTTCTTGGTCTTTGGAGGGTCAGATGGAGAAGACATAAAAATTAAGAAGAACAAACTATTAATGGTAGAATATACTTATCAAAATGGCGATCGACTGGAGCAATGTTCACCGTGAGGTCATTGTACAGGCTGAAGGCAGGAAAGAACTGGAAGGTGGGCACAGGGACCACCCACTTATAGGTTCACACTGACGTCAGTCATGTGACATTGGGTGGGCGGTCCGCCACCAGACATTACTAGCAAATGTTTGCCGTGTGGTCCTGACGCCACCAGTCCTACACGTTATGACCTTCTGCAGGAACCCTCTCTAAGTAAGATATGAAAATTACTTACCTACCGTAAATATGATCTTTCTGTGTATCTTCACCATTCATCACTGTTGGGTACTTGGCCAGAGGTCAGGACCCTCGGGAGCTTTTTTTTTTTATTTTATTTTAGGCGGGTGGAGCCAGCACACCATCGGCGCCACCCTCGAGGCCGACGCACTGCGCGGCGCTTGCGGGTTGGCCGTTAGGCTGCGTTGACTCCGCCTGCCTGCCAGTTCTGAGTTGCCGGAGAGGTGAGAGGAAGGGAGTGGAGGGTGGGACAAGGAAGTCCAAGGGACAGAAAAAGGAAAAGATATATGAACCAAAAGGAGAAATAACGACTGAGAGGACAGAAAGGGAGAAAAGTCGGAAACTAAAGGGATTGGGAGGGGCCCCAATCTCTGGAAAAGGAAGAGGGAGGTAGGGTGAGTAAAGAATTTGGGGGGAGGGGGTTAAACAACCCAGACTCTGGTCCGTCTCCAGATTACACAGGAACTGCAAGGAGTAGCCAAAGGCTTTCTGCCAGAATTCAAGGCACAGAATGGCTGGCAAACACTCCAGATAAGCAGAGTCGGCTATTGTGGAAGAAGGACAGGGTACAGAGAATTAACACCCTCTCAAGGAAAAATTATTGGTGGAAAAAAAAAAAATTTTTTTTTATGTAAACAAGGAGAAATAGGTTGGACGGGAACAGGGAGGAGGAGTGAAAGGAGGGCAACTGTCAACTCCGACCCCACAGGAGTGGAGCCAAAGCTCTGGAGAAGGAGAGAGTGGGTAGAGTGAGGCAGGGGTCCCAGAGAAAGAGGTGCCCCAACAAGCACCGTCTCGCTCTACAGGAGAAGAGATAGGTTCTCTGGTGAGCGGAGTTGATCATTCTATACCGGACCAAGGGTGACAACCAGGAAAGACGCAGTCATGCTGTCCGCCTAGTGCAGATCGCTGTCCCTACGACCCTGGTAGCTACCTCGTTGGCATCATAGGATGCCCTCACTTGGTGCCTTGCTAGCTCCAGGCCACGCGCAGAGAGTGCAATGACTTGTCTGGTTTGCTCCGTATCAGGCAATGAGGCTAGGAGCTGACCTAGCCTGGACCACAAGAACCTGTCATAGGCTGCATAGTGGGTCTGATGTGCAGAAATGGAAAGCAATAACCGTGCGGAGTAGAAAGTCCTTCTACTCCAGAAGTCAAAATCCGAGGAGTCTCGATCTGGGGGCCGGTTACAGTGAAGGGCACGAAGCCCATCAGGAGTATCCAACTGCATCAATCCGGACTGCGGATGAGGCATGGAACCTGGAGACTCCGGGGAGATGCAATACCGCTGGCTGAGATCCCTTGGGGCAGAACTCCAGAGAAGGGCCTCTGCCAGGAACACGACGACGCCTCCCGAAAGGGAGCAGGCCAGGGCGGCACCACAAGAGTGGCCTCGCCAAAATCACTTAGAAGGCGTGCGCCGAGTGCTCAGGATTGTTAATAGTGGCAGGTGTGAGGTGCAAGTCCTCCAACATCCTCACGAGGAAGCGCTGATACTCAGCGAGATCAGCAGGTTCCTCTCCCCCAGAAGAGGGGGATGAGGAGCTGGAGGGCACCAGCTGTTCAGGGGGAGGTTGAAAAACCTGACCATCCATCGCCATAACGTAAGCTGGGAAATGTAAGCTGGGAATCAAGCAGTCACCGCTCTGGACTGCTCCCAGGAGAGAGAGGCCCGCTAGGACCAAGGATGCCTGGGAGCGCAGGAGAATGTGGCAGAGGAATGGGGACAGAGTCAAGAAGAGATGTCGGCTGACCACCGCCTGGGCTAAGGAACAGACCGGGAGCACCTGTGGAAGAAGGTGCCCCGGAAGACCCCACAGCCAACAGCTGAACAACCATTTCGGTACTGCATTGGCTACGCCCGGAAGAATCCCCCATGTGAGGCGACCGGGGCCGTATAGGTCCAGAAGGACGGTCCCCTACTTCAAAAGAATGGGGCTCTCTCAAAGAGACTGAGGAGGAAGAGCGGAGATCTGCACTACGGCTTCTCCCAGAGCCCGGGTGGAACCCCGGAAAAGGCCTCTTTGCCTACCCCACGCCCCTTGACCCCTCAGAGTCTGAAAGAGCCCTCCTCCTCTTTGAGACGGCCAGCCTAGGTAGCTGACAGTTCTGGGCAGCACCGAAGGAGCTATCCAGGGCACAGTACCCTCCCCTCCCGTAGGTGCTCTGATCGGCCCCAAAGTTGGGCGATCTAGGCACACCACAGGTGGGAGTACCACTGCTGATGGAGTCAGTGAACCCACCAAGACCAGGCTGCAGAGCAATGGTGGCCTGCACCACTGCCCGCTGGTCAGCACCCCTGACCCCAGTCTCGGTATCCACCGACCCCACCTCAGAAGGGGGCTGACTCTGGCTTGTCAAGAAGACTACTGGGTTTGCCCACCTCAACAGCCAACCCCAAAGGGTCAGACTGTCCGTCTGACCCAGAGCTCGACTCCACCTCCGAGGAGGTACAGGCCAAGGCCCTGTGCCAAACCGTAGGAGGGAGCCCACTGCCATCTTTGCCAAAGGGGCCAGAAACCAAAGCCGTGCCCGAGCCGGTATCTGTGCCCCCTACAGCACCACAAGCGGAATCCACAGGGGGCACAGCTCCAGCCTGAAAAGGAGCTCCAGAGTCGGGACCAGCCATGGCACCATCCGGCCCCATGAGCGGTGCCAAGGATGAAGACGGCGCCGACGATGGCCCGTCGGCGCTGCCCGGCTCCATGGCACCGCGAATGGTGCCAAGAGCAGAGGCGGCACCGGAGTCATTGGTGCAGAGGACGGTGCCGTCTGGCTCCATGGCACTGTGAATGGCGCCAAGGGCAGAGTCAGCGTCAATGGCGGAATCAGATGGCCCCATGGTGCCGTGCCCGGAGGACACAGCGCCGTGGCGAGACACGGACAAAGACAGCGCCGTAGCACCTCCCACGGCGCTGCTAGGCAGTCGTCGGCTGTGAACGGCTCTGACAGAAGCCAAGGCGCCATGCAACAAGTCGGCGCCGATGACAGCACTGACCCGGGCCTTGCGAACTGGGGGTCTGACACTGGGGGAGACTTCACCCCCGAAGGGGCGACTGCTGTGGCGGCACTTCCTGCCCGCCCCCGAAAGGAGTGGGACGGGCCTCCTGCGCCACAGAAGGAGCCTTGGCAATGGCTAGGCTACTAGTAGCCAAGGCTCCCTCCTCCTCAGTCCATGTAGAACCGGAAGGAAAGGCAGAGAGAGCATGACTTGGCCCGACGAGTACGCGCCTGACCCCCGAAAGTCGGCGGAGCTCACCCCACTTTCCACACATGTTGTTCGATGACCCGGTGGTCCATGGAGAAACGGGCGTTGCACGAATCCATGTTGTGAAGCGGGCCAAGACACGAAAGGCACCGGTCGTGCTGGTCGGTGACAGAATACTTTCGGCCGCATGGGCAAAGTCGCCTGGGGGGGCAGACTCATCCTAGAAGTTTTCTTGCCCTCCGACCGAGACATGACCTACGGGGGAAAAAAAACCCCCACCAAAAACAGACTCAACGTCGTAGAAATATAAAGAAACAGAAAAATCTTAGCGGGCGACGTCGAGTATGGCAAAGCAGAACCGGCAGGAACTGATGGACCTCGGCACCGAAGGAAATATAGAAACGGCGTTGAAGGTTTTTCGGCGTCAAAATGTTTTTTGGAGTTGAACTAGGCCTCTAGCGCAGCAGCTCCACATGAGATGCAACCTCTGCGGCAGGAGACGAAGAACTGGCAGGCAGGCGGAGTCGATGCAGCCTAACGGCCAACCCGCGAGCGCCACGCAGAGCGTCGGCGTCGATGGTGCGTCGGCTCCACCCACCTAAAAAAAAAAAGCTTCCGCGGGGTCCTGACCTCCGGCCAAGTACCCAACAGTGATGAATGGTGAAGACTGACACAGATAAGATCTACCATTTCTACATATATATCCACACCTACACACTGAAGTATCCCAATAAAGCATAATAAACCAGCATTAGGACATTTGCCACCCAAAAAAGTTAAAAAGAATTGGTTGCCTGGCCCTGTGGCGCTGGCTGGTGGTGCACTGTTACACTATGTGGGAAGGCTAGGATCGATCCTGGGTCCTGACTTCCTCACCCAGGCTGTTGGGATCTGGATCGACCCTGGGGAGACGGTGCTAAGCATCCTGCTCTCAGCACAACCTGCAGGAGAGAAATGGGACTGCCTAGTCGCTGTAGGTGACCACACACTGCAGCCTTCAGGTAGGTGCTGCCGGCACTCACTGGCTGCATGCTGGGGAGGTTGGAGGGCGTAAAATAAAAAATCCTGAGGGCATGCAGCACGACAGCCAGCACATTCAGGCCCCGCTCTCTGCTACTAGCCAGTGCCACCCAGCAGAGGGTACTTCCCATCACGTCAGCAGGAGTGGTGGGGGATGCCCGACTGTGGCCAGTCCCCACCACGGGGGTTAAGATGTGGGGTAGAGGTACAGGGAGAAGTGCTGGAGAAGCGGAGGGATGAGGCTGGACCCAACTGGGGTGATAGGGAAGCCATGCCAAGAAGGGGTAAAATCTTAATTAAAAAAAAAAAAAAAAACAGTTACGGAATACAAAAGATTTAAGACTGCAGTGTCCATGTTCTGTAAAAAGTAATTAAAAGACCTGCAGAGATGTACACGTCAGCTCAGTGTTGAGAAGAAGAATCACTGTCACCATAATACAATACTTTTAGCACATCCAGTAAAAGTGAAGAATGCAAATTAAATTCACACTGCCATGAGAACCTACTACCTTCTGCCAGTCCAGGTTCTATAATAATATGAATGTTTTGGTGTCCTCGCTCAAGACGGCAGCCAAGCAGAGTGCAGTTCTGTTATTGATGCATGCAGAGTTAAAAATAATGTATTGGGCAAAGCCTTTATTTAATAAAAAAAAAAAATATTCAAAGCTACCTCTACCTCCACTTTTTAAAATTACCAATAGCTCACTATGAGCCAGGGAAATGCAGATTACTCTCCATTCACTGCTGCCTACCTAGCTGTTGCTTTATTATGCAAAGGCCCCACTGCACTGGGTCCGTTTGTAAGATGATAGAAAGCCTGAGCTCTGGAGATGCATACTAACAATTTCTAATGACACTGCACCAGCAGACACAGCAATTTGGACATCAAGGAGATAGGACTTCTAGGCTTGTGCCGGTCTCCAGGGGACATCATAAAACTTTTAAGAGACTCGCTACACATCAATTCATAGCTATTTCACCCAGAAGCAGCTATGTTGAAACACTGGCGTCAGCAAGATTATCTAGCTGCACTTCTATCGGTTTCCTGACCTGTGACTTTATATTCCACCTTCGCTTCCACTCCTTTAATCTACAGTTTCAGGAGCATTTCAAGGAAAATATTTTAAGTATCAAAACAGATAGGGTGATGCAACTTGTGTTCCAATTAGTTTACGGTATGTGATATTTATAACACAAACTGACTGGAACACAAATAGCTTAGCCCTGTCTATTTCTGCTTATAAAACCGCTTTTTGGAGTTTCAGAAAGCAAACACATTGGCATTTACAGCAGCCTGCAATACCCATGATACAAGTCCCCTTAGGGCAGTGCAGACAATCATGAGGTGCTCTCATCCCACTGCTTCCTACAGGATAAAGATTTACTATCCGTATTAGCAGGCAACCTCAGATAATGGAAACTGGTCCATGGATCCATGACAGGTTACTACCCCCAAACACACAGCAAATAGATTATTATTTCTGCAATGCCTAGGATTTTGTAGCAAATCTTTTTCCCCAATCTCTGTATACTACTATCCAGAGTCACCTGTGCAAGCCTGCAATATATTGTATACAAAAATAAACACACTACAGATCCCATTTGTTCTGCTGTATCTATATTGCATAACAAAACATTTATTTTATTTAAAATTTTGATAACTGGGAAAGGCACGCTGAGCCAAGGCTTGTTTCCAGGTGTGACCCGAGGATGGAGGAACAATTACAGACAAAGGACGGTGCTTACAATTACAGTCTGAATACAATTTCTGAACGGTAGTTGTTACAGGCATACAAGATATTGCAATTGAATAGCCATTTAAATTAATACAATGAGTTAATGCAGGCATGCAAAATAAGGCATTGAATACACATTTGAGTAATATAAGTTAATGCAACGGACCGCTTTTGGTAGTCAATACAGTAAGGCTGCAACTCCGTTGTTTTGTAGAGGAGACTGACAGTGAGGGAGGCGTAGTGAGGTAGGAGAAAGCTGGAGGAGGAAGGAAGCATAAGTGCTGTTTGAGGGAGGTGTAGGAGAGAAAACAGTTATGGGAAAGGAGACAGTTCCAAAGGAGGAGTCTGTAGCAGAGAGTGGTTTGCGGCCGACATGTTGGGGTGGGGGGTGGGGGAGAGAGACAGAAAGTGTCCCTGGTGCCCAGAGCATAGGAGGAGGGACTGCACATTGGAGAGATAGAGGAAGTAGACTGAACCAAAATTTAGATATGAGGGGAGCGAGTGGATTGTGCATCTGTGGGATAGAGGCAGGATCAGAGGTTGCAATGATGAGTTCGGGGGGGGGGGCACTGGAGTTTGAAGCGAAGCGACAGAATGAATTCAGCAGGATATCTAACCTGGATAGTAAGGTAGCAGGGACTATCAACATAGTCAAATATATGAATTATGATTTGAGCCACAAGTTCATGTCAGATAAGGAGTGGAAGGGAGTCTGTTACGTAGAGTATACCGAGCTTGGGGCGGAGCCTTGAGGTGATCGCACCAATGTGGAATGAGAAATCCAGATGGGAGTCCAATCAAACCCCTAGATATTTATACAAAACATTTAGAAGATATGAAATTGTACAGCACCAGGACTTGGACTGCCACTAGATCTTTTTAAAATCTTTCATATCAGTGGGTCGGCTCTGAGGCACCGAGTGATGCGTGTTTTCTCGGGACGCTGGCGGCCTGGGTTCATGCCCCTGAGCCCAGAATCAGGAGAGGAGTCCGGCAGGGAGGAGTTATGAGCATTCTCCAGACACAGGAGTGGGGGGGGTGTGGGACAGTCTCTCTCAGACCACTGTTACGTGGCCCCTGGTGGTGGTTTGTGGCTGGTGTTCATGGGGACTTGAGCCTCCAAATGTCGCCAAATGCCCCCAACCCCCAAGAGGCTGCTGTGGTTGGACCAATACATAGGAGGAAGGGAGGGTGGGTTACAGAGAAAAAAGGGAAAATGCAGCCAGTCAGCCAACTGGATGACGCTGGCCAGTCCCTGCTCGCCACAAAGCCTGGAAGTGTCTGCACCAATCCCTCGCTGTGTGTCTGACATAGAATGAAGCCCATGGGCAAGTCTCCTCTCCCAGTTCCCCTGCCACGGCAGGGGGGCCCCCAGTGAAGGGATACATTGGGTCAACTGGGCCATGGCAGTAATGAAGGCGGTGCTATGGTGACAGGGACTGGCGGCAGAGCCCTAGGCCGCAAAGTAGTGGTCGGCCGGGGGCTTGGGGAGCATAAAGAAATCACACGCACAAAAAAAGTTTTCATATCAAAACTCACCCCTCATTTGACAGCTTTATTTAACTACCTTAGCAATAATAACCAATTACCAGAAGCATTTTGGATGCTACAATTCAGTTATTTTGTTTAACAAAAACCAAAAAAAAGACCCTCCTACATCCCACATATTGCCCCATTTCACTACTAAATTCCAACTTTAAAGATATTCTTAAAAATACATGGAGCCAGACTGGAAGAAAATCATATACATTCTTTTCTGCAATGATGAAAATGGCTTTATTAAGGGCAGGAAGGTGGGTAACAATAGTAGATGCACTGTTATCATTAATAATTTTTTTTTATTTTAGTCTTTGGTAACTGGGTAAGGACCACTAGGCACAAGTGCCTGTTTTCAGGGGCGACCTGGTAGCACTGGGTGGTTAAGTGACTTGCTCAGAGTCGCACAGTATGCAAGTGGAGGTTGTGAGAATCAAACTCAGGTCTAATTTGCTGGATGTATCAAGCTCGTTAACACCTCGTTCCTCTAACCTCTAAGCTATACTGCCAGCCCACTGCATCACCTAATGCCCTACTACTTTCCCTAGATGCAAAGAAAGCGTTTGGAGTAGAATGGGACTATGGTTACAATGTACTGGAGTTAGCAGGAATAGGCCCCAATTATAGACAATGGGCCAAACGTCTCCATCATTCCCCATTAAACAATATACTGTCACTAGTCTCCTGTAAGCAGAGGGACTTGGCAAGGGGGGCCCTTATTCCATCTGATATTTCCTGGTGCAACAGATCCCTTCAAAATTGCTCTTCGTGATAATACTCAGATGTCAGAAATTCAAAATGGCCCTTCAGAACATAAACTAAGCAAGCAATGATACCCGAGAGGGTGGGCGGTATTGGGCAATACTGGACTGCCCAGGGTAGTAATGAGGCCAGACGCTGCAGGCAGAGGGCCTTATAACCCCTGGAACGTCCGGTATTGCCCATACCGCCCACCCTGGAGGGTATTATTGTGCTTAAAAAATACGCATCAGCTTAATTTTATTTTTGTGTAATGATTTAAAAAAAAAAAATAAGTAAAATAATAAAAATGATTAGAAACAGCAGCTTCTGGAAAATAGTTCCTGTTCCACTAGAGGGAGCTTTTGCATATGACACCCCTTTTATATCAGTTTACTATGTCTGTTTTCGTTTTCTATATTTTTCTGTCCCCCCCCCCCAATATGAGTTTAGTGATAGGATTAGTGTGGTACAGTTTTTTTAATATTAATTACAAAGTGGGTTTTGCTGCATAATGTGAGCGGTCACCTCAGCGGTACATCGAAAATGACATGGTCTCAGTCAGTCAGAGGAGAGAAAAGTCTTGGGGCTTCAGTGCATCAGATGTTGAGCGAGCTTGGAGGAAGACAAAAAAGTCAACGAGTAAAAAGAGGTACAGTGCTACACTGATTAGTGCTTTTGCTGTGGTCTTTTGAGCGGGGGTAATTATCTGGTAGGCCAGCGTGGCAGCACTCGAAAGCAACGTGGACTCCCCAGAGAAGCAGGCAGCTGTCAACCACAGGATTTACCACGTCCAGCTGGATTTTGTGAGAGTGAAGGTTCGGTACTGTGTTTGAGAACAGTACTTTTCTGAGGTGGAAACATTTTATAGAAAATATGTTGTTGTTTTTGTTTGTTTAGTGGTAGTTTTGTGCTTTTGCAACACTGGGGGTGGGGGGCAGGTATTGAGAGCGGAATGAGAGCAGTTGAAATGGAAAATATTTTACAGGGTACTGGAAGTCGTGCTTTAAAAAAAAAAAAAAAAAAACTGCCGCTTGCTGCAAAGTTTTGAAATACAGTCGAACATGGTTTGTGCTTGTTATCTGTATAGAGCAGGGAGACTGACTGTTGATACACTTCCCTGTCACTAAGTGAGGGTGAAAGATGGCGGCAGTTTGAAATTGTGTGCCCAGCACTTCAGCCAATGAGGAAGCAGGGTGCTGGGCACAAGGATACTTTGCTGGCTATCAGGCAGGTTTGGGCTGCGACTTTTTATGTGGTGGGTATCTATTGAAAGTTAATGTACCCCTGTGGAATGGGTGCCAGCCAATCAGATGCCTCCAAATAAAAAGCCCATTTTCTAAGCTTATTTAGGTGATGCACTTCTTTATCTAACCAACACCTTTATATCCAAAACAGATCTTTCTTTCTCTCTCAAACTCTTTTGCAGAAGCCTCGGGATTTAAAATTAATGGGGGAAAATAAATGCAACTAACGGTTCTTGACATCAAATGAAAACCTGAAATCCCTGCAGATTACAAGTGTGGACTGATGAATCAACAGGTTACTTACCTGTACACATGGTTCTGCTACTAGTATTCAGTTCTCATCCACACTTAGTCAGTCTTCCACTGAGCATGCTCAGACATTAGCGCAGTCTTCAAGTTCAAAGCCCACTCTGCATTCCAATCTGCAGGCTTGAGCAGGAATTCGACGCAAACTACTAGTAGTACAACTATGGTTACAAGTAACCTCTACTTTTAACTACCTAGCTTCAGTTCACTATCCACACAGGAAGAGGGATAAAGATGTGCATCCTAAAGTTTATGACACGAGACCAGAGGACAATGGACCCACAAGCAGTATCACAACATCTGAGCCAGTAACATCTGTAATGGGATATGAATGTGTGTGCATTCAACAAGATAGCATCCCTACATACTTCAGAAATGGGAATGTACCTAGCAACAGAGGCAGCAATGTGTCTGGTGGAGTGAGCCTTCTACCCCACACGTGGCTCCTCCCCAGCCAAACTAACACAGAGCAGGAGGTTATCCATCTGGTGACTGCCTGCTTGGCTGCTGGTCTGCCTCAGACAGCTTCAGCGTATGTGACAAACAGCTGGTGATCCTCAACAAGAAATTCCCCTGTACACTCATGGAAGAAGAGCAGAGCCCTGCAAACATCTATGCAATTCAATTCAAAGTTTATTTTACCAGGATAACACCATTGAGACAACTCATTTGCGAGCAGGTCCTGGACATGGAGCATTCGCTCAGCCTCAGAAACCTTCACTATAACCTTAAAGAGATTATATATATAGAACTGAGGCACCTGGGAGAAACACTAAATAAAATACATAGTGAAGGTGCAAATTACAGGCAAGATCTCCAGATCCAGAGGGGAAAAAAAATGGCCCAAATATTAGGTCATCTGGCAAAGGATTCTAAATAAGTCGACCTCCTCGGTGAAGCAATACGGCAGCTGCAGGAGAGAGAATGTTGCTTCAACCACAAAGTAGAAAACCTGGAGAACAGGTCACATAGAATAAATATCTGAATCCACAGAATCCCTGAGAAACAGAGACTGGAATATAGTATGGCAGAGTTTAAGGAAAAGTTTTATAAAAGATGTGCCAAATTAAGGGGCAGACTACAGAGCAGACAATCAGAGCTGATATATCCCTCACAGTACCACTGACTGACTACAAAGCCAAGCCCAGGACAGTAATAACAGCTTTCTTGAACTACAGAGTGAAAAGTGACATTTTGAAAAGGCCTGGGACGACTTCTGGTGACATCACGACCTCAATGGCTGCCTAGTTCGATCGACTCCACACTTCCCCTAACAAATCCTCCAATAATCGCAGATTCAACTGAAAATTCAACACCCCAAACAGTGGAAGATACTAAGAATGGCGAGGAGAGGTGATCAGTCCAGAGTTAACCCAGACGAGGACAGAGATGCAGGTGGGTTGTTGGAGGAAGACTCGGGCAGCGAGGGCTCCAGGGCCTCGGTCTCCTCTCGTGGAAGTAGGTCCCAAACAAAGCAACCTCCCCTGAGCACGATCCAATGGCAGATGTCCCTGGTACTGAATGAATTAAGGGACTTCAGGAAAGAGATGCGGTCCACAGTCACAGCACTTCGCACTGACCTGTCAAAACTGGAAAAGCAACAGGAGGACCATGAATTGCAGACTACGGAGGTAGATCGGCGTGTGGAGGACATTGAGCGTGCCATACTGCAGCTCCAACAAAATGTTCCGGGTCTGCAGGCAAGGGCAGAAGACGCCAAGAGCCGAAATAGGCGTAATAACATATGCATCCCCGGTGTCCCAGAGGGGGCCGAGGGAACCAACATGCTCCACTTCATTAGACAGCTCCTCACGGATGGAATACACCTACCAGAGCAACTCCCCATGGATATCAAGAGGGCGCATCGCACGCTACGCCCAAAGCTGGGGCCTGGAGCCCGCCCTCGGACAATCCTAGTTCGCTTCCTCAAATTTCAAGAGAAGGAGACAATACTGCACTCTGCATGGAAACAAGGGACTGTAATATTTGGCTCAAGCAGGTTATTCCTTGAAAACGATTAGGCCCCGGAAATCATCATCATCATCAAATCTTTATTTATTCAGGCGAACATCATTGAGCAAGGCTCATTTACAAGATGGACCTGATAAGGTCAAGGTTCAATAGTTGATACACAACAGATACATCATACACTTATATAAGACAGTTATACATACAGGGGAAAATAACGTTAATAAACACAGTGATGTACAGTAAATTCACATGATAAAAGCAGTTACAGGAAAGTTAAGCTAATATTTACAGTATGTACAGTATATACATATCCCAGTGGGGGCATGGCAGACACTCAACATAATGTAATACTAGGATGGTGAAGGTATTACTGGGTGCCATAAGATGGGGTGTCTGTCTGGAAGGAATATGCCATATATGGTTTGGAAGGAGATTTGTGAGATGACAATGCTAGCTCTAGTGGTAGCAATTGCATTTCTCTTTGAAGAAGACTGTACAATGCTGTTTAAAGGATGCAAATGGAATGATATTGGACAGTTTAGGGATTTTGTAGGGTGTTCCATGCTATAGCTAGAGAATAGCTGATTGCTGCCCTCCCTAGCCTGGTGTTGAATTTGGGCAATTTGAGCAGGATGATGTTGTTGCTTCTTAGGGCATAGGAGCTAGGAGAGGTCTGGGTGAAGCAGTCCAGGTTATAGTTTGAAGTTTTTTGACAATGCTCTGTAAATCCATAGTGCTGCATTTCTGTTCCTTCTGAGGTGAAGGAAACCCACCCAACTGCAGCATAAAGAGAGCAATGATGAGTATTAGATGGCAGATCTGTAATGAACCTTATTGCTCTATGATATAAGGTATCCAACTTGTGATGGTAGGAGATGGGGCAGTGACTATAAAGGAAGTCTGCATAGTCAACAACTGATAGAAAATGGCCTGGACTAACCTCATCTTTGAGTGTCTGTTTAGGAAGGGTTTAATCTATAGAGAAGGCCAAGCCTTTGGCGAAGCTTTTTTAACAGTTCTTCTAAATGATGAGTGAAGTCAAGTCTGTTGTCAATCCACACACCTAGGTATTTGAAGTTTTCTACATACTCCAGATTTTCTCCAAGTATAGTGCATAGCTGGGGGAGAATGATTGGAGAGGATGTGCTGGTGGAGCTTTGATTTGTGAACATCATTGCTTTAGTTTTCTTTGCATTTAACAGAAGCTTTTTCTCGAGTAGCTGATATTGTAGCAAGGAGAATTCTGTTTGTAGGATTTCACGAGCAGCTGCAGGCAAAGGGTTGCTGACATACAGAACAGTGTCATCAGCAAAGAGGTGTACAGAGGAATTGGTAAGGGTTGAATCAATGTTATTTATATAAATGGTAAAAAGGATAGAACCCAGAATAGAACCTTGGGGGACTCCTCTTGACAGTGGTTTTAATGGGGATAGGTCACCTTCAGCTTTTACCTGCTGTGACCTACCGGTGAGATAGCATCTGAACCACTGAGGAGGATGGATCTGAGCCAATGGAGTACAGGGATGAAAGTAGTAGCTCGTGGTCCACAGTATCGAATGCTTTGCTTCAGGTCCAGGAATACTGCACAGACATTATTCTTTTATCTAATTCAGATTGCCAGTCATTTGTGACCTTGGCTAGTGCAGTGATAGTGCTATGCTTGGCCCTGAATCCAGATTGAGCTGGGTTTAGGAGGTTAGCATTGTCAAGATACTCCCTTAACTGATTACTCACTAATTTCTCCAGCATCTTGGATAGCACTGGTAGAATGGAAATGGGCCTGTAATTATTAAGATCCATAGGGTCCCTGATTTTAGAAGGAACCACTTGAGCTGTCTTCCACAGTGTGGGAATAGAGCCAGAGTTTAGGGATAGGTTAAAGAGGTGTGTTAGGGGGACTGCAAGTACATGGCATGCAATCTTTAGAAAGTAGGGGTCCAGAGAGTCTGCCCCTGCGCTTTTTTTGGTATCCAGTTGCCATAATAGATCCTCTACTTGTTTCAACAGTATAGATTTGAAGCTGAAGGAAGAGTCAACTCTCGGATCACCAGTGTAATGGGAGCTTAATTGTTCCCTCAGCAGGTTAGCTGGAGAGCTGTCAAAGGCAAGGCCAGCCGTTGTGAAGTGGTTATTGAAGGCGTCCAGAATTTCCATTTTGCCAGTGATAGGGCCATAACTGTTGTGTAATTGAGTTGGAAGGGGGGTGTTAGCGTCCTGCCCCACCATACCCTTGATGGTGCCCCAAAACCTAGCAGGATTATAGTAGGAAGAGTCGAGTTCGGCCAAGTAGAAGGCAGCCTTTGCATCCCTAACTTTCTTGGTGCATCTATTCCTGGCTTTCCTAAAGGTCATCCAGTCATTTGCATTCTTGGTTTTTCTTGCAATTTTCCAGAGTTTGTCTCTCTCCAGCAGTGCAGCTTTGAGGTCAGCTGTAAACCAACGACAGGATTTGTTTTTTATTCAGATACTAGAGATTGGGGAATGGGTGTTAAGGGCATTTATTATAATGTTATTTAGCACCTGCTGAGCTTTTTCAACAGAATGGGCAAGATAAAACTCTTGCCAGTGTGGAGAAGTAAGCTAGATCATGCAAATATCCTTCAATATTGATGTTTTCTTGGATCTCCTCATGAGGAATTTTGCAGGGGCTTGTTGTTATGCTGGTGGATCTTACCCCTACGATGGGGTAGTGATCACTTATATCGCAGAGAAGCACTCCAGCGTGTGTGAATAGATGTGGTTTATTCACTAGCATGATATCAAGTAGTGTGCTGTTATTACTATTCATTGCATTAATTCTTGTTGGTTCATTAATTAGCTGTGTGAACCCATATGTATCACAGAATGGTACCAGAGGTGCAGCTGCCTGGGTAAGCCAGTTGAAATTCAGGTCACCTAGAATAATGACTTCTTCAGTGCTGGGTTTGAGCAGGTTCCCCAGATGGGATAAGAGCTTGTGTTCAGCAGAGGGGGGTCTGTAGCAACCAACTAGCTGAAAAGCTGCTGTATTGGGGAGAGAGACTTTAGGGATAGGCATTCAAACTCCTTGGGCATAGATGTTGCAGCAATACAGGATATAGCTATACCGGATTTTGCATATATGGCTACTCCACCTCCCCTTGTTTGGCGATCAGCTCTGAATAGCTGGTAGTTAGGTAGGTTAACATCCCTGTCTGCTGTGGTGGGTTTGAGCCATGTCTCAGATACCACAAGAAAGTCTGGCAAGGTATGGGCAACCCAGGCTTGTATCAGTGTGAGTTTTTTCAGCAGACTGCATACATTAATATGCAGGAAACTGAGGCCTTTAATTGAGGTTAGGTCTGATGGAGGTGATACATTCAGGGGTCCAGGGTTGATTTCCACATTACCAATACAGAGTAATAGAAAGAGCAGGAGTTTCGTGAGGGCTGCCAGTGATAGGGAGAGGGGCTGTCTTTGGTCCTCCTTCTTTTATTCTGTTGCCACTCTTTTGGGGTGCTCCTGTGGGTTTAAGAGATTGTGTCGAGACACCAAGTAGCAGTTTGGTGGTTAGGCTTAGGGGATCTGTATATCCAGCAGTGGAGCCTTGGTTGAAATACATGTGTGGTGGTATGTGTCTCTTTATGGTGATCACACCACTGTAGTCGATGCAGCAATGGTAGAGCATATGTGAGGGTTTGAGCGTCAGCCAAAGGGGATGGTTCAGAGAGACTGGGCGGATGGATCACCCTAGTTTGTGTGACAGGGACATCATCTTTGTGGAACCCCATGGCTGACAGTGAAAGGAGTATCAGAAGTAAACTCCCCATTATGAGAGAGAGATATTGGTAGTTGGCTATCGGGGAGTAGTGAAGTTGTTGATTGGTTGGATCAGCAAGCCTAAATGCAGCCTACCACACAGTGAATCAAACAAATGAGCCCACTTATAGCTACCAAAACAGGTTTCAAAATTCCAACAGCCCCAAACAATACCCTGCTAGCCCTTAGTAGTAAGAAAGAAAATAAATAACCTTCTACCAAGTAGAATCCACAAGAAACAATGTAAAACAACAATAAGTTATTGTACTGTAGATCTGATTCTGTCCCCCTTCTAGTTCCTTCTGAGAAGCCAAAGCACTGAGTTCCAAACTCTGTGATTTCCCTTGTGCTGCTTTCAAAATCAGACAGTTCCAAACTCTGTGATTTCCCTTGTGCTGCTTTCAAAATCAGACAATTCATGCAACGCCACAAACAATACATTCCAGTACTAAGGGCCTTGAAGGTCACGGGCCTACGTTTCAGGACCCCTTATCCTGCAAAGCTGATGATCCATTTTGAGCAGGGATCCCAGACCTTCGAAACTGCAGAAGAGGCAATCCTAGAGCTCAAGAAGCGTAAGATTGAGGTAAGCCAGGGGAACAATGGTAAGAAAGCCATGATTGCATCAAAAATAGCACAGCAAGTATGGAGCAAGGGGCAATGGAAGAGGCGCAGATGACAAGGGAAGGAGACCATTTTACAGACTGCAGACACCTTGCGGAATGGAGAACAAACAGACTTTGCTGACAAACTCACCCTGAGGGCAGCTGGCATTAGAAGCCCCTGCTGAGGACTGCATCGGGTGAAAACAGCGACCTGATCAGAACTCTTGCAGACAGTTTTTTCTCCGATCTGGACAGTAAAAAGAGGGATGGGGTCTAGAAATCAAGATCTGCCCCTGTGAACTGCTCCTCTGGCAGCCAATCAACACCGAAGAACTGGGGAAAGAAAATGCTATCAGACTGCCCTCAGATAAGTCCCAGTCATTATTTACTAATGTTTTTTCCTCTTCTTCTACCTTGGCTAACCAGTGTCAGATTAAACATTAGGGAGCATAATATTTGTTGATTTAAATTCCCAGAGAGTTAACCTAACTAATGCTCTTCCCCAACCTCTCCTGTAGTTATCCCCCAAAAGATAGAAACTGTCTTTTCAAAGATTCCTGAGCCATGGGAGTACCAACAGATGGCCCCTACCCACCCTTGGCCAGGGACAATGATACCTATTCCTTAAGACTGGGACGCTTTAATAGTACTAACTAAATAATAATTAACATGGCTGGGAAGGGGAGAGCATTCCTGATTTTGGGATGTATAGAGCTGGGTACCACTGATAACCCGGGGATGTCTTAAAGTCCCCCCCCCCCCCAATAAGGAGTGGACCCGGGAGGGGTGGACATTCTCAACAAGGTTATTTCACCTAACCACCTCACCATATTACAGTGAAGAATAAGGGGGTAAGTGTGAGTGAGGAAGGCATTCCAAACCCTATCCTTTACCTCCCCCGTTTCTCTTCCCTATTGACACAAATAGTGTCTAGAGTCTAGACAAACCCGGCTCACCCCCGGGATACTTTAAGGAGGCTTAGAACCTCCTTAGGTCATGAGCAATGACCGATTCGATGGAAGTACCTATGTTTGATGTTTGGACCAGGCTAATCCTAGTAGCCCAGTTGACCCTAGAACCTGCTTGTAGCCATCAATGGTTAGGGGCTTCCCCCTCTTTTGGTTTCATTGTTTATTACTTAGTGCGTTCTACACAAGTTGCTGGGAGGGTTGACTACCCCAGCCTAAGGTTACTAGCTCTAGACCCTGAAAGGTTTGGAAGGCTGGTGAGAGTTATTTCCTTTTGCCAAAGGTCCCTAGTTATGGGCCCCAGGTTCGTTAGAAGAATTTTTAGCTCCCCCCCAAGAGCAGCCTAAAATAGTAAACAGTCACAAGGTTCTAATATATTTGACGGAGGTTACAACACAGATGTTATGCGACAGATGGTTTAAGTTACCTGATATATACCTATATTATAAATGGCAGGCAAACACCTGAAAGAATATTCATTGAATGTGAATGGTTTGAGTAGCCCAATAAAGAGGTCTAAAATTATTTCACTAGTGAAGAAATCCACAGCTGAAATTGTGTACATGCAGGAAACCCACATGACTCCTGCGGAGCACAGGAAGCTTCAGGGAAGGGGCTACACACAGGTCTTCTCATCAGCAATGATGGGTGGCAGGAAAAGAAGGGTCGCCAAATTAATCTCAGGCCACACTCCCTTCCGGATAGTAAAGGAATGGGCAGACCCGGAGGGTCGTTTAGTAATAGTTCAGGGGATCCTGCAAGAACAAGAAGTAACCTTAGCTAATATCTACCTCCCACCAGCCTCAAACATACCTACTATTCGACTTTTTTTTTTTTTTATACTTTTTATTTATAGTATTTTGATGTACAAGCATACATAATACTCATTTCTTGAACAGGTTTATAAGTAGCCATTGTAGTAATACATTACTTAGGATGAAGACTATCTGTTTGGTTGGTACATCAGTAGGGAGATACATCCTCGTTAGTAAATTCAACATCCGTAAACATTTCAGGAGCTATACATGCAACCAATGCCCCAATTAATTTTTTTAGTAATTAAAACATCATGTTTAACTGACCAAGGTCTTATAATAATTTTAACATCTTTCAAGTAAAGGGAAGTCTCTGTTCTGGAGCGCCCCCCTGTGTATAGAGGAGAGCGTTGGTGCTGCCTGCTGCTGGCTGGGATAATGCCCTTGGGTTTACAACTAGGCAGAGAGTACTACTAATATACCTGGTGCTTATTTAGAGAACAATTCCCCGGCACCAAGACCAGCTCGTGCCCATGAAGTGTGCACATCAAGCACCTGATTGCATATGAGCAAGTTACCCGGGCTCCCAAGCACAGCCACACTACTGATTATATTAAATAGATAAAGGCGTAAGGCACCTCTCACTCATTCATATACTGAACAAAGAACTGTACAGTGCTAATAAAGCACATAAACTAAACAGCCGTGTCACTGATTCGAAGAGATCTTTAAATGTTCAAACCATTTAAATTTTAGAAAGTTCTGTCCAACATTTATCAAAACCCATAGGAGAAGGTACATGGTACTTATTTTATTTTCAAAGCTCACTGTCTCTGTAAAAGATTCAGTCCCCCTCCGATTCATTCTCATCTGATAAATGTTCCTCCCGTTGTCTCTTGGCCATTATTCTTTCAATACAGGCCCCAGCTTCTTTAGGATCTGTGAACCGATATAGGCGTCAATCTATTGTGAAGCACAAATGTGCAGGGAAAGCGAGTGAGTAGGAAATGTCCATCTCTTGAAGGCGCTGCTTTACCCCATCAAAGGCCTTCCTCCTCATGTGAGTGGCATATGAGACATCTGGGAAGAACAGTATGCAGGCCTCGTCTATGTGAATTGGACCTTTATTTCTCAGGGCCCCCAAGAGCAAATCTCTTTCGTCCAGGGAGCGCAGTGTTAGGAGAACCGTACGAGGGCTTGTCAATCCACTAGAAGGTCATCTAGGATTAATACGGTAAGCCTTGGTAATCAAACTCTGTTAGCTCAGTCAGGCCCTCCATCCAGGATTGTAAATAGTGTATTAAAGACTCTCCTTCAGTCTCCTCAGGCAAACCAAGAACTCGAACATTCGCGGCCCGCACTGAGTTTTCCAGTTGCTCCACGCGGCTTCTAAAAGCAGCTTGTTCTTGAAGAGATTTTGCCGTGGCGGCTAGGGCCTTCCCCGCAGTGGCTTCCATCGATTTTGTGGCTTCACCCAGTGCATCTATTCTGTGCTCCATAATCATGAATTTTTCAGTAAAGTTGTCCAGCTTCTGGTCCATCTGTTGGACCGTTTTGGTAAGCACTTGAACCGCCATTTGGAGAGTTGTCAATGTGACTCCATTTACATCAGGGCTCGAGGCTTGCATTAGGCCTGGTGGATCATCTGGCGGTTTAGTAGACGGGGTTCGTGGTAGGAAGAAGTCCTGCTTATTTGTTTTTGTATGCCCCATTGTAGCATTAGCGATCCAACTGCAGAATTTTCTTTTCTATGGATATTCTATGGCTGTTAGTTCTAGGCTCAGAAAATTATGTCTTTTATAGTTTTATTATTCGGCGATAGGGAGCTCCAGAAAAATGCTGCTGCTGGCTGGGTTGCTAGCTCCGCCCTACATCTATTCGACTCTTGCTTGATAAAGTAAATCGAGATGACCAGAGGGACCCTGATCTTCGCGGGGGGATTTCAACACTGCCCCAAGCCCATCCCTGGACACCACCAGAGTCTCGGGCGGCAGGCAGTCGGCCCCTCACGTTTTTAAAACAATTCATCGGGGAGGTTGTGTGGCTAGATGTGTGGCGATCCCTACACCCCAGAGACAGAGGGTACTCCTATTGCTCAGCGGTTCATGGGACCTATACAAGAATAGATCATCGTTACACACTGAGGGAGAACCTTGACTCATTGGTTAGTGCTACAATGGGCACTATAGCACATTCAGACCATGCACCACTAATAACCACGTGGAAACTGGGTATAAAGAGGCGCAGCACAAGGTGGAGATTCAATCCAACTCACATGAAGAGTGAACAATTTAGAGATTTTCTCAAAGAGAAAATTACGGAAATTATCCAAGACAGTTCCTCCCAGGAAACTCCTTCCACCATCCAATGGGATACCCTGAAGGCAGTCCTGAGGGGTCACCTGATAAAACACACAGCTAGGCTGGCTAAAGAGTGAAAAGAAAGACAAACACAACTAGAGCAGACACTACAGTTCCTACAGCTAGCTCACCAGCAAGGAGATCACTCAGTGTTGGCACAGATCAAACAGACTAAAAAGGACTTGGATACCCTATGTATCCAACAGACAGAGGTGGCACTGGCATATTTATGGCAGAATGCAGTGAGACTGACCCCGCAGGCCTCCGCCTTTGGCATACCATTTAGTAACAGCAAATATCCACCATTACTGCAATAAAGGACCCAAATACAGGAGCACATCACACCAAACTCAAAAATATAACCCAAGCCTTTTGTCAGTATTTCAGGGCTCTTTATACCACGGACCACCAGTCGGACCCAACACTCTCCAATACTTTCCTGTCCGCATTAGAACTACCCAAACTCAATCTTGACCAGCAAAATAGCCTAATGGTGCTAATCAGCTCTGAGGAACTGATGCTGGCCATCTCCAGGTCCAAAACACAGAAGGCTCTGGGCCCTGACGGATATGGGGCAGAGTTCTATAAGGGCACAACGCAGTCAATTAGTCAGCTAATGCTATGCGCCTTTAATGAAGTTCTCCTAGGGGATGCCTCACCGATAGCTGGTCACATGCAACAATCTCACTTATCCCCAAACCAGATAAGGACCCTTTACAATGTGGCTCATATAGGCCAATCTCGGTGCTCAACATGGACTATAAATATTTTAGGTCCATCTTGGCCTGAAGGGTGGATGCAATCCTCCCGACACTAAAACTGGGATCAAACAGGCTTTGTAAGCTCTAGATATACTTCAGACAATACCCGCAGAGCCCTACACCTAGTACATGAGATGCAATCCCACGAGGATCCATCAGTACTTCTTAACATAGATGCTGAGAAGGCCTACGACCAGGTGTCATGGCCCTTCCTTTTCTCCACTATGATTACAATGGGGTTTCTGGCTCCCTTTGTGGCTATACTCAGGGTAGCATACTCCTCCCCCCCAGGCATGTGTGAAAGTTTCAGGTCAGCACTCTGATTACTTCCTCCTTTTCAGGGGTACGTGTCAGGGTTGCCCCCTGTCCCAAGCAATCAGACTAGCACCAGGGATCGCGGGGGTGCGTATGGATGAAACAGAACACTGTATAGCCTTCTATGCGGATGATGTTCTATTATTTCTCATTGACCCCTCACAATCCATCCCTACAGTCTTCCGAATCCTGGAGGAATTTGGAGCACACTCAGGCTATTGGCTTAACACTAGCAAGACTGACGCCCTTACTTTCCATTATATACCCCCTGATGCACTTAAGGAGTGTTATCCATTTCGATGTGGGCTCTCCAGGATGAAATATTTGGGCATATACCTCTCGCACAGAGCAGAAAATGCCTTGAGTAATAATTACATACCTTTCACCGCACAGACGAAGCAAGATCTCGGAAGATGGAGCATCCTCCCACTGACTATGATTCAGAGAGTTGATGTGGTGAGGATGGTGATCCTCCCAAGAGCCCTCTTCCTTTTTCAGAATGTACCACTTAATCTACCAAATAAATTATTTTGTGACTGGAACAAGGTATTACTGGGTTTGTCTGGGCAGGAAGACGCCCCAGAATTAAACTGAAAATTCTTTTTCTTCCCAAAACGCAAGGCGGTCTTGCACTCCCGAATCTTAAAATGTACTACTGGGCTACTCATCTGTCCTTCATAACCCAACGCCTGGTCGGAGTGTCCCTGGCCCGTTGGAGAGAAATGGAGGAGAGCAGGCTGTTTCAGCATGACCACCAAAGGCTTATTATTTATAAAAATCCTCCCTCACTAGGACAACTAACTCAGAACCCCTGGATTATACACCAAATCCAGGCCTGGCATTCAGCACGTAGATCCCTTAAGCTCACCCCCTTTCTGGTACTGATATGCCCGATAGAACTACTAGAAAACTTTCTCCCAGCCTTACATGACCATACATTCCATACCTGGAGGAACACACACCTTACAGAACTCCCACAGCTCCTGGTGGGACCACATTTTAAGGAGTTCGGGGTGATTCGGCGGGAGTTTCATCTACGCCAATCAGATTTTTTCCATTACGTACAACTATGACACTACTACAAGACCCTCCCCCTAACTGTTCGTACCCTAGGGGAGCACCCTCATGTAGTCCAATTGCTCCAACAAACACTGCAATCCAAGATGTTACCACATCCCATTTCATCCCTATATAAATCCCTGACGGAAACAATGAGGGGAAATAAGGGAGAAATGGAATGAGGAGCTGGGTACCTAAATAACATCACAGCAGTGGGGCATAATATGCCAATCATTAGCGAGAATTACCTACTCCCATACGTGGAGACTGTTCTCTTGGCAGCTGCTGGTAAGATTCTTCCGTACCCCAGCAATGACCGCACATTATCATAACTCTGGCTGAACAGCATGCTGGCGCCAATGTGGGGAGATTAATGCCCACCACTCCCATGTTTTGTGGTCATGTCCAAGGTTACAGCCATTTCTGCAGGGGTTACGGGAAGAATTCGAGGAGCTCTTTGGGCTTAGGCTCTCCTTGACCGGGGAGTTCTTTATTTTACATGTTCTCCCACAGCAGCTACGAAACCCCCACTATCAGTACCCTACTGGGAATCTTCCTGCTCGCAGCGAAGACGGCCATTACCAAACATTGGCTCACTACAGTGATGCCTTCAATCTCGGACTGGAGAGAGATAGTCAATCACATATATAGATCAGACAGAATTACACACAACTTAAATGATAACACAGATCTTTGTTGCATAAAGTGGAGAAGATGGATAATGCACATCATGACCAAATACCCACACTTGATTGACTCTTCACCTGCAAATCTCCTGAGATCTTCCTTGAATCTTCAATCCACCGTGGGCCAAAAGGCTACATCAACCTTCTCCTTCAACCCAATATCATTGAAAGAAGTGGAAGATCTCCTCTCCAATTTGGATACTTCAAAAAGTGCAGGTACAGACTCCCTGGACCCCTACTTCCTCAAGATTGCATCTCAAGTCTTATCTGCCCCCCTCACTCATCTCTTCAATCTTTCCCTCACCACTGGATCCATTCCTCCATTTGGAAAACAGCTCAAGTAGTTCCTTTACTCAAATCTGGTGATCCCATGGATCTCAATAATTACAGGCCCATTTCCATCCTATCAGTTCTGTCCAAGATGTTAAAAGTTAGTAAACTCACAATTAAGGGTTTACCTGGATAACAATAACCTCCTAAACACAGCACAATCAGGATTTAGATCAAGGCACAGCACCATTTCAGCCCTAGCCAAAGTAACCAACGACTGGCAGACTGCTATGGATAAGAAGAATAGTACCTGTGCTGTGTTCCTGGATTTAAGCAAAGCATTTGACACAGTGGATCATGAATCACTGATCACCTCCCTGGTTCAATAGGGTTGGATTCCCTTCACTCAATTGGTTCAAGTGCTATCTATCAGACAGATCACAACTGGTAAAAATGGAAACTACCTATCCACTTTAAAACCACTGCTAAGAGGTGTACCATAAGGCTCTATTCTTGGCCCCATCCTCTTTGCCATCTATATTAATAATATTGATGCTAACCTCACTCAATCAAACATCCATCTGTTTGCTGATGATACTGTGCTATATGTTAGCAATCCTTCATTGTCTAAAGCCTGTGAACTGCTACAATCTGAATTCTCCATCCTACAACACAACTTACTGGATAAAAACTACTTCTAAATGCCAAAAAAACAAAAGCTATGCTCTTTTCCTCACAAAGTTGCTCTGCCACTACCCCATCATCTACCACCCTACAACTAACCACCTTACTTGGAGAGAAGCTGGAATACGTTGATAACTTCAAATATCTTGGTGTCTGGTTGATAAACTTGACTTTTCTGTACATATTGAGGAGCTACTAAAGAAACTGAGACAAAGGCTTGGTTTATTTTTTAGAATAAAGCACTACCTCAACAGAGACTCCAAAAAAAGATTAATCCAGGCTTCATTCCTATCCTCATTGACTATGCTGACTTTCTGTATGGACACTGTTCACTCCCTCTTAAATAAACTGGACACCCTATACCACAGGTCCATCAGATTCATTACTGACCTTCCCTTCAGCACCCACCATTGTTCCCTTTATAAGGCAGTTAACTGGTCATCATTACAACACAGAAGAAACAGGAATGCTGCAATTTGATATTCAAAGCCTTATCAGGCAAGCTACCTACCTACATCTCGGACTGTTTTACTCAAATCACTTCTAGGCCATACAACCTAAGGATCAGCAAAATTATCATTCTTAAGGTCCCCAATGCCTGCACCCAGCTTGGGAGGGTTGCTATCAGCTACTCACTAGCAATTGTTTGGAACTCACTCCAAAAACCATGAAGCTAAATAACCTCCCACCCTTAATATCCTTCAAAGATTATTCACCACCCTATTCCCAGAACTCTGCAACTGCTTCCACAAGGCCTAATTCACGGCCTACCCACCCCCCTTTTCTGCTAGTGTTTCTATATGCTGAAAACTCCAGTTCCCAGTCCCAAGATTCACCCTCAAAATGCCTGCTAGGTCCTATAATCTACATATTAACTCTGATGTGCCAACTGCCTACTGTCTCCCAGATTATAAGTATTAATGCCTTGTACATATGTATATTGTTATATACTAGCACTTATGTCATTGTATTACTGTTTTTTGTTACCCCTGTCATTGTATTACTGTTTATGATACCCTTGTCAATGTAATAACACTTAACATAGAAACATAGAAACATAGAATTTGACGGCAGATAAGGACCGCTTGGCCCACCCAGTCTGCCCATTTCCCTACCTACTGGATAAGCTGCAGATCCTAGTTAACCAGCAGCCTACTTCTTCCTACCCCCATCCCCCAGAACTGCCTTATGACTATCCCATGCATGCTTGAATTCCACCACTGATTTTGACTCCACAACCTCCTTCGGAAGGCCGTTCCATGCATCCACAACCTCTCTGTAAAAAATACTTCTAAATTACCTCTGAGCCGCCTTATTTTCAAATTGTGCCCTTTGTTCTTGCACACCTCTTTTTGAAAGATGCTACCCTCTTGGACTTTGTTGATTCCTTGAGGTACTTGAGACGTTTCTATCATGTCCCCCTCTCCCTTCTTTCCTCGAGGCTATACATATTAAGCTCCTTAAGTCTCTCTTCATATGTCTTCGGTGCAGACCCCACCATTTTAGTTGCCCTCCTCTGGACAGCTTCCATCCTGTCTATGTCTTTCGGAGATTGGGTCTCCAGAACTGCACACAATACTCCAGATGGGGTCTCACCAGCTGTCTGTACAGAGGGATAATAACTTCCTGTTTTCTACTGGTGATGCCTCTCCTATGCATCCCAGTATCCCCCAACCCTCCTTGCTGCCCTCTCACATTGCTTGCCCGTCTTTAGGTCATCTGATATGACTACCCCCAGGTCCCTTTCCATTTTGTTGTTGTTAGTATCTCACCCCCATTGTGTACTCTTCCCGGTTTTTGTTTCCCAGGTGTATTCTGCACTTCTTAGCATTGAATCTAAGCTGCCATACATTTGACCATTTCTCTAACCTTGCCAAGTCCTTTCTCATCCTTTCCACCCCACCCTGTGCATCAACTCTGTTGCAGATCTTAGTGTCATCTGCAAAGAGACATACTTTTCCTTCCAGTCTTTCTGCAATGTCGCTTATAAAGACATTGAAGAGGACCGTCCATAATACTGAACCTCATGTGTACCCCAATTAGTAACCCTCCTCTTTCTTCTGAGTGGACTCCATTACTATTACCTCTGTGTCCTATTCTCCAGCCAGTTCTTTACCCAGGCTGTCATCTTGGGACCCACTCCCAGGCTGGCTAACTTGCATATTAATCTTTTGTGTGGGACTGTGTCAAATGCCTTGCTAAAGTCTAGGTAGGCCATGTCCACACCCCTCCCTGATCTACTACTTTGGTCACCCAGTCAAAGAAATCTATCAGATTCGTCTGGCATGACCTTCCCGCTGTGAATCCATGCTGCCTAGGGTCCTGTGCCCCTCTGGCCTCTAGATACTCGACAATTCTTTCCTTTAGAAGTGATTCCATCATTTTCCCTATCACTGAGGTTAAACTAACAGGTCTATAGTTTCCTGCTTCTGCCTTGCTCCCACTTTTGTGAAGGGAATCACATCTGCCCTCCTCCAGTCCTCGGGTACACCCCATCCTCCCATGATTTGTTAAAAGGGTAGTCAGTGGTGTCACTAGTTCTACCCTTAGTTCTTTTAAATTCTGGGATGAATCCCATCAGGCCCCATTGCTTTGTCCACCTTCAGTTTTAAGAGTTCTTTCAGAACCCTTTGTTCTGTAAATGGGCGGTATCAACTTCTGTATCCAGAGTGTTACTACTGATTGTTTTATGTACCTCCCCTCTTCCTTTGTAAATACTGAGCAAAATATTTGTTTAGTATCTCTGCCTTTTCACAGTCTCCTCTGCCCACCCTCCTCCCCTTTATTAAGCCTCACTATCCCTCCCTTGGTCTTCCTTCGCTCCTGATGTACCTATAAAGGTTTTATCCCCTTCTTAACTGAGTTGGCTATCTTTTCCTCGGTTTGGGCCTTTGCTGTTCTGACTGCCTTCCAGCCTCCTTTTGCTTTAACTGATACAGTTCTCTGTCCTGCTCCTTCTGCGATTCCTTGTACTTCCTGAATGCTTTCTTTTTCTCTTGAACCTTCACTGCCACTTCCTTTGAGAACCATAGTGGTTTCTTACATCGTCTTGTTTTGTTTATTTGCTTCACACAAAGGCTTGTTACCCCTGTGATGGCAGTTTTTATTATTCCCCATTGTTCTTCCACCCCTCCTTCCTGCCCATTTGCTAGTGCATTCCTTAGGCACTCACCCATTTTGGCAAAGTCAGCCCTCCTAAAGTCCAGTACTTTTGTCTTTGTATGGCTTGACTCTATTGCTGTGTTTATTGTGAACCATACTGTTCGATGGTCGCTAGTTCCCAGATGGCTACCCACTTCTACATCTGTAATCCTCTCACCATCTCCATTTGAGAGAATCAAGTCTAATATTGCTCCCTCTCGAGTGGGCTCCAGTACTAGTTGTCTAAGGCATGCCCCCTGTAGGGCATCTAGAATAACTGCACTCTTGATGGCAGCTGCAACTGCACTCCAGTTAACATCTGGCATATTCAGATCACCCATCAGTAATATCTCCCTTTTCTGCCATTCTAAGTATACTTTCTATCATTTCCTGTCCATTTCCTCCCCTGAGAAGAGAAGGTCTGTACTCACAACCCCTCTTGGCGTATTGTAGGTGCCATTGCCTGTCTCCAAATTTACCCACAGTGCTTCTTCTCCTCCCTGTGTACCTTTTTGTTCTGTTGCTTTTATTCCTTCCTTATGTAAAGAACTACTCCTCCTCTCTTTTACCCTCCTGTCCCTCCTGTACACAGTGTATCCTGGTATGTTTATGTCCCAGTCATGGTTTTGTGTGTACCATGTTTCTGTGACTGCCACGATATCCAGATGTTCTTCCTCCATCAAGGCCACTAATTCAGGAAGCTTGTTACCCAGACTACGGGCATTAGTACTCATTGCTCTCCATTTTTTGATGGCTTTACCTTCCAGTGCAGCATCCCCCACTGACCGTTCTACCTCTGTCTTTTTCTCATTTAGTACACTTGCACTTCTTGACCACTCAGGTCCATCTTGTAAATGAGCTATGCTCAATGATGTTCGCCTGATTAAATAAAGATTTTGATTGATTGATTTTGATTAGACTCTCCACACCAAGTTTGGTTATTATCACTTAAGAGATGAAGGTTACATCTTGGCAGGGCACATGACCCACTTGCACGGGGCGATGGAAGTGTATTAAGGGGCAAACACTAGAGGGAATAAAATCAGAGAAAGGAATGAGGGAAGGGTATGCGGAGAGAAGTTCCTGGGAAGAGACGAAAAGAGACAGAGAAGAAAACAGAATGAGCTTAACCAAGAAAGAAGATTGTGTATCCAGGTAAAACTGTGTCTCATAAATGATGAATATTGCAAGCCTATATGAACTATAACCCTGTCTAAGTAACCAATTACAATAATGTAAATGTGACTGTAAAAATGGAAACATTTTCAATAAAGACTACATTTGCAAAACAAAGAAAAGGCCTGGGACTGTAAATAAGTGGTATCAAGTGACAGAATATTATTTCTTGTGCATAACTTTGCCCCAACTACTATGAAAAAGCGGAAACCACTATATTTTATTTTTTTAATTTTTGTTAACTGGGTTGAGGTGCACTAGGCAGACATTTGCCTATTTTCAGGTACGACTCGGGAGGTTACAAAGGTGAGGATATACAGCTATCACTGAGGACAATAACAGGTACAGGGTGTTATACTGTACAGAGGATCCATTTTACACACCAGCTACATAGAGTGCATAGGTACATACAGTGAGGTAACATATACAGTATAGTGAAAAGCGATTAATATGTTCAACGTAAAACCACTGACATCTTGGGTCCTAAGGCAGAGGTGAATGGGCATGGGTGAGAGGTGTGTACAGGACGTGATGAGTACAACTGTTTATGTATATGCAGAACTGAAAGCTAATCGGTGAAGGCACGTATCCACTTACCAGCCTGGCTGAAAGTATTCGCAGATGCAGGGGAAGAGGCATTAGATTTATCGAATGGGTCGCACCGTGATGTGGTGGTTTGGCTTGCTCACATTGGAATTCCAATCTGAAAACTAAGAGACCCCTTTTCATGGAGTTTAAAGTAAGAAAAGCCAATGGGCAGTTAAATTGTTTAATTTTGAATATGCGCCATTTTTTGGGGCTGTGCACTGGATGCCACACACCAGCAGCACCCTTCACCAGAAATGTGAATTACATTTTGTGAGCAATGCAAAGGTTTTGAGCGTGCTTTCTGGTTGTCATTAGATTCATTAACAGAAGCCATTGTGCAAGAGGAATTCCTGTATGCTCTCCTTCATGAATTCTACATACCCCAGGTCTTTCAAATGGAACTGGTCTAGCCTCCACCTTCGAGGTGCATTAGAGGAACCCGACACCTGTAGCTGTAAGCTATGTGGAGCATGATCCGAGACCAAGGCGGTATGGTAAACCGCATCTCCCACCTCCATCAATAAAGAGGCCCCCACCAGGATTCTGTCGATCCGTGCATATGAGTAATGGGCGTGTGGGGAAAAAAAACTATAATACTGCCCAGCAGTATTGGCATGTCTCCATGTATCAGTCAGGCTGAGTTTAGTCTGCATTTCTCCCAACGCTCCAGCATTCCTTGACAGGGGTGCCAGGGACACAGCGGGATGGTCTAGTAAGGTATCTAGAATGCAACTGAAGTCGCCTCCAAGGACCTAAGATCCCTCCCACTTAGAGACAAATCTAGGGCTAGCCACTGAAAAAACCCTGGGTCATCTACATTAGGTGCATACACGGATCACACTAAAATTGACCGTCCCCCCATTAGGACTAGTTTAGCAAGGGCATACCTGCCCACCAGGTCCACCAACTCTTCCAACACCTCACCTGAAGGGTCCACGTGGTATACAAATCAGAGGCCCCTCAGCGCTCGATGAAAAAGTGGAGGACACTCCAGGTCCCTCCTACAAATATGGCGGTTTTAGAGGCCTCCAGAGTGGAGAAGTGGGTCTCCTGTATAAGTAAACCTATCCCCTCATTCTACGCACCGCCGACAGGACTTTCCTGCATTTGAAGATCGACTTATGCCCATTGATATTACACGTTATTATTTTAATGTCACCCTCCATTGCCCTGATCCATCAGACATTGGGCCCGATGTGAACAACTTTGCTGCACTTCCTGAACCATTTTTTAAGAGAATAAAACCCAAGGAACAGCCATATCCCACCCTCCCTAGCCCTCCCTTGGTCACCCTCCAGACCCCCATGTAGAAACAATCCACAAAACAGCAACCTACCCCTGAGATATAGGTGACAAACAGATTGTTACAAGCTCAAATGGGCAGACTGGGTGGGCCACAGGCCCTTATCTGCCGACACTGTCTATGTATCTATGTATCCTTAAGGCAACATAGCCCTCCCTCAGTTAAACTAACCCCACGTAACAGACTGAGGTCTCTATCCTCCAGGCAAAGTTCTCCTGCGCAGTGTATGGAAGCACATCAGGCCCTGAGGTCAGGCACTGCCACTGCCTTCGACCTCCCCACCCCAAGTTACCCATATAACAGCTCCCAACAAGAAAGAAAGCTCCCCCAACCCCCCTTCCCCTCAAAGCACAACTGCGCTTTGAGACAATTTCCCTTCAAACAACAGGCGGTAAATATTATAAGTACAAGGATATTAACCATTTAGTATTATTAACTGAGCCAAACTGGTGCAAATATTCCTACTAAGGAAGTCAAGAGTCTCCAAGGGGCAACTTGTAAAACACAACCCCCTGAAAGTGTGCTGCAAATTAATCCTCACAGTAAACAAACACAAAACGTAGGATTTTATCAGCTGAGACTATGACAAATTAGATTTAACTTAAGTCCCAATCCCCTTTTTGTCCCAGCAACACTATCGAGACCAGCACACCTAAAAAAGTAATTCAGCTGGCTCTGAAGAGACGCACCATAACATGGCGTTAACAAAACCGAATGCGAGTCAGCTTGCGGGTAAAGAGTACACTGGAAAAAATATATTATGAATAGTTCCATTAAGTTCACGGCTTAAACGTTCCAGCTGCCCCGTTGCTACCTAAGCCCCTAGGCATGGTCGGGGAAATCAGTTGTCCGAGCACCACCATATCAACTCCCTAGGCTTCATGGACAGATTTAACCACACATGGCCTGCAAGCCAGGCCTATAGGATCAGTCACTCTACATGTTCGTCTATCCCAAACAACGAGAGTAAGTTAACACAGCCGGTGCAGGACCTTTTACCCCAGCAACAGAGCCTGTGCCAGAACAACAGATAGAGAAAGAAATAAGAGCCCATATATGGGGACTTAACTGTGTTGTGATCGATCAAGGTGACGCCAAGTGCGCAACCCTTCCTCTGGACTCCTCTTCCTCCACCCAACATGCTGCACCTGAAGGGCACTGAAAGAACTTTGGAGGCTGACTGGCTCTCATGATCTTCAGCGTGGCTGGGTAAAGAAATGAGAACTCCCATCCCATTTTAAATAACTTGGCCTTTATAGTGGTGAACTTCTGCCTCTGGATTTGAAGATATCGGCTGTAATCCTGGTAAATGTAAATCTTAGTGTTATTGTACAGGATGGGCCCCTTACTTTTTGCTTGCTTTAGTACAGCCTCTCTGTCTACATATTGAAGATATTTCACCAAGCAATGTCAAGGTTTGTTCCCCAGTTTTGGAGAGGGACCAACACAATGTGTTCTTTCAACTTTGTACATTGCCGCCTCTGGCGGCATTTCCAGGTGTTCGACCAGCCATGCATGAAGGCCCTTTTCAGGGTTTCGTACCTCAGTACCCTCCAGTGGTCCTATTATTCGGAGGTTAGATCTGCAGAACCTATCTTCCTGATCATCCACCCGGTCTAGGAGCTCCTGCAGATGTTTTTTTAAGGTTATTCCTCTCAGATGCCACTTCCGATAATGTGTCCTCCAGTTGGCCTACTCGGGTCTCCAGCTCCGCAATTTGGTTTGAGTGCGTCACTGTGGTCTCGGAGAGGCCCGTCACAACCCCTTGTAAGTGCATGAGCTGTGCTGTAATATTTAAAAATCCCAACTTCATTTCCTGCTGCATCTGGAGTAAATAGTAGGAACGCCAGCTAGGAATCTCCCAATGTCTGCCACAGTGGTGGAGCTCTAGCCTGGATCGGCCCTCGAACTGGGGTCCACGCTCAGCTCTCTGCCACACTCGCTCCTGCCCGACCTCCCTGCTGCTTAGCTTCAAAATTCAACTTTGCCTGTTTATTTTTGTGCCGCGCCGCTGCCATTTAAGCACACACGCATTTCAGTGCCTTTTTTAAAAGATTTTGCCAGCTTAATAACGCCCCTTGTATACAATTAATGAAAGCGCCATGAGGAGATAGATAGCATGCGTCCACCATAATCCACGGCTAGCTCCGCCCCCCCCATGCCGGTCTTCTAAAGTTGAAGGATGCAAGGTGTAACCCAGGCCATACGCTTGGGGATTGTGTTCATGGCCAAGGCAGTAGACGCACATGGTGTGCGGGTCCATCCTGAACATCTTCTGTCCTCAGGAGCATTTTTTTTAATTTCTGTGCCAACTTCGAGTCATCCATCATGGGTAAGGTGAAGGAATCGCCTGAAAATTGAAAAATTCACAAATGCAATGGTTATAGAAAGCAAAGGGCATTCTCAGCATGAGAGTGGTAAGGAGGGAACCTTCTTCTTTGAGCGGAAAAGAAGATCTGATGTCATGGGGCGGTGCCGAGGGAGTTACTACCCAGGTGGGTGGGAGGAGTCTACCTGAAGACTTCCTGGCTAGCCTTAAAGGGGAAAGGACACTGCCAGAAGTGTGGATACATATCCATGTCCCTAGAATATCTGTTGTACATCTCCAATTTGAGGCTTTATTCTAGAATCTTTGATGTTTTTTGACAACGGTATCCCACTCCGGGCCCTACAGCTGCCCCTCCAATCCCACCAAGCCACTCCCCGCTGTCAGTCACCAACATGATCTCCAAGAACTTCAGCATCCAGGGTGCTGATTTGTCTCTGCCAGTGCCTTCTCTGGCTTCGTAAAGGTGCACCTCTATTATACTCCACTGCTGTTTTGTACCTGGTACTGGCTGTAGGGATCTTAATGGTGCACTAGAGGGCTGCTGTGGCGGGGGGGGGTGACAAGGGCTGTCATCTGGTGTGCCATTTTCGCTTCTTTTCTCCTGTTCCTCAACACAATACCACACACATGCTCATACTTGGGGCTTGACTATGTGATCACCCAAATCATGAATGGCACCTTCACCATGCCACCGACTGGTACCACTGTAGGAACAGTGCAATATGGCCTTCCCCAGGGAAGAGCGGATCCAAACACTCAAAGCCCCCCTGCCAGTCTCTGCCCCGGACTCGGACCACGAATGCCAGTCACCAGCATGCCAGTGTGATCCCCTGTCACTCAGCGCCACAGAACAAGCAACACTAGAATGTTACGTGCCTCCTCTTTGTTGTCTGTAGAAGTTAGGCCCACCATGTTTGGTTGAGAAGTTGAACAGGGATTCTTCTGCACGCCTAATCAGCACACAAGACAGACTGAACACTGCAACCACCAGAATAATTCTGTCTCTGACTATCAGGCTGCTGCCAGGTGGAACAAGCTCCCACCGAGAATAAGGGAAGTGTTTAACATTCATAACTTTAAGGGACTGTCATATTAGCACTTGCAGGCAACCAGTTCCTGTTTTAGTAAATGTTTTGTGCATCTCTGTACTGTAACTTGTCTGCTGCTGTTGCTAGTTCCTAGGATGTCATTGTAAACAAGATTCTTCATCACAGCCAGAATTTTCCTGGTGACTTTTTTTGGCCGCTGCATATATCCACCTCACTATGCTCACCAGCACCTCACTCCTTCAGCACCTCCCCTTCCCCTCAGCAATGCTGCCCCCACTATCCCTTGAGTGGCAGTACAGCACAGTGGGTTAAGGCTCTGAGCTGCAGATCTGTAGAGCTGGGTTTGAATCCCACAGCTGCCTAGGTGCATACTGTGTGATCCTGAGCAAGTCACTTAACTTCCTTGTGCTTCCAGGTCACATCTGGAAACAAGCTTCGGCTTAGTGTGCTACTCCTGCTTAAACAATGTTCCCTTTCCCTATCCATCAGACCGACACCCACTTCTAGCTAGAGAATCCTTACCAGACTTACAACCATACAGTGTTTCCCGGGATAGATTTTCCCTACCGGAGAACTCAATAGTCAGTGATGTGTACATCTCTCCTGGACACCATTTCACTTCCCTTTCTTATGTGCCAGCTTGTCCCTGCTGGGGGCCTCTTCACAACCTGGAGGAGGTAAGTACACTGGGAAGTGACTGAGGGGTTCCTTATGCTGGCGAGCATTTGGGGGTCCACGGGAATGGGGAGGACCATTAATTCATCATCTAGTGTACTAATAAGACATTTCTGCCTTTTCTTCCTGCCCGCCCTCCCATCTCCTGTAATGCTGCCATTGGCCTGATGGGAGGTTCCCAATGCAGTGTGGTCAGCCATCAATGCAGCTCATAAGCTGCCACCAGAAGCCGCTGCAAAGCACTACAGCGAGTATCCCCAAAAGGGAGGATAGTATCTAAAGGACACTCTAATCTCTCCTCATTGGCCTCTGCTCTGGACATCCTAGGCCCGAAATGCAAACCAGTGTGCCAGGGTGATTCCACATCATTTGGCATCACAGAGCCAGCCCTGGTGAAGTATTTATTAATAAATATTTAATTCAAGACACAAGCTGACAAATGCAATTGAAATGGACCAGTTTTGTGGAAAGCCTTCCAACGAGAGGATATAAGAAATAATGTATGGGCGATGATGCCTGTGTTTCCATCAAAAGGTTGAGATAACAGCATTTGGACCTTGAGAGCCAAGCTCGAGAGCGTCATTGCTGTTATCTCAATCCTGAGATGGAAACACAAGGTGAGTTGTGTATAGTTGCCCATGTTCTGTTTCAGTATATGGTTTAAAATAATAAACAGTACAAGTATGGAAGTTGTAAAAGACCTTTACTCGTTCAAACCACAACACTGGATAATTGGCTGCGTCCCTCCTGGAAGTACATTCATTCCTGTTAGTCACTGTGGGTGCATGGGGTGCAGCACAGAGACGACCTGAAATTTGGTAACTGGGGCACTGTTCTGTGTTGCATGGTCTCTAGACCAACTTTGGTGGACACAGACTTAAGTCCTGCAGAGGGAAACCTTCTTTCCCTTGACCTGAAACTTCAGAATGAGTTACAGCAGAAAGTGTAGCAAATCGCAAAGCAGCCCAGGGTAAGAAAAATCAACGAAAAGCTCAGTAACTAACTCACTCATTAGATGGTTGTGTTAGTGAGTGGAGTATTGCAGAGAAAAATGAAAGGAGTGGGAGTCAACGCAAAAGAGAAGACAGGTGTAGTTGATGGAATATGCAGAACAACTTTTTGAATGTGTACAACTTTTGAGAGGTACCCGATTTCAATACATAAGGGATAATCATATACTATACTGTATTCCGATCTAGAGGAGACGTAATTGACTATTACAGGATCACAAAACTTTGTAAGAGAAGTCAACCTTAACTATGATCCATACAGTGGGGCAGGTAGGTCCTGACTAGCAATCTTTGTATTTTTTTTCTTTTTGTTTAACTAGAGAGAGATCTTTATCTTATAGGGCTCCAATACTTTTTAATACTATCCCCCAGGAAATCACTTAAAGTAAAACAATTTGGTCCTTTAAATCCAGGTTAAAGCAATGGTTGATGGAAAAGGATGTTTCCACATGCTTTGTATAATTCTGTAATGATTTCGACTGATTGTAGATTTGTATTCTGTATTCAATTGTGTATTTTTTGTATTTGTTTCTTGTTATTGTCTAAACTTGTCGTTGGTGAAAAAGGACAGTTTTGCTCATCCAGCTTACAAGTATAAAAAAGAAAAAAAGAAAAAACTTTTCCCAGTTCCCAGCTTTCTGTTTAGTTGATCCCGTGACACCAGCCCACAATCCTATGGTGCAAAAAGCTCCAGATATTCTTGCAGCAGAAGTCCTGAAGGGTTCAACCATGGGGCACATACGCCTCTAGGTCTTCCGGCCAGGAAGGGGAATATGATTGCACTGAATGTTGATGACAATGATCACACTTGCTGCCGCCAGCACAGAGCTTTGCCATGGTTTTAAAATTCCTGCTAAGGTTTTCAAATCTTTTGACATCCTTGTGGCTGCCTCACTCCTCCGTCCTTCACTACCATTGTATACAAAATGTTTATATTTTCCTACAGTTTCATCACTGGACTCTAGCATCTATTCCGATACCTAATTGATGGAATCTTCATCCACTTCTGCCATTACTGCACTGACCTACAGTACCAACTTGCTAACTTTCTTTCTAGACGTTGTAGCAGAGTTAGCAAGATCCCAGCATCCAAGTACTTCAAATGTTATATTTGTGCTGTATCTACTGCAATGCCTTCATCTTGTGCGTCTCCCTTATCTACAGCATGGAAGATGCAGTCAATCGTCATGCTGATTACATACAGAGCTGAGAAACAACTCTGTGTCATACCTACTTTCACCTGAAACCATGATAACGTCTTGCTTCGCCAGTCCTTGCTCATACACACTTCCTTTTGTACAGGCGACGAATCATACATGCATCACTGAACTGTATCCCATCTGCATTTATACAGCACATTTCATGCTGGCATCTCTATGAGACCTAAAGTCAATACGATTCAACACTGAACTACCACTGGAGGGTAGCCACCCCTAGGGTGGAACGTGGCCACCATTCCACACCGGCACACTACGTAGCAGCTCTCCGTACCCAGATGCAAACTGCGTGGTATTAAACCAGGTTAATTTCTGGTGGGTTAGAACATCACATACTGTGACACAGAAATATAAGTATGGAGTTCATATTTGGGTTTTCAACAGTACCCAAGAAGATGTCGGTTATAAAATGTAATGAAAGACATAAGCTTTGCTCGATTTTGCACACCTGTGCCTGACGGCTTAAGATGTATGTGAATGCGGAAGCTACTGCACAACATAATCAAGTTGCATTTTGGATCTAGGTTTCAAGACATTTAAATTTCATTTATTGCTCTGCCTTTAAATTGCAAATCAGTTTTTCATTTCATTTTATTGTTGTTTACCACGTAGGTGCAGTGGAGCAAAATGTCAATTTACAGGTATGTCCCAGGTGTTAAAAGACAGGTGGTCTTCTACTACAGTATATATAAATATATTAAAATGCACATCATAATCCATGTACCAAAAGGAATCTCTTGGCAGCCTAAGGGTTAAAGGGCATTTCTATATTAGGGTGTGATTACATTTGAACATACAATGCTAACATTTCTAAACTATCCCTGGGATTATGCAACTGCCTCTCACAGCTCTACTAATATTTGTCTCAGAAGCAGTTGTTTGCTTGCTGCCGCACACAATTTCAAGACTTTTTCACATCAGGGTTTTTTTTTTTATTTATATTTTCACTTGCACACCAGCACCCCACTCCTTTAGGCCCCACAGCTACTCGTCCAACCCTGCCACACCACTCCCAACTGCTGTTAGACACCACTCTGACCTCCAGTAACTCCAGCATCCAACGAGCTGACTTGTCCCTAGTCAGGGGCCTCTTCTAAGTTACAGCAGAAGCATCTATCAGTACCTTGGGCCTGGCTTGGAGGGGTCCCGATAGTGCACAACAGGGCTGCTGATGTACGGGGAGGGGAGGACGGTCATCATTCAGTGTGCAAGGATGACCTTTCTGGTGCTTTTCTCGTAACCCTCTTCAGACAATCAAGTGCACACTCACAGCTGGCCTAAAGGCGCCCGATAATGTGTGGTCACCCATACTGGCAACGGCACCTCCGCCACGCCATCATCAGGAGTCGCTATCACAGCTGTACAAAATTACCTCAAGTGCTCGGAGCACAAACTCAGTGTGCCAGAGCCATTCCCTCATCGCTCCGCACCATGGAGTCAACTTGGCCTCCGTTTTAAAGCAGTACCACTCCTAAGATAGGGGACTGGCATTTTTAAAAACTGTGCAGGTTTGTTTCTTTTTTTGATTCTCAAAGTTAGCAGCTACATAGAACGTAGTTTCAGCTCACAAACAGAGGCCACCACTAATGGATCAATACCTCTGCCATACTGCTATCGGCCTTTTTCCTCATACACTGCCAACACCTGGCACTAGCCAAAATGCCCACACCTCAGAGTGGTAATGAATGCAGCAGATCACCACCTCAGACATCAGTACCAATTATCAGCTGAGAACCAAGCTGTATTAGGTGCTTTCTGTTTGTTTTTAAGCAATGGGCACTACGTCATTCCTGAAGGAGAAAAAAAACTCATCACCTGCCGGCCTGGTGGTGCTGAGGGTTGAGGCGCTGGACGCCACACCTCGTGCCACGCTGGCGACCTGGGTTCAGTAGCAAGCCTGGGTTGTCGGGGGTCAGCAGGGGAGGAAGAGGGAGAGGATTGAGCATCCAGAGAACGGCTCTCCTCTCTTGGGAGGGAGGGGGGTCCAGACTCGGTGCTTGCCTGTCTCCTGGTGGAGGCCAGGGGTACAGCAAGCATTGCAGCAGACGTTGGGGGATGAAGAGTGGTGACGTCGGCAGTGATGCCTTGGCATAGGGTGCGTGCCACTCCTCCAAGTTAAATCGGAGGAAAAACGCCTGCAGGTGCCGGGGAGACGGTGCGCCAGAGCGTGCCTGCGTTATGCCCTTGCCTGCCTGACTACCCCGATCCAACGAGATTCAGAATTTCGGGGTGATTGCTGCCACCTCGACCCCCACTTGGGGATAAACCACAGCTCCATGAGGGACGAGGGGTGAAATGTCGGGCAGGCAAGTGAGGCAGGAGGATGACTCTTTGGGTGCTCCCGATGGGTTCCGGCACTGGGGCGTAAACAAGGATAAATAACTTCAAAAAAAAAAAAACTCAATCACCTGTGACACGCACATTGGGCCCAGTCTGTAAAACATTTGCACATGAAGTCTGACTGCACATCATTTTTTTTTTTTATAGCTTTTTGCTCCCCCGTTGCCTCCTGCGCCTTCTTGGTAACTGGGGAAACATGGTATTTTCATGATTTCTTTCCCCGTTACCCTGGAACGTGGTCGCGCAAGCACGTGGAGGCGCAAATGCGCTCCCTTGCTCCAGTGATGGCCCCTTCCGACCACCTGGCCTAATACCAGCGTACCCTTGTGGCCTGGCACTGCTGCCTAGCCTCCACCAGGTGGCAGCCAAGAGTCGGGGAACCCTCACATCTCTCCCCAGAGAGGAGAGCCGCCTGTGGCAGCTCGACCCAGCTCTGCCCCCCCCGTCCAACCCCTGGCAGCCCGAGCTCACTACCGAACTCGAGCCGCCAGTGTGGTGACTGCACATTACTTCTGAGGGCAGCCAACTGCCTGCACAGAATTTCTAGGCATAACACGGGAGTTCCTAATGGTAGTATATTCTAATGACAGCCTGAGAAATTTGGGTCAGAAAGGGTTTTTTGTTTACAAAATTTGAAAAATGCTTTAAAATGTGCTGGAGTAACTCTATTGGATTTATTATTTATTTTTATTTAGTACATCTTACCAAGAAAGTGGACTGGATCAATGATCCATTTTCCGAGGATGAGGGAATACAGTAGGTGAATAATACAAAGGTCACAAACGGGCAATGAACCGTCACTAGTGTCAATATAGTCTTTCACTATCTGGGCCATGGTCTTGACCAGTTGGGGTCACTCCTGAACTCTGGGGTCTTTCCTATGCTAACCCACAACATGCTGTCACACAACTACGGCCATTACGATTCTTGTTTCCTTCGGTGAGGTTGGGGAGAATCAACGAGGAGTGCTCTCATTTATGGACGTTTGCTACACAGTTACTCGTCCAGCCACTCCACTCCATCAGTACAGTTACATTTCCACTGCACAAGGCACAGGTAGCAGGAAAACTGGTCAAAACACAATGTATGAAATCTAAACAGCCCCCACCTTTGTACATTTGAAAACCCATATAAATGGAATTTATCCATTCTACACGTCTGCTAAATGTTCTCATTTTCTCTATAAAAAAAAAAAAAAAAGAATCGTCAATTTCCCAGACATTAAGAGCAAGTTGATAACAGAGTACCTGGATGGCAAAACAGATTACCATTCAACGTATCCCCTCTCTGACACTTCAGACAAGCTACTGGAAGGCTTCCGAATTATTCATGTTAGAGTTTATCGGCATCAACTGCAATTTGATAGCGTTCCCAGGAGTGTGCCCTGATCCCATTATCCTGTTCCTCTGTAGCTTCGTCTGCCCAAGATTAAAAAGCTTTAAATGGAAATGGTCATCTTCAATGTGATTTAAAGTCTCTACTCTGCCTTTTAAATAAATGATAAAATAAAGGGAACCTTTTTTTCTTGTTGCCCAGCAGAAAAGGTGGGGGGGGGGAAGCAATTCAGAATCGTTTTCTATTTATTCAGCTGAGGTGAAATGTTGTTCCCCGAGCTATCTTTATTTTCTTCAATCTCCTGCCAGCTTCCTTCCCCAAATGGAGGGTGATTTTTAACAGGAAAAAAAGGAGTTCATTGAACCTTATCCCATACTAGCTGGAGTCCAGACACTGTATCCTTCACTCCTCCAACTCAATAACAGTCCTTATAGAGAGAGAGTGTCTCTAAATCAAGGGCAAACCAGCACTACATTATTTTAATAATATCCCAGATCTGCAGTACTCTAAATGTCTATTTTATGGGTTCAAATCTGAAACCAGTTATTTTTGAACGACACACTAAGCCGAGGCATGTTTCTAGCTGCATCCTGGGAGCAAAGGGAAGTTAAGTGACTTGCTCATGGTCACACAGTATGCAAGTTGTGGCCGTGGGATTCAAACCCAGTTCTCCATATTTGCAGCTCACTACTCTTAACCACTACGCTATACCGCCTCTCAAGTTATAGAAAATGGCATGATTTTCCACCATCTCTCAAACCCCCTTCCCCACAGCCCCAACACATACAATCCGCTAATGTTTTCCATTATGAAAGTAGATTTGCAGCCTATTGAACTCTCCATCGCAAGGAACAAATAGGGTGGGGGAGGTCTGAAAAGAATAGTTACATACTTACCATAACAGTAGATCTTTGAGAAAATCTTTTCCCTTAGATCACACCCTTGGAACTATACCCGCGTCAGTGCTAGGACCACAAGGAAACTTATGTTAGCCGGGAGAGCCCACGACATTACGTGTCAGCATCTAGATAAATATGGGCGGCTCCATCTATCCTCAGTTCCCCGCTGGAGAATGTGCTCAGGGAACTCTTCTTGGGGAACCAAGAGATTATACCAGCACCTCTGATGTTAGGCAGACTCTAGTGCTGGAGGAAACAGCCATGCAAATTCCCCTACAGCTGACAAAGGGAGGAAGGACAGAGGGCCGACATGGCTTAAGAAGAGAGTCTCTCGAAGATCTGCTGTTACGGTTAGTAAGTAACTGTTCTACCTTCTTCGAGGATCTCTCTTCCTTTAGGTCACACCTTTAGAACGAGTCCCAAGCAGTCCCAAAAACTAACTGGGAGGTTGATGCAGTCTCTTTATGACAGAAAGCCTGTAATACAGCAAGGCTGAAGCTTGCATGTTTATGACAAATAATGTCCAGACTGTAATGGGTGGCTGCAGCACAGATATCAGCCTCGGAGGCATTTCTCAAGCAAGCGACAGATGTGGTCATGCCTTTTGTGGAATGCCCACAAACTGCACCATGAAGTTCCTTACTGTACTTCCTATAACAGAACATAATGCAATGTGTAACCCCCCCATAAGTATGGGGCTTACCTGCTGCCCTCAGGGGCTCCCCGATCCTCACCCCAACCAGCCCAAGTCCTGTGCCATCTCCTGAAACTCCTACCAGCCTCCACAAAGTGTATTCTGCCAAAAGCGGGACCGGAGGAACAAAGATGCGTCCCGCCAGGTGGATGCACTTTAAAATGCGAGCTGGTGGGTTTGCACATGCGCGGTAGCACACTACTGTTCAAAGCCGCTCCTGCTGCGAAAAAAAGGTTCACTCCATGATCCCAGACCATCAATTCAGCTAATCGGGGTCCGGAGATATGAGGGAGGATCCCAAGGAGCCACAAATTTTTTTAAAAGCACTACTAAAGCACATGTAAATATGGGCCCAGCGAAATGTCCCTGGCAATGGACTGAGCCTGCTAGCTGCCTAGGGGGACTCTAAAATGGGACATGCGACAACCGAATGGTGATGGTGTACACAGATTTTATCCTGCCACCAGATTACAGGGCACAGTATGGGCTATCAAGCCCTGTGTACAGTAAAAAGTACAGCATTGTGGTTTGGCTGCAAGAGTAGTTTTAAAGTTGGTACTGTATATAAATGGTTTTGCTCAACGGCCATTTTGAGAGACCATGTGATCCTTGCCAGCCAAACAGCTTTTGCAGAAGCCTTGGAGGACTATGAGATGTCTTCTGGGAGAGGGGAGCGTTCAATGTGCTGGGTGCCCAAATAAGGACCAATCAGGCATCGTGTAACATAATGGACAGCCCTATCAGTCAATCAGAGGCTGCCAATTGTCCAAAGAAAGTGAAAAAAAAAAAAAAAAAAGATTTACAGCTCGAGGCAGTTCTCCTCGAGCCCTTGAGAGTGAAGGAGGGTTCTGTGGCAGTTGGATGGGAGCACTCAACCCTGTCAGAGGGACTCCTAACTGGATCTCCAGAATGGAGAAATGTTTTTCTGAGAAAACGAGGTTTTACCAACCTTGAAGACAAGACAAATTCTGCCGGTTTGCGGTTTTTGACAGGTTTAACAGCTAAGCCTGTCTGTGGAGTGAATCTCGGCAGATCCAGACTGAAAGTCTACCGGAAACTGTTTGTTCCCGAGGGGATCACCCTGCCTTGGTGTCCCCTGCCTTTTGAGGGATTATCACCAGAAGTGTTCTGCCGGCCAGCATATGTGTTCAGGTGGCTACTTGACCAAAAGAAAGCTAGAGACTGTTTGTTCCTGTGGAGAACACTCAGCATTTTCCACCCTTTGGCTACTGCTACTGGCCAGCAGGGTGATTGGAGTCTTGTTGAAACCAGCAGGATGACTGAAGTTTCCTGCCCCCCCCCCCACCAAACCAGCCTGGGGATTACCGGAGAGGAGAAGACAGAGGCCTGTCAAGTGCAACCAGCGTTGTGGTGCACCACCAACTACCTCTGAAACTTGCATGGTGCAGTCCAAGACCAGTCTCAGCAAATCCTCAGCTCCAGCCTGTTTGTGTCATCAAGAGTATTTACCAAACCGTGAATAAGCAGGGCTGACCTGCAAAAAGATTGTGGGAATGGTTACAATTTGTTTTAAAAGTTCAAAGCCATGCTGGCCTGGTAGAGGTGAGGGTTGAGGCGCTGGACACCACACCTCGCGCCACGCTGGTGACCCGGGTTCAGGAATGAGTCCTGGTCATTGGGGGTTGGCAGGAGAGGGCTAGGATTGAGCGTCCAACTGCTCTCCTAGTCCTGGGGTGGGCTGGGGCATGCTTATCGTGTGGTAGCAACCTCTGGGAATGCCCAGGGGTGCTACCCAACGTGGTGAGAATTGGGGAGGGGCGTGGCAGACATCGGCACTATGTGCCCGAAGTCATTGCACGTCCGCACCCCAGTGGGTGTAAACAGGTGGAAAAACGAAGCTGGGCACGGCCTGAGCAGCTTGATGGCTGTGCCCTGTGCTGCCTAAAGGACTTGGCAGAGTCCCGTCGGGGAGGGTCCGGGGCTATCCTGGCTGAAAGCGGCAAAGGGGGGCCCTTCCAGCAGGATGGTACGACAGCCATCCTGGATCCTCCTGGGTGCGGTTTGAGCTACCCAGCTCTCCGGGCAGGCAGGACCGGCGGCTTGATGCCCCATGCGCTGCAGCTAGGGGGTAAAAAGCAGCCATGATAAAAAAAATAAAAAGTTCAAAACCACAGTTATAGCTATTTATTTACAAAGTTTAAGTGCACCAATGCCGGTCAACCCGCAGCAACTACAGGCCTGCACCAGTCTGGGGTACCTCAGTGTAGGACTAGAGGGTCTGGTACCAAACGGGAGGGGTCTGTATTCCTTGTTGCATGCTGGTGGAAGGTGGGGCACCGTTTTCACTGCTGATTGTTTAAATGTTTTATGTTACATTGCTCATTGGGTATATCCCTGCATTGCATTTCTGCCGAACAAACAATCAAATGCCTAATTCTGTGTACCTCCCTGTTCCTGGTATTCCCTCCCTATTCCTACCTTTATGGTAAATAAAGCAGTGTTTATTCGTTTTCCCTACGATAAGTCCACGAGCATATTATTAGAGAGCACCTGTAATTACATGGTTGGTACTGAAGTGCAAGGTAAAGTGTATTTCTGTGTGTGGGGTGTTTGGGAAGGGAGGTGGGCAGGTACAGCATCCCAGGGGGTTGTACCCAAATTACCAACTGGCCCACAAAACCTTATTCTGGGTGGAGGCACCGCGCTCATTGTGAAATCATTTTGGAAACAAACTCCCAGACCATTCTGAACAGAGCCCAGGACCCTCAACCTTAACTGTGTACACAAGGCAGGGGTGGCACCCGGGTTACAAATGTGCTAGCTATTTAGACAAGCACTGTTTCGAAATGGGTATTCCCTCCTTCCCAGGGGTGAAGAAAACAAAATGCTGACAGGACTTTCTGCAGTCCTTAGCGCGTGCCAGATAGTATCTCAGGATTCTATGTACGTCCAAAGTGTGGAGCAGTTCTTCACCTTGATCCGCATGCTCGGGATAATCAACTGGAAGGTGGATGGTTTGGTTTAATGTGAACTCAGACACCACTTTTGACAAAAACCGACGATTACTACGTAAAGAAACCCGATCTTTATGAAAAAAAAATCAAAGAGGCTGACACATTAGAGCCTGCAGCTCTGAAATCCTTCTTGCTGAAGTGACTGCAACTAAATGCTTTCCATGAAAGGAAGCGTGGCCACAACTTGTGGCTGACTCAAAGGATCCAACATAAGTTTCTCAAGTGCATAATTCAGGTCCCATGGGGGCTGGATTGCAAATGGGAGGTTTCCTATGCAGAATACCTCTCAAAAAGGTACGGGAGACCTCCAATTGGATTACCATACGCCCATCAGTAGGGGCATGGAAAGCTGATATAGCTTAGGGTTGCCACCTTTGGATGAGATGAAAACTGAATACTAAACCACACCCCCAAACTCCACCTCTAACCCTGCCCCTTTTATGACTAATGAGGGCATCGCTTGGACTCTGATTCGCTTGATTTATTCAGAATTGCTGCGGATACAGTATTGCATTGTGTACAACTTCTTTAAATTGCATCACGATTATTTTTCATTTGTCTGATTTAGATTTAAATATTTTAAATGTCAGTGTATGTTAACATTTGGTGGGGTTAGGGAGGGGGTTCAGGGGACTTTGCATCCTGTATACACAGCCTAGCTCACACATCGAGTGACTACAAGGACACCACTGACAACTGGCTATTTTGGATCAGGTGGCCTTTTCTGCTAAAACTCTTTCAATAAATAAACTACACCAGTAATGGTGGATGAGATGCAATTACATACATCATCTGCCATTTTAAGATGTGCTACTGTCCCTCCCATTGCTCCTACTCTAAAGTTATTTGTAATGTCAGAGAACTTTTTAAAAGTGGTAGGAACTATTCTATGCTGTTAAATACCCTACTTCTTTCCATGTCAGTCATACATAACAGATAGCATGATATGTAGCGTGGAGGCAGTATAGCGCAGTGGTTTAAGGCTCTGAGCTACAATCCTGGAGACCTAGAGATAGCCCAGACTTTTATACTATGTGACCCTGAGTAAGTTACTAAACTCCCTTGTCCTCCCAGGTTGCACCTGTAAACAAGCTTCAGCTTAGTGTCGCTTCTGGTAAAAAAAAAAAAAAAAAAAATATTTTGAGAAATACTTGATAAATTACCTACATTTGCAGTGCTATCAAATTTAGATTGTGTTCCTTTCACCTCATCAGCTACTACTCTCTTTTCTCATTTCTGTGGTTTAGTATGACATTAGCCACACTATTCTGTGCTGTTCATCTGAGAGGCCTGGAATGGTCTTCCTGGAATATCCAGGTAGTATGAAAATTGACAGCAATAACTACGAAGGAGAGAGGGGTGTAGTATTGCTAGAAACTGAATACAAATTAGATTATTAATTTAACAACAAAAGGGGTAACAAATATTAACATACAGGACAGACCCTAAAAGAAAAACCGGTGAGCAATTAAAGGTATAAAAGTATTCCCTATCACAGCAGTCAAATGCCATACTCACACTGCAGCCTGGAAAGGATTAGGTTGATTTGATGCAAATGGACTTAATTGCCCTACTTTACACCTCTCAGACTGACTAGTATACAGATAAAGGTCTGCATGACATCAGAATTTGTTTGTAATCTGAACATGCAAGTAAAATGGTGAAGGATTTAACAGAATCTGTTTTACAAGTATGTAAGCATTCAAAATTACTGAAAAAAGTACTACCTCTGAATAAAACTGGATTAGCAGGTAAAGTTTCTGAAACACAGATTATACAGTCCACACTGGGACTGGAGGCTACCCTAATGTGGTGCCTGTCTGAAAGTCTAAGGGTTTCAGAAAAATGAAGGTGGTATTGTTTACCCTCCTCATGAATAATCTTCCAATTTGCTGGTGTGAAGTTAGAGGTGAGAACTGAGCAAACAGGGACACATTTGGGTCTTTTAAGTGCCCTGCACTTGAAGGCACTTCCTGATTAGCATGCACTGCAAGCAAGCAAGCACACTGAAATGTCAAACACTTGCTTTCAGTCAGATGAGAAGAAAATGAAACTGTTAGTGGAGGATCTCACAGATGCTGCTTGACCCACCATAAAAACCGAATTTGCAATGGTGAAAACAGGAGGACCGAATCTGGACCTAAAAAAGCAAATCCATTCAGTCAAAAAACTGAGTAGGCGGTAACCTTAATATAGCTGCCAGATGTACCTTCAGTGAGGAAAACTGCAGAACGGAGTCTGACAGTGACAGCAAGTATTTCAGCACCACACTGACTGGACATGTAAATGGGTCCATGTTTCTGGAAGTGGGCCACAAAGTGAAACACTTCCCCTTCAAAGAATATATATGTCTGGTAGAAGGCTTTCTGGCTGCAAACAGCACACCAGCAACTTCTGGCGAAACTCCAAATCATGCTTTGTCTGTCTTCAGGAGCCATGCATGGAAGTGCAGGGACTTGAGGTCCAGATATAGCAGAGCCCCTTTGCCCTGTGACAGCAGGCCTCTGCACAGAGGTAAGAGTACTGGAGGCTCCACTGCTAGTTGCTGCGGCAGCGGATACCAGATTTGTTAAGGCCACAGCCGTGCAATGAGGATTACGGTCACATCATCCATCTGTAGTTTCAGTAACACTCTCTGTATTAATGGAATGGGAGGGAATGTGTACAGAAACCTCCCTTTCCAAGAGAGAGAGAGATGACACATCTCACCAAAACACTCCAGGCCTTGGAGCGAGCGAGCAGAAACGAGCCAGTTTTGCATTGTGTGGGGACGCAGAAAGGTCCAACTCTGGATGACCCCACCTTGCAAAGAGGTCGCCCACCACAGAGGTCAACTGTTCTCATTAGTGTATCCTGGACTGTGACCTGCTTAGCCGATCTGCTGACACATTTTGGACACCTGAAAGAAGCACAGCTGATAACTCCAGGCCGTGTTCTAGCACCCAACACACACTCATTACTTTCCAACACAGGGATTGGAATGACTCTCCCGTGCTTGTTTATGTAATGCATAACACTGACGTTGTCCAACTGTACTAGCAGATGACCCGGAGTCAGATGGTCCTGGAAAGCCTGGAGACTGGATACAAGAGCTCTCATCTCCAGGATATTTATGTGTAGTCTGGCTTCCACCTGGGTTCAAGACCTTTGGGTCTGGATAAGGACCCAGATGTGTGCCCCCTCCCCCCAATCCTGATGCAACCGAGGTGAGAATCTGAGTAGGAGTTGGGATGAAGAATGGAATGTTCCTCAAGAGGTTGCTGCGATTTATTCACCATGTCAAGTGTTTTACATAAATGGGACATGACACGCACCTGCTGGTCCATGTTATTAGTCAGTTGGTCCCACTGCACTCTCAGTGTCCACTGTGGTATCTGCATATGCAAGCGAGTCAGTGGCATTGTCACAATGGCTGCTGCCATGAGTCTCAGCAGTCACATGAATGTTCCGGCTGAGACATACTGACTGTTGTACACCAGCTGCGCTTGAACCATGAGACATTCTGCCCTGTCCAGAGCCAGAAAACCCCTGCCCTCTTCTGTGTCCAGGAATGCACCTATATATTGCAGTCTCTGGCAAGGGGTCAGTACTGACTTCGGTACATTCATTGCAACTCCCACGTCTTCGAACAATTGCCTTGTGTGGGACAGGATGCGTTTAAGCTGCCTGCTGGATCTAGGGACCCTATTAGTTGAGTGGTGACTCATTTATATCGAAAGGCTACTTAATGTTCTGTAAAAACGGTCTGAAAATTAGCCACATAGACTTGTATAGGGCATGTCCTCAAGGCTTCCCTGGCACACGCTGCTGACGGAGAGTTGGAGGCAGAGTAGGCGGGATTAGAAATGAAAAGGGATCTCCTGGCTGGCGGTTTGGCCACTGTTACGATCCCTTTCCTTCCATACACCAGGGCAATAAAATTTAACATTTTAACACAGAGGGGCTGTTGCCGGCCCTAGGCTAGCAGGCTATGAAACCTTGTACCACATTCTACACTATTACTTTAAACTAAAATGTTTTAAAAACATTTTTATTACATGAATGTTTTAAAATTAAAAATTTTAACTGTAATTTTGTCCCCCAGGCTCTTGGGGACATGATGCCATGTGTCGGCATCCAGCTGGGACACACATCTGTCGGTATTGCGGTCCTCAGGATGAATTTCCGGCTTCTCAGTACCCACAAGCTACAGTCTGGTGCCCAACAAAACTGTAGCAGGATTCAACAAACAGGCTATAAATGAACACCTCTGGGATTCCAGAATTTGGTCTGGGACCTCCCAATTTTTTTCTACTGGAAGTCCTGGATCCTCAAGAGGCAAAAGCTACCAAGAGCCCAGGTACATATGGGTTTCCAGCCATTAAAGTAGCCCTTTAAAAATGTTATCCAATCAGAATGCTCCATTTTCAACCACTGTTTTACAGTGTAAAACAAATTAGCCATCATGTGTGCCACACACACACACACACACACACACACATGGTCTGGAACCACACTGTGACAGGGTTGAAAAGGATTCTGTCCCAGTGGTTATGGAGAGTTTGAATGCAGGGATCTGTTCGGTTCTTTCCTTTCCTGTCCTGTCTCTTGTCTGTCTGGTTGTGCAACCAGATTTTCCTGTGAGACCTAGGATTTGATCACCCCGACAGCCTCGCAATACTCTACCTCTCACTGTATCTCTACCCTCACTTACTGTTCTGTCTTTTCCTCCCTTCCATATATGCGGGTATAAAAATATATGCAAATCATTATGTGGAAATGTAACTGATATTGGGATCCCTTTGTTTAGATATAACAGTGTTACTGTTGAAATGTATATAATTAATAGTTTGAGATGATTGCAAAGCTATTTGGAACTCAAGGGGTTAACCTGAAATGCAATTTTTAAGCCTTTTGCAGAAGCTGTGGAGAAGGGGCCTCAGTTCTGGGACATTGTGTTCTAGCTGCACCTGCCTGAAATTTACAAGAACATAAAAAAAACAGAATGCTTGTTAAGAAGGGTGGTTGCAAAGACTTATAAAAACAGAGCTGCAATTTCTTGCAAGAGACACACAGAGACTGAAGAAAAACTCAGGTGGAGCTTCTCTATTTATTCTGCCTTTGTCAATAGTTACTGTGAATAATTTTATTTTTTATGTTACTGCTAGTACTAATAAATACTTTTTATGAATTCTACAACTGCTCCTGGTTTTTCCTATGCTTCCTGACCTGTGCCTTGACAACATACATTGCTAACATGTATCTGGTGGCACTCTGGCTAAACACTTTGGGAGGGGGAGCACACTCTCATATGGAGAGTTTATGTTTCAATGGGAATCATATAAGCAAACCAAGACTCCTATATTCCTGCTGGAGAAGGTCCAGAGGAGGGCTACAAAGATGATAGCAGGTCAGCAAGGTAAGGCATATGAGGGGAGATTGAGGGCACTGAACATGTACTGCCTGAAAGACAGAAGAGAGAGAAGGGACATGACTGGAACCTTCAAGTACGTGAAAGGAATAAATAAGGTGGATAAGGAGAGTCTCTTTAACCTGAGTGGCAACCATAATATGAGGGGGCATAGTCTTAACCTGAAGGGTGGGAGGTTTAGGAGGTAGGTGAGGAAGCACTTCACAGAGAGGGTGGTGGACACTTGGAATGCGCTGCTGGAAGAGGTGATCTCGTTGAAGACAGTGGACAGCTTTAAGAGAGGCTAGGATAGGCATAGGGGAGGTAAGGATCATGGGTAGGGAGGATGGGAGGTGTGGGGAGGGAGGGGTAGGGACAGTAGCTCAAGCTGTGTGCCCTGCAATATGAGCAGACTACATAGACCAAATGGCCTTCTTCTGCTGGCTTCTTGGAATGTTCATATATACAGTGCAACACATTTTCTTACCTTCATATGGCAGTTATATCATGCTTCACAGAGTATAGTAATTCAACATAGGACCATGTGACATAGTCCATACACTGGAAAAGGAAAAATCAAATGGTAAAAAAAGCCAGGCTTAAGATTACACCCCACCGCCCACAAAAAGTAAGAAAAACAAAAAAGGTTACTTATAACAAAAATAGTTCTACTATTAGTATTCAGTTTACATCCACAGCAGTCTTCAAGCTCGACCCCTCCTACAACCCAAGCATGTGGTCCTCTGGCTTCACCCCCTTTGCATTCAGAGCTGCATGCTAACAGAAATCCAAAAGCAAGCCTTGACAGGGAGGTCGGGTGGAGCATGTGGATGTAAACTGAAGGCTAGTAGTAGAATGATGTTTACAAGTAAGTAACCTCTATTTCTAACGACCTAAATCTAGTTCACTATCCACATATCCAACTCTAGCTCCTCCTCCTGGGGCTGTGTGGGTGGCTGTTTGTGCTTGTCTGTGTCTGTAGGTTAGTTTTTGTTCATTTACATGTTTTTCTGCTGGGAATACCTGTGCCATTCTTGCACACAACATTGGTGAAAGTCTCCTGGACTGAATTTCTGCAAATCACCATCATCAAGTATCAGCTTTTTAATTTTAAATCAACTTTTTGAAGCCTCCCATGGAAGCATATGCCTTACAACTAGTCTTACAAACATGGTGATGCTGGGTCCTGCAACTGAATCAACATTTTCAACATTCTCATCTGACCACTCTTAAAGCAACTGCACTTGTGGACTTTGAAGAACAAAGGAATTTTAACACATTTGTGACTGAATCAATATTTTGTCTGACCTTTTCCAAAGGTATTGTACTTGTCTCTGAGGACTTTGAAGATCAACGAAACATACAGACAAAAGGATTTCACACATTGCATATGCCTACTGTCTGACCTACTCCCAAGGTATTGTACTTATCTCTGAGGACTTTGAAGAACAAAGGAAACATATAGACAAAAGGATTTTACATTGCATATGCCCAGGCCACAGTTTATCACCTTTCAGGAACTTTAACATATTATGTGATCCTGGATCTCAACAGTACTATAGTACTTCTCTTAAACCCTCTGGCACCAAACCCTCCCAGTCTTTTTTTTCATTTTTCTCTGTACTTCTACTACAGTGCTTAGCTATCCACCGTGACCCACCACCCTCCTATTGCTCGCCACCCCCCATTGCCTAGCCCACACTACTGCCTCTCCTGCCTCGGCTAAAAAATGCTTTGGCTTAGTCCCCACCACCTGTTCCTGCTCACCCTCACCCTCCTTTTCCTTTATGCCAACTCCCCTCCGCCTACCCTACCCTCCACCTACTCTCACCTTTCTATACTACTACCTGAAACATTGTACCATGGCTTTTACTCTGAAGTCTTAAACAAACATCACCCAATTAATACCTGGGTGCAAAGAGCCATATTTCCTAATTGGAAACTGCCACATCATTATAACTCACTAACGATCACCCTCTACTGGGACTCCAGAAGACAATCCAAGCATCTTAAAAGGACAAGCAGAAACTCACTCCAACCTATTATGAACTCTGAATGGCATCGCTGAAACTCCTGCTCCTCCTACTTTAATATCTGGTGGGATACACCCAAACCCTGTCCTGTTGCACTGAAGCTGACAAAAACAGGAAAGTGGTAGTGGTCTCTCCATTATCATCACCTAAATATCTGCAGCCTCCTTCCCAAATTGGCATCTCTTCAAACTCTCGCTGGACAAAAAACCCTGATATACTAGCCATTGTGGAAACCTGGCCATCTCCAGCACCGGATCATGCGGGGTCTCGCTTGAAGGCTACAATCTTTTCAGACTCGACCGGCAAGCAAGAAAGGTGGGGCTGTGCTATCTACATAAAGGACAACCTCGCCTGTCAACGCGGCAGCTTCACCCCCACAACACGCAGAATGCAACTCCTCCCTAACAAACTGCTTCTTGGTGCACAAACAAAGTTCTCACAGTGGCGTAGTCTATATCCTCCAAAGACCACCGTGCCAGTATTAAGTCTGTACTTGATTTTGTTAGTCTGCAGCCCTCTGAAAATGAGCCTCCTCCTCCTCGGGATTTCAACATAAACTGGCTCTCTTGACACTGGCTTTCATCAAAGATGACATCCTAGCAGCAAACCTGACTCAGATGGTAACCTCCCCACCCGAAAAATTACAAACCGCTACAAGCACCTTATTGACTGGGTTCTCACAAATCACTCTGACCGGATAAAAACATTAAAGTCCTCCCTGACTCCTCAGTGACCACTCCCCAGTGTCCTGTACCTGGTCTAATAAATTTCTCAAGCCACCCCCCAAAGTTATAACAAGCAGAGTATTGCCTTATGGGAATCTTATCAAGTTGAAAACCCATCTCCTACAAGAAGACTGGACACTAATCCTTGAATTAACTGATATTAATACCGCACTAGAATACTTCATTAAATCTTTCAACTCTGCATGCGACTTATATGCCCCAGTAAAAAAACGTAAAATCACAGCGCTATCAAATCCATGGATTACTGCCAAACTACTTGCGAGCTCAAGGTTGGGACCACCTCTGAGCAGTTGCCAGAGACACAGGCTCACCTCATGATACCCTAAAACACAAGCAGGCACGAGAATAGATGTACCTCACAGAATTGGAGGCAAATGAAAGCGCCTATTTCAAAATGCCCTTGAATCCACCTGGGGTGATGGAAGAGCTTTTTGGGACAACATCCGAAACATAATGGGTAAACAATCAAAATCGCCACCTACCATTATGAAAGTTGATGGATCCACCACTCTGACCCAAAGTCTATTGCAGATGCGCTTAATAAGACATTCACAGACCTTAGTGGGGTCCTCCCCAGATTTCTTCTCGGACTTACCTGTGCCTCAGCCTAGTATCACAAAACACCCTCGTGGACAAACCACAATTTTACTTCAAGAAAATTAAAGTGTACTGAAGCACACAAGTACATAAGAAAGGCCTGCTCCAAATCCAGAACAAGTAGTGACACGCAGATCTAAAAATCCTGTCTCTCACCCTGGATGAAGTAATTCACCCCTTGCAAAATTCTTAATCTGTCACTTTGCCAAAGTCAATTTCCCAACAAATGAAATCTGCCATAGTTACACCAGTGCACAAAGTGGGGACAAAACCTCAACAGGAAACTATCGACCAATATCAACTCCTCCCTCTCCAAAGCACTTGAACGAATAGTGGCAGACCATCTCTGATTACCTGGACAAATACAATCTACTCTGTAATCAACAGCACGGCTTTAGGAAAGGACATAGTACAACAACAGCCTTACTTGATTTCTCTGGAGAAGTCCACTCAGCCCTGGACAAAGGTGCCAAACAGGTGCAATCTTTATCGATCTTACAAAAGCTTTCGAGCACAGTCCATCATGGCCTACTTACCTCCCTACTTTCTAGCCTAGGCCTGGCCGAAGGTCCATTGTGCTTAGGTAAAGAGATTACCTGTCCAATCGGTCACAGGCTGTAAAATCTCTAATGATCTCTCCGACTTCAAACCAGTTCTCTCGGGTGTACCACAAGGATCAATTCTGGACCTCCTCTTTAGCCTGTTCCTTAACTCCCTCCCAGATATCTGCCAGGAAAATAATCTTATAGCTGATGATGCTGTAATTCTCTCTTCCCACAAGGATCCAAACTCCCTACAAAAAAGCCTGCAACTTGCTTTCTCTAGTGTTGAAAGGTGGTTCCTGGATAGTAAACTTGTGCTAAACCACAATAAAAAACAAAAGCCATGCTCTTCTCCAATCACCAAAACAAAATAGGCATACTCCACTCACCATACAAACCTCTCAGAATTACACTGGACCAAGTAAATACTTTCAAATACCTTGGCATCACTTTTGACCAAGGGCTCTCCTTGCAACCCACATTGACAACACTGCGAAAACAGTGAACCAACGCCTTGGAATACTATTCGTAACCGTCAATTTCTAAATCAAGCGGCATTGAGAATAGCTATACAGAGTTCCATAATCTCAATCATTGACTATGGCCTTATTATTTATGGCTCAGCTACCTCCACTGCTCTAAGGCGATCTCAATCACTCTAAATAAGGCCTGCCGCTCCTCACGGGGGCTCAAAGACTGACTCACACGTGTGATCTGTACTATGAATCAGGCTGGTTGAACCTATCAAATCGTCTTATTTATCTCACCTGCACAATGGCAAAAAAATCTATCTTGGGACTGACTCCATTATGTATCCAAAACCTACTCCGACTGAATCCTGGCTCACGACCCTCCACCAGGTCTGAATGCCAACCTTTCCTGGTTCCGAGATGCCGGACTGCACAGGGACAAAGATCTTTCGCATACAGGGCCCCGACATGGTTCAATGCGCTTAGTCCACTCCACTCTATCCTCAACCTCGCTTGAAGCTTTCAAATCCATGCTCTATGCCCACCTCACCACCACTAGCAACTGTGATTGCGCTAGATAAAGACTACTACTCTCATGTCCATCCTCACATCTGAGGCCTCTTCCTCCCTGACTAATGAACCTCTGGTACCTCTACTACTCCTGTCTCCCACCCAAACTCACTCCCTTTTTCCTGTCCCTCTCACTCTCCCTACTCCACCTTTCCCTCCTCTCTAGCCTCCTTTTGCGCCTAATGATCACCCTCTCCTGGAAGTTTCCTTAACCTCGAAATTGTCTACTGCTGAACCTGTTATAGCTTGTTTTTCTATGAAGCTTAAAAACGCTACTGCCTTAAACTGTTAATAGCAAATTTATGATGTAACTTTCCTGTCTGGTTTTACCTGTAATGTGTATCATGCTTTGTTAAATGTTCTTTGTGACGTGGAACCTTTGTAAAAGAGCCCTGGCTCAAAGGTATTAATTCCTAGACTAATAAACTAAACTAAACACTCAGGCAGAAATCTAGCAGTCCTCCATAGGAAGTGGGAAGCACCCCCCCCTTTCCCTAAATTATGTTAAGAGACTGGAAGACTGAGGACCCAAAGGCAACATCATGATGACTATGCAAGTCGATGCTGAATTGGGATATAAACGTGGTCACATTCAGCCAGGTGGCAGCCATACATATCTCAAAAATGGGAATGTATCTGCTACAGACGGCACATGCACTTTTGTTGGTTTGTCCTGGAGCATTCACAGATGGTGCATCTTGGGCACAAAGGCGTGCACAGTCTGACAACAGCAGCAATGTGCCAAGTCATGGCCGACGCCTAAACAGTGTACACAGGCATCACATTCAGTCGTGGATATCAGGTACCATCCTGCACAAAGTGCACCTGAATCCTGGCTTCTTCTTCCGTTCCATGGAAAATCATGACAGAGCAAGAAGCCGAAGCCAATGGTGACCTTAACAAACAAAGGCAGAAACTGAGGCAAAAACAATGACGACAAGCATCTGTCAATGTCGAATGTTTTTTTGTGTGTGTGTGTGTGGCAAGCACGTGTAGTGAGATGAGTGACTTGTGGTAGATCATGGCTTTCTACTAACTGGGTCCGTGCCTGGACTGAAAATTAAAAAACTGTCAGGTTAACCTACTTGTCCAGCTGCAGTGCATCAGTCCACCAGGCCTTGAGACACACGTCAATCCCTGGTGAGGGAAGACTCCAGGGACAGCCACAAGGTGTCATGAGTGTGCTAGAACAATGCTCTGTCCCTCCCCAGGCTGGGACCTGTGCCACACACTGCAGCCCCTTTTCCCCATCCTCTGCCCATTCAACTGGCTCACTGAGCTCGCACACAAACTCAGGTCATTGGTATGGGAAGATAATGTGGTCCCCACTAGGGCAACAGCAATCCCTGGAAATAACATTACTTTATCATTGTTTTTTGGTAACAGCTTTGACCCCAAAATTTCAACATAGTGTTTTTATGACCCCTTCCCCCCTTCAGAACATGGCACGTGTCATTTATTAAAATACCAGACAAAACATCATTTTGCACCACAAGTCCAGAATCACATTTTGGCCAGGATTTATAAAACAACAGCTGTCGGGCTCCTGAGGTGCTGTGAAAAAATGGCTATATTGAAAATCTGGGGTCAAAATATTGAAAATTACTAAAGTTATGAGCAAGCATTAAAAAATATCAACATACCTGCATTAGTTGGTATTTTTTTAAATATTTTGATTGCAAATTTTCAACACAGTCTTCTTATGACCCCACCTCAAGAAGCTAGTAGGTGAACATTTTCAAATCCAACCCGAAAAGTGATTTCGCAGAGCGAATGCAGAATCGCCTTTCAGCCCGGAGTTAAAGAATGTCACCTACCTGTCCATGAGGTGGGGTCCCAAAAGGCCATGTTGAAAGTCGGGGATGACCAAGTTATGAGTACAAGTTCAAAACACATTGAATTACACTGACGCATCACGCGATTTCCTCAGTTCCGGTCTGGCATTGAAGAGTGAAGAAGTGTCTCCAGTCAAGACAGGATTACAATGTTGAACCCTTGGTAGGTAAGTAAAGGTTGGGGTGTGGCGGGGTACTGGGTGGGAGGGTCAGGTGGGGGGAAGGCAACAGTGGCGGCAACAGACATCGGTGGACCGTTTTCTTTTTTACAGTGATTTAAAAAATAAATCAATAAAGACTACAAGGGTACAAGGGACAGCTTTCTTTATCTGAGGTGCCAACACGGGATGTGGCACCCCAGTGTGTCATGTTTGGTGACACCAGGGGTGGGCTCCCTGGTGTTGCACAGTGGAAACGGGCTGGGTGGGGAAAGGTACTAGCAGACACTGGGGATTGGGCACCCTGGTGACAGAACAGGGATTATTAAAAATTAACAACACTATGAGGGACAGTTTTCTTTATTTGAGATACCAAGACTGGGGACTGGGCACCCCAGTGTCAGAAAATGATGGCAGCAGGGGTGTAGCCAGGCAATTTAAGCTTGTACTCCATAGTTCACAGAACTGTTGCCCCCCCACCCCATAAACACAAACCAAATTTTGTGCTGCCCCACCACACAAACATTCCCCACCCACTGATCAGTCAATAATATGTAGTAAGCCAATGATCCCAACAGATTCACATTTTATTTTACCTAACACACACACGACCAATCAGACAGAAGTTGGCTGGCATTTCGTTATAATATTGAGGATACACTGTAATAAACCTCTGTATCACATCAAGGTAGCCAGCCTTACACAAGTCCATTCACACCAGCACTCATGCATACATATGTGATCGAGTCCGTCATACAATCATGGCCTAAGTTTAGCACCCACACATCTTCCAAAGATCATTCACAAGCTCACACTGAAGCATCCGAGGAGGGGAAAAACAATTCTTCGGGTACATCAGGCTCTGTTTGTGTTTGTTGCCCTGGCTTGAGGTTCATGTTGCCCCTGGATTTTCCACATTTTACTGTACTCTGCAAAGTACACCGAGTATGCCTGCTGACACCCATGGATGGCAGTGATGCGTGGTTTGATGACATCAGCCAACATAAGGGAGCACAGTGGGGGCGCAGAAGAGAGAGACCCCAAACACTCCACACACACTGCTCTGCTGGTTGCTGGGTGATGTTATGTAGATGAAATGAGTCAGCCGCCATCTGATAGGAGCAATCAATCAAATCTTTATTTATCCAGGCAATCATCGTTGAGCAATGCTCATTTACATGACGGACCTGGGTGGAACACGGTAGACATAATAACACGCTACATTTATATACAGTCAGAACAAATGGGTACAAATATTGAATACAGGGCAACCAAAAACAAGAGCCCATAAGAACTTGTACAGTTCAAGACAATAGTTAAAAATATAGACAACATATACATACGTACATACAATATCTGGACGCAGTAAAAATAAGTATAGTTAGATACTGTTGTAGACCATAGTGGACTAAGTAACAGCTTGTCCAGCAGAGAAAGGTCAGGATAGAGAGATTGGGAGGGGGGGGACACCAGAGGACTAATAAAGATACAAAGGGAGAAACAAAATAGGGTGGGGGAGTAGACAGGGAATGATGGAAAGGAACCAGAAGGGGGATAAAGGGAACTCAGAGTACAGGTGAAGGTACAAGGAGATAGGCCTCAACCAAGTGTACGAGGAACTCCTATCCTGAAGATGGGAGACAAGGTCTGAAATTAAGATAGGGGATAGCAGCAATAAAGAAGGATAGCGATGCAAAGGGAGATGATGGGACAGCTAGGCATGAGAGAGAGGTGAACAGGACTCAAGATACCGAAGCCTTATATATGGATCCAGGCAGGATGGAGAACCATAGCAGGCACTGATACAGATCCTGGATGGGTGAAGCAGTTGCTTACTTCTGTGAGCGGAAATATAGTGTCTTGAAGGCAGACAGGCAAACAGGGATGCTCAATTTGAGAGTTTTTTGCAGATTGTTCCATAAAGAAGGCAGTGCAAAGCTGATGGCCGCTCTACCAAAGCGAGATTTAGCCTTAGGTACTTTGAGTGAGATAAATGAGTAACTTCTTAGAGCATAGTTACCTATTGCGCTTAGCAGAAGGCAGCTAGAAATATGTGGCAGTGTTTTGGAGATAGCTCTGAAGGTCCAGAGTGCAGCATTTCTATCTCGCCTGAACTTGACGGAGGTCCACCCCAAGGCTGCATACAGGGAGCAGTGATGTGTGGCAAAGGGAAGTCCTGTTATAAACCTTAGGGCTCTGTGGTAGAGCGTTTCCAGTTTTGCTAAGGAAGAGATGGGACACTGGCAGTATAGAAGTCAGCGTAATCTACCAACGACAGAAACGTTGATTGGACCGGCTGCAGCTTAGCATCTCTGGTAAGAAATTGGTTAATTCTAAAGAAAAGGCCCAATCTCTGCCTTAGTTTTTTTTAGCAGGTCCTCAACATGTTCCGTTAAGGAAAGTCTGTGGTCTAGCCACACTCCCAGGCACTTGAATTTTGTGACAAATTCCAGTTTTTCCCCTAGAATTGTGGTACTCTGGGGAACTGATCCAGTGATTGCTGGGTTTGCCGAATGGATAAATGGGGAAAAAAGCATCGCTTTTGGTTTTTTTTGGCATTGAGAAGGAGCTTTTTATGTAGTAGTTGGCTCTGCAGTAGATTAAATTCAGATTGGAGGTCTCCACAGGCAGCATCAGGCGTTGGGCGGCTTAAGTAAAGTACCGTATCATCAGCAAACAGATGAATATTGACCTTGTTTATACAGTTGTCAATACAGTTAATGTAGATTGCGAACAGCAGGGGACCTAATATATATCTCTGGGGCACCCCTCTTGGAAGAGGCTTGAGGGGTAATAGTTCACCTACGGCTTTAACCTGCTGAAGGCTTCCTGTTAGATAGTCAGCAAACCATCGCAGTGATGAAAAGTCCAGGCCAATAGTCCGCAGGGAGGAGAGAAGCAGGCTATGATCGACAGTGTTGAAGGCCTTACTTAGATCCAGAAACACAGCACAGACGAAGTTCCTGCTATCCAGATCACCCTGCCAATCATTAGACACTTTGGCAAGAACTGTAATAGTGCTATTGTTTAGCTCTGAAGCCAGACTGCATGTGATTTAGTAGATTCATAGTTTCAAGGTAAGTTCTCAACTGCACGTTCACAATTTTCTCCAGTAATTTAGACAATACTGGAAGAAGGGAGATCAGCCTGTAATTATTGAGATCACAGGGGTCACCTGATTTGAACAGGAGAATGACATGCACTGTTTTCCATACGGGTGGCAGAATACCCTGAGACAGTGATAAGTTAAATAGGTAACAGGCACGGCTAATACATGATACACAATCTTTGTGAAGTATGGATATAGCTCTTTTTCAGACTTGCTTGATCCTCTCCTGGAACAGGCTGGGGCCTCCCCAGGGAACTCACCATTCGAGAACCCCTGATTTAGGGTGTCGGTGTCAGCGCCAGCACTTTTTCTGGTATCCAGCTGTAACAGAAGATCCTCCACCTCTTTCAGTGAAGCATGTTGAAGGGAGAATGTCGAGGTAGTGGCAGGGGATTTAGGATAATGGGTGCCATCCTGAGCGCGTAACGAGCATGCAGAGGAATTGTCAAATGCCAGGCCTGCAGTGGTGAAGTGATTATTAAATGAATCTAAGATCTCCAGCCTATCACTGATAGTTGTATTTCCAGAGTTAATCTTTGATGGAATGGAGTTTCCAGAGGAGTGGCCCGACAGGTCCTTAATAGTTTTCAAAAATTAGCTGAGCTGCTGGCAGTAGAGTCAAATTTGGAGCGGAAAAGGGTAGCCTTCGATTCTCTGACCATTTTTGTGCAAAAATGTTGTGCCCTCCTAAATGGACTCCAATCCATGGGGGTGTTGAACCGACGTGCTTTTTTCCAAAGCTTATCCCTTTCTAGCAACGTAGTCTTGCGTTCTGAGGAGAACCATCTACAGGATTTAATCCTTACACGGACTTTAGCCAGAGGTGCATGCTTGTTAAGGGCCCTGACAAGATGTCGTGGAAGATGTATACAGTGTTAACCATTCTTGCCAGATAGAAGTCCTGCCAGCATAGAGAGTGTTTTAGCTCGTCAAGATAAGCAGATAGGTCAAAGTTGCGTTTAGACCTCTTCACAGAGAACTTTGTTGTAGATGGAGGTTTATTGACTGACATTACTCCAGCACTGAAGCAATGGTCGCTGACGTCAGAGAAGAAGGTGCCAGCATGGGAAATAAGATGAGGTTTGCTCGCTATGATAACATCCAGTAAGGTATTGTTGCAGCGCGTCGGTTCAACAGTAAGTTGCATTAGCCCATGAGTGTCACAGAAGGATGCAAGGGGAGCTCAGGCACTGGATAGCCAGTCAAGGTTAAGGTCCCCTAAGATGATTGTTTCTAATAAACCTTGTCCCACCATGGCATTTAGATGTGACAGAAGCTGTAAGCCAGCTGACGGAGGCCTATAGCATCCTATTACACAAAGCGCACTGGTTTACGAGAGCTCCACCTTGAGCGACAGGCATTCAAATTAGTTAACGACAGAGGACGAGTCAATGCAGGAAACTGCAAATTTGTCCGCAACATAAATGGCAACCCCTCCGCCTTTGGACTGCCTGCCAGCTCCAAACAAGGCATAGTTGGGGATGTTAAATTCCCTGTCAGAGGTGGCTGTTCTAAGCCAGGATTCGGAGACCACTAAAACATCAGGAGAGGTGTGGTTAACCCAGGCTTGGATCATAGTAAGCTTTTTTAACAAGCTGCATACATTAACATGCAGGAAGTTCATGCCTTTGAGCCTTGCTAGATCGGCTGGTGATTCAATAGCTTCAGGAGGACCAGGGTTAAGCTCTATGTTGCCTGAGCACAGCAATAGGATAAGCAATAGTTTTCTGAGTGCAGCAATAGTTTAAAATTCCTAGTTCTTATGCATCTACGAGGAATGTTAACTCTGATGTGTGGGGCAATAAAGCTGTAGCTGTGCTGTCTTAACGCTGCAAACACTAACACTCTAACAGCAAAATGCAAGGAAGGTCAGTATTAGGTGAAGCAGGAGGAGGGCCCAGTAAAGGTAGGTCAGTGCATGTCCCACCAAAAGGACTGAGCCAGGTATAAGGCTGTAGGTGAAGGAGCTTAAGGGCACAAAAGCAATCAAAGGATAGGTTACTAGATGCATTACAGCACGGGGGGGGGGGGTGTAATCCATACATGGCGGCAGCTGAGACGACTGGTACAAGCCACCCGGTGCAACAGCTAGTAGAAACAATAGAGGGAGCCATGAAAATCCCATCATGGTGAAACCTTGTGGTAAAGTATGGCCACCTGTATGGTCCTCAATACAATGTCAGGTTACTATGTTTTTTGTAGCTTATAATAACAAGTATTGTTTCATTATTAGTTATCAACCTAAGTAGTAGGAATAGAGAGGTTGGACTGGGGACTCTGGAAGTAGATAATGGTTAGTTGTGCTAAAGAAAAATTAGGTCAGTATAAATCCAGGCAGTGCGGTACCATTTTGATATTTTTACGCTTCTTCATAATTTCTTGTGGCTTTCTTCTGGAAGGACTATAATTTTTTATAAAGTGGGTATATATAAACAGCGTCAAACTGGGGTAGAGGGGGCCCACCTGGATAGTGGATACAGGGCCGACCTGGAAAATCAACAGGGAAGGGTCCAGGTGGACACATTCGTATCAGTACGTCACTTTAATATGATACACTAGCTTTGTGCTTGCATCTTACATTTACCTATGCTGCCCCAAATACCCCATTTAATTAGAAAAATGATGATAAATGCAAAGATTGAGTTCAGGAAGTGGACAGGTACATTACCGAGAAGGGGCCACCTGAATATTTTCAGGTATCCTGGTGGGCCAGTTCGACTCTATATATAAAAAGATTTCTAGGGTTAGAAACGTAAGCAGATGACAGACAACAGAACAAGCATTTGTCAATGGGCCAAATGCTGGCTTGCCGGCATTGGAAGTGCAGGAGTTGGAGAGATGCATAATAGGAATGGCAGTGAAGTACTGAACAGGCAGCAACCACACCCCCACCCTGCAGAGACTGACAGGCATTGGGGGTGTGTCTGAGTCAATGGCCATAATGCTCACGCCATTTCACCTCACCCTACCCTGCAAACACAGACAGGTGTAGCGGTGTGCCTTGAGGTCTTCAGGCCTTACACTCACCCCATTCCATAAGGAAATACACTGAGATGGGTGCAGTACAGGAGAATGGGGTGAACTTTGGGGCTGGAGACTCCAAGGCACACCTCGATGCCTGTCACTGACTGCAGAGTGGGGGTAGAATGGCGTGAGCATTACAGACGACGATCTCAAGTCACACCCCTGACGCCTGTCAGTCTCTACAGGGAGGGGCATTACAGTTGGAAACACTAACACCCCGGGTATTTGTACTCCAAATTTTCAACATGGGCTTTTTGTGACCCCACCTCATGAACAGTGGCACTATCAGTTCGTTAGCTGTAAGGTTATTTTGCACAGCGACTGTGCCATTTCGTTCCACAGGTGCAAAAACACATTTTGGGCAGGACATGAAAAATGATAGTGGTACTGTTCATGAGGTGGTGTGAAAATATGGCAATGTTGAAAATCTGGAGTGAAAATATGAAAAACTGGTGACGTTACGAGCGTGCGTAGAAACTGCGCAATGCACGGCTGTAATGCAATCATTTTTTTTTTATTTTTTCAGCAGAATTTCAGCATGGGCATTTTTGGACCTCTCCTCATGAACAGTGGCACTGTGATTTTGTTAATCTGTCCCAAAAGTTAATTTCTCACAGCGACCGCACCATTCTGCGCCACAGGTGTAAAAACACAATTCAGGCAGGATGTGAAAAATGACAGCTGTACTGTTCATAAGGAGGTGTGAAAAAATGGCAATGTTGAAAATCTGGAGTGAAAATATAATAAACTGGTGAAGTTACGAGCATGTGTAGAAACTGTGCAACGCATGCTCGTAATGCAGTTTTTTTGGAATTTTTTTCACCAAATTTGTATCATGGACTTTTTGGGATCTCCCCTCATGAACAGTGGCACTGTTTCGTTAATTGGTCCCGAAAGATGATTCCGCGCTGTGATCACGAAATCACTGAGTAACGAAATGACAGTGACATGTTCACAAGGTGGGGTCCCAAGAACCTTATGCTGAAAATTTGGGGCCAAAATTCCAAAAAATGGCTGAGATATCAACTCAAGTAGAAACCCCCCATTATAAAGCTTACCATCATTTCTTCAGTTTGGCGCTGGACTTTGAAGAGTGCAGACATGTTCCACACCACGAAGATCGCTGCTGAGTGGGGTGGGTGCACAGAGGGAGGGTGTGGGTTAGGGAAGGGGGAGACCACGAGACACAGTTTTCTGTTTTACAGGTTAAATAAAATAAAAATACTACGGGGGACTGTTTTTTTATTTTACAGAGAGAAAACAATTAAAATAAAAAAATTTAGGCACAATGGGGTGGGCTTGGAGGCACATGCCATTGCCAACACAGGGACTGGACACCCCACTGTCGGCAAAGAACAGACAGGTTGGGGGGGGTCAACGCATCTGACACTGGGAGTGGGCATCCTGGTGTCAGAAACAATTATTTCGGCATACTTGGGTGGGATCCCAGTGTGCCACATTAATGGGGGGGGGCATGGAGATACATGCAGACACAGGGATTGGGCACCCCTGATGTCAGCTTTGCAGGACTGTGTGGCGGGTGGCAGGAGCCGCCATGTTTCAATACACTGGGGTAGGCTCCCAGTGTGCCACATAATTGGGGGGGACATGCCAACACAGGGATTGGGCACTCCCAATATCGGCTTTGCAAGACTGTGTGACGGGCAGCAGGAGCCGCTATATTTCGGCACACTGGGGCGGGCTCCCAGTGTGCCACATAATGGGGGGACATGCTGACACAGGGATTGGTCACCCCAATGTTGGCCTTCCGGGGAGAGTGTGTCAGGCAGCAGGAGTCGTCATTGTGGAAAGCCGTGCTACGGCTATTTCACTTACTGAAGTGTTTCACTAGGAAAGGCACACAAACTCCAGCCATGCACATTACTGTGCACTGTAATGCGCATGGCCCGAGTCTTGACATCTGTCGCCGCAACGAGGAAACTGCACCTCATTGGAGCGGCAGATTTCTTTCAGCTCTGTGGCTCTCTGAAACTGCTGTTATTGCCAGCATGCCTACTGATTGGTGGCTGAGGGATGCACCCACTAAAGCATCCCCTGTATTGGCCAAAACACTGACGCACCTCTGAAAGTGCTACTACCGCAAGATGTTGCTTGCACACGCGCAAGCCAACATAAAAACAAGTGAAGTTTGAAAAAGTGCAGTTTTCATTTTGTATGCTTTGTGTGCTCTTAGTGGGGATCAGCTGACCAATCTGCATTAGTGAGATACAGAACAAATTATAATGCTGATGCTTTGCTTGCAAGGAATTTCAGTAAAAATATCTACATCCATGATCCAACTTAGAAGAAACCCACGTGGAGCTTGAAACAGTGCAGAAAGTACTGTGATGCAGTTTCTATTTTGTATGCGCGATGTGCTCTTCTTGATAATCTGCTGAACTATTTAATTGGCATGAAGACTAAAAGATTATGCTGATGCTGTGTTTGTGGGCAGTGCATTTCTTAAAAAAAAAAAAAAAGGTACATCTACTATAGTTGTAATAAAGCCATGCAGTGCTTGAAACAGTGCAGACAGTGAGACTCAAACGAATGCTGTCCATGCCGTAGTTCTCTCTCCCCCTCTCTCATGCAAATGCAAACATACGCTCACGGAAATGTTTTTTATGCTCGTTTCTTGAGACTGGGCTGACCAATCTGCATCAACCGCCAAGTCAGTAACTTATAAATTATTTGAGACTCATCACTTAAATTAAATAGAGCCATGAAGCAAGCCTAGACTGGGATTTCACACCACATTATGACTCTTGTCTTTTCATTCTGTTTAGCCAGCTATTTACGCTATTTGTATATTTTAGAACTGGAAAAGAATGAAGACAGTCTGGGGGAGAGAGAGACAATGCTCCCCCAAAAAAAACAGTTTGGAGGCGGGTAGAGAGACAGCAACCCCCCTCCTGCACTGCTCAGCTGGTTGCTGGGCAGTATTAGGTAGATGAAATGGCCAGCCACTGTGACAGGGGCAGCTGGCTCCTTTCAACTACACGCAGTTTCCACCCACCAAGCAGTGAGTAGTGTCACCACCAGAGTGCCTGGTCATTGGTCTGTTACTGGTGAGCCCACTGCAGCTTGACATGCAATGCAGGGGTGTAGCCAGGCATTTGAGATTTGTACACCAACCTGCCAGTGCCACACTGCTACCCCTTCCCCCACTGTTGTTCATGCCTGTCCCCGTATGACTCGAGTTCAAGGTTCCTGGCTTCAGTCAGATGATTCCCATGCTAGACCTGCTATTTGCGCTGCTAGTGTGGTGCTCGGCTCCTGCTGCCCACTGGTAAATGCCACTGACTGCACCAGGAGTCCAAGACCATGGCAGAAATTTCTTCTCTCTTCCCCCACAGGTAGGCAGATTCACTCCACATGCCACTCCACATGAAGTCTTCATTCTTTTAGCTGGGCATTTAAACTCACTGCCCCAGACTTGCCACACCCCTTACCAGATGCCGCAGCCAATCACTATGCAGGTGGACCATGCGGACCTAAATGAGACCTTCAGCTTCAACATCCGTGGTCCACTCTGCCACCCCCCCAAAAAACAAAACTGAAAGAAAAGAAAAAGCCTGCAAAGCCAAACAAAGGAATTTAAATGTGATGGACTAGAGAGGGCAGAACAATGCTAACTACCTTGTTTGCTACCCCCTGCTACTAAACTTGGTACACCATGGCTTACTTGGAGTATCAGTAGCTACACCCTTGATGCAATGGGCTCGGCAGGGACACCTTTGAAATGCCTTTCTTCACAACAGAATGTCTGCTGATTTGCATATGCACGCAAACATAAACATTGCTAAAACTGAAAACTAGCAGAATTCTAATTCATTAGCAGGACCTGTGAAGGAGGAGACCAGTTCCTTCCAGTGAAAAGAAAGATCCAAATGCAAAGAGCGTGGAGCCAGAGGACCGCATGGTTGGGTAGTAGTAGGATTTAAGCTTGAGAACCGTTCCCGTGACTGATCATACTCACTGGAAGACTTAAGAGTGTAGACAGTGAACCTAATCTAGATAGTTAGAAATTAAGGTCTAAATAGATCGCCTGGACCCATAATGCCTCCAACAACCCTGTGGTGGTATTTATTAGCTACCATTCTATTGTGGGATGTTAATTTGTTACCAACTGGGGCAAGCAATAACATTACAGTTTACAAAAACAATCCCACTGGACCTGTAATTTGAGTGCACAGTTCCCATCAATGACCCCTACATATGAAAAACTGAAATGCTTACATAGCACATCCCTGCAGTGTGTTGGTGACCCTAAGATAAACAGCTGTGCATCGGGGGTCCCGCAGACCAAAGAGGCCTGTGGCTAGCAGCCTACCGCATTGGATATACTCCAGAGAGCTCCTTCTATTCAGCTTAAATAAACAGTAAAAACTTATCTTTATTGTGAGTTCACACTCAATTTAACATCACAAACTCAGATTATGATATGGAGAGCTGACTGGTTTAACACAGGGAGCCAGAACTATGGGGAATACTCAAAAAACAGCACAGACCAACTCCAACAAGGGAAAGCAATGCAAACAACAGGATGGTGCAAACCGTAGCAGCCATGTGGTTGGAGCAAGAGGAGGCCCAGAACCCTCCAACAGTGCAATCTTGCAGGCTGTTCAGGCTCTGGATAAATCCTGTGAAAGTCTTGGATGCTAAAATGGACTTATTTGGGCCAGACCGGTGGCACTGAGAGTTGAGGCGCTGGACGCCACACCTTGCTTCATGCCAGTGACCCGGGTTCAGGAACGAGCCCGGGCAGTCGAGGATCAACAGGGGAGGGAGAGGATTGAGTGTCTGGAGGACAGCTCTCCTCTCCTGGGAGGGTGGGGGGTGTAGACTCAGCACTTGTCTGGCCTCTGGCGGAAGCCAGTGGCACAACACCACATGAGCACACAGAGAGGGCTGGGAGTGAGGACATCGGTGGGGATGCCTTGACATCTGGGCGTAGCCACTCCCTTGGAACAAGGAAAAAACACATAGGAGCGCCGAGGGGAGGGAGCACTGGGTACAGGCCCTAATGACTGCTGCCTGCCTGACCACAGAGGAGACCCGAAGAAAGCTGATTGATCGGTTTGTACGGGCCCCACCGCGTACCCTCCTGGGGGATATAGCAACGGCTCCATGGGGGTTCCACCAGGGGTTCCAGGTAGGTAGCAGTGGGGATAATATCCTTAGCGACTCCCGACAGAGCGGGGCTCTGATTTCGAGAGAAGGAAATAAAATACAATTTCAAAAAAAAAAAATTTACTTATTTAACCCAGAAAACTCACATGAGAATAAAGTGGAAATGTATCTGCGGAGGTCCGTTTGGCAAAGAAATCAGCAGATAAGACGTCGGCAGTGACCACTGGGCTGGTTTTTGAAAATGAGCTACTTTGTCTCTGCTTGGAGCATTTAGAAAACGGATCCTGACTAACCCATGTTGGGTTGCTGGGAGTTCCTGAGGGGTCAGAGGGGGACGATCTGCAGCTTTATAGTCATCAATTATTGCAAAATGCATTGAATCTCAACATTATGGAGTTCATTTATATGGTCTACTGAATTACACCTCGGAAGAAAGCTGTGGAACAAGACCTACCATGCACCATTCTGATTTCCACAGCAGGTCAGCATATTCTTGACCGGATCTTCCAGCTGGTGAAAACTAAAGGCCCACTCCAACTGCCAGACAATCATCGCCTTTTCTTTTTTGTGTATCTCAGGTTCTGCACAGCCAGCATCAGAAAGTGTTTGATGCTGTGACACATGAACTCATGTCCCTGGGTGTCAGTCACTCACTTCTGCTGCCTGCAAAACTGAGAATTTTCTATGCAGGTAATGTTTTCATTTTTAATGACCCCGTGCAGGCAGGAAAAACACTGATCAAAATTAAGGACGATTTTCTGAATGGGGCGGTGGCATGGGAAGAGACCACAGAGAGCTGAACTACATCTGACTTTGCTCTCCCTCTGCTCTGAATGTCTATTACTGAAGGCTCCTTATTGGACTTTTTTCAGGAGTCCTACAAATTCTCCAGTAACATGTAATTTTATGTGTCCACACATTTATAGTGCTTGCTCATTTTCTACTCGTTACAGTTCCCATTTGACTGTATTAGCTGAGTAGGGTCTTGCTGGTTTGCCTCTATTAATGGCTATATTACTGTTCTTGTTCTATGTTACATGGACTTTATACAAGTCATTTGCTGACTTATTGGGTCAAGCACCCCAGGGACATTTCAGATTATTATTTTGGATATTTAGTCCATTGTTATGGCTGTGATTGCTTTTGATATTATTACTCTTTCAGGTAGAAGACTTGGTTTGCTGGCCAAGGCACCTAGCTTCACCTGAGCTCTTTCCTTCTAAGACTGCTTGAAACGCAGAGTAGAGAAACTTACCAGAGCAAGGGAAACGGATTAAGACTTAGTTTGGCTAAGCAGCTTTACTGTGTGGTGGTGTTTTTATTTTTCACTCACAGGGATTGCTACTGTTTGTTGCTAACACTTCATTGCTTTATTTTTTCTCTGATTCAAATTGTTGTTGCTGGTATACCTTTTTCTGCATTATTACAAGGTGTGCCTACAAGTGTGTGCTAACAGATTACTCCAATCTTCTGATTCAAATTGTCTTTTGCAAGGTATATCTTCTGTTACTGCTTTATTTTTCTCTGGAGCAAAGTGTTTCTTACAGCGTATATCTTCTCTGAAATTATTACAGGTGGTGCTTTACAGGTTTTACAGTTTTATCTAACATTATGTAACCCCCCTGCAAATGGGGGTTCCCAAAAGACTTCCAGGAGCTTGCTTGAATGCTCCAAGCCTGAATGGTGTTTGGCATTTAAGCCATTTATCAGTGAATGTTTTTAGAACCTCTGGTACTGTCTCTTTAAGAGCTGTCTGCTTGCAGACATAATTAGTTTGTATGGGGGACTCTGTGTTTCTTTGATTGAGTACCACTCAAGCTGCTGCCAATTCACTTCATTTTTGCAGTCACTAGGAGTGCAAAGGAACCTATCTGAAAGATGTAACTGTTTGCCAGAAATTATTTAGAGTAATAATGAAATTACAGTTTGTCTAACCTGCTTTCTTTGTAGTCAGAACTGTGTCTGCTAATTCCCCATTCTAGTTTTGAACTGCTGAACTGGACCAATCAGTGTGGGTAAGCTAGCTCTAAAATGGTGCCTTGGACGAATCAGAACTTGGACTCATAATCTGAGCCAGCCACAAGAGGATTGTATGGGCAGTGACTCTGGGAGATGTAGTTTAGACTTCAGTGCCTTTTGGACCAACAGCAGCAGTCTATTGTGAGTGACAGCCAATCCAGTCAAGAACTGGGAGGAACTCAAAGGAAGTGCCAGTTTTGTCAGTTGGAGTTTCAGTTGAGCTTTGGCAGTGAAGAAGGAAGGAGCCCTGTGCTTTTCAGTGTGCAGTTTTAGTCAAAAACGTGTAAGGCCCAGAGTTCCGGTCTGCAGCTTGTGTAACAGCTTGTTAGGACTGAATTCTGCCCTGGAAAAGAATCAAAGGATCTCTGAAGAGTAGAAACCAGGCTCACCCTGTAGAAGACTGGAGAATTGCTGAAAATTGCACTCTGGTCTGTCAGGAACTGAATCTGCTGTGTGTTCTCCCGGTATTGTGCAGTAATTGCGATCGGGATACAGATGCAGCCTGCCTGGTATAGTGCTTTCTTTTATATGGATGTGTGAAGAGGTTTGTGTACCTCAAGTGAGCCCTGCTGACATTGAAGGACCCTACCTTATTTGGAGGTCGTGAGTACTAATTCAGGGTCGCTCCCTGTTGAATTGCCACATTAAATCAAATGGAATTACTGTACTGCTGACTGTTTAATTCTCCTTTTCTCTGTGTGAAAGGCCCCTACCAGCTGCCACGTTTGGACTAGCCACTAGGGCTTGGGTACCCAGGGACAGTAACTGATAGGGATAGGCCTGTGCACAGAGTCATAAGTAGATTATTAGAGTGATAAGCTAATTAACCTGATTTCCCTGTCCTTGTTATATCCCCTAAATAAATCAGAGCTGCTTGTTTCAGCAAAGTTATACTGCCTGAGGTATTTGTCTATGTTAAAGTACTGTACTGTGATTGTTGCACTGTATCTCATTTCACAGGAGGTCCCAGTGCGGAACCAGACCTGGGGGTAAGTGTATACTGTGGATGTAATTTGATATATTGTGTGGGCCACTAGTGGGAAGAAAGGGGGGTTGCAGTGTCCCAGAGGGCTGTGACCAAGTTAGTTTAACTATTGCAAACCCTGACCTCTGGGTGGAGGCACCCGCCATTGGATCCAGGCCCCTCAACCTGTTAGTGGCAAATCAGGCAGGGGTAGTAGCCCCTGGGATAGCGCCATCTAGGGGTTACAATTAGGATAAGCTTTCAGGGTTACTGCATTTGTTGTTGACTGATTGTTTCTGCTCTTACCTCCTTGTTCTTTCGTCCGTGGTTGTTCTTTTTAGGCAGGGGAAGGGCCCAGCCACCCACCCCCATCCCCAACCACCCCACGCTACACTCCTTTTATAGGGTACCACAGTTGTGACATTTCCTGTGGCAGAGCAGGAAGGGGCGGATCAGTGGGGCCTCCACAAGGTGATCTCATTTACAGGGCACTAGTAATTTAACTTGTTATAACAAGTTAAACAAAGCACAAATAAACCATTACTTCCATTTTTTTCCTTTTTTTCCCTTCTAATTACTCTGACTAGGTTACAAACCCAGCAACTTATTTGGAATGGATTTCATTAACTGCAGGTACTGTGGAACAATTTTCAGAAGGACAGTCTTACAGGATTTAGGACACTGTCCTACATGCTGGGCCTTTGGAGATCTTAGGGCTCAGCTCCGGGCAGCATGGGCAGAGATTGCACGCCTCAAATTTCATATTGAAGAGGAAATGCATTATAAGAACCACCTGCCATTTCCCCAGCATCCAACAGAAAAACCTCGACCAGAGGGTAGTTGGTCCAGGAGGTTGGCAGGTGGTTAGGAGGAGCAAATCAGGTGCCCCATCACTCTCTGCTCTCCAACACATTACCTCCAAAACCATATAAACACTACAAACAGGTATCTGCTCTATCTCTGAAATCAAATAAAGAGGCAGAAGACACTGCAGAGCAGGACACTCGGCACAGGAGCTAACACAACAAAACTCACCCAAATTAGGAACCAAAACAAGCACAAAGGAAATCCAAAAACTTCTGATCATAGGAAACTCCATGATTCGGAGTTGATACCCATCTCCAGCCAGGGTGATGGTCAGATGTCTCCCAGGTACATCAGCATGGAGAGACACTGACCGCATTGCTAAATTGTTCACAAAGCAGGAAAAACATTGATGTCCTAGTACACATAGGGACTAATGATCTCACCAGCCTGGTCAGTTGTGGAGACCAAGGAACACCTGACTAGGCTGGGTGACAAACTATCATCTATTCTGTCTGGCATCTCCTTCTGAGATCCTGCCAGTCTGGGAGAGGGAGCAGATGGACGGAAGGTCAGAGAAGGGGAGATAGGGGAGCCAAACACTGGCTCAAGGGCTGGTGCCAGGAAAAAGGACACAGATTTGTAGGAACTGGCAACAGTTCTGGGAGGCGAAAGTTCTTTAAGTTTGATGGACTGCATCTGACTAAAGAGAGTCAGTGCATTGGGGCAGAGTTTGATGCCTTTGCAGAATATTTAAACTAGCAAATGGGGAGAGGGTGCAGCACCCATATGTCGAATGGGAAGACACCCTCCCCTCAGCTAGTGGTCAAACAGGAATTCAGCATGTTTGCCGTTCATTTGCATCACCAGGTAAGAAAAAAGGTTTGTCTCCCCATACGACGCACAGGGGTAATGCCAAACTTCACCCAACAACTAACACACCAAAATCTGATCAATGGAAAATCATGTACACAAATGCTCACAGCCTGGGAAATAAGATCCAAGACCTGCAGGCAATAATGTCAGAGGCTAAACTGGACATAGTAGCAATTAGTGAGACGTGGTTTACCAGTAACCACACGGGAGACTTCAGTACCTGGCTATGTATTGTTCAGAAGAGACCGAGGTGCAAAAGGGGGAGGAGGGCCCTGTATGTTAATGAAAATATCAAAGCTACGGAAATTCAGAATACACATAAGGAGCCAGAAGAACTGTGGGTCACCCTGGAAACAGGAAATGGGACAGCCATAAGAACTGGGGTTGTCTACAGGCCCCAGACCAGAGGAGGACATAGACACATTACTGTTAGAAGATATACAAAACATGACAGCTAAAGGAGGTTCTGATAATGGGAGACTTCAACATGCCGGATACAGATTGGTCAATACCAGTAGGAATCTGCCAGAACTAGACTCATAGTGGATTCCCTGCAGGGGAGGCCTCAAACAACTGGTACAGCAACCCACAAGAGACAGGGCTATCCTAGATCTAGTACTGACTAACAAAGAAGGATCACAGATCTCAGGTAGAAGGTCACCTGGGGCCAGTGACCATCACATGGTATGGTTCAATTTGGCTACTACATCTAAATCATCCCATTCCAAGGCAAAATATGGGACTTCAGAGGAGCTGACTTTGATAAGATGGCCAACAGAGTTAAGCTAGCCCTGGCAAAAAGAAACACAGGTGAGGGGGTACAGGCAAAGTGGGCAAGCATTAAGGATGCAATACTTGAAGCAACATCTCATTGTGTTAGACAGAAAAGGAAGTGCAAAAGAAGAAGGAAACCACTTTGGTTCTCAAATACAGTAGCAGAAAAGGTCAGAGCCAAAAGGCTGGCCTTCAGAAAATATAAGGGAACACAGCGGGATGAAGATAGGGAGGCATACCAAACTGCCCTAAGGGAAGCAGGTAAGGCAGTAAGGCAGGCAAAGTCCCAAACTGAGGAAACACTAGCACGAAACAGTAAAAGAAGGTGACAAGACTTTCTATAGATACATTAGTGAAAGGAGAAATCCAGAGGTATTGCTAAGCTTAATGGAGAAAGGGAGCATGTGAGGAGAGGACCCTGTAAAGGCATCTATCCTAAATAGATACTTTGCTCAGTATTTACTGAAGAGAAAGGTAGGGCAGACCCCAGCTCAACATCATGGACACGGGGGAGAGGTGAGCACTACTCCTTCACAAAGAAAGTCCTACAAAAGCACTAAGCTCAGGGTGGATAAGGCAATGGGACCTGATGGCATACATCCCAAGGTACCAAGGAGCTCAAGGAGGAACTAGCAGAGCCATTAGCAGAATTGTTTAGTGAGTCTCTGAGCACAGGAGAGGTCCCAGAAGACTGGAGAAGGGCTCATGTGATCCCGCTCCACAAGAATGGTAGCAGGGAGGAGGTGGGGAACTACAGACCGGTCAGTCTTACTTCAGTAGTGGGCAAGATTATGGAGGCACTCCTTAAGGAAAGGATAGTGCAACACCTGGAATCCATAGGGGCACAGGATCCAAGACAGCATGGGTTTACAAAAGGAAGGTCCTGTCAAACTAATCTCATAGATTTCTTTGACTGGGTAACCAGAGTGGTGGACCAAGGGGAGCAGTTGATGTCGCCTACCTTGACTTCAGCAAAGCTTTGACACTGTTCCACATAGAAGATTGATAAATAAGCTAGGTAGGCTCAGGGTGGGTCAGAGTTGGTCAACTGGGTGGCAAACTGGTTGTCGGCAGAAAACAGAGAGTGGTGGTAAATGGTATACAGTCAGAAGAGATGCAAGTCACAAGTGGGGTACCTCAAGGATCAGTCCTGGGGCCAGTCCTCTTCAACATCTTCATTAGTGACCTAGCAGATGGACTAGAGGTAAGGCTTGTCTGTTTGCAGATGACACCAAGATCTGCAACAGAGTAGATGATCCAGATGGGGTGGGCAGAATGAGAAGAGATCTGGATAAACTAGCAGAATGGTCAGAAGAGTGGCAACTGAGTTTAATGCAAAAGAAGTGCAAAATCATGCACATAGGGAAGAAACCCTGAAGCCACCTATAGACTGGGAGGGAGTTGCTAGCAGTCACAAAGGAAGAAAGAGACTTGGGCATCATCATCACTGATGACCTAAAATCATCCAAGCAGACCTCTAAAGCAGTAGGTAAGGCTAGGGGTGTTAGGGTGTATTAGTAGGGGTATCACAAAGTCGTAAGAGGAGGTAATAATCCCTCTTTACAAGACACTAGTTAGGCCCCATCTAGATACTAGAGTGCAGTATTGGAGGCCACACCTGCACAAGGACATTAACCAAATTGAGGCAGTCCAGAGAGGGCAACCAAAATGGTGCAGGGACTGCATCAGAGAGCATATGAGGACAGATTAACGGAGCTCAATATGTACCCTTGAGCAAAGGAGGAGAGAGGATATGATCGAGGCATTCAAACACCTTAAGGGCATAAACAAGGTGAAAGAGTCTAACATGTTTAAATATAAGAAAATAGCAGGACAAGAGGACACAGCATGAGATTAGAGGGCGATTAAGGGAGAATGTGAGAAATTCTTTTTCACAGAAAGGGTGGTAGATGCATGGAATAGCTTACCACAAGAAGTGAGTGGCTATGAATACAGTGCAGGGCTTCAAACAGGCATGGGATAGGCATAAGGGAGCAATACAAATGACTATGAATAGATAGGTCACTGACAGAGCAAAGGCCGATGGCACATTTATAAGGTAGAAAAAGAAATGGGCAGACTGGATGGGCCTTGCGGTCCTTATCTGCCATCAACTTCTATGTTTCAAAGTGTTTACTCCATTGATCTTCCCTTCCCACGATATAACAATGAGAGATAAGTACCATATCATTTTCTGTGTCTTAGAACCATGTATCCTTTTATGTCAGTTCTTGATATAATGAATAAAAATTACATTAAATTAAAAAAAAAAAACAAGGCCTGTTCCCCCTTCCACACTTGATCCCCCAGCTATCTGTGCAAGCAGCCTGGCGCAATGGACAGAGGGGCTTGCCTGCATTCTGTGCCATTCATTAAGGCCCGGAGCGCTGGGTGAGGGGGATGCAGGCAGGGGCCTGCCATAGCTACTGTGCACCCCTCACGGTAATCACCCATCGACAGCATGACCACTGCAGCGCACGCTCTCTCACACACACACACACACACACCATACTGTCCCAGCCCTCTGTTCTGGCAGAGAGGGCTGGAGACAGTCATTGAGGTGATTGCCTTTTTTTTCCTTGTTACACTGTCTAGGATGCATGGTGTTGCACAATCCCCTGCTCCACGTGAAGCAGAAGATCCATTATCTGACCAGGACCCGCATCCGATTGGATGCCCACCTATCATCCTGATTCCCCGCACACCTCGGCTGCGAGGTAGGACTACTGAACTGACATCCTGCAGTGGTTGGCTATGGTGAATGCCATGCCCTGCATGCCTGTCCACAGGTGTGGAACTGCGTGGACCAGGTACATGCCTATCACACATACCCTGCCTGCACTGGTGTCAAGGCACCAATATTTGTAAAAGAGTTATTTTAATTAGCTCTACGGTGCCTATCCATTACTGTAAAAGTTCTGTATGTTAGTGGTGAATTGGCAATCATATAAAATGTCTACACACAGAATGTTGATAGTAAATCATGATAATTTTATTTTTGCACAATAATCGCTGAGCCTCTAACTCAAAACATTTTTGCCATAATGGCACAGTAGGTGGTTTATACACACCCCCTCCCCAGCGCTTGCACACACACACACACACACACACACGTACATTTGTTGAAACGCAATTCCCTGTATAACCACTTAGAACTGAAGTGTAGTATAATTTCAATTCTGGGATTCCAAAAGGTTACATAGACAACAATCATTATGCAAATGAACCTGGTTAATTCATTAACCACTTGTGCCTGCTTCACAACAGTCAATTTACTATGGTGCAAAATTATTATATTTCATTAGGCCCAGTTACACACACTAAAACGATTTCATTTTTTAAATCTACTGAGCAAAGCTAAGATAGTACAGTCACAAACTAAACAGATATGTATCATTTTTAAATTGTTTAAATAAATGAATAAATAAATCTTCCCAGTTCAAACGTAACTGTGGAAAAAAGAAGTTATCAAAACAATAAAACACTATCACTTGCCGGCCCACCAGCGCAGCAGCAAGGTGTCAGTCTGTGACACTGATGTCCCGGGTTTGGTAATGGACCCGGGAAGTCGGAGGGCCAGCTGGGTGAGAAGGATTGAGCATCCCATAGATGACGCTCCTTCTCCGGGGAAGGGGGGTTGTGTGTCTGGTGCAAGTCGGACACCTAGCGGAGGCTGGAGGTTTCGCAGCAACTGGCACCTAGATATCATAGGAGGTGTGCGGACACTGACATCATTGCACATCACATGCCTCCTCCTTCTAAGGGGGAAAAGTCTGTAGCCACCTCTGATGCCCCACCCGTTCTCCGAGCCCTGGACCTCAGCCCCTGGCACTCCTGACCGGATAACCTATCCTGTTGTCTGCCATATCCCACCAATTCCACACCCTGCCCTGGGGGCAAGCCAAGGAGGCAATGCCGGTTGGCACCTTGCCAGCACCCTTCTCCTGTCATCGCAGATTGCGCTGGTGAGATGGCCCCACTCTGGGAGGCAATCCGGGGGTATCATCTGTCAGCAAGTCCCGTGGTGGTGGAGACAGAGTCCAGGGCTTAGTGAAGGCTGAGATCTGGTGGCAGCAAAAAGTACAGTAAATAAAAAAAATATTTATATATCACTTATGAATCCAGGGGTTAGTGGGTGCATCAAGTACCTCTCTAGGGCGGAGATTTGCAAGCAGACAGAGTTACTGGCAACTTTCCTATCTTCTTAGAGGCTATCTCCTCTGCAGAGCTCCACTCTGGTCAAGTTAACGCTAGTAATCACCCCTAAACAAGGACAGCAACACCTAAAGTATCACAAACCCAAAACCTGAGCTTCTCCTAGGGTGTCTATCCAACACATATAGTGCTTGGTTCATCCAGGTTCCCTTGGTTAGGGTCAAAGGCCAACAGCTGAGAGGACAGTCTATGATATTTCATTCTGTCAATGTAGAAACCAAGGATTCTTCCGCTATCCAGGGAATGCAACAATCTCGCTCAGATTTTCCAGTTTGGGGAAAAAATGTGGGCAATGCAAAACATCGATTCAAATGGATCTCAAACACCACCTTAAACAATTTGGAGTTTGCACGGAGAACTGCAAAACGTCATGTGAGGAGACTCAAGGCCAGTAATTTCAAAACTCTTGGACCAAAAGAATGGCCATTAGGAAAACTGTAGTTGCCATAGCCAACCTTGACAGTGGGATGGGGTATTCGAGTGCAACAGGAGTGTCTTGGACTCAGACACTGCCAGTTCCTGAAGGAGTGGGAACCCAATCTGTTTCGGGAATATCAGAATCATGTAGCCACTGCTAGCCACCAGCTTGCGTAGAACCCTCTAAATGATAGACACTGAAGGGAACATGAACAGAAAGCAACCATTCCACTCTACATCCCGTATCCTCACTGCCTATACTACATAACTGCTTCTGTGACGAGGAATCTTTGTAAATGAGCTCCTGAGCTCAAAGGTGTATTCTGACTGTAAGAATAAGTAAATAAATAAATAAAACACTAGACTAAATGCATCTTGCCAGAAATATCCATGCTCTAGTCTTCGCTAGCAGAAAAGTGACAGTTTTGTGTTGTGAGAGAATGCAAAATTAGCTACCTTTTAAATCTACCACTCTGCAAAGATTTCTATGACTTCTTTGACAAGGGCCATTTGAGGGAATCTGCCTAAATGCAACTCAGGGAGTCCACCTGAAACAGAGGTTACTCACCAATAATTGTAGTTTTACTACTAGTATTCTGTTCACATCCACACTTTAGCAACTTCCACGGAGCATGCTCAGTCACTGGCATATCTTCAAGCCTTTTCCACCCTCCAACAGATGGTGAACTCCAGCTCCGCCCCATCTGCCGTCAGATCTGCAAGCTGGAACAGGCATTCGAAGTAAGACTTGCCAGGAGAGGTCGTGTGTCTATGAACAGAATACTAGTAGTAGAACCATGGTTACAGGTGAGTAACCTCTAGTTACATAGATTCAGTTCATTATCCACACCTGGGTAGAGCCATAGGAGTCCTCAGGAGGTGGGGGCAAGGCATACACTCCAATTTCAATGAAGAGAGACAGGAGGACGGAGGTCCCAAATGCAGCATCACGACAGCCATGCACGTTGATGCTGTAGTGGGATATAAACTTGTGCATGCTGGAGCAGGTAGCAAATTTCCAACACACTTGTAGCATTCGAAAGGACTAGAGCACACATAAGTAATATATGCAAAATTAGAAAACATTTAATGTGTGCCCAAGATGGTTCAACAATGGTTAGCAGTTTCACAGTCTGGCACAAGACAATGCTGTGTTAGAGCGATAGGCAATAAGCAAAACGTAAAGTGCAAAATGCAGTTGTGAATCTTGCTGGATAGGAGCTGCTAATCCAAACTGGAGCTGTTCAGGTCACTTCCCTGGCATTTGGCTATTCCAGCCTTCCTCAACTCCACAGTTTACCCATCATGAGTGACACACCAGCAGTAAGTCCCACGTTGGTGGAAGCTCTCACACCAGAAGGGACAGGTGATGAAGGCCTTTGAAAAAGCAACTGACCACTGTAGATGTACCAACCCACACCCGGCACACAGAAATGGCAGCCAGGTGCACCTTTATTAACATACTAAAATGCCAGCAGAATAAGCCTAACGGTCTTTCGTGTCTGCTTGTTTGGTTAGCCCCCACCCTGGGAGCTGACCTTGCTGCCCCCCCTCACCCTCTCTGGCTTCTCCCTTCCCAGTCCCGGATATTCTCGCTGCACTGGTTTTTGCTTCCAGAACCCTTCCCTGTACCTGTTCCACCCTCTTGAATCTCTCCAACGTTTCTCGTCCACCGTGCCCCTGGGCAGTGCATCCATGGCTCCACCAACCTCTCAGTGAAGTAGCACCTCCCCTTTCTCCCCTGAATCTTTCCCCCTCCAGCTTCCACCCATGCCCTCTAGTTGCCCCTCATTCCTTCCTTCTTTCGGAGCACCCTGACTGCTCCTCCCCTATTTATCCCCTTCATGTACCTGAAGACTTCTATCATGTTCCCCCGGTCCCTCCTCCCTTCCAATGTGTACATATTTAGCTCTTCGAGCCTCTCCCCATAGGTCCTATCCCCCAAGCCCCAAATCATTTTGGTTGCCCTCCTCTGGACCCTCTCCAGGAGTTCCATGTCCCTCTTTAAATGTGGCCTCCAAAACTGCTTGCAGTACTCTAGGTGCGGCCTCACCAAGCAGTTATACAGAGGGAGCATCACTTCCCTCCTACTGAAGCTGAGCCCTCTAGTGATGCATCCAAGCATTCTGTTGGCCTTTGCCGCTGCCCTCCTACAAGTCTCCGAGTTGTTCATCTTGACATCCACCACCACCCCCAGGTCCCTCTTTGCCATCGAGACTTGTAGCATCCCCCCCCCCAGGGTGTACACTTGGCCCAGGTTTCTGGCTCCCAGGTGCAGTACCTTGCATTTCCCTGCATTGAACCTCAGCTTCCACTTTCTAGACCACCTTTCCAGAGCCTCCAGGTCCCCTTGTAAGGCCACCCTCCCTTCCTCCCCATCCACCACTGCCTCCAGTTTTGAGTCATCTGCAAAGAGACTCATCTCACTCCTGATAACCTTCCTTATGTTGGAGATGTAGGCGTTGAACAGGAGGGGTCCAAGGACCGATCCCTGAGGGACTCCACTAGTGACCCTCCTTGAGGATGAGACTATCCCGCCAACCACAACCCTCTGGGTCTGGTTCTGGAGCCAATTGCCTATCCATCTGATCATCTGGTTCCCCACCCCATTTCTCCCAAATTATCCAACAGGCCCCAGTGAGGAACAGAGTCAAACGCCTTGCTGAAGTCAAGAAAAAGGACGTCCACTGGTCTACCCAGGTCCAAGGCACTCGTCACTGAGTCAGAACTCAACAAGGTTTGTCTGACACGATTTCCCCAGGACGAATCCATGCTGTCTATTGTCCAGGCGCCCCAACTTTTCCAGGTCCCCCCCCCCAGTCTCTCCTTGACAATGCCCTCCATCACCTGACCCACCACCGATGTCAGGCTGACGGGCCTGTAGTTCACTGCTACCTCCCTAGATCCCCCTTGTGGACAGGCACTATATGCCACCTTCCAGTCCTGGGGCACCCACCCTGTCCTCAGAGAGATGCTGAAGAGCTCCGCCAGGGGTTTCGACAGGACATCCGCCAGTTCCTTCAGCACTCTGGGATGTAATTTATCTGGCCCTGGTGCTTTCTCCATCTTAAGGGAGCTGAGGGCTTCCCTCACTCTATCTGCCGTGATTTCCCCTCCTTTACCTCGTCGCCCTGCTTTGTCTTCCCCCACCTGCCAGTGATTCCCCCACCCGCCCGATCAGTAAGGGCCCCCCTCAGTTTCACAGTCTCCTCCCATGTATGATGCAGCCCCCCCCATTTTCCTTGGTGAAAACTGAGGCGAAGTACTCATTTAGTACCTCAGCCTGCTCCCCGGGTCTGGTGCCCATCCCTCCCGTTTTAATCCTGCTAATCTGTCCCTTCACCCTTCGTTTTTCCCCAATGTATCTAAAGAATCCCTTGTTCCCTCTCCTAATTTCCCTGACCAGGTTCTGTTCCTTCGTTGCCGTAGCTGCCCTCAGCACCCTAGTGGCCCTTCTGGCTATCAGCTCGTACTCCCATCGGTCCCTTTCACTCCTTGAGCACTTGAATTGCCTATAGGCCGCCTTCTTTCCCCGAACCACCTCCTGGACCTCCCTGGTCCACCAGCAGGGTTTGGGCCCTACCGCATTTTGTCTTACTCTTGCACAGGTGCTGGTAGCATGCTGCACCCCTCCTGATGATTTCCACCTACTGTCAGGCCATGTCTGGCCCAATCCCATCCAAGTGCTCCTTAGGATCCTTCCCATTTCCTGAAATCCGCCCCCTGAAGTCAGTTACCTCCATCTTTGTGCAGCCTTCTACCCCTCCTAGATTCAGGCAGAACCAGACCGTGGCATGGTCGCTCCCCGCCAACGGGTTCCTTACCTCCAGGCCCCCAATCTGGTCACTGTCTGCTAGGACCACATCCAGTATCTGCTCCTCCCTGGTCGGTTCCCCCACCTGCTGAGTCAGGGACGCGTCCTGAAAGACATCCAACAACCTCTGTTCCCTGGCCACCTAGGATGTCACAGTCTCCCAGTCTGTTCCTGGCATGATTAAGTCCAACACCACCACCCTTCCCAATCTGCACTGTCTCCCAACATCTGCCACCAGACTCTCCTCCAGCTCCTCCGCCAGCGCAGGGGTCTATACACCACTCCTATTTTTACTTTCTTGCCCCCCTTGTTATCAAGGTGACCCAAATCGCCTCCACAGTTCCCTCTGCCTCCTCCACTCTACCTATGGCAATGCAGTTTTTGACCATTATTGCTACCCCTCCTCCCCTTCCCTCCCCCCTGTCCTTCCTGAACATGGTGTAACCCTCCAGGTTCAGGTCCCAGTCATGCCCTGCGGTGCCCCAGGTCTCAGTGACCGCTGCCACATCCACCTCTCCCTCCATTAGCATCGCCTGGAGCTCAGGTATTTTATTGCCCAAGCTCCTGGCATTTAGCAGGACTACCTTCCACCCTTTCCCTATACTTCCATTTCCCACACTCATGTTCCTACGGGGATCCTGTCTTCGTCTGGTCCGCACCTTACCAGTCGGCCTTTTCCTGCATTCCTCCAGCTCTCCAGGGGAGTGGAGATAGAGTTCCTCCTTTATCGGACCCCCCTCGACAGCCTTTTCTCCCATCCCTCCCCCCCTTCACAAGTTTAGGGACATGACTGGTAACCCTGATTGAGACAGGGACCAGAGGCAATCGAGGATGAGCGCTACAGGACAGGTGAGGGGATCGGTTCATAAGCATCTCATCCAAAGTGCAGTACATGAGCAGTTTCTTTCAGTTATGTTGGGTGTTGCTAAATCTCTTTACTTGGTTACTTCTTAGTGCCTTCATTTCATAGACTCTGTTCTAGACTTTCAGAATGCGAGTTCTCCACTACCAGAGTTAAAGTGGAGCTTATCATACAGATGGTTCAATTTATCTGCTCAGTGAAGCAGGCAGCAGAATGGTTCATGCAAAGCATGTTGTGGCTGATGGCAGTCACAGTATTCTTGGTGACCCTGGCAAGGTTCACGTGAGAACACTGTAATAGATGCATACTTGCAGTGGTCTTGGAACCCATCGGAGCTTGGAGCACCCGATCTGCATAACAGAACCTCTCAAAACATCTCTGTAATGGTGGATGGTCTGCAAATCATATTACAGAGCCTTCTTTTCTCTTCCCCATAGTTTTGAGTATCCATGATGATGGATGCCTCATGCTTGGGGTGGGGAGCCGGGTAGGTAGGTTGGCCTAGTGTTTAGAGTGCATAGCTGTAAACTTGGAAACACTATTTTAAATCCCACAACTACCATTACCTTATTGTGAATCCAAACAAGGCACTTCCTCTGTGTGTAACTTGTGTCTTCTTTATTTCCATCTTTCTCTCTGAACATGCTGTAGAAAGGAAAGTACAGCCACCTCTGGTTGTCCTGACTCAGATTTAACCCTTGGTGACAGCTGCAGCTAGATCATAGGTGCACACGGCACTGACACCAGTGGGACCCAGTCAGCTGCACAGTCATGACTGAGATACTGCTCTCTCCATCTCTGTCCTGCCAACGTTATGTTCATGACGTGGGAGAGAGCAGCCTGGCACTAGTGTACATTGAGTGCATTCGCCCAGGGTTGTAATCAACTAATGCTTCCAAATAAAGGCATGAATCTTGCTCCTAACACCACCAGTGGTGTAAAGTCCAGTGGCCATCCACACAACAAACACACAGTGCACTTAGCAGGAATAAACTCCAGAAGCAGTTTCTGCCAGGAATACATTAGGGATCCTTTATTGGAACTTTGTTCATGTGCATATTGCACAAAACCAGCGCTGTCCTCAATGCAAAAGATTTTTCAGTGTAGACAGTAACAAACTGTGCTAATTTTGGAGAAGCTCTCTAGCCTGTGTGTTTGACCCAGCTGTCCTGGCACTTCGACCTTTCAATGTTAGTCAACCTCCTTCTTGACCTTGCTGGTCCATATGTCCACATCCTGGGATATTCCTTCAGAAGAGGTCCAGAAGCAGGAGATATACCCCCTCATGGATATCCTGCAGTATGATTACTTACCAGGGTGGCACTCTGTTAGGCAGCATGCGGCTTCACACCAGGTTCCCCTGTGACATATGGACTGCAAGTACACAGTTCTTGTTGGGGTTCCCTTCGCACCTTTTGCCAGAAGGGCTTTAAGCAGACATTGCAGTGCTGTAGTGCAAAGCAAGTTGGACAAGCCACTGGATAAGAAGTCCAAGAAGAAGGGCTTCTTGAACAAGGTGTTTGCAGCCACCCCCACTGTGTATCCAGCAGGCCAGCTATACAACTTCAATTGCCAGATTCAGTCATGAGCACCTTGATAACCTCGCTGACGTTATTCCTATGCATCCAACAGACAGCTGAAGGTGCGGATCCTCAGTGACCTAAGCTTGTCTCTCTCCAAACACCAGTTACAAGTGATATTAGACTCTGCCGATAGTTTGGCTCATGCGGTGGCAAAGACTGTGTCCATATACTAGCTGGCCTGGTTGCATTTCTCCCCTTCTGCACCGGAGACCCAGCGTAAGTTGGCAGATCTGCCCTTTTTTTTTTTTTTTTTTTTAGACGCTGACCTCTTCAGCCCAGAGGTGGCAGACCATTTCTCTCATATTGAGAAGTCCACTGTTACCCTTGACTCTGACTTTGGCCCACCAGTTCATGAAGCAGTCAGTGTCTATGCATTAGGGCTTCATTTGGGGTTCCTTTCAGAGACCTGTAAATGTTACTCTTGATTCTCATTTTGGCCCAGCAGTCCATGAAAAGGTCAAAGTCAAAGCTCCATTTGGGGTTCCTTTCGAGAACCAGAACGCAGCAGCATCCTCAGGAGCTGCAGAGGTAGCAGTACCAACATTATCACCCGACCAAGTCCTTAAACAGGTACAGCTGGCTAGTCAGCAAAAGGGGGCGGGCATGGTGCTACCAGTGGCCAGTCCTCTGGAGGTCCCTCCAAGTGTAAAAAGTGA